>CM032447.1:57924620-58285975 GCA_019049505.1 Pachyrhynchus sulphureomaculatus
GCGACCTCAAAACAAATACAAGATTTTGCAATGCTTATTTTTCACATGCCTTTGTCCTTATCATTATCTCATGCATGCGTAATATTAAAGGAATTGAAAGGTTAGGTTAGTGTTCATTAGGGTTTTTTTTTCATTCATTTCATGGTTAAGTACACAGGTTACTAGTATTTGATGGGTCAACACGAATTTCTAAATTAAAGTTGTGTCTAGCAGGTTTCTATCACTACCTTCAATATTTCCAAAGTAATATGAATGTATAAATAAAATTTCATTTGAAATTAGGACCACACACACTGTAATGCCATTGTGCCAAAGATTGCAAAGTCCCAACATAATCTAAACACTAATTAACTGTTGTCAGTACAATTTGCAATAGAAGATTTTAATTTTACTGTATTTTTTTAGTGGTTTGTATATATCAGCAGGAAAAAAAAAACAGACCCTACGATAATAGGGATAAGAATAACGAACTTCAAATAACCTCTCTTATAAGTTCCTAAATAAGGGAAATCACTATCCTTAATAAAGGTTTCTCTTATTTTGTTTCAATACTGTACGAGCTCTAAATGGTGGACGCATGCTTCAAATAATGATAACAACCGAGTTCTTATATTTAATTTCTTCCCTTCACTTCTGCACAAGCTCTATGGTAAATGATGGGTGCATGCTTCACATAAATATGAAGGCAGTGGCCTACCAAAAAATAAGCATTGCAAAATCTCTCTATTAATCTTACAATGTCTCAGTAAAGAATGATTAATTTGTATTCTTGATCCTAATAGGTTTGTTGTGCTGTTCTTTCTATAAATTTAAAATCCTGTCGCAGTAATTTATACTACTGATAATCCAACCATTCAAAATGTAACTCCAATTAATGATTTTGGAATAATTTCTGACGTCAACCTAACTTTTAACTTGCAAGCTGATAACATTGTTTTGTACGGTTTCACAATGCTTAATTTAATTCAAAAAAATTCCAAGCATATCTAATATAAAGCGGCAATTACTTGTCTATATAAAAGTTTAGCTCGTAGCATTCTAGAATATTATTCTGTGACATAACCTCCAGGTTTATATCTGTCACGTTGTTAAATATCTTCTGTATAAACTTCAATTTCAATACAATACTGTTTCAAATATTGACATAGAAATTAAAAATACGTTTTATATTTGTATTAAATAACTTTTGATTACACAAGGAACATTAAAATTATTATTTTTTTCATTAGTTTCAGTTTTAATTTATGTCTTTTTTGTTTTCCAAATATTTTTTTGTTTGTCTCACATGTATTTTTGGTTTCGTATTTAATTTTAACAAAAATATCTTCTTCATTATTAATTTTAACAAAGTATATTTTGACTAAAATTTCTTTTCTGTCATTTTTAATAAAGCTACCCTAAATATTTCAAAAATCTTAGTTTCTCTTACCATACATAATGTTTGGATTCCTACTTTTTAACTGTTTATATACATTAGCAACTTCTTTTAAAAAATCCAGGTGATGCGATATAGCCAGTCAATAGATGGGAATAGAGGTCAATGTTATTTTCTCGAAGCCCCAGTGCCAAGTTAGCTAATTCTGCTTCCGTCAGTATTTGACCTTTTACAGATTGGTAACCTGTGTGATTTGAAAACTGAACCGAATTAAGATTATCAACATCAAAACCTAAAAGCTGCATAAGGGTTTAATTGACATTACTGTTGTTACTTAAAAATAAAATAATATTAAAAATCAAACACTTTTTAAAGTAACATAAACTGAATTAGTTTACTCAGAGCCATAACTGAAACTTGGGGCTTAAACTTTTACTACTTTAAGTTGAATTAGGGGAAAAATTGAATATTGCCACAAAAGGATTTTTGCACACTATGGTCCTAAAAACATAGAAGGCTAAATTTGGGTTAGTAGGATAGTAAGATACTCTTAAGAATTACAACCGTTTTTAAAGTCGTGGCAGTTTTAATTCGCAAAAGGGCGCTAGTTTGCGCCACCCCTAAGGTGGGGTGTGACTTTTTTACTAGTTTCTTATGGCTCCCATACTTTATATCATCTTCTATTCTAGTTCCAAGAGTTCAAAGTCTACCTGTATTCGTCAAAAAAAGAATTACCTGCATAGGAAAAACGGCACTTTTATTTCCTACATATCCAGACACTACATGACTCTGAATTGATAAAATTCTTGGATTCTCACCCATTATTCTTGTAACACGTGGCGAATACTGCTCTACTATTGCTTAATAACTTTTGCAATAATTAAAAATTATCGTTATCGTTTGGAACGTGTTTATCAAAATAGTTTGATTTTCAAAAAATCAGTTTTTTTATAGATTTCTTACTCCAATGCTATTTGCCACAGCTGTTCGTGATTAAATCAATAGACGCTTCCTGCCATATTCCATTGAGGGAAATCGGATCGATCTCAATCATTCTACGACTCCCACTGTTATTTTGTCTCTTTCCATTGCCTTTCTTGTTTTCAAACACTTAGGGCATACGATAGTATAAAGTGAATCCTATCGACTTAATTACTGTCAATCGAATACGATAATCATAAAATCACAAGACAACGTTAAACCAATTCGAAAACAGCTGACCCAGTTTCCAAATATTCGCGTTTGTAATTGAAATGGATACTATTTCACAACACTGGAAACTAAAGAGCGCATAGATCTTTATAGCAACCAAAAATCGGCTAAAATTAATTCTCTGTTTTGAGTGGTATTGGTAATCACCTGTGCATTTTTGTTTACAAAGTTGGAAAATGGTATTTTAATTAATTACAAGAGCCCACTGTGTAAATCTACAGAAAAAAGTTGGAGGTCTCATAAATTTAGAATTAGATGTTTGATTCGATGGTTGCGAAGTTTAAAGGACACAATGTCTACAGCATTGTTTCTTGATCTGATGTGGTTTTGAAAACGAAATGTAAATTTTAATTCCAAAAAAGCTTAACATCTTGCTTATAGTAACTTTTATTTCATTTTAAATGCGCCTAAACACAATATTGCTAATTACTAGTAGATTTAAGGCATATTTTATTTTTTCCAAAATTTGCGTCGATTCTTTGTCATTTTTCATAGTGTTTAATTAACCAATGATGTCATGTCATGACTTTTTCGTTTGTTTATAATTACTTGAACTCAGTAAAATTTAGTATTAGTTCTGCATTTTTGGTAACCTATAAGAAAAGGTTCGGGACTAATTGAATTCTAGGAATACATTTGGGTGTGAATTAATTTCTGGATGCATCGACTTAATCAGCTGTAAAGGGTATTTTTTACTTAACTCAAGGAGAGCTTCTCAAAAGTTGGGAATATTATTTAGAACCAGAAAGCTTTACACCCCACAGCAACTGTTAATTCTTTTCAAAGCCCAAATTCGACCAACTATGGAATACTGCTCCCACGTTTGGGGCTCCGCTCCCAAACATACATTGCATTTGTTGGATTCTGTTCAGAGAAGAGCGGTCCGTCTGATTGGGACCCGGAATTGACCGGCGGCCTTGATTCGCTGGAACATCGAAGAACGGTTGGCGACTTGAGTCTGTTCTACAAGTATTTTCATGGAAAGCGTTCGAAGGATGTAGCCCGCTTAATTCCTCCCAAAGCGGTGCATGTTAGAAATACACGTCGCGCTGGTGCTTCGCATCCGTATGAGGTTCAGCTTGTTACTCCGCGTACAACGCTTTTCAAGCAATCTTTTATATGGAGTACGTCATCTCTTTGGAATAATTTGCCCAGCGCTGTGTTTCCCACCGAGTACAATTTACAGCGATTCAAGAACAACGTGAATCGCTTTTTTTCCGCACTCGTGCCGCTCCTGGAGCGCTTTAGGGACTTCCCTGCACCACGTGTGCTAGACCCATAAAAAAAAAAAAAAAAAAAAAAATAACAAATCGAAAATTGTCTGATGCCGTCACCCATAGAATTTCAACGTCATTTGAAGTCAAAACTATTTTGAAAAATTGTAAAAGCACAGAATAATTATAAAATTACCCATCTACTTTTTTAGTTTTGTGGTGCTCTACTGGAGAAATAAATATATTGCATATTTTTTAAAAAAATTGACTTTGGAATCTTGACGGCTTGACTCAAGACACCAAAAAAGTGGGCCTGAAAAAATGTCGTGTGTATAAATCATAGACATAGATGATGGACTGAGCGTTCCGTATCCCGCTGTGAAGTAAATATGGACGCAAAAATGTGAGCAAGACAAAGGAATGAGCGCCCAGTAGCTGTGTCTTTCTAGAATGCCATTAAACTACGACGCTCTTGAAAATAATATTTCTAAGTGTTCTATTTGAACTGAAATCGGGTGGTGGCTTCTCTCGCCTTAAATTCCGTCTCGGGGTACTGGGCTTTGTTTAATACAAACCTACAGAAAAAAATGACAGATATTGGTCACACAGTCGCTTTGTCTCTTTCTAGAGAGTAGTCAATTTTGTGAGGTTAATGCTCAATCCATCCTCTATGTCTATGGTATAAATTAATTTGTCGCTTAATTCAGTATTCGAACTATTACGATGATTTGTTCAAACTTCAGTGGGGTATCGCTGACTAATATGGTTAAAAAAAATTAACACGTCCATAATCTGCAGGTAGATCAAAACTATAATGTAAAACTACAGGGTTTTACTTCAACACATTTTCAAATTTTAATGAAAACCTAAATTATAAGAGTAAATAATATATTTTTAAAGAAACTTCTTAACCAGAAACTCTTTGAGGCGGGCTTTACAAGTTTTTTTCTCTCTAGAGCTGCTGTTATAGTGTTCTATAATTATCTTAAAATCTTAATCCAAATATGTTGTTCGGGAACCGTTCCACAGAGTTTCTGGAACTACCCTTTTTGAAATTTGTACTTAGGGATTTTGTTTTTCTTTCATCGGTGACATTGCCATATGCCAACATTTTTAAAGAAAAAGTTCCCAAATTTCCAAGCCGCTTTTTTCGTTAAAATAACTAGAATTTTAACGATCAAGTTATGGTGAATCTGCTAAAAAAGGTTCGAAATTATTTATAAACTACAACAGATTTACAATAAAGTCTACGTGCAACTCGTGCTTTAAGTTTTTAAATATTATGTTCATATTCTGAGCTTAAAATGAAAAGCCCTTGTTGTGGTTAATAAATAGCTTTTGACAGTTGGGTTTGGTAATGTCAAAAAACTAACATGGATTTTGATTTGAGTAAAGAAAATATCCAGCCCTTACGAAGAGGTCGTAATGTTCAGCAGCTAGAAATGGCCCTTCAGGCACAAACTAACCAAGAATATCAGTTACAACTTCAGCAACAAAAAGAGTAAGTCATAAACAACCTCTCTGCCAAGATTTTTTTTTTTGTTAAATTTGTAATTTTTCTTATATTCAGGGAGTTTGAAAGATTAATAAGAAACTATGAGGGTGATGATCCCTTAGAAAACTTTTACAACTACATAAGTTGGATTGAACAAAGCTACCCTAAAAATGGTCACGAAGGAAACTGTGTTACTTTACTCGAGCACTGCCTTGGAAAGTTTGAAAATGACAGCCGATATACAAATGATAGAAGATTTTGCAAATTGTGGGTTAAATATGTAAGTTTTTTTTTTACTATTTCTAGTCAGTGATAGGAAATTTTAAGGTTGTAATTAAAGGTATACAAGTGGATTGATTTTTTGCTATAAATCCATCTATAGTCATTACTCATAAAACTTAAGTTTTTTAATTTATTTCTTGTATACAATCTTTTGAAACATAAATATATAACTGATAACTCATTGTGATCACTAAAAATGGCTCAAAAAATGTGAGTTCAACAGAAAAATAATAAAATTAATTTGATTTCTTTTGCTTGGATCATTGATCACTAAGTCAAAAGAATAATGTAAGAGTGATGTGGAATGGTACCCAGATCCATAGGTTTTTTAAGTTTTCACATATAATGCACATAGCCTTATGAAAAATTAAGAATTGAACACAACCAGATATTTTTACTGGGGAAAAATTTATTACTTTCCCAAATAATATGTTTTCATCTTAAAAATTTTCAGAAAGAATGTTTTCTCTAAAAGTTTAACAGTACCTATTATCTTATAATTTTTGTATTAAGTGTAAAGCTTCAGTGTATAATTTCAATCAGTGTCTTTTTTTAGCTTGTTATGTAACTGAAATCTTTACAAATGTTAGGTAAAAATGTTGCCCCTATACACAAAAATTAAAGACATTCAATAAAAAGTGCAAAAGTTGTTAAACCTTCAAAGTGGAAGAGGGAATGGTAAATGATAATAAATCATTGTTTAAAATTCTGAATGTTACATAGTAAACCAACAGAATCAATATAAAAAAAAAGAATCATTTATTAATTATATCTAACCAAAACTATCCATATTAGTGCGATGTGACAACTGGTAACTCACAATACAATTATCTTATAACCACTTTGTTTTAAAGGTAAACTTCTTACTGTACTGATGAACTTGCAAAACAATGTTATTCTGAGTTCATTTTTATATATATTCTGTATCAGACTTTTTTAATCTTTCAATTTTAGTAGTCAGAAGTCTTGTTCTTGTACAAGCTTGTGCAAGTCCATTGTTTGTTGGTTATAATGTTTTCTGCATGTATATTTGATTGTCCAAAAAGGTATTGTTTTCATTGGTCTTAGAGCCAGATAGGATATAATAAGCTGTTTCTATCTCCTTGTTGCAGAATTTGCAGGTCAGGTCCCATTTATGCATGTATATCTTCATTACACAGTGGACTGTCAGTAGACTTACAACTATGCTTAATTGGTTTCAGTAATTCTCTATCTTTCTATGACACATCACATGTACCCCAGTCTGAAATACAGTGGCATATTGTCCTAATAGTTTGCTTAATTGCTTTTTGTCCTATTATACATTCCTTGTCTAATTCCTTGACCAGTCTTTGACCCTGCGGCATATCAGTTATTAACTCTGAGTACTTACCTAAAGTCTGGATTTTAACAGTACCTCCGATCTATTATTTTTATCTCATAGTTTCTGTTAGACAAGTTTACTGGGATCATGTAGTCTGATCTCATATCCAATATGACATTTTACTTTATTGCCAATCTTATTGGGTTCCAAGTTAGCAGAAGTGTCGATTGGTTTTGGTTATCAGCCTGAAGAACTTCATTCTTGCCTCTTCTTGTATCACTATGTGAAGAGGAGGGAGACTCAAGAGAATTTCTATAGCTGTTGTAGGTTTGGTCTTCATTGCTCTGATTATGCTTAAACCAGCAAGTTTTACTCAGATTAGACCTAGCAGGTCATTGTACCTCTTCTGTCCACCAGAAAAGTGTTACCAATATCATATTTTATTTATGTTCTCTTACTTACAGAAAATGTTTTGTTCGCATTAAAGGTTAATTTTAGTTCTGAAAGCCTTCTTGCTTCACAAAACACTATGTATGTTTTAAATTATATATTCCTTATAATCAATACAATACTTCTAACTTTTTTTTGAACTCAAACTGCTGAAGCATGTTTTTTTGATCTGACATGTAATTTTAATGTATATAAATATCAAATTTTGGAGACATCAGAATCTGTTCCCTAAATATTTGACCTTCAGTTCAAATATTAAAAAAAAGACAGTTTCTGTAGTTAGATTTATTTTTGATCACTGCCAAGTAATTTTTTATAATGTCATCTTCCCAAGCAGCAGTGTTGATTGTCAACCTCAGATTTAAAAATTGTAAATTTTTCTTAAAATGTAGCGGAAAAACCTAACTTTAAAAAAAGAAGAAATATTATAAAAGCTTGGCCTGATTTTTTATGAACAACTCTGGATTTTTTAAATTAGTTTGTTTTTTTTTTCTTTGCTTCTTCAGTAATATTATTTTTATTTTAATAACCCTTTTTTAAATAACTGTGATCTAAGTTTGCCCACTCATTTTTCTTAATGCGGTATTCTTTTAGACAATAAGGATTAGATTAGAGATTAAAGATATTAGATAAGTACATATCTTAAAATTTATTTGTTGTCTGTGATATGAGGACAATGAAGGAACATCTGATTATTAAGCTTAATAACTTTTTTTTTGTTATTTAGATTGACATGTTTCCTAATCCACTTGAGCTCTACCTAATGATGAGGTCGAAAAACTTATGTACAGGCTGTGCTGATTTTTATAAAGCTTGGGCCTATTACTATGAAGCTGCTGGTGATTTTCAGAAAGCTAATAATGTCTTTGCGGAGGGAAAGAAAAATCTAGCTCAGCCATATGAGGATTTGGAAATTGCACATAATAATTTGATTACTGCTGCTGGAGAACATGTACGTAAATAGTGTAAAAAAGTATAGATTATATTGACAAGACATTATGAATAACAATACGATAGTTTTTTTTTTATTATTTTATAGACAGTGATGATTAGCATTTAAGGTCTTAGCCCACTGTAGAGACATGAAAATGAACCAACTTTTAAACATTTTTTTTCAGATTGAAAAAATTTTTATTCAAAAAATGAATTATACCACATGGTTACATATGTATTGAGGTACAAAAATATATTTTTTGAAATAATATATTTTACAAAATGGCGGCACAGTGCAGCTTGTTAAAAGACATCTTTTTAAAAAATGGCTCTTGGGCTGCAGCATATTTTAAATAAATTTGATCCTGCAGCAAAAAAAAAAAATTGCTTAATCTACACTTAAATAGCTAGAGAAGTACGTAGGATATTTTTAAAATATTCATTTTTTAAACGATCGCAAACTTTTGAAAAAAAAATCTAGATTTTCGCGGAAAAAATTGACAGAAATTTGTTAATAACTCTTGCAATTTTTATTATTTCGTAAATATCCTATGTACTTCCCTTCAAAATCTAATACAGAAGCTACAGTTAAAATTTGAAGTAAATCGGATAAAAATTGTGAGTTATGCAAGCCGATTTGAAAAACATACTTTTGAGATAAACTCGCTTAAAGTTTCAACTACTGATTTCTAGCTTTTAAAATTGAAAATTGCTATATTAAAACATTTTTACCATTAGTCTGCGATCCTGGCACCATATAAGTGGCCTTCTAAATTGATATTTTCTTCATGTTCTGTCCTTGTGGATTTGGTGGCCGAACGTGACTTCTTCGACTCCATCTCCGCCTCGTGTCTATTTAACGGCCGGCTTTTTGAAACGTTGCTCCTTGTTGCGGACCACGTGCAGCTTTTCGTGCCTTTTTTGCCATGATAAACTCTATTTTCACTCATAATTCACTTGATTATTATAAAAACAAAACTGCATTCTAAAAAAAAAATTGCAAAATCTCTTTTTTTCAGCTTGTATTCATACTCGCACTGCGTGGTTTCAACAGTTGTGCCAACACTATGGTGAAAAATTTGAATATAGGATAATTACAGGCGCCCTCTGTTATCACGTTTCAAGAGAACATAGTAAATCTAGGTCTCATTTTTACTATGATTGTGAAAAATCCAAAGGGCGTAAAATATGTAATTTCATACGTTCCGATACTTTCTTGACTTAGAGTGTTTAAAAATATTTTTAATAATTTGTTTTCAGTATAAAACGATTTCTGTTATATTTTTGAGATGCTAAAGCATCGATTAAGCGAATTAAAAAAAAAGATTTTTTCAGTGGCTTAAGGCCTTAATAAAGACACATTTTATTATACTATATAACTTAAATAATTTTTCACAGTAAAACCTAAACAAGAGAATAACTATAATAGATTGCATTGGTTATATAATTATCATATAGTATTGACAAAAATAGTCATATAAATAAATTTAGCTATTTTTATCAGTGAGAAATATCAGCTTGTTAAGCCTTAAGTGAAGTTGATATTTACTTGAAGATTACAACTTACATTAGTTACTATTTTGAGTGTTATAAATAGAGTTTACTGCATTATAATTCATTTTATTGAATTTGAGCTGTAGGGTTGGTTTGATTACTCTATTTGAAATAGTGCAGTTTTTATTTTTAAATTTGAAAAACAAAATGTGAAAGTTTGCTTAAACTCACCAGTTACTCCAAAATATTCTTCAATATGATATTTTTTTTTTTGTAATTAGTAAAAACTGACACTGAAAAAAATGACTCATTAAAAAGGAAAAAAAAAAAATGTATTTTGACTGAAGTGTATAATTTTCTAAAAAGATTAAATTAACTCTGAGAACTTCAGAATCCTAACATACTATAAAATATTAAATATGATAAACTTGAAGATTTTTTTAAAATTAATTAAGCATATGGCAAGTTTTTTTAAATTTTTTAATTGGTGTCTTGGGTAAACCAACACGGTTCCCCGATTGATACGGAGAATTCGCCAGACTTCTTGACCTGTTTTTAACTACCACTTCAGAGATTTACACTGTCACCGTAAATCCACTGTTAGGTTCTTCCGACCATAAACTGCTTTTGACATCGAATATCCTACCAAACAGTGATAGAGACGCACCTAAACCGCACAAGATTTGGCACTACTAATCTGCTAAATGGGAAGAACTCGCAGAATATTTTCGAACTTTCCCTTGGTTATACGTTTGTTTTAGATCCGACGATCCATCTGCGCTAAAGAAGTTTCCAATGTTCTTTCGGCTGGTACGGAAGCTTACATTCCTTTTTCGAAGAATTGTTCTTTCAACGTCAAGCTTTGGTATGACTGAAAATACAGAGAAGTTGTTGCTTCTAAACATCTTGCCTACCGACAATGGCGTGAAAATCCTAATGTCGTATATAGACACATCTTTGTTTGTACCCGAAATAGATGCATGAATTTCTCGGTGAAACCAAGTCACACAATCAAAGAATTCAAAACAAACTTTTGTCCTGCCCCAACAACTCCAGGTCCTTTTGGTCAGTCGTTAAGACCATTAGTCCATAATTCACTAAATCCACTATACCACCACTAACGGCGCCAGATAATACTATTGCAGCAACACCAGTAGAGAAAGCCAACTTGTTAGCTGAACTTTTTGGTCCACATTCCGATTTCCAAGAAAAAACACCACCAACTATTCTCATAGTGCAGTCAAGGACGCCCAATATTGTCTTCAAATAGCATATCGTAAAACATATTTTAATGAAGCTAGACACCAAAAAGCTTCTGGCGCTGGCGAAATACCTGCCGTAGTACTCGAAAAATACGCGAGAGAACTACTAGAACTAGTTTTCTGTAGACTTTTCAACCTATTCTACATAAAGGGAATATATCCCCCCTGGTGGAAATATGTTACAATTAAGCCGATACCCAAGAAAGGCAAGAAGACCTTGCCAATCAACTACCGACCAATTGCGCTGCTTCCAATAATATCGAAAGTCATGGAAAAGGCTATCAATTAGCATCTTCTAAGATATCTTAAAGGATTGAATATTATTAGCGACCATCAATATGGCTTTTGTAAGCAAAAATCAACAGATCTTCTAACTTATATACATGTTTGGAACGACTCAATTGAACACTTTGGAGAATCTCGAGCTTGATATATCGAAGGCATTCGACCGGGCTTGGCACGATGGATTCTTGGCTAAGCTATGCTCTTATGGTATGTCTGAAAAGTTTTGTTTATAGCTCTCATGTTTCCTCAGAGAGCGTTCTTTATAAGTAGCAGTCAACGGTTTTTTTTCGGTATCGTTTCGGAATCGTTTCAGTATCGTTTCGGTATCGTTTCAGTATCGTTTCGGTATCGTTTCGGTATCATTTCGGTTTCGTTTCGGTTGATTGAATTGAAATTGAAAAAAAATCGAAAAAAAATTGACTGTAAAATCGAAAAAAAAAATTAAAAATCGAAAAAAAAATTGTTAAAAAATAAAAATGGAAAAAAAAAAAAAAAAATCAGCTGTGTAATTTGAAAAGTAGTTAAAAAATGTAAAAATTGAAAAATTTGAAAAACTGGAAAAAAGCGAAAAAAAAAAATGAAATAATCGAAAAAGTTTTTAAAATTGCAAAACTTGAGAAATTTAAAAAAATTTAGAAAATTCGAGGGGGAAAACTGAAAAATCGGAAAGAAATTAATAAAAATTGAACAAATTCAAAAATATTTAAAAAAATCGAAAAAAACTGTTACAAATTGAAAAATTGTCAAAAGTAGAAAGAATCAATGAGAATTCAAAAAAACTTCAAAAGTTGGAAAAAACTTACGATTCGTTATAAAATTTTAAAAATTGAAGAAAATTGATAAAAATTTGAAAAATTAAAAAAACTGAAAAAGTGGGAAAAAAAACTTCAGCGTTAAAATTTAAAAAATCGAAATTGGAAAGGTCCAAAAAACTGAGAAACATTAAAAATTGGGAAATAAATTTGAAAATCGTAAACATTTTAAAAACTAAAAAAAATTTGTAGTAGTTGAAAAAAATTCTAAAAATTGTAAAAAAATTTTAAAAAATTGTAGATACGAAAAAGTGAAGAAAATTAGAAAAATTTAAAAAGCATAGAAATTAGATAAACCAAAAATATAAAAAGAATTGGAAAAACTGTAAAAATTAAAGAATTGGAAATAATTTAAATAATCGAAAAAAAAATTGAATAAAAATAAATGAAATCAAAAATATTTAAAAAAAAAAACGGTTTCGGTATCGTTTTGGTTTCATTTCGGTATCGTTTCGGTTTCATTTCCGTATCGTTTCGATATCGTTTCGGTGTCGTTTCGGTTTCATTTCGGTATCGTTTCGGTATCATTTCAGTTTCGTCTCGGTATCATTTCGGTTTCGTTTCGGTATTGTTTCGGTTTCATTTCGGTATCGTTTCGGTTTCGTTTCGGTTTCGTTTCGGTATCATTTCGGTATCGTTTCGATATCGTTTCCGTATCGCGAGCTCTCGGAGGACAAGAACGGGCGAGTTCGTGAACTTCTGTTTCGTCCCTTGTAAGAGTCGCGATGCGTCAGGGGGATCGTCCACCATGAGTTTGTACTTCCCGGAACAACCATCAACTCTAAATTTTACATGGAAGTGCTCAAAACACTGAGAACAAGGATCCAGTGCGTCAGGCTAGACATCAACAGCAAATGAAAACTGCAACATGACAACGCGCCAGCCCACATCGCCTTCGTCGTGACCGTCTACCTGGCCAGATCGAACGTGACTCCCTTAGACTTCTTTTTGTTTCCCCGCTTGAAATCCTCCCTGAAAGGACATCACTTCAGAACAATTGACGACGTGAAAACAGCTGTTGCAATTCCTGAACAGGCCTTCCAGGTTGCCTTCGCAGCTTGGAAATCGCACTGGCAAAAATGTATCGATGCAAGAGAAGACTATTTTGAAGAATTTTAATGTATTATACCGATCTGTTAAATAATTTTTTTTTTAATCGACTTGGTGACATTACTTTCCGGACATACCATGTAGTTATGTAGGGGCACGCCACCCTTCTAGAATCGACACTCAATTTGTTGGACGGTAATTTGGGAGCAAATATGTCTTGGCATTAACATGTCATGCATAGCAAAGAGAGCTTCTTAAAAGCCGAGAATATTATTTCGAACTAGAAACCTTTACATTTCACAATAAATTCCGTACAAACCTCAAATTCGACCAACGATAGAATACTGCTCCCAGGCCATACACTGCCTTTTTGTTGGATTCTATTCAGAAGATAGCTGTTCGCCTGATTGAACACCCAGAAGTGACCAGCAACCTTGATTCCTTGCAACCTCGAAGAACGGTCGGAGTCTATTTTACAAGTATTTTTATGGAAAGTGTCTGAGCGATGTAGCTGGCTTAATTCTTCCCAAAGTGGCACACGCTGTGAATACACGTCGCGCTGATACTTCACATCCGTATGAAGTTCCACTTGTAACTTCTCGTACGACCGTTTTTAAGCAGTCTTTTATATGGGAACATCATTCCTTTGGAATGATGTGCGCATGACCGTGCTTCTCACCGAGCGTAATTTACAGCTATTCAGACCCACGTGAATCGCTTTTTCCGCACACGCGTCCCTTCGTCAGCGCTTTAATTGTTTCTCATAAAATAAGAAACTTATTCCACCATGCCAAGGCAAAATGCATATTTCCCAAAACTTCAGATAATTATGAGAGGGGATACTGAAAAAAATTTTGACGCTAACGAGAAATTATTAAAGAGAAAAATGACCGTAGTTCATTTACGAGGGCTGTCTGAAAAGTTCTCGGCCTAGCAATGAAAGAATTTTTTTTTGACGTGAAATACGTTTTATTTTTTAATATGATCTTCTGAAACTTCAATACATTTATTCCAACGTTTAACCAATAATTCAATACCATCATTAAAGTATGATTCTGGAAGGCTGCAATAGCTTCGTCATTTGATGTAAAATGCTTTCCAACCAGGAATTTTTTTAGGTTTGGAAACGGATAATAGTCAGAGAGAACCAAATCTGGTGAATACGTTGGATGTTCAAGCAATTCATATTTTAATTCGTTGAATTTTGCCATCGTCAAAACACTCGTGTGAATATGTGCATTGTCTTGATGAAGAATGATTCTTTTCTTCTTTAAAGTCGGTCTTTTCTCACGAATTTTAGCATCCAACTGATCCAGAATTAATTGTTTTACCTTTCTAACGATAATCGATCAACAAAACATCTTTGTAATCCCAAAAAACTGTTCATAACCTATCTTGCTGATGTAACCGTCTTTGCCTTCGTTGTTGCGCTTCAACCGGCTTCAATCCATTGTCTCGACTGTTCTTTTCGTTCTGGTGTATAGTGGTGGATCCAAGTTTCATCAACAGTTATGAGACGACGTTTGAAATCCATTTTATTTTGCCTAAAATGATCCAAGCATGATTGAGAAATACGCATTCGAATGCGTTTTTGGCTAATTGTCAGCAAATGCGGCACTCATCTTACACACAGTTTTTCATATGTAATTCTTCATGCAAAATATTTCCAATTCGTTCTTTTGAGATGCCTATGGCATGGCCTAACACCATATCATGGACTTGTTGAATGATTTATGGTATTCTAGCAGTTTTTGGACGATCTTCGCGTGGATAATTTTCGAGGCTTATACGATCAGATTTAAAAAGAACAGCCTATTTTTTCTTAGTGGGAAATGAAGGTGATGCATTCTTATACACTTTCAACAATTTCGGATGAATGCATGTTGTTGTTAAACGATCCAAAAAAAAATCATCACATCATACTCAATTTTTTCCATTTAAAAAAAATCAATGACACGTCAATATTACACAGTTGCTACTACTCGAATGAATTGTCAGATCGAAATAAAATTTTACATGTGTTTATATAAAGGATGGTCCTTTCCTATCCAATTATGGTTTCACAGTTTCCAATCTAATCTATGTATCAAGCCGAGAACTTTTCAGACAGCCCTCGTAATAGTTAGAACCATAATTATACGAGATGCGTTTTAGTTCTGTATATATATATATATATATATATATATATATATATATATATATATATATATATATATATATATATATATATATATCAAGGATTTTCTACAGCTGACGCTGTCTTCCTTCTCTCAGCCTTTGATTCTATCCGTTTCTATCTTCCCAGTCTCCATCTGTTAGACCCCTGTCCTGCATAGCCTCGCCCACATCGTCTCTCCACGATCGTCTTGGTCTTTCTCTTTTTCTTCTCCCTATAGGGCTCCACTCCGTTATTTTCTTTATCCACCTATTATCTTCGCTTCGTCTTATGTGTCCATACCATTTTAATCGTTTTTTCTTCAATGGTGTTTATTGCGTTCTCTTTGATGTTCATTCTGCTTCTTATTTCTTCATTTGTTATTCTCTCCATACGTGTCACTCTACAACATCTTCTCCAATACTCCATCTCTACCGCGTTAATTTTAGATTTATTTCTTTTGTTGATCGTCCATGTTTCTGACCCGTATGTCATTATGCTTTGTATTATTGATTTGTATATGCGTGTTTTGTTTTCTCTTTGTAATGTGCTTGTCCCACAGGATCGAATTTAATTGTCTTATGCATGTCCGCGTTTGTCCTAATGTAGCTTTAATCTCTTCTTCTGATGTTGCGTTTTTTGAAATGATGGTTCCTAAATATTTAAATCTATCGGTTCTTTTGATTATTGTTTCGTTACCTACTTCTAGTTTCCGTTTTATCAAAGTTTATTGCTAATCCTGCTTTAGTGTATTCTTCTTTCAGTTTTCTTACCATATAACTGAGGTCTTCCTCATCTTGCGCTATGATTACTTGGTCGTCTGCAAAACTTAGAGTATATAAGTAATCTTCTCGTATTGGGACACCCATTCCACTACATTTTTGCTTCCATTTTTTTAATGTTTGTTCGAGATATATTTTGAATAGTGTTGGGGATGTAGAGCATCCTTGTAATAGGCCTTTTGATGTGTGGAGTCTCTTCCCTATTTTATGTCGTATTTTTATGTTCACTGTGTTGTTTTCGTAGAGAGCTTTTACTGCGTATATTAGTTCTTTGTCAATGTCTATTTCTTTCATTGCGTTCGATAATCTTTGTCTTGGTACTGAGTCATAGGCCTTTCTTATGTCTATGAAGGCTAGATGAACTTCTCTATTCTTTGCCAGTTTTTTTTTTCCATTGTTTGTTTTATAGTGTATATGTAGTCTATACATGATTTTCCGGCCGTAAAGCCTGCTTGGTCTTCTCCAATTTTTCCTTTTATATTTTCCTCCATGATATTTTTAATAATTTTTCCAGACAAACGTCCCATACTCGATATTATGCTTAGGCCTCTATAGTTTGTGCATTTTCTGCGGTCTCCCTTTTTAAATATAGATACTATATAAGCTTTTGACTTTTGACGTATTTTTTTCTCCATTTATCGCTCTGTGGAACATGTTTCTCAGCATTCCATGTAATTTATTAGACCCGTACTTAATCATTTCATTTACCACACCCCAGGCCCTGCAGATTTATTATTTTTGAGTGTTTTTATTTTCTTCTTTACTTCTTCATAGCTTAATTCTATCTCTTTTATTTCCTTATTCTGTTCTTCTTCAGAGTTCTCTTCTTGGAATTCTTGTCTGTCTTCTGTTAGCAGCTTCTTATAATATTCTTCCCACTCGCTTTCTGGTATGTACTCTGTATACGTCTTCTCTCTATTGTTAGTCCTTAATGCTTTAATTATTCTCCATGACTCTGTACTTCTAGTTCCTCCTATATACTGTTCTACATGTTCGCACGATTTTTCCCATCTCTCGTTCTTTTCTTTGTTTATCATCCTCCTCGTTTCTGCATTTTTCTCTTTATATTTCTGTAGATCTTCTTCTGATTTTGTATTCAGCCATTTTTCGTATAGTCTTTTTTTCTCCTTTATAGATTCTTTGGTTTTTTTCACAGATTCTAATTTTATGTTTCTCATTCTCGTTGTCTTCTTTACCTAATGCTTCTAGGGACGCCTGTTTGATGCATTCTTTTATGTGGTCATACATCTGTTGGAGGTTGTCGTAGTTAAATTCATTTAATTTTTGATCTAATCGTCATCTATATAGGTCTCTTATCGTTTCGTCTTGCAGTAAGTGTAGTTTGTATTTTATTTCTTTGTCTGCTTTTTCTGCTATCTCATTAGTATTTCTGTTTTCTTTATCTATTGTTTCTTTTTGCTTTATTGTCTTGTACCACGGTACTCTTATATTTGCTATTAGTAGTCTATGGTCTGTTCCACATTCTGCCCCTCTCTTTACTCTTACGTCTTTTATTTTGATAGTGGTATCGTTTTTAATTATAATGTAGTCTATTATTGATTTTAAGTTTCGTGTTTTTCTTGCATTCAAGTATATTTGTGGATGTCTTTGTGTTTGTAGAATCCGTTTGTTATTTTGAGGCCGTTTAGTTCACACAGCTCTATTAGTCTCTCTCTCCGTTGTCGTTAGTAATGTCTTCTCCGACTAGTCCTACGGTATTGTCCTTTGTTTTCCTTCCTGTTCTCCCATTCAGTTCTCCCATTATTATTAATTCTTGGGTTTTTTTTTTTACTTTTTGTGTTTCTATTTCTAGTGTTTCCATGAAATTATCTTTTTCTCTTATAGTGCTGTCTTCTGTTGGGCCGTATACTCCTAATATTACCATGTCTTTTCCTAGCATTGTTATATTTAGTTTTATGATTCTTTCATTGATGGGTTCCCAAGATGTTATTTTCTTTTTTCCACTTTTTTACTAATATTCCAACTCCAGCCTTTACTCTTTCTTCCTTCTTTACTCCACTCCAACAATGCATCACTTCATCTATTTCTTCTATTCCACTTCCCTTTTTCTTCGTCTCGCTTATTACTAAAATGTCTATGTTCATCTTCTTAAACACTTGTATGACTCGATGTTCTTTGTCCTCCATCCCTGTATATTTCAGGTACCGAGAGCAGCTATTCTGTTTCGGGATTTCTTCGTTTGGCTGAGTTTTAAGCTTGGGTTAACTATTCGCTTTGAAGTAGAATTGCCCCCCCCCGTATCCGATAGGGCTCCCTTCTCTCTCTTGTGATTTTTCATCTTACTTTTCAAAGACAACTAGCATTTCCCAGTTTAAGTTTTACGTGTGTTAGGGTGCTAACTCCTAACGCCACAACCCTCCTCCTTTATCCGGGCTTGGGACCGGCAACAGTGTTGATGAACTACTCAATCCATCCATCAACACTGCAGGCGGAGTTCATTATCATCACATCATACTCAATTTTTTCCATTTTAAAAAAATCAATGACACGTCAATATTAAACAGTTGCTACTACTCGAATGAATTGTCAGATTGAAATAAAATTTTACATGTGTTTATATAAAGGATGGTCCTTTCCTATACAATTATGGTTTCACAGTTTCCAATGCAATCTATGTATCAAGCCGAGAACATTTCAGACAGCCCTCGTAATAGTTAGAACCATAATTATACGAGATGCGTTTAAGTTCTAAGATCTCCAAATATTTTTTTGAGACTGAGAGTTAATAGATAGAAACGATTGAGCTTAAAATACGCAAGGACTCCGTTAATACGTGACATGGTTGGTATCGTCATATAATGCATAGAGTTTGTATAGCAAACAAAGTATAATCATTTGTTTTCTCCACTTGCGTGGTGTAATTCTCACCGACGTTCATCGTCAATTGAATGAGACATCCGGTGATGGTGTTATGGATGTAAAAAATGTTCGTGGGGGCGACGGGCTAACATCGTTAAACAACGAAATGTTTCTTCATCACTACAACTTCTACAACGACTCCCTATTCACTTGACCTTGGTCAAAGCAATTTTTAGCTTTTTCCAACGTTGAAGGGCTTTCTCCGTGACCGATCACTTTCCAGTCGAGCCGCTCTCGCATTAGCGATTTTCTAGTGCGCAAAAGAGGCTCTTACAGAAACATTCTCGGTGGCCATGGAATCATTTTGTCGACCTACAGGAAAATTGCGTTGAGAAGTAAAAGTTTCAACTTTCTGATGTTAGTAGGTTGTCACATATTAGGATTTACAATTTGGACGCACCTCGTAGTGTATTATAAATTTAACTAAAAAATAAACAAGCAAATAAATAACTGTTATTCTGTAAAATTTATTTATGGAATCTTACTTCTCCTTATGTTTCCATGGTATTGTTATGATTACAGTATTTATTTGTAAAATTTTATATTTTGTGGTGTGTTTTTTACTGTTCCATACGGAACACTTATGGGATCATTTTGGTGTCTGTCACACCGGATTTTTTTTTTTTTCCGTCACTATTTGACAGAGAAAGTTGAAATTTGGCACAAATATAGGAATTGATGGCCCAATCAGAGCTGTGAAGTTTTCAAAGTTAAATTTGGATTTAAAGAGTTAGCTTTGGGGGGTGAAATCAACAGTGAAAAAAAATTACCAGGTTATCGTGTGGGGTGTCAAATGAAGGCTTGTGAAAAAACGAGTTCAAAAATATATATGATATGATACTTGCGCTCACTTTTTTTATATTATTTAAAAAAAATTATAGCCAAAAATAGTTGTCTTCCTCTTCTATCTCGAAAAGTACTGATCAAAAAATTTTGAAAAAATTCTAGAATATTTTCCGTAAGTTGTAGATTGACCGAAAATTATCACCGTCGTTTGATAATTTATCTGATATTATTATATGAAAACGGTTTGGCTTGACAATGTGAAGGAGATTTTTTTAATATGCTTTCAGTATCACAGTCACACACTGGTGGCAGATATGAGTAGGTACTAAGACGAGATAATTTAATTTTATTTGTTTATTATGTTGGGGATGTGAAATCTTTGGTACAACGGTATTACTCACTATATATCAACACTACACCAAACACTTTATTTTTGCACTCGACGGGCGTTTCGCTAACCATGTTAGCTTCATCAGGAGCGATGATTGACTAGTAATAGTTGAGTGCAAAAATGGAGTGTTTGGTGTAGTGGTGATATATACTGGGTAGCGTTATTTGTTTATAATGAAACAAATATTTAAGTAGCAAATATTTGTTTTACACTTTTATACTAGATTCTAGATTGAGTAGATTGATTTATTGGGTATTAGCTAGCTAAGATGCTATAAATATTATACATTATTGACTAAGAAAAAACGTGAAAATACATATTAGATCTTAAGATACAAACGTGTTAGCGACCTAATTAACTTAGCCTAGGTACGGATTTTATTTTATTTTAAAACCAATCATCATATGGAACATCAATTGCGCGGAATCTCTTTGACAGATCATTTTTTCTAAAGAGTAAAAATAATTTGGTTTATTTTGAGTATAGAACTATTTACTTTTTTTATATTACAGATGCTATATGGTCCAAACGAGAACCGTTTACAAGAAAAACGTCAAGCACTGACATCTTTACATTCGTACCGATCTGGCCGAGTTAACAATGTTCGTGTACCTTCAGGAGCAAACAATGGATTAATTACTATACCTAATACTCAGCAGGCTGGACCCAACGCCCAGCTTCAAGTTTATGAGGATTCGACTGCAGCTTCATTGTCGGGTAAGTGACATGAAGGCTTTCTTAATAATAATATTATTGTCATGGCAGTGAGTCGAAGAAAGTAGTATTACTCTTTTCAGTATCATAATTCAAAGTTCATAGACGGCTGGAATTTAAGATCGACTTTATACAAGTTAGGAGAAATCTGTGAAAATGCAAAACTCTGAAAATCTTTAGGACACATGAAAAAAATTATTAGGCTTAAAATGTATTTAAAATAAAATTATGATACAATAAATAAATTAAAATAATGCCAAGAATACCATCTGCAAATGGTAAATATCTACTGCCTAGCCAGGATTGTTCCATCATAGGTCTGAGGGGTCTGTGTTCTTACCATATAATTTAACACATAAATTTGTCATTGGTAACAAAATTTATCAAACTTGATAGTGACAGCTCTAAATGTTCTCTATCAAATATGTCTTGACTGTTTTATCTCTTTCTAATACTAGAAATCTTTAAGCCGATTGCTAATCAAAATTAGAATACAGTAGAACCCCAGTTATCCGAGGTAACACGGGGGGCACCCTCCTCGGATAACTGAAAACTCGGATAATCCGGATTTGTTTTTTATTCATTCAAAAAATAAACACCAATACTTTAAACCGATGTATTAACGTATTTAACATGTAAATAGGTACATACATTATAAAACAGTGAAATAGGTATCTATGCGCTTCTGTTTTATATTGCATCTTCTTTTTCTCGCTGCAATGTTTCTCCATCTATTAAGAAGAAGCAAATCCGCTGGGGTTGCCTCTAGTTGTTGTTCGATATACTTCACAGCTTTTTCCAAAGAAGCAAAACCTTCTTGATGAGAGATCTTAGTGGGAGACTGTTCATCCACCGCCGTTTCGTCATCGCCATCGTCATCTGATTTTTCGGTTTCCTGAAAGGCATTCGTTATTTCTTCAATACTCATTTCTTCTTCTAAATAATCTGCTGTAATCCATTCAACAACATCTTCTCTTGTCACATTTTCGCAACCTTTTAGTTTTTGCATTAATTCAAATAAACTTTTTTCTTTTTTTTTCTATCTCGCTGTCCAAATTTGTACAGGACATTTCTCCATGGCTTCTCAATTTTAAAGCTAATTCATTTAATGGAGTATCATCTTCACTGTCATTATAGTCCTCAAAATCAAAAACTTTTGACCAAGATTGGTCAGGAGTGGTAGTATGCACAGAATCCCAAGCTTGACTTACCCAGTAAATAACATTTTTCAGTGTTACCTTTCTCATCCTATTGATAATATCCTCCTTTTCTGTGTATTCTAACAGATGTTCAAGATATAAACGCCTATAATTTTTTTAATGTTTTCGAGGATGCCTTGATCCATTGGTTGCATTATGCTGGTTACATTTGGAGGAAAAAATTTTACAACAATTTCGCCCACATAAAGTCCTTCTCCAGGGTGAAAGGGGGGCATTATCCATGTTTCTGTTCAAAAATTTAGTCGCAGATGGCACGAATTCTTCTTCAAACCAGTTAGTAAATAAGGTCGCATCCATCCATGCGCTCTTCTGACTTTTGTAATAGACTGGTAGGGTTTTGAGTGAGATGTCTTTTAGAGCCCTTGGACGTGCAGACATGCCAATCACCATCAGTGGGATTTTGGGCTTGCCAGATGCGTTGGAACATACCATTATAGTTAATCTCTCCTTACTTCGTTTGTGCCCAGGAGCTGATTTTTCCTGTCGAGATGCCAACGTTTTTGATGGAAGCATTTTATAATTCAGACCAGTTTCGTCACAGTTGTAAATTTGATCACATGTGTATCTACAATCTTCGATTTGCTTTTTAAAGTTCTGCTTAAACTTCTCAATTAATGACACATCAGCAGAAAGTTTTTCACCACATACAGTCAGTTGTCGTACACTGTACCGTTTTTTTTTTCACCGGTCAAGCCATCCAGAACTGGCGGTAAACTGATCTATCTCTGGGAATAGCCTACTAATCATTATTGCTTTCTGTTATAAAATTGGACCTGACAGAGGCACACCTTTTGATCTCTGTTGGTTACACCACA
The DNA here is from genome assembly GCA_019049505.1 of Pachyrhynchus sulphureomaculatus. Classification (NCBI taxonomy): domain Eukaryota; kingdom Metazoa; phylum Arthropoda; class Insecta; order Coleoptera; family Curculionidae; genus Pachyrhynchus; species Pachyrhynchus sulphureomaculatus. The sequence goes on from CM032447.1 coordinate 57,947,531, forward strand.
ATGAATAAAGCTTCGTTAACCTTTTCATAGTCGCCGGTTTTCATTGATTTTCTTCCTGAGGACGAGGAGGCTTGATTTATACACCACTCTTCTATTTTTGTGCGGTTTCTTTTCCAATCTCCAACTGTTATCTCACCTACTCCATAATCTCGTGCAACAACTTTAATTGTCTCTGCTGCTTCAATTCTTCTGATGGTTTTTAATTTTTCTTTAATAGGAACGACGATTCTTTTACGCTTGCTTTGCTCCATTATAATACGACAAACAAAAATTCAAACAAAGCAGTTTGTATTAATTACGCTTAACTACCAGAACTCCAACAAGATCAATTACTTGAGTATACTCGTACTTCTCCGTAGTAAACGCTATAACGCACTGCATTCACGCAAATTTACATGCTGAAAGAGTCCAAAAACATAAATAGCGGAACCCTTCACACAGGCCAGGGGGATTCCCCGAAGGCCCCGACGATTTTAAATGGAAATATGTACACACATATTTTAGAAGCTCGGTTAATACGCAGCATAGATGCGCGTACCTCGGATAATCAGGTTCTTAGATTGGCTCGGTTAATCCGGAGCTCGGATAATCGCTACTCGGTTAATCGGGGTTCTACTGTATATATAGGCTTGTGTGGGAGAGATACGCTAAAATTTAATTTGGGATTGGCTATGTTTTACGGTGTTATGCTCCTAAAATAGTTATAAATAGGTTTTATTGGTTGTTTTAGAGGGGGCTATAGCATAGTGGTGAAAGTGTCTGCTTTCTACGCCGTAGACCCGATTTCGTACCTCGACTCGGGAAATAAAAAAAAAATAACGCGCCTCTCTCGGGAAGACAAACAACCCGTAGTATCATGCCTAGTAAAGCCCCGTCACTTTGGTCGTTCGGAACCGGCATTAATCTGTAGGTCCCCTTTATCTGTGGAACACTTAAAAAGGCACCAACCACAGACAAAGATGAGAGGGGGTCGCCTACGTCCGTATTGGATATGGCACTTCAAGAAGAAGAAGGTAACCTGAACTAAATGTTGTGAAAGGCACCAGGACATCGATTAAGGGCATATTCTCGCGCAGATATTTAATAATGTTATATATTTTAAGGTTTTATCGCCGTTTTGTGATATGTGACATTTACTTAACACGCAGATAAATTGGGATTCCGATATTTGAGAAGGTTTAAGAGGACTCCCAAGTTAAAGTGTAATATCACACACCAAGGACGATGATGGTAACAATTTTTTTCATAGTTAGTTTTGGTCTGAAGACTATACGGGTAGTCAGAAAAGTGGGAAAATTTTATTGTTAATATTTCAAAAAATTTAAAAAGAAAAGCGCAAATAGAACCTATTGTTCATGGCATTGGACTATGTTAAACTGGAGTGAATTGAATGTTTTTAATTTTGACCAGTTGAGATCTCTAAATTTCACTAAGCCTAGTTTTATTCAATGCTAGATGTAGACCTTCCCACTGAATATCCATCTCAATCTATTTGCAGCTGTTGTTATTCATTCAATGCTCGCAACCCTCTGTATATCATCCCGCCATATTGTTTTGGAACGTCCTACGCACCTTTTCTGTTCTCGTAGTCTCCATTCTATTGTTTGCTTGGTCTATCGATCATCAGTTGTGTGTGCGACAGGTCCAGTCCATTGCCACTTTCTTTCTGCTATATGCTCTATAATATGCTTTAATTTCGTTTGTTCACGTATCCACTTGTTTTTTTTTCTATCTTTAAGTTTTATCTCGATCATCTGTCTTTCGTGTGCTCTCTGGGTCCAAGCTAGTTTTTGCATATAGGCTTTATTCAGTGTCCTAAGTTTCAACGTCATATGTAATCACGGGTAGGGTGTACTTACTAATCGTAAACTTTTGCCTCTAACTTATTTGGGATAGCTTTGTCTGTTAATCTCTAAATTTGATATTATTTAATTTCAAGAACCATGGTTTTTTTGTTTCCCGAAGCTTTTTGCATTTAGTTGATCTAGAAAAAGCATATAAAATTCTTCGCATCTTTCTTTTCGCCGATGCAGTAAGGTCGGGCCATTTTACATTGTCATTGTAAGGGATTTCTTAGTTCGGGTAGAGCTTTATTGCTCTTTCATGTTTCTCACATAATAAAGGTTTCAAATATTTACAATATATTCCAAGATTGATGTGACATGTAACTTGTACTGTTTTAAAATGATGGCAGTACAACAACCTTTAAATTGACTATAATGAGGCCGAGCATTACATTATTTCTTTCAATATCTTTAAAGATGTGAATTATCTTTTTTAAATTCAGCGAAATTATCACCTCTACGTCCTTGTGAATATTTCTTGAATTTGTTCTTGTTAAAGATATTTACGATACTTTACTTACACATCATTACACTTGATTTTTGCCAAATTTCTCTTGTATATTATTGAATATAGCTTTGTTTTAACGAAAATGAATTTATATGTGTTAATATTGTTCCTACTATTGTAAAATGGCATTTTTAAATTATGGGCATGTATTTTAAATTCATGCTCATTGAAATTTTATATGTGTAGGTGGGGCTGCTCCGAGAAGTATTATCACCGTGGCCAAGAGGCAAGAAGCTCCTAAGGAAAATACTCTAAAAGCTGGACCTTGGACTACAGTACCTCATAAGAAAAGGGTCCTCGCTAATCATAGAACAACAGGGCTGGGATTTACAGGTGAATTTCAGTAGTGCCTTTCCTTTGTTTTAGAAAATACCTTTTGTCAGGGGGATTTCATTAGCAGACTTAATAAAAATATATTTCCAGTAAACATCTTTGACAAATAAATATTTATAAAAATATTAAAAGGTAGAATAGAAAGCCAGTAGTGCCAATAAAAGGAATTGGGACGTATGGAAAAACACACCACCACTAAATATATTTTAAAAAATTTAGAGCCGCAACAGATCCCCATAGAAATTTGAGGAAACTTGTATACCCAGCTACTATAAATTTATATTTCTCTTTCAGCCTGCTGTTTTACGGTTTTGTTCTTTTAAGTCCCCGCTAAACACGAGCCTCGACAAGCTGCCAAACCTTTAATACCTCTATGAACGTCTCTGGGGCATTGCGGCGACGTATGTACGTTAGTCACGTCGTTCAAACCTTCCAGCTCGACTTCAAGTCTGCGTTTCATTCAAGGGAGCGTTATCTACTTCTGGCCCAAGTGACCATCAGCCAACACTGTTTTTATGACCAACGTATGTTCTATTGCTGTACAAAGCTCAAATTCCACCAACACTGCTGCTTCCAAACATACGCAGCGTTTGTCGGCTTCTGTCCAGATGGGCGTTATTCCTCTAATCGGAGCCCTGGAACTATCCAGCAATCATGATTCCTTGGAATATCGAAGAGCGGTGGGCGAATTGACTCTAGTCTATAAGTACTTACACAGAAAGTGTTCTATGGATGTAGCCCGCTTGCTTCTTCCCAAAGGGGTTCATGCTAGAAATACACGTCGCGTTAATACATCTCCTCCTTATGAAGTTCCAGCTTATTACTTCTCGTACTACTCTTTTCAAAAATTCTTTTATATGGAGGACCTCATCACCTTGGAATGATTAGTTCAGTATTGTTTCCCACCGAGTACAACTTGCCGCGATTCAAGACCAATATGAATTGCTTTTTCCGCAGACGCATTGCTTCTCCGGTGTTTTAGGGGTCTCCCTGCAGCACATGTGCTGTGCCCATAAAATATATTGTGTAAAAACTATTTTTATAATAAATAAGTATTCTAAGCTAGTAAAATAAAATATATTTTAACTACATATGATCGATTGCTTTACAATTTGATTTTTGTAGATTATTTGTGAATATCCAGCGATATTTTTCTATTACCTTCATTCCGTTTTATCATATACAGGGTGTTATTATTAAAATTGAGGCATGGTACCAAAATAAGTCACTTTGTGAAATATACCCTACACAGTCTAGCCATAAATTCTACCAATAACACGCTGAGATGGGGAATTTTACATGTAAAGCGGCGGTACCACTGCAAATGTGTTACGTGTTATTTCACCCTTCGTGAGTACATAGATAACGTACCTAATCGATCTCAGTTCGTTAGCTGACGCATTCCCTCTCTGAAAAAAGAGGGTGATTTCGAGTCGATGACTTCACTTATGTCTTTTTTAACGTTCTCCAATGAAGTGAAGTGGGAATGGGCGACATGACTTTACAGTAACCAAAATAAATAAAAATTAGATAGGGCTATGTTCAAAGAATAAGCCACGCGAGGGAGAACTTCTCATCCCAAAAATCCCTCGTCGTTTTTGTCATGTGCGATCTTGCGTTGTCCAGAACTTTGTGACCTGAAAGATCAAAGTCGCTGCTTCAAAATTTGGTACCCTATTTTGTGGATTACAGCAGTTGAACAAATTATTTGCGTAGCTTCTGCCACATTTTCTTCCACTCGAAATGCAGTGCTTTAAATACTGCTTGTCGAACGGCTTCGCTTTCGGGACTGTAGTTTGAGGTTATGTGAATAGCAGCATCGCATGAAGAGGTGATTTTGCTTCTTTAGGATTGGTACTTCCACACATAAAAGTGATCGGTAATAACTTGAATTTAAACGGAATTTTGACATACTTATTTCAAAGGTACTGAATCATTTTGTACACCTAATACAATTCGATAATTTTTTCCAAAATGAAGTAATTTTTCAATTAAAACACTTTTTTTTTATTTTCAGTCCATGAGGATGATGCCGACGATGCTCCTATGGGTTACCTGCCGTCTAATTTACCTTCTGAATGCCGTGAAGACTACTCAAGCTGGCACGTTGCTATAGTGAATTATCCCGAGGAGCCTAGTCCTAAGGTGCTGCACGGGTATCCAAAGCATCGTGTGTACATTGATCCACAAACCGAGTTTGCAATTGAGGAATTAAGAGCTACAAGGTAAAAATTTAAAGTAACTACAATCGACTCTCTATATAGTGAAAGACCAAAATGTTGACCGAAATTTTACTATAGAAAGTTTTTCACTATATAAAGAGAAAATCCGTATATATTGCTATGTATGTAGGTCTTGAAAAAATTGCATTTTAAAGAGTTTTTCACTATATAGAGTTTCACTATAAACAGTGACGACTGTATTCTGTAGTAACTTTAGTACATAAACATAGTAGTTTCATGAATATCGGAATTGTTTTTACGTTTACGCCTAATTGGGATAAAGACGGTCCAAAAATGCCAACATCAGTTTTATTACTCCTGCCACAGCGTTTATATCTCCGTTCTAAAGTTGTTTTTTTGATAGAGATTGACAAATTAGAAATTTGAGAATTATTTTGCTCTTAAATATTTAAAAGGTACAGTTCGTCAGTGTTAAAATTTGCACCTAAGTCGCAGAATCTTCATATCGGAAAATATACAGGGTGTTTCATTTAAAGTGTAACTTTTAGATGCCATGCATTTTGAGACATCCTGTACATATATATATATATATATAATATATATATATATATATATATATATATATATATATATATATAAAATATAATATATATAAATATATATATATATATATATATATATATATATATATATATATATAAATATAATATATATATAAATATATATATATATATATATATATATATATATATATATATATATATATATATATATAAAGGGTGATTCATTTAGAGGTACTTTTTGTGATGGGGATTTAATTGCAGATTGCGCATGCGTCGTGTCAACTGAAGTGGCATTCCTGTTCAGTAGTGTTTGACAATTCATAATGGAAAGACTTAGCCTGGCACAGCGTCTACAAATTGTTCAACTTTATTACGAAAATGGGCGTTCTACGAGGAATGTGTATCGGGCGCTTAGAGCAACTTATGGTCCACATAATCGGCCTACCGAACGCACAATTCGCTCTACCATCAATAAGTTTGAGACCCAATTTTCATTATTGGATAATGCTCGACCGAATAGACTACATCCAGCACGTAGTGAAGAAAATATAGGGGCGGTAGCGGAGAGTGTACGCGAAGACCGTGAAGTGTCGATTCGTCGCCGTTCTCAACAGCTTGGCCTGTCATATTCAACAACTTGGCGTATTTTACGTGAGGATCTTTCTTTAAAAGCATACAAAATTCAACTAGTGCAACAACTGAAGCCGACCGACCTTCCGAATCGTTTCCGTTTTAGTCGTTGGGCTCTTGACAAGCTTGCAGAAGATCCACTGTTTTCGAGAAAAATTTGACTTGACTTTTTCCTTTGGGGCTATGTAAAGTCCAAAGTCTACATGAATAAGCCAGCTACAATTGAGGCATTGGAGGCCAATATTACTCGAGTCATTGGCCAAATACCACTCGAAATACTCACACGCGTCATTGAAAATTGGAACTTCAGAATGGACGTTGTTAACCGTAGTCGCGGACAACATTTGAAAGAAATTATCTTTAAGAAATAATTGTAAAGAATGGTTCTTTTATATGATAATAAAGATTATAAAATAAAATTGTTTTTATTCATTTTTTTTGTATTTAAAAAAAGTACCTCTAAATGAATCACCCTTTATATATATATATATATATATATATATATATATATATATATATATATATATATATACCGGGTGTTATGGAATTCACTGCATATATTAGAACTGGAAGATTCTTGTAGCAAGACCGATTGCAGAAAATTCACCTTAAATAGCGGATCTCAATAATAAAGGAAAAAATTGACCCACAAGAAATGATGTCTTTGATGAATATCTTTTTTACACCGCCACTGATCAACCTTAGAACTTCCCATTATCGAAAATCGTTAGTCAGTCAGGTTGAGATTTGAGTCGGCCTTTCTGGAGTAAGTTTAATAAAAAGAAATATTAAAATATTTTTATTATTTTATTCTTCTAAAATCGATAAAGGATTTCCCGGTTGTCGGCATTCCACGCGGACATGCCGCAAACTTTAAATTCAGGTTTAGTTTATTTGCTTTCTTGCCAGCGAGTGTTTACAAATTTTGTAATATGTTGTGGGTAATGCCAGGTAATTTATCAATGTTATTACAGATTTTTTTAAAGATGTATGTGTTAATTTTTTTAGAGAAATGTGTATAAATTTGTAGAAAGTGTCCTCAGCAAGTGTGATAAATTGTGTCATTCGGTACAGTTATTTAGTTATAAATGTGTCACTGACAGCTTAGAATATGTTATATAGGGATCGACGATTATACTGTTAAGATACATTTATTTATTTCGTATAGAAGGCAGTTTGGCTATTGTTATTAAAATTAGGGTAATTTTTTTTAATTTAGTCTGCTGGGAAAAATATATATTATATTATATATTTTTTTTCTAATGGTAAAAATATTAACACATGGAATTCACTCAAATTTTATTTACGAGATTGTATAAAAATATTCATAAATAAATTGCTGACCTAGGTCAAAAGAGTCGTTCACCTTCTTCGATCTTTTTTTTGTTGTCAATAAAAAAAAAGCCTTTTTATTAACGGCGGCGCGGTGAAGCTTCAAAGCGTTTTCTTGGATACCAGCTGAGTGTGGTTTTATACTGCAGGCTTGTAGGGGAGGTTAGGTTCATTATCGTAATTATTGTTGTTATTGGTGATGGTGACTTTCTTTTTTTGTAATTTCTATAGTTTTTTGTACAGTATTTTTTGTAATATTGGCCATAAAGATTTTACCTTTTTTTTTAAAGCTTTGGCGTTAAATCCCGAAGGGACGGTTCACTATTTAAATGTGTTACGTTATACTTTCAGGGATTGGCTTTACGACGCTTGTAAAATGTTTCATCGATTTTACAAATAACTTTCAGTTAATATAGCCAGCCCAGAAGGTGTGCCATTCCCCAATTCAAGTCTTTGTCTCATTTTTTTGAATAAAAACATTCGTAGCACAAACTGTCCAGGCACACTGGCACAATAAAAGGCTTCTTCGCTCTTTTTTCTGAACGAAAATAAATTTTTAATCTATCATTTCTTATTGGGGTAGATTTTCCCTACTCTCCTCTACTTGAAAATCGGCTTTCATCGGGCAATGGTTGAGTTGTTCTTCAGCCTTCCCAGGAATTATTTCTTTTCAACGTCAGCGTTTCATGGGCGGGATGATTTTGTAAATGATTTGGTAAAAGGGAGTTTTGCCCCTTTTTTTATTTATTTTTTTAAATTTTCTAATTTGAAAAAAAAAGTATTGAATGTCCTTCTACGTAGCCCCACGGGTCACCCATTTCAATATATGCAGTGAATTTCATAACACCCTGTATATATACATATATATATATATATATATATATATATATATATATATATATATATATATATATATATATATATATATATATATAGGGTGTCCCAAAACCGAACGTATTCCCTTTGAGGGCTGATAGTCCAATTCATATTAAAAATCGTTAGATTTGAAGATATTGATACTTTTATGAATTTCGTGAAAATCTACACCTTACATCAGTTTATCAAGTGGCGATAAGTCCGCCGTGTTGCCAACGGATATATACCGCCGTGTATATGCCTTGTTTATCGAGTGCGAGTGCAATTTTTTTAAATAACTTGCCAGGTTAGCTTCATACAGTATGAAGGGTCAAAGTTAGCAAATTAAAATGTTTTTGGTCATGATACTTGCAAAAATGTTTTTTTTTCCCCACTGGCTTAGCACAATTAGTTTTATTTTTGAACTGTGATCAACAGCAGGGTTATTCAGGATTACTTAACACTAGTTAGAATTATAGAATACGAAAATTTGTAGTTGATAAACTAATCTAAGGTGTAGATTTTCACGAAATTCATGAAAGTGTACCTCGAAATCTAACGATTTTTCACTAAGGTCATATTTATATATTCTCGTGAGTAAGAGATTAAACGGAAAATTGTACAATATTATTTTAACAGCAAGTTATTAAACTGTTTAAATTTCAGGTATTTAAGAAAGTTTAATTCTGTTCAGCAAGTAGAAACCAACGATGTTGTTCAATCTATTCTGGTTGATGATGACGATGACGACGACGATTGTATCGTTGTTGTACAGGATCCACCACCATTCGAATCTGCTGGACCGGTAAAACAATATTTCCTTTTGTCAAGTAGGATTTGATGTAATACACAGCCGAACACTGTTGAGAGGTGACAGAAAGCTGTAGATATAGCTTTCTCCTCTGTGTCCACTAAACTGTGTGTCTCAGCAAGTTGTCATATTATTTTTTCTTAGGCCAAATTAGCATGATAAGAGAAAAATGCCTCGCTTATTGAGAGCTACCGGTTTGTCTTATAAACTCGCTTCTATCTTTTAATTTTTTACCTTCTCTTATTAAAACCGTAAAAAATCGTGTTCCTACAAACCTAACTATAAAATTAGTCTAAACTCGGATGTAGTGGAATCCATTTTATTATAATTTATCGGATGTAATTGTGTGACTTTAAAACTTCCAGGTTAAATTCGCTATATACAACTCACCAGTCAGCGAACCACAACATGCAATGAACAATTCTATACATCAGTCATTTAAAACCGAGACCGTGTCTACAGTTAGACATAGCCCTTGGAAATCTCAAGCCGAACATCAAAGTTTCTTACAAGATGTTTTTAGTAAGAGCAATGAACATAGATTTAGGTAAGATTTTTTGGTTTAAGTATGTTTTGTTATAGCTTGAAAATGTAAAATCCGAAAAGCAAAATTTTTTCAGTATTAGTTTTGAGTTTGTTCGAGTCTTTAAACTCCCGGGCAAAAAATATCTGTTTCAAAATTTTGGCGAAGTTCGATGTTTCGTGAGTAGGTTTTTTTTACTTTCTTTTCGTTTCATCTACAAATGCAAGACACATTGTTAAGGATATTTATGTTTTAATCAAATGTATAAGATTTTGCCATACAAACATTTTTCTAAGAGAGTATGAGTGATGTGTCTTGTCATAGTTTATAGCAACTTGCATAAAAAAATTGTTTTTACTTTCTTGTAGGAACTTTTTTGTAAATGTATATATATATATATTTTTATTTCTAAACTTACAGTAGTGCAGTACCTCCTGCCAAATTTACTGTGCTTGAAGATCCCGAGTCTGAGGAGAAATCTATACGTTTTAATTTGGTATTTTCTCAACCCAAAGAAAGCCCACAACAACCTAAAATTGGTGGCTTTGCGGTTTACGAACAATCCATGCAAGAATTACCAATTCAAGCTCCACCCAAAGGTGATAGTTTTAAGTTTAAACGATACACATTGATGTTTAAATGTTTTATATATATATATATATATATATATATATATATATATATATATATATATATATATATATATATATATATATATATATCTACCGTATATATATATATATATATATATATATATATATATATATATATATATATATATATATATATATATATATATATATCTACCGTATATATATATATATATAAAATTGGGAAGATGGTAACATAATTAAGAGTTTTTTCGTCGGAACACTTATGGGATAACTTCGGTGTCCGTTTGTCTGTCACATTATTTGACATAGAAAGTTGAACTTTGTCACAAATGTAGGAATAAATTACCCAGTCAGAGCTGCGTAGTTTTGAAAATTTTGACTGATAGGGTTAGTTTTGAGGAGTGAAATCGGAAATTAAAAAAAAATTCAAGGTCATCGAGTGGGAAGTTAAATGAAAGCTTGTAATATGTAATGTAATACTCCCGGAAATTTTTTTTATAATATTTTTAGAAAACTACCGAAAATCGTTACTCTAAGACTATTAACTAGAAAATTTCGAACAAATTCTGGAAACAAAAACCGAAAGTAAACTTTGTTGAAAACTCAATTGAGGGTGTGTTCTATGAAGTCACTGATCATTTTATATCTCCGTAACAAAAAATTTTATTCTGAAAGCAATCACCGTAGGAAACACTAATTGCGCAAGTCTTTTTAGTGAGATATTCCACATCAAAATTACATTTTTTGTCGTCTGCTGCCCTGAGTATTTTGATTACTTTCGTTTTTTAATGACGATAAAGTACCGCGTTACCCCAATTAACATCTAGGTAATATCAGACAGATTTTACAGTTTACCGTGGGACCTAAACCACGTGATAGGCAGATAATGCTTTCTCAGCTCTATGTTTTACGGCTTAAAGACCAAGCTCTTTTTAAGTCTTCTCTAGCCACGAACCTTGACGGACTACCGAACCTTTGATATGAATGAACGTCTCCGTGTCATCGCACCAAAGTATGTTCATTAGCGACAGCATTCATACCTTCCAGCTCGACTTCAGACTTGTGCCTTATTCACGAGAGCGCTATCTATCTCGTCCGCCTTCCGGATCAAGTGACCATGTGCCAACAACGTGCTGTCAGCATAGGCTCGCAGTCATCGCAGACTTTTCATGGTCCGAACAGTCCTTCATTAACAGCGTGTCCGGCAAATTTTCCGTCGGGGTACTCACTCATTCTTTGAAGACTGTGGGGGCAGTGTTTTCATCATCAGGCTTTCATGGTTCGACTGGCCTTTCACCAACAACCAACTGTTTTTTTTTACCAGCGTTCTAGATTTTGTAGAGTTTGCCTGTGTGTTGGAAAACAGCAGGACGCCGAATGTGGCCAAGCCTAATACGCTTTAAAATAACAATGTACTGGACCTGCGGCGGGCGAACCCAAGACGATGGGCACAGTAAACCGGAACTATATCATATAACCTAAGCCGCCACGTAACCTGAGTTCGTGTCTTGTGGAATTGAGATAAAAATTGATACATGCTCAGGCTCATTATTTCTAAGTAACATGATAATCCACGTCTCATGACTTTAAATAATGACTGAGTCAGAAGTCTAAAGAAGTAGTTATCGTTTTAAAGATTTGGTTCTTAGTAATATCTATTGTTATCTTGCGAATCGCAGCACGATCGTTCTCTCTCTATTGATATGCTGAACTGAGGAGAAAACTAACCTACTTATACAAGTTTTGTTTAAGTTAAGGTATTATTATTTTTGACTGCTTATAGTAGTAGATTGGAATTTTAGAATTCTTTGGCACAATACACGTCACAACAGTTATCGCCACCACACCAAACATTTTATCTTTGCGCTCGACGAGCGTTTCGCTAACCATGTTAGCGTCGACCGAAGCGATGTTGGTTCTGATCGCTCCTGATGATACTAACATGGTGAACGTAACGCATGTCGAATGCAAAAATAAAGTGTTTGGTGTAGTGATGATAATTATCGTGTAGTGCTTAGAGAATTCGTCAAATATAATTTTCACGACTACATATATACAGTTGTGGTCAAAATAATAGCAGTGCTTACTAAATTTTTATCAAAACATATTTATTAAGTTTTTTTAATAAAACAACTAAAACATAAATATGGTAACTTTGAAGCCCACCTAAGATGCATCAAAGTAATATAAGGCTAATTAATTAAATTCTTAAAAATCAAAGAAAAACGACAAATTTCTAAAAATTATGGTGGACAAAATAACAATATTTTTCTTTTATGAGCATCAGACACACCTAATACTTAATTGTAAACCCTTTATTGGCTATGACAGCTTCACAACGTCGCGGCATAGAGTTAACCAAATCTTGACATTTAAAAACAGGAATGCTTTTCCAAGAATCTCTGATTACAGCCTAGAGCTCGTCTTGATTCTTAGGTTTTTCACGTGCTATGCTATCTTTAATATCGCCCCACAGATTTTCTATCGGGTTCAGATCTGGGCTTTGAGCTGGCCAATTTAAGACATTAATTTTTTTATTTTCTAAAAATTGTTTACATAATCGACTGCTATGTTTTGGGTCATTGTCATGCATAAAAACCCATTTAAGTGGCATTTCATATTCTGCATAGGGCAACATAAACGTCCTGTAAAATTTCAACATAAATACTGGCGGTCATTTTTAATCCAAAATATAGGCCCTACTCCGAAGTAGGAGAAACATGCCCATACCATTATTTTTGAACCTACATGTTTAACTGTCTTAATAGTGTACCGAGGCTGATATGCGGTTCCTAAAGGGCGTCTAACGTATGTTCTGCGACCTACATTTCCAAATAATACAATTTTGCTTTCGTCGGACCACAGTATATTACGCCATTTAAATAGAGGCCATTCAATATGTTCCTTCGCGAACTCTAATCGCCTCTTTCTGTGTTTTTATTTAACAAGGGTACCTTACGCGGACTTCTTGCTGGTAACTTTGCTTCTTTAAGTCGTCGTCGTATCGTCCTAGGAGCTACATCCACTCCCACAATCTCCTGAAGTTGTGTTGACGAAGCAAATGGGTTTGCTTTTGAAGCTCGAACTATAAGTGTGTCCTGTCTGGATGTAGTTTTGCGTTTACGACCGCCAGTTTCAGGTGTAGGTTGCCATCTTAAAGCGTTTACTACCATTTTAGCTGAGCATCCCAAAATATTTTGAATCTGCATGTAAGATTTTCCATCACGACGCAATTGTCTTATCAATTCACGTTTTTCTTGAGAACAGTGCTTCTTCCTTCCCATAGTTGTATTTAAAACAGAAAAAGTGTTGATGCATCTGACACAAAACTATTCTAAATTTGACAATTTAACCGAACACAAGGAGAAAAAAAAACCATTTAGGTTTGAAACAGACCAGTGTTAAGCGAACACTGCTATTATTTTGACCAAGCAAAATTCATGTCCTGCTATAAAAAACGTAAATACTTTGTTTATATTTATTTTTATATACATATTTTTTGTTGAAACTTCAGCACAGTTGATAAGTTTTTAAACGATAAAATATTTTTTGTCTTAATGGGATTTTGCAGTTACCTTTCAACAGTTTTAGTTATTTTTTATTGAACCACTGCCATTATTTTAACCACAACTGTACATATATAACTTATACGCATAATATATGCGCGAGGGAACTAATAACAGTTTTCTGTAGACTTTTTAACCGACAAAAAGGGAATATTTCCTTTCTTCGATATGCGCTACAGTTCAACCGATACCTGAAAAAGGCGAAAAGACCATGCCAAACAACTACCGACCAGTCTCACTGCTTTCAATAATATCGAAAGTTCTGGAAAAGGCTATCAATCAGCATTTTCTAAAATATTTTGAAGGATTAAATATTATTAGCAACCAGCATTCGTAAGCAAAGATCAACAGAAGATCTAACTTACGTAATACATTTTTGGAATAACGCTATTGAACACTTTGCAGATTCTCGAGCGGTTGTACTTGATATATCCAAAGATATTCGACCGTGTTTGGCACGATGGATTGTTGGCTAAGTTAGGCTCTTATGGTATATTTGAAAAGTCCTGTTTATGGCTTCCTTAAATATGTTCTTTACAAGTGGCAGGGGCCGGATTTTTTCCTAACATCTTTGGTATCAACGCTGGTGTGCCCCAAGGCTCCATATTGCCTCCTACTCTCTTTCTCATTAATATTAACAATCTGGTGAAAAGAACCAGGAATTCAATCTACAGTTTTGCAAATGACAGTACCTCTATTGATTCATTCACTTTGAATGTTCGAACATCGGCTACTCATGCGAATATCCGCAGACAGCAGGAAATCGTTCTACTTAACAGAGACCTGGAAGAAATTCTATCTTGGGGTGTAGGATTGAACGCTACAAAAACCCTGGCGGCAGTTTTTTCTAAAAAAGTTTATGTTGCTGAACCTGACACAGTTATGTCGGGGTACTCCATTCCTCTAGCATCGTCCCTCAATTTGCTAAGCGTTAATTTGGGAGCTAATATGTCTTGGCATAAACATGTTGCAAGCATAGCAAAAAAAAAAGCTTCTCAATAACTGGGAATAGTATATCGAACTAGAAAGCTTTACACTCCGCAACTGTTATATCTGTACAAAGCTTAAATTCGACTAACAATGGAATACTTCTTCATGTTTGTGGCTCTGCTCCCAAACATACACTGCATCTGTTGGATTCTATTCAGAAGAAAGTTATTCGTCTGGCTGAAGATTCAGGACCGACTAGTAACCTTGATACATTGGAACATTGAAGAACAGTTGGCTACTTGAGTCTATTCTATAAGTATTTTCATGGATGTATCCCACCTACTTCCTCCCAAAGCGGCGCGTGCTAGAAATACACGTCGCGCTGATACTTCACATTTGTATGAAGTTCAGCTTGTTACACCTCGTACGACCCTTTTCAAGTAGCATGGAGAACATCCCTTTGGAATGATCTGGCCAGGATTGTGTTTCCCACTGAATACAATTTAGAGCGATTCAAGAGCAACGTCAATCGCTTTTTCCGTACACGCGTTCTCCTGTAGCGCTTTAGGGATTTCCTTCAGCACGTGCCCATATGCCATGCCATGCCATGCCATGCCATATGCCCATAAAAAATAACCGGTCAAGTGCAAGTTAAACTTGCGCAATTAGTGTTCCGGACGTTGATTGCTTTCAAAATAAAAAATTTTGTTACAGAGGTATAAAATGATCAGTGACTACACAAAACACACCCCAAATGAGTTTTCAACAAAGTTTGTTTCCAATCTTTACTGAAATCTGATGACCTTGAAATTTTTAAATACCAGATAAATTATTAAAGGTAATGCACTCGTGATAATTTTCGTTCAATTTACACCCCGTGGAGAATATTCCAGAATTTTTTCAAAATTTTTTAATAAGTACTTTTCGAGATAAGGCGCGGGAATACAAAGAAAAGTGCGCGCAAGTATTACATTATATTTTTCACTTCCGATTTCACCCCCCAAAACTAATTCCTTAAGTCAAAATTTAACTCTCAAAACTACATGGCTCTGATAAGGCTATCAATTCCTATATTATTACCAAATTTCAACTTTCTATGTCAAATAGTTTCGGAGAAAATTGGGTGTGACAGACAGACACCGAAGTGATCTTATAAGTATTCCGTACTGAACACTAAAAAATACAAAAAAAGCCTTGAAAAAACTTACTTTGAAAGTTAAGTTAGTCCGTTTCGGACCAGGTATAGTTTACCTTCATCCTCACATTCCCACTCTGATCTCTTTTTTGTTATTATAGTCCTAGCTCCAAGCCTTTATAATATAAATGATTAATTTCAATGGTTGTCAACAGGTAATGCTATGAAGACGGCCTTTAGAACGCTAAACGCAGACGAAGTTGAAACCGGCTCGCGTGGAGGTATGGACGGAGCCACGGCCGCTCAGCCGTCAGATGGTGCCCGACCTATGGAACCGGTACCCTTTTCTGACAGCAGTTCTTCGTCGTTCGGCGATAATGACGTACTACCACCTCTGGGTCCTTTGGATACTAGCTGTACTACTCAACAGTTTAATTTTAATTTGAATGCGATGCAGGTATGAGCTAAGAACGAAGTCCGTGAATGACACGTACGGTATTTTATATGGTTTAAAAATATGTTCATTCATTTAAAAATAAATACTTAGTAGCCTTCGTTGAATAAAATTTAAAATATTTAAAAATTATATTAAGTTCTTATCTATATATTTAATTTAAATGTTTGAAATTTATTGCTTTCTTTGAATGTTGAATTTTGGAATCTTTGACACATGATGCTAACGCGCATCAAGTGCAAAAATATATTCTTTGGTGTAGTGGTTATAATGGTTGTGTATTATTAACCATATTTTTTTTTTTAAATCAAAACCTAAAAAGTCTGTTAGTTTTGGGAAAGGCATATTTTTTGAGGTAATAAAAATGCTCTGGTGAAATATATCGTTTCTTTTGGGATATTTTCCAAGCTTTATAGGAAACTTCATCATGCCATGTTATACAGAGTTTGTGTCCTCCAGATTTTTGCAGTTAGTCAAACAAGAACGTGCTCCGCATTGTTCATTAAAAAATGTATTTATTTACAAGCTTTTTTTACATCATTTGACAGTAAAGGATTGCCGTTAAAAATGCTAATGATTAGTAGTTTATCCAGTCTCCATCAGCGTCGATGCTCGCCTGGTATTCTTGGGGTAACGCTTTCCAAATTGTCCGAATTTGCCCCGACAGCTAACTTAATCTTTTTACTACGAAGTTTCCGCTTGATGTATTCTCGATTGGGTTTGCGTCGGGCAATTTGATGGCCAATCTAGTGTGACGATACCGAATTCCCTTTTCCACTGGCTACACGTTTTACTCTGATGTTCGAGGTCGTTATTCTCTTGAAGAATCCACTCCTCATTTTTATTGACAAACTACCGTTTGGCAGTCGATACTAATACCTTCTTGTAAATCTGGAGCATTTTTTCAGCTTTCAAATTGTAGGTAAAGATGAAGAGTCTCCCCCAAAACCTTTTTTCCGAAAGGCATTCCCAAATGTGGATCTTCACGGGGTGTTTCACGGTACGTTGAACCAATCGGTTAGGGGAAATTTACCAGGCTCGTAAGGTAATAACATAACACCAAAATGAAGCTTCGTCGGAAAAAATTACATCGCTCTGATCACGATTTATAATTTCTCTGCCTACGCGAGTCGTTTTCTCTCTGTTTTTTTTCGCTCTTCGCCATTTCGAATCGTTAGCCCGCAGATATATCCAAACTTTTCTGCTTTAGTTTTTACGCCCCTTGGCACGAAGGGAGGATTTCGGGAAGATATGTTAATAATCATTTTTTCGTCCTTGTCTGACAGTATTTTTCTCGAACCACATTCTGGTTGATTAACATTTTTTAACTGAGAGTATCGTTTTACTCGCTTGCTAACGAACGATTTGCCCATGTACGAGGGAGGACCCAAAAGGAACCAAAGTTTAATTTTAAAAAAAGATTTATTAAATTTTTCTGCAAACTTCAGAAGAAGTCGTATGGATCCAAATCCGGCGAGGTGAGGGTGGGTGGGGCAAAGCATTCATTGCTGGTTTTTATCAAAAATTGACGCACAGCAAGAGCCGTTGTCATGATAGAAGAAGCAGTCGTCCGACAGCCACAAATCAAGGCGTTTTCTTCGTACACTGTGGCGCAACCTTTTTAACACTTCAAGGTAGAATGTTTGGTTCACCGTCTGACCCGGTGTAACAAATTCCGAGTGAACGATCTCTCTCACATTAAAAAAACAAATGAGCATTATTTTCACATTTGATTTCACCTGACGAGGTTTTTTGGACAAGGAGAATTCACGGTTTCCCATTGACTGGACTGTTTTGTCTCAGGATCGTAACTGCCATCATGATTTATCTCCTGTGATGATTTTGAAAAAAAAAAATTGGAGTCGGTTTCAAACTGCTCCTTCAGTTCATGTCAGGTCTCCAGACGACGCTCTTAAAAAAACGACGAGTACACAAAACAACTTTTACAAAAAAAAATTCAAGAGCTTTTCACAACCTTCTATACTGATGCAGCTTGGCAGCCTGACTTGAGAGGAGTACAACTACATCACCCTAGCGAGCGAACCGTGTACTACAAGTACCAACTTAACCACAACACAATTCCCCTTACTTTTAGGTCCCCCCTCGTACTTAGCAGCCGCTGTAGACGTCATTGTTCGACCTTTTGGTTGATTACATAGGAACACAGCCTGGAAGCTGAAAGCACTCATGTTCGATAATGTACTGTTTAACCATAAATAAGATTAGAAATGTATTCACAAAGCATTATTTGCAGGAGTACCAATAATAACCTAAAAAAAATGATTTTTTTTATCGATTACAAGTTATATTCGACACGTTCTCACTTGACCGACTGTATATGTGTACAAGTATGAAATGCGGATTTTTTTTCTAAAAAAACATGTTAAATTCGGAAGAATGATAAAAAAAGTGCTTTATTTAAAGTATGCTTCATCGCTTGTTATATATTTTTTCCTATTTTCGGGCAATTTGTGAATACCACGACAGTAAAAAATCTTCCCCTTTTGCTGCAAACCATTCATCGAGCCATTTTTTCACACCTTCGTACGAACCAAAGCGCTGCTCAGCAAGTGCGTGACCCATCGATGCAAACAAGTGGTAATCGGAAGACGCCAAGTCTGGTGAGTAAGGCGCTTGGGGTAGAACTTCCCAGCTGAGTGCTTCCAACGTGTCGCGCACTCGTTTTGCCGTATGTGATGGAGCATTGTCATGAAGAAAAATGACTTTGTGTTGCCTCTTTCGGTATTCTGGCCTTTTTTCACGCAGCGAACGGTTCAAATCGGTCAATTGTTGTTGGTAACATTTAGTATTAACCGTTTCCCAGATTTTAACAACTCATAATAGACCACGCCCCTCTGGTCCCACCAAACACAGAGCATCGTCTTTCTGCCAAAGCGATTCGGTCTTGCGGTCGATGTGGATGGTGCGCCTGGGTCTACCCATGATTTTTTGCGCTTGGGATTCTCAAAATAAATCCACTTTTCATCCCCTGTAACTATACGATGCAAAAACGACTTCCTTTTGTACCGAGCAAGCAAAATGTCACACGTGTTTTTGAGCTTTTCCATTTGCCTGTCGTTCAACTCATGTGGTACCCATCCTACCGGTCTTCTAAATCTTTCCCATCTCTCATAGCCGATTGGAAACAACTTGTTGACTAACGCCCAATTGCTCGACTAGTTATTTTTGTGTTTGCGAATCATCTTCGTCCAACAGTGCTTGCAATTCCACATCTTCGTATTTTTTGGCGGTTTTCCACGTTCCTTGTCTGCAACATCGAAGTCACCACTTTTGAAACGCCGAAACCATCGTTCACACGTATCTTGCGATGGAGCATGTTCACCATAAGCTTCTCGAAGTAATCGGTATGATTCAACAGCAGTTTTCTTCAAATGAAAACAAAAAATTAATGCTATCCGCGAATGCTCTTTGTTCGGTATAAATTTCGACTTATTGAACACAACACTATGCACACACTTTTTCCAATTTATCACTCGTACGCGTCTGGCACTTGTTGATGACACAACAAAATGGCGCAGTGTCAAATCTTTATAGTACAAACTGCATTGGTGCACCATCTGTTGTCTGAAATCCTCATTTCATACTTGTACACCTGGTATGTTCGGTACTTACCTCTGACACGTTTTCTTTTTTTGTTAGAAAATACAAAATCCAATTTAAAGCTTTTAGATTGCATAATCGTATGTGCATCTTAAAAATCCAACCAGGCGACAGTAACCTAAGCAATTTTAAGTGTAACACAAAAAATGGCATTTGTATTAATCACTTGATCTTAAATAAATAATTACACAATTCATAAACCCGCAAATAATAGCTATATATTAAGGTAAAGTATACCTTGTCCATCGTTTTCCAACCATATGCTACCTTATCAAACTTCAAGTCGAGATATTTAGTTCCATCGACTTTGTCACTTGAGTCAGGTGTGAATTTTAAAGGAAGTTATCAGCATAGCAACAAAATTCCCCTTGAAATACTTTTTTCTCGCGCATACGTTTGAAATTCTATTTCCAAACATACTTTGTTAGATTATATTCAGAGAAAAGAAATTTTCTTGTTTGGATACCTAAAATTTGTTAAACAAATTATATCTTTGTAGATCATTCCATAGAATGTGGCATTTCTTCTATCCTGTACCCTCGCCATTACGTCATTATTCTGATAAAGCTTTGATCGGTTAAAATAAAACAAATCACCATTTTCTTGCAAACACTGTCTCTAGAACGCCTCACGTGTTCTCTTGCAATGCATATGCCACTTCAGGTTCCAGAAAAAATGGCTAACTTGAGGATTTTTTTTCAAGAGTATAATAAAAGCAATTTATTTGAAGTACTTTATTAAACAAATATTTAAGTATACAAAAATATTTTTTTTTTATCTTTTTAATTCAAAATGGCCGCTTCAAAATTCAAAACGACAAGGGACCTTTTATGCGAGGCCTGAAACGGACAAAACGATTGCTTCCGTAGCATTCAACCTAGAATAAAAAACCAAAAAATTTTCAATAATATATGTCAAAAACTAGTATGTAACATACGGAAATTTGAAAATATCGTTTTTTCAACAAATGGCGCACATGTAAAAAAAAATATTTTTTCAAATGTGCACCATTTTTCAAAAAAAATATTTTCAAATTTCCGTACGTTATCCACCAGTTTTCCACATATATTAATGAAATTTTTTTTTTCTAGGTTGAAATCTACGGGAGCAACGTTTCACCCGTTTCAGGCCTCATCTCTTAAATATTTGTTTAATAAAGTACTTCGAATAAATTTTCGACTGCTTTTATTATACTCTTTCTGAATTAGCTTTTTTTCCTGGGACTTGGAACGGCCTTACCTCATAAAGAACGTCGTGAATTTTTTGTTACTAAGTAATTGTGAAATATAGAAAAAGACTCATTTGCTGCTTATAAAAAAGTATTTCTGTTAAATTAACTTTTTTTTAATTTATTTTACTGTAGGTGAGTACACCACAGAGTAAGACGCAAATGACCAATGAAGTGGCCAGCGAAGAAGATTTACAACATACTAGAAAAAGACTATTTAGTGAAAAAGCTTTAAGTACAATTATAGAAGAAAAAAGTGGCTATGGGTAAGTTAAAATCTAAGTAAGAGTCTAAAAATACGAGGGCGCTTTTTACAAACGACCACTAGGTAGCGCTATTGAGATGTGACATTACCATTATAGTAAAATTGTTATTGTTAAAACAGTGGCAACTCAGAAATTGGCCGAGTAGTTTGTTTTACAGTGAACGTTTATTAAAAACAGTTTTGTGAACAAATGAATATTTTACGTAAAGGTTAATTTTCAACAACAATGCTTCGAATCGCTTCGTTTAACTTTTGGTAATGAGTCACCATCAGAAAAGACTGTTTACAATTGGTTTGCAGTATTTCGTCATGGTCAGCCGTGCTTCCATCAGCGATGAATTTCTTGAAGGTCGACCAAAATCGGTTGTTGTCCAGAAACATCGATGCTGTACGCAATATGATTGAAGATTATCGGCATGTGACCTACCGTAAGATACAGGCATCCTTAGGCCTATCAAAGACGTCAGTACATTCGATTTTACATGAACATTTAGCTGTGGAAAAGATCTGTCCCCGATGGATTCCACATAATTTGGCCGAAACTCAAAAACACGCTCGTGTCATTTGGTATAAAGAAATGCTCAAAAAATTTGACCGAGAACATGCAAAATCCGTATACAACATCATTCGCGAAACATTTCCAAAGAGATGATCACTTGTTTCTTTGGTTATACTGGATATGTTGCAACCATTGTTTTAGAGGATCGAAGAACATTTAATGCTGAATGGTATACAACAATTTATTTGGCAGAAGTCATTGATGAAATCAGGAAAAAACAACCGAAAACATCACATCGTTCTTGATCATGACTGCCAGCTCTCACACAGCACGTGAAACAATTGATTATTTGATGGAGTAAAACATTGAATTAATGTCGCGTGCTCGTACTCACCAAATTTATCGCCCAGCGACTTCTTTTTGTTCCCGAATGTAAAAAAAAATGCGTGTACTGCGATTTTCATCACCTCAAGAAGCTGTTGAATCCTTCCAAAACCATCTTTTTGAGATACCAACTTCAGAGTGGAAAAAATGTTCCGAGAATTTGTTCGAACGCATACAAAAGTGTACAAATTTTAAAGACGAATATTAAAAAAAAAAAAATAAAAAATGATTTGTACCAAAAAATTTTTTTCTTACGTTGTTTTTGTAAAAATTTAAAAGGTAGCCTTCATATGAATCTTTTGTCTTAGCACATTGTTTTTATTGAAATATTTTAATTTATTATAAAATGGTTTTTATGCATGTCGCATGCATATCAAAGCCGGGAATACTATTTCGAACTAAAATACTTTACACTCCTCAACTGTTAATTCCATACAAAGCTCAAATTCGACCAATAATGGAATACTACACTCATGTTTGGGGCTCTGCTCCTAAACATACACTGCATTTGTTGGATTTTAGTCAGAAGAGAGCTGTTAGTCTGATTAGATATCCAGGACTCACTAGAAACCTTGATACTTTGGAACATCGAAGAATGGCTTCAGTCTATTCTACAAATATTTTCATGGAGATATGTTCGATAGATGTAGCCCGCTTAATTCCTCCCAGAGCATTGCATGCTATTAATACACGTCGCGCTCATACATCACGTCCGTATGAAGTTCACCTTGTTGCTCCTCTTACAACACTTTTCCAGCAGTCTTTTATATAGACTTGCCCAGGACTGTGTTTCCCACCGAGTACAATTTACAGCGATTCAAGACCAGCGTAAATCGTTTTTTCTGCACACTTTAGGAATTTCCCTACAACACATTTGCTACACTTATCAAAAAAAATGCATTCATCGTGCTATGTGGAAAGTTTGTATTAAAATATCCTGTGTATGTATATTGAGACGATTATGAATAAAGGCTCTCGATATAGTTCAGGAGATTTCAGACCACATAGTAATCCGTTTCTCGGATTGAAAACTCTTTTGGCACGTGACCCCCGAAGTACTATGTGATATTGTAAATATGGTAATGGCCCAGAGCATAGTAGATGCTCAGAAGTGTACTAACAGATTGTCTCTGTTGTACAGTCGGTCAAGTAAGAACGTGTGCGCGATAATTCATTTTTGGTAGATACGATTCTAGCGATTCAACAAAAAATCGGTAGAGTACGACGCATTTTGGTAAAAGTCACAATCGATTCCATTGTTTCGTCGATATCACGTAAAATCAAGAATGAGTCACTTGTTTGCGCTTCGGTTCTAGGCGGCCTTCCTTGTTCTCGTCCAATGGGGCCTCAAATGACACATTCGCGGCCGCCAAATATATTAAAAAGTCGGTATCGTTTGTAAAGAAGTGGGTAAATCGTTTTAACGGGACGAAAAATCTCAACGACTTGCCAAAACGTGGCTCGGTAGGCAAAATCACTCCGAAAGTAGAAAAACTAATTGTGTCTAGAACACAAGACACTACATCAAGAAGCGGCAAAATTAAGAAAATCGTATTTAAATGTGTCCCATGAGACCATTCGACAACATCTTCATGCTCATGATGTCAAATTCCGAAGCACACGTGAAAATCACGTCGCGAAACGTCCCGCTTGGGTCCACGATAAGATACTAGAGTGGTCCTTACAACCGCCGGACGCCAATTCTATTGAAAATGTTTGGCCCCTTGTAAAGAGAAAGCTCAGAAGAAAGACTCTGATGACTTTGACTCGGTTGTCTTGCCAGATTCGAAAAATTTGGAGATCATGCCGCGCCAGTATGCAGAAAATTTCGTCGACAGCATGCCTCGAAAATGCCAGGCGATTATTGATGCAAGAGGCGATTAGACAACTTACTAAGATAACCGTACCGTTGTTAACACACCAAAGAATATATTGGTGGCAAAAAATTTTCTCGAAACACGTTTTTTCAAGAATACGGTCACGTTCTTACCTGACCGACTGTAGTTTCAGCAGTGTCGAGTAGATATCATTTAGATTTGGATCTCAATATTCTCTCGAATCAAAGGAGGTTCCCAAGAGTTTCACCAACAAAGCACTGTGATCCATCGATAAGCGCCCCTGACAGTGATTGTACTTTTACATAGCAGAGCTAACCACGAAAAATTTCTGACATCACAATTTTGAACCATTGTTCTTCTAGTATATGTGGCTTCAAAAATTAAATTTGGGAATTTTTTTTATTACATACTTTTCGTTTTTTTGTCGTTTACCATTTTTTGTAACACTCAAGCAGCGTTTAACGTCATAACTATTTTGTGGAATTATCTAGACCAGTGGAGAGTGATTGTAAAAAAAATTAGTCACTATTGTAGATGATTGTTTGTATTTTGAATCAATCACCAATGAATATTTGGATTCTATAGTTGATTTCACCTATATGGATGGATATGGACATCTGAACATAATATCTTTTACATTTTTTAAAACACCTAAACGGCCTAAGTTTTTTTATTATTTTCTAGTTTAACTGAAACAGTTTTTTTTTACTTCAGTAAATAGGTTACATAAAATCTGTTTAGAATGTACCATAAAACCAAAATATCTAAAAATATACATGATTTTCATTTAAAACTACAATAGTTTACGATAATTTTAGTCCAGATGCGGTAACAAAAATATTTGTTATTTATATATATATTTGTTAATTTTAAAATTTTCTCTAAACCTTCACAAGTTCACCTGTTTTAAAGGTATTTTTATTATTCCAATCTTTTTTATACTTAGTATTTATATAGAAAATATCATTCTTTTAAGAGTATTCTAGAATTTTCGGTAATCTAATGCATTTTTTTTACTTAGTTCCAGTTCAAGTTCAAGTGGTGCAACTACAAAATCCTCGCTCTACAGCCAACATAATAAAATGAATACAATTTCGGAAGAACATAACAGTTATTTAGCGCAAAATATGAAGGCGAACGAAGCGCTTAGGCGAAGTCTCTTAGGTAAGACAAGATTGATTTGATAATTGGCGTCTTATAATTCTTCTTCTTTCTTATATGAAGTGTCATATAAGTAGGCGAATGCCTGTTTTATCCCCATTAGGTCTCTTCCGATGTGGACGTCCAACATTCTTTCCAGCTCTTCGAAGGTCTACCTTTAGTTCTTCTGCTGCAAGGTTTATTGAGTTTGGCCCTTTTTGCCACTCTATTATCGTCCATCCGATCTCCATATTTATTCCATTGTTTTCTTGTGGTTCTGGTCCATTTCGATATTTCTTGGATCTTACTTAATTCTTGTAGATCTTTGCTGCGGATTTTGTCGTGGATAGTTTTTCCATGGATGTCTCTAATCATCTTCATTTCAGTTGTTTGCATTATTTGGGCTGTTTTACATATACCAGTTCTTGTTTCTACAGCATATATGAGATTCGGTCTCACTGTTGTCCCGTATATCGTTGTTTTGCTTTCCATTGCGAGATATTTGTTCTTCCCGGCTATATTCTTCATGCAACCTGCTATGAGTGATGCCTTCACAGATTGTTGTTTTACTTCCCTGTTTAAGTCTTCATTGCTTGTTATTATTGCTCCCAGATATTTAAAATTGTTAACCTGTTCAATAATACTTCCTACAACCATATATTTTGTCTTGGTTGTGTTAATAATCATGTTTAGTTTTCTTGCTTCCAAATTGAAGGTTGACCTCAGAGCCGGAGATGAGGGCCGCGTCATCAGGGTAGCAGATTATGTGGAAATGTGTTGCCCATTTTGTATCCTCTAGTTTTTGGAAGATTCTCTACTATTCTACTCATGACGAGATTTCAGGATTGATACCACGATGTTCCTCTCCTATATTCAATTTGTATTTCAGGAAATTTAATGGATAATCTAGACGACGTACTACCAGCTCCCTTAGTATCTACAGTCGAGCCACCATCTCCAATGCAATCAACGCCCGTTCATAGTCCAGTCAGAAAAATACCACCGCCGAACGTCGCTCGTCCACTAGACTACGTGCCGTCTGATCCATTCAGTGCTACTCTTATATCGAAGTTGCTCGATCGTGTAATGTTTCCTGGTGTTCATAGTCAGGGATATGAACAGATCGATGGTAATCCTAGATTAATGGTTAAGAAAGAGAAGGAACTTGTATATATAGGTCAGTATGATTAGTCTCACCTTGTATTGATACAAGGTTTTTTTTAAAGTTATTTACCTAGCTATGAAGGAAAACTTGTAAATATCGAAAATAAATGTCTACATAACTACTATCTACACTAATACATTTAGTCCGGCGTTTCTCGAGTTTTTTCCATTCCCTCTAAAAAGTTATTTTATTTGGACCTCGAAAAATAAGGCTACAGCGGCTCTTAACTCCCCATCTGACGCAAATGTTCGGCCGCTGAGATATTTCTTCAGATGTTTGAATAAAAAGAAGTCGCAGGGGGCTATAGGATGGATATTATAACTCGTGAATCCACAGGGTTCACCTAAGCCAACTTTTTTTACTTTGATAATAATCTTCTTCAGAAGCAAATAAAACGTCATATCAAAATCTGAATAAAATATTATATATATATATATATATATATATATATATATATATATATATATATATATATATATATATATTAATTTCACAAAATCCTCCTTTATGCTTATTGGTAAAAATAAAATAAGCAATGTTCCAAAAGAATTATATATCATGTAAACTTTGACTTAAGGCATTAATTAAAGTATTTTTAATTCTTTATAGGTAGAGATAGTTATTATATAGAGAAACTACTTGGCAAAGGACAATTTGGGACAGTCTATAAAGCATGCAATGCTCAAATGAGTTGCACCGTAGCTTTAAAATATCAGAAACCCCCCAATAAATGGGAATTTTACATTTGTAGAGAACTTCAAGCTAGACTCGCAAATCATCCATTGCGTGACAGGTTTATGGATGTAACTGTAGGATATTTTAGTAAGTAAAAACCTTTATTTTTTGTATTTAATATATTAAGGCGGTTTGTCCGACAGTACAAACTGTGGTACACGATGAATCATTGAAATATCACAAAAGTTAATAAAGTTGAATCAAATCATTACCTCGTAAGGTAATTTCGGAACAAAACGACCTTCATAGTTAGGTTGGATATATTTCTGCGAAGACCATGGTGGTTAGACGAAATTTTAAAGGTTTGTAGAAAGGGCGATTTGCTAGGCGCTGACACTCCTCACAGCTACTACTACTAGTATTATACTTAAAATTATAATTATAAAGTTTAAGGGAAAGTTGTGTTCATTCTCAGTAAATCTAGAACACTTTGTATAGGATTATATATTAATCCTTTGGATAGAAAAAAAAATGGAAAAAAAGGCAATTAGGTGCGAATATTTAAAACTCATAAATTAATCCTTGTCACACTACCTTAGGATTGAGTTATGCCAATGGATGAATGATGATTAGGAAGCTAAGCTACATATGTAATTCTAAATTTTTGAAGGAAATGTTTGAATCATTTCTTATAAGCCTTATGCGGGGTCATTTGGTTGTAATTTTTTTCATTATGAGGACTTCTTAACATACTATGCCTTAAAAAATTTTTGTATTCATCCATTCCATTATGATACACTTCAACGCCATTGCTTATAAATTTTGAAACAGAGTTCATTGAAGGTTTTTATGGTATTATGATCGTCTTTAATTCAAAATTTTAATATTTTATAATACTTTTAAAATTCATGATTTTATTCTTGTAAATTTGTAAACAATTTTTTTTAGGTGATCAAGCTTCTATACTAGTCTCTCAGTACGAGCCGTTTGGATCGTTACTAGATACGGCGAACTTATTAAAAATTAAAAAGCAGTATTCTAAAGGGAAAGAAACTACGTGTATATATTTCACTTTAGAGATGTTGAAAATAGTACGAGCCATGCACGAAGTAAAAATTATTCACGCAGATATCAAACCGGACAACTTTTTAGTTTTATTACAGCAAAATAATACGCTAAGCTTACAGCTCATCGATTTTGGTTGCAGTATAGATATGACACTGTTTCCGGATAAAGCTACATTTACTAGGCCTATAAGTACAGAAGATTTTATTTGTTGTGAGGTAAGTTTAAAATTATAGTTAATCAAAAGAATTAGTGATAACAGTTGATTTTTAGAATTAGAAAAATTTTGAAGCAGGTATGAAAAAGGTACCAGGTTGTATAAACTTAGTTCTATTGAATTTTCGGCATAACTTGAATTTTTCCATGTAGTTCATGAAAAATATAGGTAACCTGTTTTAAAATTAAAGGCGTTTCAAAGTTATGCTATAAATACACGAAATTGTGTTTTCTACTGAGTATATCTACCTTATCATATGCCCTGGTTCTATGAATCCTTTTGGTTCAGGACCCTTTGATGGTGGGCGTTGGTTTATCTCACAAAACAAAAAAAAAAAGAAAATTATTCACTATAAAGTTTTTAAAATCCCAAAGATAAAATATATTTTTCTACGCAAAGATATTTAGTACGTAGCGTAGAATCTGGGTTAGTACATAATTCTAATTACAATATTACTTACTACTACTTAATTCACACATGGGTGGTTAAACTGCGTGGTTGGCGCGTAATGGGCGACTGATTGCAATTATGCACTTTGGTCGTGGATTGTGGTTTTGAAACCACCACTTCAACTGATACAGTGGGAGTAAATGGCAGTGTAGGGTCTATGTATGAATATTTCTTTGCCTAAAGTGACCAGTCGCAAAACACTAAATAAAAATATGTATTTAGCATCTGTATACTTTTTTGAGGAAAAACAATAATTGTCTGTTTTGGAGTTTTTATTTCAATTTGACTGGTATTTTATTTTTTAATTTCTACGCATTAAAATAAATAAAAAAACAAAGGTTTTCTTCTTTGAAATTATAAACGATATAAAATATATTAAATACCTAAATGTAGACAGGGGTTCAACATTATTGCTAATTTTATCCATTTACCTGTTGCTTGCTCTCGACACACAACACATCAGAATATAACTATATTTTCGCTAAAAGTTAGCTGTAATTACGTTTTGAAGTTTTCTATTTTTAGTGTTCCGTATGGAACACTTATAAGATCAGTGTGTCTGTCCGTCTGTCCCACCCGATTTTCTCCGAAACTATTTGACATGGAAAGATGAAATTTGGCACTAATATAGGAATTGATGGCCCCATCAGAGCTGTGTAGTTTTGAAAGTAAAATTTTGACTTAAATGGTTAGTTTTGGGGGGTGAAATCGAAAAAAAATTTACCCGGTCATAGAGTGGGATGTCAAATGAAAGCTTGTGAAACCACTGGTTCAAAAATATGTATAATCCCCTGTCGCCCCCTGTTCTCAAAAAGTACTAATCAAAAAAATTTTGAAGAAATTCTGGAATATTCTCCACAGGTTGTAGATTGAACGAAAGTTAATACTTCATCTGGTATGCAAAAAAAAAACAAAAATTTTAAGTTTTCAACAGAGATCGGAAACAAACTTTGTTGAAAACTCATTTGTGGTGTGTTTTGTGAAAACATTGATCATTTTATACCTCCGTAACAAAATTTTCTATTTTAAAAGCAATCAACGTACGGAACACTAATTGCGCAAGTCCGACTTTCCCTTGGTCGGTTATTTTTTTAAATTTTAGTCATACCATAAACTTAAATGGATGATGATACCAGTCACTGCCAAGCCACTTCAGCTATCACCTATGACATATGTAAAAAAATCACCGACATATAGTTTTTGATCTCTCTTCTTTTGTAACTGACAAATATAATTTACTTACATCATTTTAAATTTATACTATGTCATTTAAATTTCTTTATAATTTCAGGTACGTGATGGTAGGCCATGGAGTTACCACACAGATCTATTTTGTGTAGCAGCTTCGGCACATGTACTATTATTCCAAGAATACATTCAATTGAAGAAAACCAACGGAATTTGGAATATCACTACAAAATTGCCTAGATATACAAAGATTGATTTGTGGACTATGTTCTTCAGTAGTTTACTAAATCAACAATCCGGTCCAGCTGACATAGCAACATTGGAATTATTATTCCAAGAAGAAATAGAAGAACGCAAACGAGATTTGCCTTTACAGCTTCGTTCCCTTGTTAATTTGTTAAAGAACCGATAGTTAGATTTTAACAAAACTATTAATTTTATTTATTACTATTTCTGTAATGTATTTCTCTGAAAGTTTCAGGCTGTTTTATAGTTGTTGAATATTATTTCAATCTATATAAGATTAAGAAAGTAAAATATATTCGTTTTTATTTCAGATCACAATTTTGCTTTTTATTTTCATTTCTTATATGTTTTGCGACTGACAATATGTCTTTTTTACACATCCCCTATTAACCACATGTTTACACCAAAACGATCACACATCTAACCTGGTCTGGAAATTGGCTGACTGTTGCCATACTTCCAAGATTTAAAAAAAAAAATCTCAAAAAAAGCTCAATCTAATAAAGTGCATAATTTTAGCTAATAGAGAAAAAAGTAAACCACGTTATACCTAATACTCCCAAAATACTGTTACAAATTTGCACGCACGCCCTGTCTAAACATTAACACTTTTTTGGTCAAATTATTTATAGATTATGTTACTCAGTTATACAGTTATTGTGGAAGTCCAAGGAGAGACCGAACGCCACAAGCTACTCGTATTAAAGTGCGAATTCGTCGAAATCTTTTCCGCAAATAAAGAATTTTATGTCGAGATGAAAATTTGGAAAAATTCCGTCTTCTATTATAAAAGAAGACCTAAGACTTGGCGCTTATAAGAGACACACCGATTATTTGTTAACGGAAGATTTAAAGAGAAAACGGCAAAATGATAGGATTTATGCCAGATCTTCTAAGGAAGCATCTAATCTCGTTGCAAAAGTTCAGAAGGGTCATCATCCAGCATCAGTTATGGTTTGATGGGATTACCAGTATTCATTTTTGTGAAAATGGCGTGAAAACTTCGGCTAAAATATATCAAGACACTATTTTAGAGAACGTTGTGAAACTCCTAAACCATACTCTTTTCAAAAATAAGCACTGGGTCTTCCAGCAAGATTCTGCACCAGGACACAAAGCTAAAACAATACAAGCATTGCTTCAACAAAATGTGCCTTGATTTATTACTACAGAAGAGTGGTCTTCTGAAAGTCCTGATCTAAATCCTTTAGAATATAAACTAGGGTCCCTCTTGGAGGATATAGTTTGCTCTAAAAGACATGCCAATCTTGACTCTTTAAAACAATTTTTCGTTGGATCAAGTGCGTGCTGTCATAGACGAATGGCCTAATCGTTTGAGGGCTTGTGTAAAAGCAAGAGGGGGACATTTTGAGTAAATGTTAAATTAATTTTGGCATGAATTAATTCCATAATAATTTCTTTCAATTTTAATAGAAATTGAATGTTTAGGCGATGTTTTCATTGTAACACTATTTATGGGAATACTATGTATTTATAAGAATCAGCTGTAAATTTTCTAAATTTGTATTTTAATAAGTTATATATAATTACATTATACCTGCTGTTGAAATTAACAAATATAAGTAACAACACTGTAAGCATTCCCCACAAATTTTACTACTAGACCATGTGCGATTATTTTGTTTTTAGCGACGCTGAAAGTAAGCAGGATACAATAGTTTTTTGTCAATGGATCTTTGCAGTCATGTGATCAATGCGACGTCAAGAATATTCATACCATTTAATCAGCTGTCAATTCAGTGTCGGCGGTCTGAGTTTTAAGTGACAATTTCAAAAGTCAAAATAGAATTTAAAATTTTTCATCCGGTTTGGTAATTAACGAAAACTACGGATATATTTTTATTTTTCAGGTTGCTATTAGATTATTTCGTGGGTAAATTTACTTTATGAAAAGTTTACAATTGTTATCTGTTAGTTATTTGAAGTTTGTGTATTGTTTGTAATGAAATTACAATACACACTTAACATAGCTTTATCAAATTTACATATAAAGCATTATAAAAACTGTAAAAAGTTGCACCGTAAAACTCGTTAAATAAAATTTTAAAATAGAGAACTGAAATATAATACTTTTAAAAACGGAAAAGATATTTCATGACGAGGGTATAAAGTATGAATAGGAGATATAAATTGCGCGTCCGGTGTTTTCTACTTGTTCTCATTTGCAGTTTCTAATGGATCATTGATTTGGCGAGAAACAATGATATAAATGACATACTGCCTATTATTTTGTGTGTACGAGGTAAGCCTGGACTTACTCCATAGTCCTACTACCTACATTTTATTATAAAAATATTCAGTATGTTTATTTACCAAAGCTCATCTCCATTTTAGGATACATGCCTGTATGTGCTATAGTCGTTACAATGCTGGGACATTTTCCGTTATGTAAAAAAGTGACAACACCGGTACATATTCACAGCAGGTTTTACTACCAGACCACGTACGATCACGTTTTTTACCGGGTGTTGCACTGAGTGTAGTAATTTTTTTTCATAAGACAGTTGCAATTCTGTCCAGTATTTTCTACTTGCTCTTGCCGCACTCATTGAGGTTTCTAATAGACCATTATACCATATTTTGTCTACTGCTAGAATGCTTTTGCTATCAACTTCAACGTTCTTTACATTAATGATAAGCTGGAAAAGACTAAGAATTCAATCGATGGCTTTACACACCAGCTCCTGATATACGAATGTGCAGACAGCAGGAAGTGTTGAAACAACGATCTGGAAGAAATTCTGTCGAGTGGTGACAGTAACCAGTGTTAATACTATGAAAATCTAAGCAGTAGTTTTTTTCTGACACAATGTAGACCCAACAAAAATTTATGAGAATTAAAAGTTCTCTGGAAATGACAACCTTTTATTTAATTTTTTAATTTAGCAGTAGTACTAGTTCTGAGGAGGCACAGCGCTTAGCAAACAGCAGAAAAATTCACTAATTTCGAAAAAATTTTCCTCCAATCGTCCTAGCCACCACAACCATTTTTCATTTCTCAGACTTAACTGCGAAAATCAAGAGATCACCCCACTTTAGGGTGCCGGCCTCCTCCCTCCAAAGACCTACGTTTCACGTCGGCAGATAAAGTGAAGAGGCGTCTCCTCATTCTTCAGACTGTCCGAAATTGTCGAGTAGTCCTCTATACTCAAATTCGTCCAGAGTTTAGTAATTACTTTAAATGCTGCCTCACTGTCGGGGATATATACCACCTGCTGGCGACACGTGGCCACTCTTTCCATTGTAGATGCCATTAGAATGTAAAAACTGTGCTTGGAGAACTGTGGTATATCCGTCCAAAAGAAAACCTTTACCCACATTTGCTGTTTGCAAATGAATTGCTGTCCCCGTTGACTCAATTTTGGCAATTCGCGACTCGTCAGAGAAGCACACCAAAGCGTCCTGAAGAAGGTTGATATCCTGTTTAATCCATTGTCCTCGGCTGGGATCGTAGGCAAGAAAGGCCTATCAAGTCACGAACGATTCTCTGTTGTAATCGCCTTCGATGTTGGCAGTTGAATTTTCTTCTCCACTTTATAGATCACTTTGATATTTAAATTTGTATTATCCAAATTCAAGATAAAAAGAAAATGTTACGAGGAATATGAAGAAATAACGTTAACAATTTGTGCTGCAGTAGAGTCATCGTCCACGATTCAACATCGTATAGCAAAACCAGGAATACATAGCATATGGTTAATCTAACTTTTAGTCGGAGTGACAAATCATTGCATGTAAATAGTCTTCTCATACCATTTAAACAATGCTCGAACTTTTTCGATTCTTGACTTTATTTCGACAGATTGATCCCACTTTGCATTAACCACTGTTCCCAAGCATATATAGGATTCCAGTTTTGATTATTTGGCTATTTAACTGAAGCTGTCTTGCTGCTTGTTGAGATTTGCATTTGGTTTTAGATATATTCAGATAGAGACCATACTCTTCGCTAACCCTTTGCGCCCATTTAACAAGATCTTGAAGTTCATCGATGTTACTGGCCAGCAAGACCGTATCATCAGCGAATCTTATGTTGTTAATCATCTCGCCATTTATTTTGATGCCTTTGTTAACTCCATCTAGTGCTTTGTTAAATATTTCCTCCGAGTACAGGTTAAAAAGAAGGGGAGACGAAATATAACTCTGCCTTATTTAATCTCAACATTGTCAGAGTAGGATTTATCTATGTTAGCCGATTGCCCCCAATACAGATTTATTATAATGCGAATATCTTTACTATCAATATCAGCTTTTTGAAGAATTAAAATTAGAAATTCGTGCATCTTGAAACTGGAATAAATAAATTTTCCCTCGTATAACATATACTATAATGCACGCTCCGATTTCAGAAATAAAAAAAAATTGTTGATACTTTACAACGCTATTTCTACAAAAACAATGCAGATAAAATTCAATGTTTATTTTTAGTTTTTCGTACGGAACACTTATGGGTCACTTCGGGGTCTACCCGTCTGTCACACCCGATTTTCTCCGAAGCTATTTGTCACAGAAAGTTGAAATTTGTTACGAATATAGGAATTAATAGCCCAATCAGAGCCATGTAATTTTGAAAGTTAAATTTTGAGTGAAATTGAAAGTAAAAAAAAAACTAGGACATCGAATGAGGTGTCAAAAGCGAGTTCAAAAATATATATGACGTAATACTTGTGCACACTTTTCCTCATATTTTAAAAAAATTACTAAAAATCATCGATGTCCCTCCCTTATCTCGAAAAGTACTGATCCAAAAATCTTGAAAAATTCTGGAATACTCTCCATAAAGTGTAGATTGAGCGAAAATTATTATGGGTGCATTACGTTTGATAATTTATCTGGTATAAAAAAAAAACTATAAAAACATTACTGTAACCTAGCGGCGAGTCGCTCTTGTACCGAGATATAATTTTATTTTATTTGTTTATAATTAAACAAATATTTAGGTAGTAAACATTTCTTTTACACTTTTATTACTAGATTCTAGATTATGCTAGACTGATTTATTGGCTATTAGGTAGCTAACATGCTATAACTAACAAAAACGGGAAAAATACATATTGGACCTTAAGATAACACGTAGGCTGAAGGTTTTTGGTATGACATAGATAACACCCTTTTCAAAAAATCCATATAATTTTTAGGAAATAGCAAACTTCAAACGATACGTGTCAAAATTTCAAGACATTTCGACGATTAGTTTACAAGTTACAGCGGTTTTAGTGACGCTCCTTTTGATATTTTCAAAACAATGAAAAAAATTGAATTTCGTGTGTTGATTAAACACTGTTTTTTGATGGGAAAAAATACCGTTCAAGCAAAGCAATGACTTGATAAGTGTTACGGGGACCCTGCCCCTGGAAAACCACTCATCGTTTACTGGTATGCTGAATTTAAACGCGGTCGTATAGACACAAATGATGCTGAACGCTTTGGACGCCCAAATGAGGTGGTTACACCGTAAAACATCAAAAAAAAATCCCACAAAATTGTTTTAGATGACCGTAAAGTGAAACTACGTAAGTTAGCTGACACCCTAAAGATATCAAAAGATCGGGTTGGTCATATTTTGCATGAACAGTTAGGCTTGAGAAAGCTATGTTCGAAATGAGTACCGCGTTTGCTCACAGTGGACCAAAAACAACAACGTGTTGATAATTCCGAGTCCTGTTTGGGCCTGTACAAGCCAATAAAAAGGATTTTTTCATGTGATGTGTGACAATGGATGAAATATGGATCCACCACTACATACCGGGATCGGCAGTCAGCTGAGTGGATAGCAGCCGGTGAAAACCGCCCGAAGCGACCAAAGACGCAATAGTCGGCTAGGAAGGTGTTGGCCTCTGTATTTTGGGATGCGCATGGAATAATTTTCATCGACTATGCTGAAAAAGGAAAAACCATAAATAGCGAATATTAAATTATTGGTGCGTTCGAAGGCAGAAATCGCAAAAAAACGGCCCCAAATGAACAAGAAAAAAGTGCTCTTTCATCAAGACAATGCACCGTGTCACAAGTCAATGGTTACAATTGCAAAATTGCACGAAATGAACTTCGAATTGCTTCCTCATCCACCGTATTCTCCAGATTTGGCCCTAGCGACTATTATCTATTAGCAGACTTCAAAAAATGCTCGTGGGAAAGAGATTTGGTTCCAATGAAGAAGTTATCGCCCAAACTGAGGCCTATTTTGAAGACAAACACAAAGCCTTCTACAACAAAGGTATAGAAATGTTAGAAAAGAATTGGACTGATTGCATCGCCCTTGAAGGTGTTGATGAATAAAGTCGAATTTTGCAAAAAAAAAAAATGTGTTTTAAGTAGCTAGACCAAAAACTTTTCAGCTTACGTCTTATATACTTTGCCCTTAAATTTTTATTTTAAATGCAATCACGGTACGGAACATTAATTGCGCAAGTCCGACTTGTAGTTGACCGGTTATCTTTAATTGGAATTACGAACGCTTGGGATCAAACCGATAGCGGAAGTTTCGAGTTAACCTGAGTCGATAACGGTTTAGTTTCAATTAGATGAGTTTTTCCACGACAAATAAGTATTACTTAAAGAATGTAGGGAAATAAAACGACGATCTATGATGCTTATAAGCTTAACGGCATTGTTATGAAATCGGCACAAGCTGCTAGTTATGCATAAAATAGAAATTTATTTAAAACTCAATATATAAATTTATTTATCAAACTTATCAATAAATTCTTGAGCTCTCTGCTTTACAGCCTCTATATGTTCCGGGGTTCCGTGACCTTCCTCGAATTTCCTAAACTTCATAAATAATGATTTCATACTTTTCAGCGGTAGGTTATGACTTATAGATCTCTCCAGTACTTGCCGGGCTTGGTCGATACGGTCTTTTTTAACCAACTGATCGACGTAGGTAACCCATATATTTATTTTTTTTGGATCGGCTGCCAAAATAGTCTCAAAAATAGCACAGCCTTGGTCTTCCTCTCCATACTTAAATTCCATAATTGCAAAACGAACAATTAAATTCATTTCTAAAAAAAAAATAAAATATGAAATATTTAAGAAAAAGTTTTATTGGTATTTTTAGTGTTCCGTACGGACCACTTATGGGATCACTTCGGTGTCTGTCCGTCTGTCGCACCCGATTTTCTTCGAAACCATTTCACATAGAAAGTTAAAATTTGGAATAAATATAAGAATTAATGGCCCAATCAGAGCCGTGTAGTTTTGAAAGTTAAATTTTGACTTTTGAGGTTAGTTTTGAGGGATGAAATCCTAAGTAAAAAAAAAAAAATTATTACCAGGTCACCAAGTGGGATGTCAAATGAAAGCTTGTAAAAACACAAGTTGAAAAATATATATGATGATGTAATACTCACGCAAAAAAAAAACTGTCAAAAATCGATGACCCCGCTTCTGAAATATTCTCTATAAAGTGTACATTGAGCGAAAATTATCACGAGTGCATTACGTTTGATAATTTATGTGGTATAAAAAAAACTATGAAAACTTGACGTATGATGAAGGTTTTTGTAATATACTTTTAAGGACATTACTGTAACCGAGTGGTTATATTTAGGTAGTAATTATTTATTATACACTTTTATTATTAGATTCTAGATTGAGCTACATTTATTTGCTATTAGACAGCTAAGATTCTATAACTATTATACATTATTGACTAAGAAAAAAAGGGAAAATACATATTGGATCTTAAGACGTCAGGGACTTAATTAACTTAATCTAGGCAAGGGTTTTACTTTATTTTAAAAGCAATCACGGTCCAACTTGCACTTGACCGGCTTTTTTGATTATATGTAAAAGCTTAGTGGATCAATTGAATTTTAATTACAGATAGTAACATACCATATCAACAAGCTAGTTCAGGTTATTTATTACGTAAGTGTAACAGAACAGTTTATGACCATGATTCAAAAATGAAACATTGTCTATCTAATGAGTGTTAATATTATCACTGGTATCGCCATTAGGTATAGGCGACTTTAATTTTTGCCTATCGATAGGCGAGAGTAGCCTACCCACCAGTAATTTTCAATTATTGACAGTCCTAAAATATTACCCGATAGTTATAACACATGGGCTGAAAAGTCCCGGGCCTAACAAAGAAAACACGGTTTTTTTGGTTCAAAATTAGCTTTATTCATCAACATAATCTCCATCAAGAGCAACGCAATCATTCCAGCGCCGCTCTAACATTTCAATACCACTTTTGTAGAACGATTTATCTTTTGCCTCAAAATAGGCCTCAGTTTCAGCGATAACCTCTTCATTCGTGCGAAATTTCTTACCGGCGAGCATTTTTTTTCCGGTCTGCGAACAGCCAGTAGTCGCTGGGAGCCAAATCTGGCGAATACGGTGGATGTGGGAGCAATTCGAAGTTCAATTCATGTAGTTTTTGCCATTGTTTTGATTGACTTGTGACACGGTGCGTTGTCTTGATGAAACAAAATTTTTTTCTTTGCCATATGCGGTCGTTTCTTTGCAATTTCGGCCTTCAAACGCTCCAATAACGCTACATAATATTCACTGTTGATGGTATTTCCTTTCTCAAGATAGTCGATGAATATTACACCACGCACATCCCAAAATACCGAGGCCATAACCTTTCCAGCCGATTGTTGTGCTTTCGGGCGCTTTGGACGAGGTTCACCAGTTGCTGTCCACTCAGATGACGATCGTTTTGATTCCGGAGCGAAGTGATGGATCCATGTTTCATCCATTGTCACATATCGACGCAAAAATTCCGGTTTGTTACGTTTAAAAAAACATGGCCAAACACTGCTCAGAATCATCAACACGTTCTTGTTTTTGATCAACAGTGAGCAAACGCGGCACCCACTTTGAACAGAGCTTTCTCATAGTCAAATGCTCATGCAATATAAAGCCAACACGTTCTTTTGATATCTTTACGATGTCAGCTAACTCACGCAACTTCACTTTTCGATCATTCAAAACGATTTTTATGGATTTTTTTGATGTTTTCTGGTGTTAACCGCCTCATTTGGACGTCCACTGCGTTCTGCATCATCGGTGTCTCTACGACCACGTTTGAAGTCAGCAAACCAACGTTTTATTGTTGTTTCTGATGGAGCGGAGTCCCCATAACACTTTTCAAGCCATTGCTTCGCTTGAACGGTATTTTTTCCCATCAAGAAGCAGTGTAAAATTAAAACACGAAATTGTTTTTGATCCATTGTTTTGAAAATAACAAAAGTAGCGTCACTCTTAGCACAATAACTCACAAACTAATGAATAGAATATCATGAAATTTTAACAGCTGTCTTTTGAAGGTTAGTATTAACTGAAAAAAAGGTGACTGCAATAAAACTAGCGCCATCCATGTGTTAGGCCCGGGACTTTTCAGCCCATGTGTTAGGTGTAACGACACTCTTTTCGGAAATTTCTCTCAATTGCGGCCAGAATATGAAGCCATGCACAGGCGAGGTAACTTTAAAAATTTGGGAGCTGTAAACGCTTCAAAAATCGGACGTATCATGTAGGACCCCTCCATATAAATGTGTTGTTTAGATTTTATCACCTTGCATCGCGTCGCTTGCGGCAAATGACTTCCTAAATCTACCGCAACTATCGATAGTTGATGGCCGCCTACCTATTGATAATATTACTTTAGTTTGTCGCCATATCGATACTTTTCATTTGATCCATTGTTATTCGATACGTTCATAAATACACAGGCCGACATGATTTATTGTATAAAATGTTGTTAACTTCTTACTAATTTGGTGACACTGATTACGAATTCACCACTCGTTTTATCGTATCACATAAGGTTTTAAGGAAAATTGGTAATTTTCACTTTTTTCATAAAAATAACTCAAACTATTAAGTTTTGACGCTCTTTCCACAGTAAACACACTATACAGTAGCAAAACTCAAGGATAATCGCATAGGAAAATCAGGTTCGTTTTCAGAAGGTCACGTGGCAATCCGCCATGTTAAAAGTGGACCAGCGCGAGATTTGAAATACAAATAAAGTTGTGCAAAGTTTTATCACTCAAAATCATAGATATAGAAATGTTTGAAAATTTTTGATTTGTTATTTAATACAGCATGAGTAATATAAAAGTTAATGCAGCATGAGTAATATAAAAAAAAAAAACAAAAAGAATGGAGCACAATAAATGAATACAGGTGAAAAACTTGATAGGAAGGTATTTGATTGAATTCTTCATAT
The DNA here is from genome assembly GCA_019049505.1 of Pachyrhynchus sulphureomaculatus. Taxonomy (NCBI): domain Eukaryota; kingdom Metazoa; phylum Arthropoda; class Insecta; order Coleoptera; family Curculionidae; genus Pachyrhynchus; species Pachyrhynchus sulphureomaculatus. The sequence goes on from CM032447.1 coordinate 57,988,006, forward strand.
TCAACTTCAGTTTTTAATAATCTTATCCAAAAATTCAAAAGTCTATCAAAGTTAAACGTCACTGTTTGAGGTTAAAGTTTTATTTACATCATTTTTCAAGTAAATTTGTGATTAAAGATGTTTTTTAAGGACTAAATTAATTTAATTTTAATTGTCATTGCTAAGATGTCAACATCTTCTAAAATAAGAGCATTTTTTTCTAAGCAGTGTTGTGTTGTTTGGTGTGATAGATCTCTCGTTAATTAAAAAGCACTGTATCTACTTTTTTGGTACTTATTTTTTCTTAAACTACAAAACTATATTGTGTAACTTCGAGAAAGGTTAATATAATATTATTAATGAATTATGAACATATATGTATAGACCTCTATTTTCTATGTGAATGATTCTTAGAGGTTCTATACCTTTTTATGTTCTGTTATCTGTATTGCTTTTTGATGATGTAATTAACGCTTGCTTTTATTTACAATGAATTAATATTTAGATCAAAGAGTCAATACAGTAATTTCCTAATTATAGTTACATACAATACTTAGTTATGACCAAGCCGACTTGTCACAGTTGAGTAGTGTCATTGACACAATGACACTACTCAGTATATATCACCACTACACCAAATACTTTATTTTTGCACTCGACGCGCGATTCGCTAACCATATTAGCTTCATTAGGAGAAATTATTGACTCATATATACTGAGTATTGTCAATTACAGTTTAAAAGGAAAATAACTATATTTAATTTATAGTATAGGTATACAACAATAGAAATAAGTTCTTTATAGGAGGAATATTAATAACAGGTAACTAAATCTTCAAAATTTTAATAGTAACCATAATTACCATGAAAATGGACTTCGATTAGATGTACTCTCCATTTAACGAACTTATTTTCAGAATATTTTACCCTCTGGCACACATCGTCTGACAAAATCATATTACAAAAATTTATTTGGAATCACATTAAAATTTTTCTTATTTTAATAGCATATTTGATTCAATAATCCATTTATATCAGTTATTTCAATAATCCCATTCCCCAGTGGTTTTGTGATCTCAACACGACACTTAATATTTAAACTTTCAAACCCAGCTTATAAGAAAATAAAATATACTGTCTAAAATTTGGAAATAATAAATATGTTGTTATAGGTTCTGTATTCCTTACAATATATTCACAGAAACTTTTGAATGATTGGCATGAAAAAGGAGCAGTGTAATTTATAGAGAAAAATAGAAAAAAAAGTCACTTTCAGAGTATTAATTGTACTTGCAATTAAACAGTGTTAAATTTATCAGGTTTATTATTCGAAAAGGTGTGTCAAACAATTAATTCAGATGAAGTTATTGAAAACTAGAACCCTTCTGAGAATACACCTTTTAGAAAAAAATATGTTTTATTTATAATTTATCAAATATAAATAGTTTTAAATAACTGAATACTAGTTTACACAAAAATAAATCTTTCTAAAAACCAGAATTTGGAGGATTATTTATTAATCATAAAAAAATTACACAGGCAGACAAAAAAAAGTTTTTCACTACCGAACAGATCACTATACCTATATGTATTTTTGGGAATCCGAGGTCAGAATTGAGCAGTCACGTCAGGATTTTTAAATAACCAGCCGAACTAAGTTTACAAATAAATTTCAAGCTTTAATGACCAAATCACTCTACCAATACGAACATTTTATTAAATCAATCAAGGTTCTCCTGGAAGGCCGTCTCTTGGGCAAATACGCCTAAACAAAATGTACATTAGTAATGATAATATTGTTTCATGCATATATATTTTTTCAAAAATGCATTTAAGATAGTGAAAAGTGTCTTGTGAAAGCAAGCAATAGAGATTTATTAAAATAATCAACAACTCCAACAACTTAATCGCATACCATGATTTCTATAAAATCGCTGTTTCAACTAAAAGCAGAGGAACTGCAAAAAAAAAAAATCATTAATGCAGCAATTTAAACTTTGACGGATAATACTGTGAAGATTACATGTTATGTAAATAAAGCATAATTAAATTTAGTTATGATTTAGAATAATAGTCTTAGCGCGCCCTGATTGAGTTAGAAATTTCTTATTTGCAAATTTTAGAGCATAAAAAAGTGTGACTCGAGCAAATAATTTGCGAAAATAATTATATGGAATACTGCAATTCTCAACGGCACAACAATAACCTCCTTTCCCCTTGATTATATAAATTGTTTCTCAACCTTTTCGATTCTCTTCACTTACAAACGTTTTTAATTCTCTTTTTCTACAAACTCTCTTTTCCTTCTGTCTTTATATTCATATAAACTGCAGTCCCATCAAGAAACGATGGACAATACATTTCCAAAGACACATTCCAAGATCGGATGTAAACACTGAGCGGCCATTTTGAAAAAGGACCCGTCGACGCACGCGCCGTCAAAATCTCGTCACCAAATTGGAGCTCAGTTTCGCTACTGTAGTATGTTTACTGTGCTCTTTCCACGAGTTATGCGACCTCTCGTGAGAAAGCGTGTTAGTTACGTTCATTTAAAGGAGACTTATGAAAATTTGGGATTGTTACTCAATAAAATTCAGTATCAGAATCACGATTCGCAGGTTTGTGGAGATCTTAAAATTATATTTATGTTATTAGGTCAACAATCAGAATATATAAAATATCTTTGTTTTTTATGTGAGTGGGATAGTAGAGCACGACAACTACACTACGTTAAAAAACAATGGACTCCTCGGGATAAGCTTGAACCTGGAACCAAAAATATATTACGAAAAAATTTAATCGATCCTATAAAGTTTTGTTACCTCCGCTTCATATTAAATTGAATTTAATCAAACAATTCGTTAAAGCTCTAAATAAAGAAAGTGACTGTTTTAAGTACCTGTGTAAAAAATTTCCTACATTATCTGATGTAAAAATAAAAGAAGGAATTTTTGTTGGACCAGAAATCAGATCCTTGATGAATGATAAGGAATTTCAAGCGACTTATTACCGATCAGAAGCATGGCTTGCATTCAAAAATGTAGTACATAATTTTTTGGGTAATCACAAACATTCAGACTATAAAAATATTGTCGCAAAGTTGTTAGATAAATATCACAAATTGGGATGCAATATGAGTATAAAACTCTACTTTCTAGATTCACATCTTGATTTTTTCCCTGAAAATCTTGGTGATTTTAGTGAAGAACAGGAAGAACGTTCCATCAAAACTATGGAAACAAGATACAAAGATCGATGGAATGTGAATATGATGGATGATTACTATTGGTCAATAAAACGTGATATTCCAGACGCAATCCATAAAAAAATCACTCCCAGGCGTAATTTTATGAAAAACGCAAAATACATCGCTCAGAATAATCGTAATATAACAATTGTAATTGATGTTTTCTTTATGTTTGAATAAATATATTTTTAACTTAATAATTGATCTTATGTTAAAAATGTATAATAAAAGTAAAACCAGACGTGATAGAAAGAAAATGCGGATACTTCTGAATTCAGGACACGTAAAATAAAAAAAAAATAGCTATTAATATGAAAGCAATGCTCAAAAATTTTTCATATGTCGGCCTGTGTTATCAACACATTTAGAAAAATTCACGTCTATCACTACTTCAGGTAGCTTTACTAATAACCTTTTATTTTTTCCTCAGAAAACTACATTAGCATTCAAGGTATTGTCATTTTGAAAAGTTTGTCAGTGTCAGTTACAAATTCCTAAATATCAATTACTGGTATAATAAATTTAGAGAAAATAACGAGGAAATTGGAGGAATTACAATAAAAATGCAGTAATGAACTGTAAAATATTATTCAAGATAAACGCAACTTGAAAATTTTAAAGGAGCATTTAATAAATTTGTTACGTTGTGGCGTTGTCTGTAAATAAACTGACGTTTACCCCAGGTAAAATTTTGACAATTGTTTAAAATTTTTATGTCTATTTTATTTCTAAATTGTTCGTATTTTTCTTAAAAATTTAAGAATATGTACAAAACCTACATATATTTTTTTGCTTTTCCATTTGTACTGTATTGAAAAAATGAAGTTTATTATAACTTTAATCTTCTTAACTGCCTACGAATTCACAAATACCAACGCAAAGCGATCAGAATCTTGTTCCAGTCCAATTTACTGTGAAGGCGATATCTTAAATTTAGTGCAAAGAGCTAGAATTTTTAATGATTCTAAAACTTTTGTTGACATGGCTATGAAGAAACCTTTAAACGAAACTTTGGTAAATTTCGATGTATTTATGAGGAAAACTGATCAGAACCCTACTAGAGACGAAATAAAGCAATTCGTCTATGAAAATTTTCACATGATCGGTGAAATGGAAGATTTTTATCCCCGCGATTGGAAACAAGAACCCAAAATTGTGAAAGAAGTTAGCGATCCAAAAATAAGGTACTTTCTTAAAGTTCTAATTTCCCTGTGGCCTCAATTGACCAGGAAAATTTCCCAGCATGTTTTTGACCGCCCTGAGACGTTTTCTTTAATACCTGTAAAACATGCTTTATAATTCCCGGTGGAAGATTTAAAGAATTTTATTATTGGGATTCGTATTGGATATTGAAAGGGCTTCTCTATAGTGATATGAAGGAAACGGCGAAAGGTATTATCGAAAATTTTTTATACATGGTTGATACTTATGGTTTTGTACCCAATGGTGGAAGAGTGTATTATCTGAATAGATCACAACCTCCCGTTTTAACACTCATGATGAAAGATTACATCTTGTACACGAATGATTTTACGTTCCTAAGACAAAATATACATATTCTGGAAAAAGAATTGAATTTCTGGATTAAGAAAAGGATGACGAAAATTCTTAAACATGGAGAAACCCTCCATCTAGCGCACTTTGATTCAGAAAGTGATACACCCCCGACCAGAATCATATATAGAAGATATGGAAACTTGTAGCCAAGCCAGTAGCACAGAAGCCAAGCACGAATGTTATACAGATATTAGGAGTGGAGCAGAAAGTGGTTGGGATTTTACCACAAGATGGATTTTTGATGAAACAGGTGGGCCAGATGAGGATTTAGCAAAAATATCCACACGAAGAAATATTCCTGTGGACCTAAACTCTTTTTTATACAAATGTTTTAAATGCATGCACAACTTTTATGTCACCTTAAGAATGTCAACAGAAGCGAAGTATTGGCTAGAACAGGCAAATACATTAAAATATGATATCGAACAAGTCCTTTACAATCCTGAAGATGGAGTTTGGTACGATTATGACCTTAAGTTAAATAAACCAAGAAAATTTTTCGCAGCCAGTAACCTGACACCTCTTTGGGCAGATGCTGTCGATGAAGATGTTAAAAAAGAAAGAGGCAACAAAGCAGTACAGTACCTTAAAAAGCACGGAATATTAGAATATCATGGAGTACCATCTACACTGATTCCAAGTGGACTTCAATGGGACTTTCCCAATGCGTGGGCGCCTTTTCAAAACATTATTATATTTGGATTAGAAAGATCGGGAGATGAAGAGGCGCAAGCAGCAGCAAAAAAAATTAGCATATAGATGGATCCAATCAAATATAAAGGCATATGATGAAAATAAGGTTATGTTTGAAAAATATAGTGTAATACAAAGTGGTCAATTTGGTGGAGGAGGAGAATATATAGTGCAAGCTGGTTTTGGTTGGACCAATGGAGCTATTATGGAGGTAATTGATTATTATTTCAGAGTAAAAAAGAGGAAATACGTCGGATTAGACTAAAATAATTGCAGTTATATTTAATAAGAAAACATCTTAAAATCAAAAATAAATATTAAATGATTTATAACTTACGAGTTTTCTTATCTGTTATAGATTTAAGAGCGCTGTCCTTACAATTTCTTGCTTCTTTAAGTTTATTAATTTTGTAATATGTCTTGGCTACTTCAAGCCACATAATCAGGTCTTGTTTGTACTTGTGGCGAACTTTCTTAATTTTTTCCTCCATTTCAGTATATTTCGCGTTTTCTGCAAACATTTCTATTACCCTTAAGTAAATTTGTAATGAGTCGTTGTATTTAAGGGCGTCTTCTAAAGCAATGTCAAATGATTCCTAAAAATAAAAAAAATATAAATTTATATAAATTTTAAATAAATCAGATGTAAAAATATAGATTTTTTAATACGAGGGCTGCCTGAAAGGTTATGGGCCTAACAATGAAAGAAAAACTTTTTTTGACGTGAAATATGTTTTATTTTTCAATAGACTCTCCTCAAAACTTTAATACATTTATTTCTAAGTTGGGAATGTGGAATCTTTGACACAATGATACTACTCAGTATATATCACCACTACACCAGACGACGCGCGTTTCGCTAACCATGTTAGCTTCATCAGGAGCGATGATTGACTAAAGCTAAACTACAAATCTACCCTATTTATACTTAGCCTAACCCTTGAATTACTCAGGCGGAACTAATGGCATAGGCAAGGCCATCAGTTCCGGTCAAGTAACCAGTAGAGGGAACTATAAGGAATAGGTCCTCTGTCTTTATTTAAACTACTTTTAGAGGTTATAATTTCCATACTTTCGTATGCATATTTCGTATGGATTCAACAATCTCCTATCAGATACATTTTTTATTAATCTTTAATTATCTAATGTTACAATATGATCAGCTTCAAGGGCATGTTCGGCAATGCTAGACTTTTCTGTTCTACTGTATTTTAAATGTGCTAAATGTTCTTTAAATCGTGTTTTAATTGACCTTTTAGCTTGCCCAACATACTTTTTGTCACAATCATTACAACTAATTTCATAAATTCCACATTTCTCACAATTAGGAAACTTATCTTTGGGATTTCCTAAGATATTCCTCAGATTGTCTGATGACTTATAGACTAAGGTGAGGCCTACCTTATTAAATATCTTATTCAGTCCCTTGCTATATTTCGGATTATATGGTGTGGAGACATACTTGGTGTTATTTTCTTCGCGTGCAAAAAAGGTGGAATTCTGAATATTAAACCTAAACTTATGTCTATTTATTAGCTTATTTACTAAGTCATCGTCATAACCATTACCTCTAGTTATATTTCTAATACGAGTCCTTTCTTTATTAAAGTCTACTCTATTCAGAGGGAAAGTGACCAAACGATGAACTAAAAAATGTAATGAGGCTAATTTGTGTTGTTTGCAATGAAATAAATCATTAGGAATATATCTATCTGTTACTGTGTTCTTCCTATAGATATCAAATTTTAATCTATTATTATTTTTAATAATTAAAATATCTAGAAAAGGCAATTGTCCTTTGTTCTCAACTTCGTAAGTGAATTTAATGGAATCATATCGGTTATTTAATTTAGAAACAAAATCATCAATATTTGCTTTCTTTGTATCAAAAATCGCGAAAATATCATCCACATACCTATACCATACTCTTGGGAAATATTCGAATTCTTGACGGGCTTCGGTTTTAAACTTACTCATGAATAAATTGGCTATAAAAGGTGATAAGCAATTACCCCTAGCTGTTCCTTCTTTCTGAACATAAAATTGGGTAATTGCTTATCACCTTTCATAGCCAATTTATTCATGAGTAAGTTTGAAACCGAAGCCAGTCAAGAATTCGAATATTTCCCAAAAGTATGGTATAGGTATATGGATATTTTCGCGATTTTTGATACAAAGAAAGCAAACATTGATGATTTTGTTTCTAAATTAAATAGCCGGTATGATTCCATTAAATTCACTTACGGAGTTGAGAACAAAGGACAATTGCCTTTTCTAGATATTTTAATTATTAAAAATAATAATAGATTAGAATATATATAATATATATATATATATATATATATATATATATATATATATATATATATATATATATATATATATATATAGGAAGGACACAGTAACAGATAGATATATTCCTAATGATTCATTTCATTGCAAACAACACAAATTAGCCTCATTACATTTTTTAGTTCATCGTTTGGTCACTTTCCCTCTGATTAGAGTAAACTTTAATAAAGAAAGGAATCGTATTAGAAATAAAAGTAGAGTTAAAGGTTATGACGATGACTTAGTAAATAAGCTAATAAATAGACATAAGTTTACGTTTAATATTCAGAATTCCACCTTTTTTACACGCGAAGAAAATAACACCAAGTATGTCTCCATACCATATAATCCGAAATATAGCAAGGGACTGAATAAGGTATTTAATAAGGTAGGCCTCACCTTAGTCTATAAGACATCAGACAATCTGAGGAATATCTTAGGAAATTCCAAAGATAAGATTCCTAATTGTGAGAAAAGTGAAAATTTATGAAATTAGTTGTAATGATTGTGACAAAAAGTATGTTGGGCAAACTAAAAGGTCAATTAAAACACGATTTAAAGAACATTTAGCACACTTAAAATACAGTAGAACAGAAAAGTCTAGCATTGCCGAACATGCCCTTGAAGCTGATCATATTGTAACATTAGATAATCTAAGATTAATAAAAAATGTATCTGATAGGAGATTGTTGAACGCATACGAAAGTATGGAAATTATAAAATGTAAAAGTAGTTTAAATAAAGACAGAGGGCCTATTCCTTATACTCCCCTTTACTGGTTACTTGACCGGAACTGATGGCCTTGCCTATGCTATTAGTTCCGCCTGAGTAATTCAAGGGTTAGGCTAAGAATAAATAGGGTAGATTTGTAGTTTAGCTTTATCATTGCTCCTGATGAAGCTAACATGGTTAGCGAAACGCGCGTCGAGCGCAAAAATAATGTGTTTGGTGTAGTGGTGATATATACTGAGTAGTACATTTATTTCAACGTTTTTCTAATAATTCAATACCATCATTAAAGTGTGATTCTGAAAGGTCTGCAAATATCCAACCACGGCTGTAATAGTATCGTCATTTGATGTAAAAAGCTTTCCAGCCAGGAATTTTTTCAGGTTGGGGAACAGATAGTAATCAGAGGGAGCTAAATCTGGTGAATACGCTGGATGTTCAAGCAATTCTTACTTTAATTCGTTCAATTTTGCCATCGTTAAAACACTTGTGTGAACACGTGCATTGTCTTGATGAAAAATGATTCTTTTCTTCTTTAAGCAGGTCTTTTCTCACTAATTTTTACATCAAACTGATCCAAAAGATTACAATAATATTCAGAGGTCGTAATCCCAAAAAAACTGTTGCCATAACCTTCCCTGCTGATGGAACCGTCTTTGCCTTCTTTGGTGCACTTCCACCGGCTTCAATCTGTTGTTTCAACTGTTGTTTTCGCTCTGGTGTATAGTGGTGAATCCAAGTTTCATCATCAACAGTTATGAAACGACGCTTGGAATTTATTTTATTTTGCTTAAAACGATCAAAACACGCTTGAGAAATACGGATTCGAATGCGTTTTTGGTCAATTGTTATCAAATGCGGCACTCATCTTGCACAAAGCTTTTTTATATGTAATTCTTCATGCAAAATATTTCCAATTCGTTCTTTTGAGACGCCTATAGCCTCGCTATTTCACGCACTTTCACTCGTCGATCATCTAACACCATATCATGGACTTGTTGAATGATTTGTGGTGTAGCAGTTTTTGGACGACCTTCGCGTGAATAATCTTCGAGGCTTGTACGACCAGATTTTAAAAAAAGCAGCCCATTTTTTTCACAGTGGAAGGTGAAGGTGATGCATCCTTATACTCTTTTAAAAATTTCGGATGAAATTTTTGTTGGTGTTAAACCTTCCAAAACAAAGAATTTAATCTCAGCACGATAATCAGTTTTTTCTATTTTACAAAAATCAATGACACGTCAATATTAAACAACTGCTACTACTCGAATGAATTGACAGATCAATATAAAATTTTACATGTGTTTATTTAAAGGATAGAACACTCCAATACAATTATGGTTTCACAGTTTCTAACGCCATCTATGTGTCAGGCCGAGAACTTTCAGACAGCCTTCGTATATCTACAAATATTACCTTGGTGCCGAACATATTTTCTAAGTTTAAGAGAACTATCCAAATATTAAATTTTTCTTGCTGGAGAGTCATATTAATTGTCTCTAGAGCTTTTTTAGCCACAGCTCTGGCTTTCTCTATCTCTGTTGCCTAAAAATAACACAAAAAAAGTTGTAAAAACAATAAAAAATTATTGAAAATAATAAGTGGAGACGAATATTTAATTAACTAGCATATCATTAAAATTAACACGTCATTACCACACCAAAATAGATAATTTTGAGGTCAAAATTCTACTTCGAAATGGTTTTACTGTTACTGTTTAACGTGGAATCTGAACCATGTGATCGTCATATGGTGTTGTTAGCCGCTGTTTCATGGTTCTACACTTCCCGCTTGCCATAAACCTTCGACGGGGGTCGACTTACCACCAGTGGCATTGCGGCGAAGTATATTTTTGTTGGTGGACTCCTGAACCATCCAGTCCGACTTCAGATATGTTTACTACTAGAGAGCAAGGAGGACACGGTCTCCATCGTCACTTCCTTTCTGATCCAACGACATGCTACCGGCAGTTTCTTCTAGCTTCATCATCAATCTCTTTTGGCCCAAGTGGGTTACCACTAAATGGTTTTACAGTAATGTCAGATTTGATAGTTTAGCGATTCCTGCTTCATGGCAGGTGGTTGTGGCATGTAGCCTAGCTAAATATACTTACATTAATATCTATACTGACCTGCCGAGGATCGAACCCGAGACCCTGGAGACGCTATGCCGGAACTATATTGTGGAGCTAGGGCTGCTATTCACTATACTTGTTATGAAAACGTAATTTGTTTTAAAATTGAAGATTGAATACTTTAATGCCGCATAACGTTCATAACTACGTCGTATTTATTTAGAAAAAATTAGTAATTAGAACTTACTGCTATATGGAATGAAATATATTTAGTCCAAAGTTCAGATGAGTTAGGATTAGCAACAAGCAGTCTGTCAAACTGTTCCGCACTTTGAGGAGTACCACTAGAGTCTGCAAGTTCTTTTTCAATTTTAGAAATTCTCTCTTCTTCCTGTCTTAACAATTCTGCCCTCTCAGCTGGTGACAATTTCTTCTTTTTTTTCACCATTGGACCCTTAAAAGTTAAATAGTAAACGTTAAAATTAGATTTCTTAAAAAATATTAACACGCTGCCTACATACAATAGTTTGTTTCATGGCAACAAAAAACACAATGTCAAACGTATAGTACACAATATTATTTACACCAAACACCTTACTCTTGCACTCGACACGCGTTTTGCTAACCATGTTAGCTTCATCAAGATTGACTGAAATGTCAGTTAATCATCGCTCCTGATGAAACTAACATGGTTAACGAAACGCGTGTCGAGTGCAAAAAGACAGTGTTTGATGTATTGGTGACAAAGACTGAGTGGTGTCATTGTGCTAAAGATTCTACATTCCCAACATAAACGTATAGTGATCAAACTGAAACTACTTACAGTATCTTCGTCTTCTGACGATGATTCCTCAATTTCTACTTCCCTTTTTCCAGGGTTAAAGAAAGAAGATACTCCTGGTAAAGTTACTGAATTAGAATTATTCTTTTCAACAGGAACTTTAAATTGACTCGTTTTTTTCATTGGGCTCTCTTCTTCGGGCTCGCTGTCAAGATCGACGTCGTTATTTTGTTCAATTCCACTATCAGACTCACTTAAGTTTTCTATCTCCTTCATTTCTTTAGTTTCCTCTTCTACGAGCTTTTTATTTTTAGTTCTTTCAACGTCCTTTGGAAGAGGTTTAGTTTTTTCTTTTTTGATTTTTACAAGTTTTTCAACTAAAGGACTTGCATCGGAAACAAGTATTTTATTTTTATATACTGGTTTGTCTAATTTTAAGAATAATTTCTTACTTATTCCTATCAAATAAGACTTCAATCTCCTAAAAAATAATGGCTCATGTATATGGCATACAGATTTCTGATAAAACCTGTAATGAAATATCTTAAAATTATTTGAAGTTGCTATTTATGATTTACTTATACGAATTGCAGAACAGGCTAGAATGCCTTTATGATTCAGCTCTATCAATAACATCCACATGTGAGATTTACAACAGACACTATCAGATGGTACCGTTCCCTGCCTAGATATACTGGTGCAAAGGAAAAGTAATGACACAGCAGGACATCTCGTTTATAAAAATTCAACAAATACAAATAAATACCTGAATGCTAACTGTCACAATCATCCTTCTTACAAACTGATCAGTGGAGCTGAGCAACCTGGACATTAAAAACAGCGAAAATTTCACAGACAAAATAACTAAATTGCATAAGATTTTACACACTTGTCACCGAAAAAAATCTTTTATAAAGAAGATGTTTATAAAATTCTTTGTTCTCCTGGGATAGTTTTTGTGAAGTAGCGCAAACTTCACGCTATAGTTCCGGACTTACAGCGTACGAGGTCTTAGAATCGGTCTCCGGTAGATTACTATACTTATTTATTTAAGTATGTTTGGCAACATGGGTATACTCTTAGAACAAGCATTGCTGTAAGGGCATGTTGTTGGTGAGTGGCCGCTCAGACTAGAAAAGACTGACGATCAAGTTAGTCTTTCTTTCTCGGACTTGGAACGCAGACTGAGAGAACTAGAGCTAACCCCGAGGAAGACTGTCAACGGCTTGTTGTTGGTGGGACACCAGAAAGTAATTGCCAATAGAAATAGTGTCCTTATAGTTTTCGATTGGGATACATATCCGCAATCAGACTGGATGGATTGAAGGAATGTCACCAATAAAAATATTTTTCGCCGCAACGTTACAGAGAAGTTTATAAGGAGTGAACTGTCCGCCGTTTCTTACAAACACTTTAATAACGTTGATATATTTAAGATTAGCCTGAATTACACGTGAAAGTGAATTATTCTACTGAGGCACGCTTAGATGTGTAAATCCTCGGTTCCAGACTCAGCAATTGTTTATCGAAATGTTTAAATGAATAGTAATTGAGAGTTATATCATATTACGTCTACATGCCAATTAAAAATTTTTGACACGTTTATAAGAAATAGATACAAAATGTCCATTTTCTTTTCAAACTTACCCACAAATACAAATTTTAAACTTCTTTTTCTCATAATATGACGAGCAGCCTTCAAAATCATTTTCATGAAGTTTTGTTGGCAAATACACAAGCTGTTTATTGCTTTCAGGGTGTTTTAAAATAGCAATAATACAATCATCTTTTTCTAGAAGTTTCTCCACTATACTAGAAGTAACGGATGATATTAAACTTCCATCTTGTGTTGAATTTATTCTACCAGAAATATCTGACCTAAGACAGACGTCTACAAACTTTTTTTCGAAGTCGTGTGATATAACGGTTCCAGATATTTTGTCACCTTCTTTTACAGATTCTAAAATATATGTTAAGTAAGGAGATTTTGCAAGTACTTTTCGCTAATTTTAAAACGCAAAAATATCATAAATCTACCCGACAAGACCCAAAAAATCAAATTCATAACTATAACTAGCGCTAGCAATTGGAATATAATTGTATCAGAGCAAGATCCAAGCAAGAGATGCTACCGAATTATTAATAAGAGAAATTACAAATTGTACAGAAATGGCTAAGATTAAATACAAGAAAAAGTTGAAACAAAAAAAAAAGATGGATCACAAGAGCAAACGCAATATCCTGTGAAACGAAAGAAACGTTGTATAATATATGAAAATTAGAACCAAACAATGAAATGCTAAAAGTCCAATATAAGACTTACCAGGTGTACAAGTATGAAATGCGGATTTTTTTTCTAAAAAAACATGTTAAATTCGGAAGAATGATATGATGCTTTATTCAGAGTATGCTCCATCGCTTGTTATACATTTTTCCCATCTTTCGGGTAATTTGTGAATATCACGCCAGTAAAAATCTTCCCCTTTTGCTGCGAACCATTCATCGAGCCATTTTTTCACATCTTCGAACCAAAGCGTTGCTCAGCAAGTGCGTGACCAATCGATCCAAATAAGTGGTAATCGGAAGGAGCCAAGTCTGGTGAGTAAGCCGCATGGGGTAGAACTTCCCAGCGGAGTGCTTCCAACGTGTCGCGAACTGGTTTTGCCGTATGTGATGGAGCATTGTCATGAAGAAAAATGACTTTGTGTTGCCTCTTTCGGTATTCTGGCCTTTTTTCAAGCAGCGAGCGGTTCAAATCGGTGATTCGGTCTTGCGGTCGATATGGATGGTGCGCCTGGGTCTATCCATGATTTTTGCGCTTGGGATTCTCAAAATAAATCCACTTTTCATCCTCTGTAACTATACGATGCAAAAACGACTTTGTTTTGTACCGAGTGAGCAAAATATCACACGTGTTTTTGCGCTTTTCCATTTGCCTATCCTTCAACTCAAGTGGTACCCATCTACCAGTCTTCTGAATCTTTCCCATCTCTCGTAGCCGATTGGAAACAGCTTGTTGACTAACGCCCAATTGCTCGGCGAGTTGTTTTTGTGTATGCGAATCATCTTCGTCCCACAATGCTTGCAATTCCACATCTTCGTATTTTTTTGGCGGTTTTCCACGTTCCTTGTCTGCAACATCGAAGTCACCATTTTTGAAACGCCGAAACCATCGTTCACACGTATCATGCGATGGAGCATGTTCACCATAAGCTTCTCGAAGTAATCGGTATGATTCAACAGCAGTTTTCTTCAAATGAAAACAAAAAATTAATGCTGTCCGCGAATGCTCTTTGTTCGGTATAAATTTCGACATATTGAACACGACACTATGCACACACTTTTCCAATTTATCACTCGTGCGCGTCTGACACTTGTTGATGACACAACAAAATCGCGCAGTGTCAAATCTTTATAGCACAAACTGCATTGGTGCACCTTCTGTTGTCTGAAATCCCCATTTCATACTTGTATGGTATATTAGGATTTTAAGTGAAGTCATAGTAGAGGCTAAAAAAAATGGCTGACAAAAGTCTAATTGAAAAAAATAATAATTCTAGAAAGTTATGGAATATTATGAACATAAAAGTCAAAAAAAAAAGGGGAAAAGATGGTAATATCAGTCATATAACAGATGGTAGTGATCAAAAAAAAAAACAGACAGTACTGAAATATCAAATAGTCTGAATACGTACTTCTGTGAAATTGGCAAAAAATTAAGTGAGAAAATTAAAATTTCGGAAAATACGCAAGCAAAAATGCTACCAATGAATCCAAATACAATTTTTCTCAAGCTTACTGATTATACAGAGATAGGTAAAATAATAGATACAATGAAAATAAAAAAAAGGGGGCATACATATGATTAGCACTAAAACTTTAAAAATACACATATATAATATTGCAGAGCGATTAAGTCACATTTGCAATACGTGTATTGAACAGGCTACAAGGCAGAAATAGTACCAACACACATATCTTCTACTAGACACAAAGTAAAAAAACTATAGACCAATTTCACTAATCCCAAAAATGGCGAAAATATTTGAATAAATAATTTATAATAGAATTTTTGATTTTGTGAAAGAGGATAATGTAATTTGTGAGAAACAATTCGGTTTTGTCAAAAACAGAGGCACAACAGACGCTCTAAGTAACATCACTAACATAATTTAAACAAAATTAGAGAAAAGTATTAGCTAGTCACTTTTCTAGATTTGACAAGAGAATTTGATACTATAGATCGTAAAATAATATTAGATAAGTTATATTACATTGGAATACGAGGAAAAGCTCATGATCTCTATTTTGATGATAGACAACAGGGAGTAAGAATAAATGAGAGTAAAAATGAATACAATAAAATAATAACGGTTGTACCGCAGGGTACAATATTAGGACCACTATTAGCTATTCTCTGTGTTAATGATCTACTAAAGGAAATACGTAATGATACAATTCTATCATATGCCGATGATACAGCAATCGTATCTATAGAGGATACTTAGAAACAAACTCAAAATAAATGAATATCTCGCAAAAACTGCAAGATGGCTGGAACTGAATAAGGTGTCTTTAAGTGTAGAAAAAAACTGTATTCGTTGCTTTTGGTAACTATTATGGTAACGTCCCCAAACCAATTAATAAAAAAAAAATTTGTAAATGTTTAGGAATTGTATTCGACTACAATCCTAAATGGGATAAACATACTGAACATATTATCAAAAAGACTAAATACCTAGTATTCGTTTTTTACAAACTAGCAAAGATAACGGATTCAGACACATTAAGGTTGACTTACTATGCTTTATTTCATAGGATTATTAGCTATGGAAACATTGCTTGGGGCGGGGCATATAATAATAATTTAAGATTTTTACAAGCATTGCAAAACAAATTATTAAAAATAGTCAACAAAAACAATTTTATTATTCAGAAAAATCCATTGAACTTGCAACAACTATTTACATAGGAGTCACTTCAAAATCACTGTCTCATTCTAGGCAATAATTTTCTCACATCAAACAGTAGGACGAGAAATAAGAGTATAAAGATAACCGATATTAACAAAACTACCAGGTGTACAAGTATGAAATGCGGATTTCAGACAACAGATGGTGCACCAATGCAGTTTGTGCTATAAAGATTTGACACTGCGCCATTTTGTTGTGTCATCAACAAGTGTCAGACGCGCACGAGTGATAAATTGGAAAAGTGTGTGCATAGAGTTGTGTTGTTGTGTTCAATATGACGAAATTTATACCGAACAAAGAGCATTCGCGGACAGCATTAATTTTTTGTTTTCATTTGAAGAAAATTGCTGTTGAATCATACCGATTACTTCGAGAAGATACGTGTGAACGATGGTTTCGGCCTTTCAAAAGTGGTAACTTCGATGTTACAGACAAGGAACGTGGAAAACTGCTAAAAAAATACGAAGATGTAGAATTGCAAGCATTGTAGGACGAAGATGATTCGCAAACACAAAAACAACTCGCCGAACAATTGGGCGTTAGTCAACAAGCTGTTTCCAATCGGCTACGAAAAATGAGAAAGATTCAGAAGCCGGTAGATAGGTACCACATGAGATGAACAACAGGCAAATCGAAAAGCGCAAAAACACGCGTGACATTTTGCTCGCTCGGTACAAAAGGAAGTTGTTTTTGCATCGTATAGTTACAGGGGATGAAAAGTGGATTTATTTTGAGAATCCTAAGCGCAAAAAATCACGGGTAGACCCAGGCGCACCATCCACATCGACCGTAAGACCGAATCGCTTTGGCAGAAAGACAATGCACTGTGTTCGGTGGGACCAAAGGGGCGTGGTCTATTATGAGCTGTTAAAACCTGAGGAAACGGTTAATACTAAACGTTACCAACAACAATTGACCGATTTGGACCGTTCGCTGCTTGAAAAAAGGCTAGAATACCGAAAGAGGCAACACAAAGTCATTTTTCTTCATGACAGTGCTCCATCACATACGGCAAAACCAGTTCGCGACACGTTGGAAGCACTCAGCTGGGAAGTTCTACCCCATGCGGCTTACTCACCAGACTTGGCTCATTCCGATTCCACTTGTTTGCATCGATGGGTCACGCACTTGCTGAGCAGCGCTTTGGTTCGTATGAAGATGTGAAAAAATCGCTCGATGAATGGTTCGCAGCAAAAGGGGAAGATTTTTACTGGCGTAGTATTCACAAATTGCCCGAAAGATGGGAAAAATGAATAACAAGCGATGGAGCATACTTTGAATAAAGCACTTTTTATCATTCTTCCAAATTTAACATGTTTTTTTTAGAAAAAAAATTCGCATTTCAGACTTGTACACCTGGTATTAGTAACAAAAATTGCTATGTAAAAGCTATAAGAACATTCAATAGACTACCGAATGAAATGAAATAACTAGATGATAAGTAGAATACGTTCAAAAGTAAACTAAAATTAGAAACAATACATAAGGATTGCTAAAACTGATCCAAAAGAAACTGCTTAATAGTGTTAATAACACATGGGCTAAAAAGTCCCGGGCCTAACACATAGATGGCGCTAGTTTTATTGCAGTCACCTTTTTTTCAGTTAATACTAACCTTCAAAAGACAGCTGTTAAAATTTCATGATATTCTATTCATTAGTTTGTGAGTTATTGTGCTAAGAGTGACGCTACTTTTGTTATTTTCAAAACAATGGATCAAAAACAATTTCGTGTTTTAATTTTACACTGCTTCTTGATGGGAAAAAAATACCGTTCAAGCGAAGCAATGGCTTGAAAAGTGTTATGGGGACTCCGCTCCATCAGAAACAACAATAAAACGTTGGTTTGCTGACTTCAAACGTGGTCGTAGAGACACCGATGTTGCAGAACGCAGTGGACGTCCAAATGAGGCGGTAACACCAGAAAACATCAAAAAAAATCCATAAAATCGTTTTGAATGATCGAAAAGTGAAGTTGCGTGAGTTAGCTGACATCGTAAAGATATCAAAAGAACGTGTTGGCTTTATATTGCATGAGCATTTGACTATGAGAAAGCTCTGTTCAAAGTGGGTGCCGCCTTTGCTCACTGTTGATCAAAAACAAGAACGTGTTGATGATTCTGAGCAGTGTTTGGCCATGTTTAAACGTAACAAACCGGAATTTTTGCGTCGATATGTGACAATGGATGAAACATGGATCCATCACTTCACTCCGGAATCAAAACGATCGTCATCTGAGTGGACAGCAACTGATAAACCTCGTCCAAAGCGCCCGAAAGCACAACAATCGGCTGGAAAGGTCATGGCCTCGGTATTTTGGGATGTGTGTGGTGTAATATTCATCGACTATCTTGAGAAAGGAAATACCATCAACAGTGAATATTATATAGCGTTATTGGAGCGTTTGAAGGCCGAAATTGCAAAGAAACGACCGCATATGGCAAAGAAAAAAATTTTGTTTCATCAAGACAACGCACCGTGTCACAAGTCAATCAAAACAATGGCAAAACTACATGAATTGAACTTCGAATTGCTCCCACATCCACCGTATTCGCCAGATTTGGCTCCCAGCGACTACTGGCTGTTCGCAGACCTGAAAAAAATGCTCGCCGGTAAGAAATTTCGCACGAATGAAGAGGTTATCGCTGAAACTGAGGCCTATTTTGAGGCAAAAGATAAATCGTTCTACAAAAGTGGTATTGAAATGTTAGAGCGGCGCTGGAATGATTGCGTTGCTCTTGATGGAGATTACGTTGATGAATAAAGCTAATTTTGAACCAAAAAAAACCGTGTTTTCTTTGTTAGGCCCGGGACTTTTCAGCCCATGTGTTATGTATTGCATGATATAAGTTAATTATGGACCAATATTTTAGTTTATAAATTTTATTTAGTTTGCCAGTATTTTGTAGGTATTTTTTTATGTAATCGTACCTCCGTCCACAGGAGGGAGCATGTTCCCTCTGTGGAATTTACTTAATGTAAATTGTGATTGAAATAAATAAATAAAATTGGAAAAAAACGTTTAACTATTCGCAAGATATAATCAGAGTAAATTAAAAAAAAAAAAAATTGAATACATGATTTCGCGTTGGACAAACACAATCCGCAACAGTCAGTGAAATTTCTGTAAGGTTATGCTGCTGACACTGATTCAAAAAGCAATGTTGTCAGATTAGAGACAAATAATGATTATTTGCTTAATCAATTTTTTAACATATAATACCTGTCAAAGTAAACTGCACGTATGCACAAGATGCATAAGATAAAAAGTTAATTTAAAAACCTGTGTCCTAAACACAGAATATATATTTTAGAATAACATTTATAGGTATGTATCTTAAAATTAGTTAACAAATCATTTTTTGACAAACTATAAATTTTATTAAGCCTATTAGGATTTAAGTTTGTATATAAAGTCCTTACTTGGACATAATGAGGGTACTGCAATTCCTTTAACGCCATTCGGTAAAGACACGACACATCCACCTTGCGCCCCGATTTTTTCGATTGTGCATTGTATCTGATCTCCAGGACTGTATTTACAAACATGCCACTTTTGCTTTCTTCCATATTGTCTCAAAAAGGACCACTCAGAAATATACTGTATAAATAGATTTACTATGTTCTAAAAAAATGTATTACGTAAATAAATTTACTATACTCTAGAAAAATAATGTTTACTAAAGAAGTACTTTGATAGAAAAATAAACTGGCCAAGTGTAAGTCGGATTTGCGAAATTAGTGTTCCGTTGCTTTTAAAATAAAAATTTTTGTTACGGAGGTATAAAATGATCAATGACTTCACAAAACACACCCCAAATGAGTTTTCAATGAAGTTTTTTCCGATCTTTACTGAAAACTGATAACCTTGGACTTTTGGTTTTTCTTTATATACCAGATAAATTATTAAATGTAATGCACTCGTGATAATTTTCGTTTTATCAACACTCTGTGGAGAATATTCCAGAATTTTTCAAAATTTTCTGATCAGTACTTTTTGAGAATAGGGGGCGACAGGGGATTATACATATTTTTGAACCAGTAGTTTCACAAGCTTTCATTTGACATCCCACCAAGGGAGAACAACGATTTTTCGTAATTTTTTAAAATAACACAAAGAAAATTACATTATACATATTTTTGAACTCGTGTTTTTACAAGTTTTCAGTTGACACTCCACTCGACAATTTGATTTTTTTTTTCACTTCTGATTTCACCCCCCAAAACTAACACCTTAAATCAAAGTTTAACTTTCAAAACTACATGGCTCTGATGAAGCCATTAATTCGTATATTAGTGCCAAATTTCAACTTTCTGTGTCAAATAGATTCGGAGAAAATCGGGTGTGACCGACAGACGGACAGACAGACACCGAAGTGATCTTATAAGTGTTCCATACGGAACACTAAAAATTACCCTCCGAGATTTGAGCATTACTTCCAAATTTCAGGATCCCTAGATCATGAAAAGCATGGTCTTCAATTTCGGTCGATCTGTTTCCTCTATTAGCTGGCGATAACTTTCGAACGAAAGGAGATATCCACTGATCAAACTTTATAAGTGGCGTGATTCGTTATTAGCGTTCATTATTACACACTATCGCGTAAAAGCGAACAACACAGAATTGACTATAATAGGGTGGTACACAGGCAAAATGGTGGTAATACGCAGGTGTGAACTAATCAGAGTGGTCAGGATACTATTTATTACCAATCGACTCTTAATTTTGAAACGCACCTCGTAGTTTCCCATTTCCGTTGGTCTGTTGACACTAAATGAAATAACGATTTCAACTTTGGTTTATACATTATACTTAAAGTAGGAAAGGAATCTATAGTTAAGTGATATCACTTTAGGGGAAAGAGCAGAAAGTAGGAGGAAGAGAAAGGGGAATGAATACTGTATAGTTTTAGTAGTATTATTATGGTATATCTTTATTCCATCCGCTTTTAACAGAAGTGCTTTCTCTAAATAATAAAGCATTTATAATTGAAAATATGTTAGATTTTTTTAGTGTTCCGTGCACTTATAGGATCACTTTGGTGTGGTGGAAATGACGGCCCAATCAGAGCCGTGTAGTTTTGAAAGTTAAATTTTGACTTGAAAGTAAAATTTTGAAGTGAAAAAAATTATTCTAAGGTCATCGAGTAGGGTGTCAAAAGAAAGCTTGTGAAAACACGAGTTCATGTATGTTCGTATATGTTTTTTTATATGATGTAATACTTGTTCACACTTTTCTTCGTATTATTTTTAAAAAAATTGCCGAAAATAGTTGTCCCCGCTTATCTTAGAACGTACTGATTAGAAAATTTTGAAAAAATTCTGGAATATATATATTCTTGGAAAAGTGTAGATTGAGCGAAAATTATCACGAGTGTATTACGTTTGATAATTTCTCTGGTATAAAAAAAAAGGTATGAAAACTATGTTCCTTGACATATGACGAGGGTTTGTGTAATATACTTTTAAGTGTACATTACAGTAACCGAGTGGCGAGCCGCTCTTGTACCGAGATATAATTTTATTTTTTATTTGTTTATAATTAAACAAATATTTAGGTAGTAAATATTTGTTTTATATTTTAATTACTAGATTCTAGATTGAGCTAGACTGATTTATTTTCTATTGGGTAGCTAAAATGCTACAACTGTTACACATTCGTGACTAAGAGAAAACGTGAAAATACATATTGGATCTTAAGATGTAAGAGACCTAATTATCTTAGCATAGGTAAGAATTTTATTTTATTTTAAAAGTAATCACGGGACAGAACACTAATAGTGTAAGTCCAACTTGCCCCTGACTGGTTTTTTTAGTGTGAGATAGTAAAGTTTGCAACAGAAATACTGGGTAAATCACTTTATTAAATTTAAAACTTTTATATTAACTGGGTCTTATGGTTAGGTTGGAATTAATGTGTGCGAATTTTTAAACGCACAAATCCTAATAATGGATAAGCCTACAAACACTATTTTTGATACATTTAAGAGAACAGTTTGTAACTGATTAATGAGCCTTCTTTAGTATTACACGAGATATTTGAATATAACATATAAAATAATAAAAAATAAGACTTACCTCGATATTTTCACCATCTAAATGAACAGATAATCCTAGTTCTTTTCCCCTATGGTCTATTCTTTCAATTTTTGTGATTAAGTTTTGATATTGCACAAAACCAGGAACAGTCTGTCCATGTAATATGTCCTAAAACACAGAAGTTATAGTACTAGCAACAAATTATTCTTTATAATGTACCAAAACGAGGAATTATCTGTTCAAAGGACATTACTAGAAATATAGTTTTTCGATGTACAACTTCAATATAAGGTGTCCCAACAAAAAGTTTAAGTTTAAAATATTTATGCTACAAAAACAATAATAATAAATGAAAACTTTTATTGTATATCAATCTAATGTTATCTAAAGAAAAACTTTTATATTCCCGGCACTCTTTTAAGACAGTAGTGAAATTATTGATTACTGTTCGGCACGCCGTTTCCGTGATCGCTGGCATTTCTTGCCGATTTTTTTAAAATTCTTCTGGGGTGTAAGCCCCAAATCGGGGCTATGTGAATGCCAACTTATGTCGCCTTCCTTCGAAATCAATTTATTCCGAATTGACAGTTGTTGTGCGGCCTCTGTCACCATCAAAGAAGTACAAGCTCCGTATCGTTCCGTACTTAGGAGAATCTAAAGGCTGTTGATGCTTTAGTTTCGGATCCTGTTACTAAATTGGCAGTAGAAATATGCCTCATCCGAGAATAAGATGTTTGTAAATGTTGAAGAGCGTCGAGATGTTGGCTTTAATTCTTGCATCGGCTGTATCTTGTAAGGGTGCAGACACAAATCTTTACGAAGAATGTGTTGTAACGAACTCCTGTGCGTATTTACGGCACTCATTTGCACATTGAGAGGTTACAATTCTCGTGAACTGACATTCGAACGCATTCCACGTCTGTATCATTTCTTGACGTCCTTGATCGCTCTGCCACGAGGTTAACTTAAAGTCGAACAAGTTTCATCAAACTTCTACTCATTTTTTAATCAGTTGAACACTAGGAGCTTCATTATCCTCTAGAAATGGTATTGCGTACAAAATGTTCGTCATGCGAGTCGCAGAATTATTGTTTTTCTAAAACTCTCTCACACAAACCGGAGTTACGCTCTGTACACACACACTGTATCGTCCATTGCGTTGGCACCATAAATCTAACAAATTTGAACTTGTGAGACACCCTGTATTAATGCGTTATGTAAATTGACAATTTTTTATGACCTTCTGTGTCAATAGGCTAAAAAATACTTCACCTAACTTTAATAAATGAGGAAAGTAAAAGAAAATATACCTTTTTGGGAATTAAAACTGGATCAGTGCAGTCTCGAATAAGTGGTACTACAACAATACCCTTCTCAGTACTAGACTGAAAAGAACATCTTACAATATCCCCAACTTGTAGATTTTCCAACTTTGGTACTTTTTTCATTTTCATAACTATTGCTTCTCTTCTGGAAAATATTTGTGGTTTAACGCCACCCACGTACATTAGATCAGACATTTTCTCTCCTACATTAAAAGTGTCTGAAAATAAGAAATTAGCTAATTGGTAATCGGTATAGAGTTGGTAAACTCGAAAATGGTAATAATTATTACCAGATCAGTAATGTAAGTGCAAATTGTTAACTTAGTGACCTGGATTAACGTATATAAGTATAATGACCATGAGGAATTTTGCACCATGAATATTTAACTTACTTTTTACTGCGTTACAAAGGCTTAAGCTGGAACTTAAATGCACATTTGGTACAAAGCCACGCCTTTTACTGTTTTCTATTTGAACATTGACACCGTCATCTCTAATCGAGGTAACAATTCCACAATATCTGCCTCCTACATTTGGTAGAGAAGATTTCACTTGAGGTCTGAATAAACTTAGATAAATATGCAGTCCTTCAACTTTCCAGATGTATACATTAACCTAAAAATGAAAACATGAAGTCGAAACACAAATGGACTTCGCAATGCGCCGTTAATTAAGTTTAAATAGTATTAATATAAATGAAATGGAAACATAGCATCCTGCATCTTCTTCTGTAAATTTCTGTTTCGTAGCAAACGAGCAAGCGGATTTGATCCAATGTTCATTTACAAAAATAAACTAGAATTACATGAAACAGATTACCTGTCGCTTTGATGAATCAGAAATTACGTAGATGACCGCACCCAAATTGTAAAGTATTTGTTATTTATTTTATATTTATTTATAACTGAGCCCAACCCAAAATAACTTATAGGGCCGTATAAAGCAAGTCCATACTTCTTGCTCCTAAGTCCTTTCAGCCTCGGGATGGTGTGGTGACTCCGTGCTCAATAAATGGATTGAACTATCATCTGTCACTGTTCTCGGTTCTATGCATGCAATGACTTCCCGGTTAACTGTTTCTTCTGATCCATCCAACTTGAAGGTGATCTACTCATGCAACGCTTGCCTTCAACCTTTACCTGTATGACCAGTGACTCCAGTTTATGTCTTCTGCTGAGGTGGCCGAAATACCTCAAGTATGTCTGGTTTATAACCGAGTTCAGTCTTTTAGTAATTTTTACTTCTTGTAAAATGGACTAGTTAGTTCGATGTTCCACCCACGATATCCTGAGAATTCGACGATACATTTGAAATGCAGCAATTTTATTTCTATCAGCTTTTTTTATCGTCCATGTTTCCAATTGCAAACGAAAATATAAGCGTTCTAGCGAGCCCTAACTTAGTCGAGCGCGAGAAGCTCGAGTCTTTCCATATTTTAACTAATTTTGTGGTTGCAGAGCGAGCAATTGAGAATCTCCTACGTATTTCTGAGTGACACTGGCCGGTATTGGTAATAAGAGGACTCTACGATTTCACATTCTAGTGGATGTTGAAGTTGATTACCATTCGTTATTTTTGTTTTGTTGTTGTTTACTTCCAATCCGTAGCTTTGCATAATAACCTCTAATTCACTTTCATTTGCGGGTATAACCAAGGTATCATCTGCAGAGCTCAAGTTTTGTATGCGTTTTCCTCCAACGGCGATACCACCATTCTAATTATTGAAAACTTCGAGCATTATGTACTCCGTATAAATCTTGAACAGTAGTGGCGAAAGAATGCATCCTTGCCTGAGACCAGTTTTGTGGTGAAGCTTTCTGTGTACATGTTATTAACACGCAGTGTGGCTATGTTGAATTCGAAAAGCTTTGTATTAGCTTTAATAAGTGTGGCGGAGTTCCCATTTCTTTCAAAATTGTCCATAGTTTCGGCCATCTCACCTAGTCACACTTAATGACAGTCAATGAAGCAGAGATAAATTTTGATGTTATATTCTCTTCCTTTCTCTATCAGTTGACGAACATTTAAAATTTGCTCCGGTGTTCCCTTTCCTGTTACAAATCCTCTTTGTTCTTCTAATATTTGTGACAATAGATAAGACTTGAGACGCTCATTCAGTATGGTTAGAAAAACCTTGCTAGCGGGAAAGATCAAGGAGACAGTTCTATAGTTGGTACATTTTGTGGAGGAGCCGTTTTTGTAAATCGGTATGAATATTGACTCCCTCCAGTCTCCAGGCCATTCACCCGTATTCCACACCATACTGCATATGTCATGTAGTAAATCGACCTCATGCTCCCCCATAGCTTTAAGGGCTTCGGCTGTTATGGTATCTGGGCCTGGTGGCTTTCGATGTTTGAGTTTTGCAATGGCATTTTCTACTTCTGATCTCAGAATACTTGGTTCATGATGGTTTACTCGAAGAGGGGGGGGGGGGGGGGGATGGAAAGAGCAGAAGAGTCTTTATATAGTTCTTCGCAGTATTCTTTCCAAACCCTTGAAATTCCTTTTTGGTCCCTCACAATCTCACCTTCCTCAATTTCAATTACCTGTGTTTGGGGCTTGAATTCTAGCGTTAAATATTTTATTTTTTTCAGTTCATATGCGATTTATGTAGATGTTTTTGTGTCTTCTTTAAAGATTTTTAATGAAATGATTTGTGTGTTTTAATCACGCTTTTTTATGTCATTAGCTATGTCCATCGTTCTTATATGTCTTCTTTCTTCTATTTCTTTCATTGTTTCTTCTAACATCCAGTGTTTCCTGTGCATTCTCTCTGTAACTTTACTTTTCTTAGCTGCGTACGTAATCCAGCTTCTAAACTCTTCTATTTTGTATTGATATTGTCTGTCATATTTGGCCTTTGGAATGTCTCCGGATTTGGAATTTTGAACGTTGTTTCTGTTTTTTGATGTTTCTTGTTTGAAATTTGATTTTAATTTTTTCAAGGAATAACCGATGATCAGACCCACATTCTGCTCCCGGTTTTGCCTTAACACCAGTAAATGAGGTGCGTCACCTCGTATTTATCAGTATAAAATCTTGATTTTTATACTTGCCATTTGGAGATACCCATGTATAGAGGCGACGAGGATGCTGTTGAAAGGTGGGGTTCAATATCGTTATTTCATTTTCGACGAAACATTGAAGTAACCTTTCGCCCCCTTTCATTCCGCTCACCAAGACCGTGTTTTCCAACTGTTTTACGAATATCGACCCCTTTTTGTGTTTCCTATTTTTGCATTGAAATCTCCACAACAAACACATTTGCATATCGCACTGACGCACATTGGGGCCAAAACCCGAAAAGGTGGCCAAAATATGAAGGTGTTATTCGAATTATATGAAAATATAATCCACCATATCTGGTTTTTTGAGGTTGCTGATTAAGAATCTGACATAAAAAATGTAAATAACAAAATGGCGGCTCCAATATTGCGGACAAAATTGATAAAAATTGTCATATTTTCATGAAATTTCGACTATAGGGCTCTTCGAGGTGGCTGATGAATAATCTGAAATTAAAAATGTGAAAAACAAAATGGCGGATCCGATATGCGGACAAAAATGATTTTTGTCATATTTTCATGAAATTTCGAGTATAGGGCTTTTCGATGTCGCTGATAAGGATCTAAAATTAAAAATGTGAAAAACAAAATGTTTCAGTTAACTAGTGTTAAATGAAAATTAACAGGGATTTGAGTATTATGTATTATAAAGATAGATATAACGTTATTCATACTTTTTTACATAAAATTTATTTTAAAAAAATGTACAAGTGCGGGTTGATTTTGCTTCTATAGTAAAAGAAGTAAAAAATAGTTAGAAATCACGATAAAATTGGTTTGACAGTGGGATGTCGTAGGACTTTTAGTTTATGTATATTTTAATTTTGATGTTTGAAACTAAAAGTTCCAAAAAAGTGATATTTTAAACGTTACAATAATTAAATGATAATCAAATTTTACTGTAATCAATTTATATCGTTTAAATGTACTCACTTTTATTCGGAGAATCCATTTCACGAAATTAAATTGACGTCAAATACAAAACATTTGAGCGCAATTAAATCTGCCTGTCTAACTCAAACAGAACAAGCTCAGTCAGAATCTGGTCTGCTCGACGCTCTAACAACAATAGGTGTCAAGAGCCACGTGTGCACACTTAATTATTATAACCGGTCGTTTCGAATAGCGCAGGTACCAACCCACATACCTAGAGCCTGAAAAGTCACTCAATCGAACATTATGGCATTTTCGGCATTCGGTCCCGATGTGTGACGCTCAAAACAACACAGTATGAGTGAGATAAAACTACGACGATTCCGTGAGGCCACGAGCGAATTGTTTTAAGACATGCCAAGATCACATTGATGTGCTATTCGGACCATAAATTGAACATATTTTATACATTGGTGATCTTAACATAATATTCGTAGTAGCTCTCGGCAGATAGAACTAGCTCTTCCAACAAAGGTCCGACAACACTACCATTAGCGGTTTTAAACAAAAATGTTATTGAATGAAATTCTCTAGGTTTCTGAAGGCTATCAAAATTAAACCGCTGCAATAATACTGCATTGTCCATCTCTCTCTGTGGGTACACTCCATCCCCTTTGAAAGATAGTTAAAAAAATTTCTTTGCACTTCCTCCAGTGCTAATATATATTATATTTACTATAAATTGGTGATCATATCAAGGAACTATATTTAAATTTGCTTCTCACCAAGACGCAAACAAGGTTTCAAATACTGCTGTATTCTTAAACAACTTACAATTTCTTGAAGATAAATCCCCAGATTTGTGTTGCTTCTGCAATTATTTTGTTTATGTGAGCACTAAAACTTAGCTTAAAGTCAAACAGAATACCCAAATCACGTGTACTTTCTACTTTAACTATCATCGGTCCATCAACATAATAATCATACAGCAAAGGACACAATTTTTTAGTAAACGACATCACAGAACACTTACACACACACTAGCGTTGACCACACACCAATTATAAATTCTGAGCATTTCGTAATTTTTTGCAGTACTCAAGTTTCCCCACTAATAAGTAGTTAAGTCGTCGGCAAATATTTCATCATTGACATCTATAACCTTAGAGATATTGTTTATAAATGTTAAAAAAAAGTTGGGGCGCCAGGTTGGAACTCTGGGGCACTCCAGATGAGGTTTCAAAAGAATATTTAAACCCATCATATTGAACATATTGAGATCGCTGCCTCAGATATGATTGGAAAAATTGCACAAAGCTGTTAAATAAACCGAAGGCTCTGAACTTGGTCAGAATGATCTTTTGGTCTATTTTGTTAAAAGGTTATCGTCAATAAGATTCAATAAAAATTGCGCAAAATATGTCAATTTGGTGGTAGCTGACCCTCCCCTCAAAAAGCCGGTTATAGATGTACATCAGAATCATTCAAGTGTCCCCATTTACGCCAAATGCTATAACATTTGGAGCTTTGTTTTAATGTGTAAGTTTGAGTAAATAAATAAATAAAATGTTTCAAACTTTTTTTTTTTAGTTTTTAGGTTCAGCACAAGTCCTTTCCATTTTTATCACATTTATTATATGAGGTGTTTTTTTTTCTAAAACAAAATAGAAAATTATCGTCCAATTAGTCTACTGGCCCATTTATATAAGTCACTTACAGAAATAATAAAAATAAAATAGATTAACACACAAGATAGATTTATATCAACCTTTGAAATAGGTCGGATTTCGAAAGAGATTCAGCACAATAGACCATCTACATACACTACGTACGCTCATTGAGAAAGCCACGGAATATAATATACCCTTACCCTTGGCTTTCGTAGACTACCAGAAAGCCTTTGACTCTATAGAAATGTAGGCAGTTTTAAGAGCCCTAGATAATGCTAGGGTAGACACCAGATACTCGACTCTTATTAAATATATCTATAATAATGCGTACATCCAAATACTAGTAAATCAAGACATGAAGACTTCAAAAATACCGATAAAAAGAGAAGTACGTCAAGGAAATACGATCTCGCCAAAACTGTTCTCACTGACACTAGAGGAGGTTCTTAAGACCTTAGACTGGCAAAATAACGGGATTAACATAGACGGAACATGACTGAATCATTGGACGATATAGTTCTAATCGGTACTACACCCAATAAATTAACAACTCTGTTGGAAGAATTGCATCGTGCATCGTCACAAGTCGGACTGGAAATGAACCTGTGCAAGGCAAAGATGATGAGCCCACAGCAAATAACGATTACCATCAAAAATTGGCCATTAAAGAACATATCCGAATATATATACTTCAGACAAAAAATACTACTAGGAAAGACTGATCAAACAGCAGAAATTTCTTGACGTGGTTTTTTTTTTTGGTTTGACATCTTTAAAAATTTGTCTTGGTTGATTGCGCACTCTGAGAGAGAAAATTTTCAGTTTTTGGAATTGGTTCCGCTTAAATCTACAAAATCCACGAATACTGACATAGAATCTTTTTAATACGAATTGGGATTTTGAAAAAAAATATATTATAAATTGAAAGATTTTTTTTCCGTTATAATTAAAAAGTTTATATCAAATTGAAAATATATTTTTAAACTTAGTACCGATGCCGCGCCGATAGTTCTCGAAAAAACCCGAGCGCGTGTGACGTTACAATATTTATTTCTCCTCAACATCACAGACAGCTGACACTAGTGTTATAGTTTTCAATCAATTTATTCTTGTTATTATCATCAGTGTACTGATAAATTTATTGAAAATGTCTAATCTAAAAAGTTATCATCCTTGTTTTGTACCATTTTGTACAAATATTACAAAAGAACTCCCGAAAAAATGTTTTTAAATAGTTCCAAGCAGCATGACGTATTAATACTAAAATAATATTAAATTTTTTCTGTTGTAAAGAACACTTCAATGTAAGTATTTTAATATAATAATGTATTTAATAATCATTCATATCAGAATAATGTTGTCGAATGATTTGTGTTTTATTTAGTGTTTCAAAATTTATAAATTCAGCTAGGTTATACACTGGATCAAATGGACGGCGTAAATTGTCATGTATTACTGAATTAAATTAGATTAAATTAAATTAGTAACCAACAATAATTTTTTTTGGCACTAAACTTCAATAATTTTGATAGTATATACACCATAGAGATATTAGAATAGGAGGTAAAGTATAGAGCCTGATGTAAGTTAAGCCAAAGCGTGGCATCGTCAAAAAGAGAAAGAAATAATATTACCCTTCCTTGTTCTTCGTTGGCTCCAGACGAAATACACGCACGGGACGTGCGCCGAGTAAGAAAGATAGAATGACTCATATTATTTCTTCCTCTTTCTATAAGCGCCACGCTTCTCGCTTACCTTCTCTATCCTAATATCTCTATGATATGCACAGGTAGAAGCTGTTGACAGTACTTACGTAAAAACACTTTGCCATAATGACGTCACAAATATTGCAGCCAATCGTGGCGTTTTTGTAACCACGTGATTTTTTTAATTTTATAAATTTTAATTCACGTATAATTAATTGCAAAAAATTTTTAAAATGTTTTTCGCATCGATTATCAATATTATTTATGATAAAGTTTTAAAATAAAGTAAACAAATCGATAATTATGAACTATATTATGAAATTGTGTAATTTTTGCAAAGCTTTGTACTATTTACAGAGAGTACAGTCACTAGCAAATTGAGGCAATTTACAACAAATCGTGGAGCAACTATCATATCAAGGCTCCGATAGAAAATATATATCAAATAATGGTAGACATATTTACTTGACGAAAACAGTCTAACTCAAAACTACATACCACTTGTCCTAAAAAGAAATATTTTGTTGGATCAGTAGTTTCATGTCCCATGCCTTTTTTACTGAGCCAACCTTTTGCATTGCCATAAAATACGATCAGAGCTCCGTTTTCGGTTATTTTAGCAACTACGCCAGGGTATTTTTCTCCAATTTCGGCATCTTCTATTTTCACTAAACATTTTTCATTTTTAACCAAAGTCGGCTTCAATGTAAAAAGTATCTTATCTTCTTCTATGCTTAACACTCTAAAATATAAACGTTAATAATATTCATAGTACTACAAATTCTAATGAATCTCGAAAACGGTACAAAATAGGTTTAGTATTTGATAGGGTGGCGTTCACAAAATATATGTCAAATAGTTTTGGTGATTGTTTTTATTTTTTAAGGATCGGAAAATTTTTCAAGCAATGAATAGGATTGGCCAAACTTAAAAAAATGTTTATGGGGTTACATACACCTCGAATTTTCAAATTCATTTTTGTTTTTTTTACGGAATTTTATTCTTTATAAGAATTATCAAAGAATTTTAAGAAAATTCCATTCCATTCCATTACAAAGTTATAGCATTATATATGACCTGGCGTCGGATTGGGACCGCTACTTGTCTCAATGCAATGTCTGCAATAATACTCAGTCAATTTTTAATATTTTTTCAACTTTTTTTTAAAATTTTAATAATTACTTTTTCTAGAAAATGTCGAGAGGTTTTTATAATATAGATTTTTTTATAAATAATAATTAAACATAAGTTTTTTAGTCAAAAATAGCATACTAAAGTTTGAAACACCGTAAATTTGTTATTTTTGAAAAAAAAACTCCTTCGACAATTTTTAACTACTACATTATTTTACAAGATTAATTTTTATTCTTGCACATTGGATTATTTTTTGTGAAGGTATCCTGCAGACAAGGATGCGCCATGGTTTTCATCAGTGGTCCATTTAACCAGATAAAAAATAATGTTAACATTTAAAACATATTAACAAAAAAAAAAATTATTATAATTTAAAGTATATATATATATATATATATATATATATATATATATATATATATATATATATATAATAATAAAAAATAATATAATCGTCATTCTTTTGAATTATTCACTTAATAACCTCTAAAATATTTTCTTTAAATATACATACTTTCTGTAACGCTCAGATATATGTAACCCCTTAATGCAACAAAATCACAACTTATAAATAAAACCAACTACTTTTTTTTAAAGTTCCTTTTTAAATATAAATATATAAAAGTAAAAAAGTAAGGATCTTGTTTCGTAATGCGTCAGTTCAAAAATAATTAAGACTAATATTAAAGAAACAGTTCAAATAATTTTCGTTCTTTTATAATCAAAAAATCGGTCTATTGCAAGTTGCACAATTAGTGTTCGGTACTGTGATTCCCTTTAAAATAAAAATTTTTGTTACTTCACAAAACACACCCCAAATGAGTTTTCAATAAAAGAATTAAGAGCCCAGATTACAAACATGTCTAGTCAGATAGTGACTCAACAAGCTAAACAGACCAACTAAATAACACAAAAAGTTCCACGTAACGTATATATCTTAAGATCCATTATGTATTTTCACGTTAATAACACAGGGCAACAAAAAAAATATTTTTGTTTTGGTGCCTGGGATTTTAGAGCTGATTTTAACTATATTTGGGACGCTAAATCTATACATGCAATCCGTTTTTCTCTATCAGCTCTACTTTTTTAGATACATCAACTTATCTACCAATGTGGTTTTTATTCAGTATATTCATTTATGAGAGTTCTAAAATTATTATATATTCATTAATGTAGGTACAATGGTTTTATTGTCAGTCTGTAATTGAGTAAATTCCAGGTAAATCTATAAATAGTGGAACCATTGCCTATCAGGTACCTGAACTGACCCTTTTAATCACCTAACTCGGGTAAGTCTCGTCAGTTTGTGCGTTCTTACTAATGAGAGTAGATCGAATTCGGCGTGTTATTTTATGTTAAGAAAAGAGTGTTTTTGTGTTATTGAACAGAATTAAAATGAGTTCAGGTTCCAGTTCAAGAAGAAGTTGTGTAAATCAACCTGATGTGTTTTGCTATATATGCGGAGAATACATGTTTCAACAAAACAGACAAACTATTACTGACTTTGTAAAGCGAGCGTATCTTGGATACTTTGGAGTTAAGCTTGGTGACCAGGACAAAACGTGGGCCCCGCATCTCGTATGTAAAACTTGTACAGAGCATTTACGGCAGTGGACTACCGGGAAAAGAAAATGTCTAAAATTCGGCGTTTTGGAGAGAACCAAAAAACTACTTCAATGATTGTTATTTCTGTTTAGTAAATACTAATGGAATCAATCGAAATAACCGCAGTAAGTGGACTTATCCCAATTTAGACTCGGCAATACGCCCTATCCCGCACTCAGATGAAATACCGATTCCAACATTTCATCAGCTACCACATATCTCTGATGACGAATATTTTCCCTCTGATCGCTCTTCTGATGCTAATAAAAGTTCTGATGCTAATGAAACTAACAGTGACTATGAGGGGACGTCATCAGTTCCTCAACGCTTCAATCAAAATGAATTAAATGATCTCACCAGGGATCTCAATTTATCGAAAAAAGCTTCTGAAGTACTGGCTTCTAGGTTGAACGACAAAAATTTACTGGAACAAGGAACCAAAATTACCTTTTACCGTACAAGAGAAAAAGATCTGCTACCATTCTTTTCTCAAGAAGACAATCTTGTATTTTGTCACGAAATTAGGGGACTCATGAAAGAAATGGGACTTTCTGAATATATTCCAGATGATTGGCGCCTATTTATTGACAGTTCAAAGCGAAGTTTAAAATGTGTCCTTCTACATAATGGGAATAAATATGGTGCAATACCACTAGCTTACTCAACGAAACTGAAAGAAGAATATAACACCATAGCTTTGGTCTTGCAGAAGATAAAGTATTACGAACATCAATGGATGATTTGTGTAGACTTAAAAATGGTAAACTTTCTTCTTGGGCAGCAAAGTGGTTACACGAAATATCCGTGTTTCTTGTGCCTCTGGGATAGTAGGGACAAAACACACCACTGGGTTAGAAAAGATTGGCCTCAGAGAGAAAACATGGACGTTGGGGAAAAGAATGTCATTAACGACGCTTTGGTTGAAAGAGAAAAAATCATACTTCCTCCGTTACATATAAAGTTGGGCTTAATGAAGCAATTTGTAAAGGCTCTTGATAAGAATGGGTCTTGTTTTGCATATATAGGGGTAAAAATGCATCAGTTGAGCACAGAAAAACTCAAAGCAGGGATATTTGACGGCCCACAAATAAGACAATTAATTAAGGATCCTGCCTTCATAAATTCAATGACTCAAGTTGAACGAGAAGCTTGGACATCATTTGTTGCAGTTGTAGAAAATTTTCTAGGCAAACATAAAGCTCAACACTATGTTGAAATGGTTAACAAGATGCTTAATAGTTTCAAATCCTTAGGGTGCAATATGAGTATTAAAATACACTATTTACACAGCCACTTAGACCGTTTTCCAGAAAATTTAGGAGACATGAGTGAGGAACAAGGTGAAAGATTTCACCAAGATATTAAAGTTATGGAGGACCGCTACCAAGGAAGATGGGACATGCACATGATGGCAGATTACTGTTGGAGTTTAAAAAGGGACTGTTTAAAAAAACATTCAAGAATGTCGCGGAAAAGAAGCTTTCCAAGTGTTGAGTGACTATTTCATTTCTTCAATGTTTTTTTTTTGTTTGTAAGTACGACATAATATTGTATTTTGTATAACTAAAATAAAAATTTCGTATCTACTTTTGTTTACTACACTTACGGATTTGAGTTACAATAATGTAACTTATATTTCTCTAAAATTGTATATCTTAAAAATTTGAGCTGCTAGGTACAAATGAATACGTTATTTGAATTCAGGACATCAAATTGATATAGAATCAGCTCAAAAAACCTCGACACCAAAACAGCTGTTCCCCTGTGTAATGTATAATAGTTATAGCATCTTAGCTACCTAATAGCCAATGCTTAAAATAGTAGCTATCATCTTCATCATTTTGGCGGTCAAATAGTTTTTTTTTTATACCAGCTAAACTTAATGCACTCATGATAATTTTCGCTCAACATCCACATTATTTATTTCAGAATTTTTTTATGACTTTTTGAGCAGTCCTCGTCAAGTTACAGTGGGTGGACAGAGGCTCTTGGCGATTCTTTTTAAAATAATACAAAGAAAAATTCGCGCAAGTATTACATCATACATATTTTTGAACACGTGTCTTCACAAACTTTTATTGGACATCCCACTCGTTGGCCTGGTAATTTTTTTTTCACTTCCGATTACATCCCCCAAAACTAACCCCTTAAGTCAAAATTTAACTTTCAAATCTACACGGTCCTGACTGGGCCAACAATTCCTATATTTGTACCAAATTTCAACTTTTTTTCAAGAAAAGAACAAGAAGTTGACCCAGAAGGGCATGGTTGAGGGAAGTTAGAGAGGCAGTGGCCAGAAGAGGAACAGAGTGGAAACACGCAAGATGAGCCACATAGGATAAAAAGAGAAAGAAGAAAATATGGAAAAGACAAATATAGAATAACTCAACTCCACGGGCCTTACACCCCTAAAGGGGTAGAAAGGAATAAGGATTAAGTAAGTAAGTAAGTACTAATGGTGCTGTGTTTCAAAAATTAGCAAAATACAGTAGACACTCGATAGTGTGAACCCAAAAAAATAACGTCTGTTCACGTTATCGATTTATTCACGTTAACGAAGGTTATATTAAATATTTAATAAAAATCTATAATTAACAATATAAACATGAAAAAATGATCATTCTCGTCAAAACAAATACGAAAAAATAAAAACAAGCTGATAAAAGTCATTTTTTGGTAAAAAAATCAAATATTTTTTTTGTTTTTATGGAAACTTTTAGTCTTTTGCAAAATGGCTTTATTTCTTAGTCTTTTTATAACTATAAGATCATTAACGTCAACATGCTTCTGCCCACTGGTTTACAGCACTTAAAGCCTCTATGACTTTATCTAACGGTATTGATGTAGTCGATAATTCGGGATTTTCTTCGACCTTCTCAATCTCATCCCTTTGATGGTCTTCACTTACATCATCTTTAAAATCATTGTCACACTGATTCCACTGCAAGACATCAGATTCGTCAAAATGACCCTATAATTAAACAAAACAAGAGCCAATAAAAAATATTTGTATGTTTTCGTTGTCATCAAAATTTGAGCACACCCCCTCAAAAATATTCCTCCAACATTTTTTTTATAATTTCTGGATGAAGATAATTCCAGGCTGCCATTAGGTTAATTACTGCATCTTTGATAGTCAATTTTTTTTAAGGATTCAGAAACATTCATGTCGTTTTCTATTACAGTAGATAGCACACTGTTTCTGTAATACAATTTTGTTAATCTAATAACATTTTGATCCATAGGTTGTATGAGTGGTGTGACATTCGGGGGAAGATACATTGTTACAATTTGCCCGTCCTCACTTTTTAGTTCATCTCGATTTGGATGAGATGGCGCATTATCTAGTAAGAGTAAGGCCTTTATCGGGAGACCTTTATCCTTCAGAAACATTTTAACCTACAAGTACAATTTTTTATTTAGGTTTAAGATCCATGACGTTAAAAATTGAATCTTACCTGAGGGACAAACGAATAATGAATAATGAAAATGGTAGCAGTCATCCAAGCTGCTCTAGAATGATCATAGTCAACGAGACAATTGAAATTTTTAAATGACCTTGGCTTTACAGCTTTACCAATAACCAATGGTTTTATTTATGAGTCCCAGCAGCATTAGTGAATGCCAAAAATGTTATACGCTGCTTTTCGGTTTTTCTACCAGCTGCAGTTCTTTCTGCCTCCGAGACAAATGTTTTGTCTGGTAGCAATTTCCAATAAAGTCCTGTTTCTTCAGCACTGTAAAGTTACTCCAAAGTGAGATCAAGTTCCTCCATTTTATTTTTTAATTGAATTTTAAACGAATCCACGAGTTCTGGTTGACAGAATAATTTTTCCCCAGAAATTATCAAGAAGTGAATCCCAAATCGCTTTTTATAGCGTTGTAGCCATCCTTTACTAGCTGTAAATGGCTTATCATTTTCTTTAATTTGCGCATGAATTAGCTTTGCTTCTTGCTTAATCATTTCCCCACTCACAATATAATTTTTATTTCGTTGATCTAAAAACCACTTATACAATTTTTTTTCCATTCTGGAAAACTTCGAACTCTTTACTGCTTATTTTTTACCTGGTCCGACATATGTATCTTTCACAGCTATAGAAATTAGTTCTTTTTTTTTGTTTTATCTTAGAAATTGTAGATTTTGCTACACCATATTTTTTGGCTAAATAAGTAACACCTTGTCCATCATTTAATCCTTGAATCACTAGCGATTTCTCGTAAAGAGTAAGACACTTTGGTTTTTTAAGAGACATTTCATCGAAATAAACAGAAATTACGTAGCCCAAATACGCAGACACTACCTATTAACAACGAACGATCTCACGAAACGAATATATTTTTAGCTTATACGACTGGGAAGTACCGAATGTATCGGGAATTTACAACAGTGCGCAACCGCAACTGTATCGATTTCTCAGAATGGATTAGCGAAGGTTTACTTGTTCACGGTATACGGTGGTCTGGGTTAATTAATAACATGTTCACGTTATGCGAGGTTTCCGTTATGCGATGTTAACACTACCGAGTGTTTACTGTATATTAAATTTTATTTCATTTTGCTAATTAAAGTTAAGAAATTTCTAAATGAAGAGAAGTTATTTTTTT
This sequence comes from Pachyrhynchus sulphureomaculatus, assembly GCA_019049505.1. Taxonomy (NCBI): domain Eukaryota; kingdom Metazoa; phylum Arthropoda; class Insecta; order Coleoptera; family Curculionidae; genus Pachyrhynchus; species Pachyrhynchus sulphureomaculatus. The sequence goes on from CM032447.1 coordinate 58,026,399, forward strand.
TTAATTTCTAAAAAAAATTTGCTATTTTGTTATTACCTGGCATCTAATTTTTGTCCTTCTTTAAACCTCTTCTTTACAGCATCAGTATATTCTACATTGCTGATATGCAGTTTAGTTACAAAACCTCTAACATGTCCAGAACTAACCACTAAACCTTCTTCTTTAACTTCAACTACCTCGACATTAATAAATTGGTTTACTGTAAGATCTGTAGGCGTAAAAATACCCTCTTTCACAACTTTAAATTCTGGTGTACAAATATACATTTTTGACAGGTGGTTATAATCCATTATCCTACATTGATGCTTACTACCAATAGGAAACTTTGAATTTATAGCATCACTGATCTTGGCATCGTTTCTTTTTCCTACTGTGTTAATTAATCTTTTGTATGTTACGAATCCTTTTTGTTTATTTGAAAGAATAAAAAACACGCCTTTATTCGCCTTGCTAAAAACCTTTAAAAAATACCTATTTTAACAAAAACTGTAAAACATACCAGTTACGGAATACAGTACACACAATTGCTTCTTTCTGTTCAAAGAATTTAATGAATTCAATCAAAATAGGCATACTAGGAACTATACCGGGTGATCCATTTAATTCGAAGAATACGAGTAACCTGAAAAAAAAAAGATTTATCGAAAAAAATGTTTCAAACAAAAGTTGCAGGGTTCAAAGGGGGGCATACATGGTATTAAGAAATTTGAGCGGCGTTTACAACTTCAACTCAATTTTTTCAAATAGGAACCAATATATTTTTGGCAGATTCATATTCTATGTGGGTTGGAAACCCTTTTTTCAAATGTCAATTTTTTATGGTACTCAGCAAAAAGAAAACAACAATTTCTAAACACATTTAACTAACTATTTAATATTTTTAGAACAACTGAAAGTCATCTTCTTTTTTCACTAAATATCATAAAAATTACAAATAATAATAAAAGATTCTTTTAGAATTTTTATGTTTTTTATGAATTTTTTAGCAATTTTTTTTAATTCTTAATTCTTTGGGTTAAATTTAAGCATATTTTGCCTCTCGATTTTTTCTTAAAAGTTGATGGTTTTTGTGTTAAAAATTCTTGAAGTTTAAAAATTGTTTTTTTTTTTTGCTGAGTACCATAAAAAAATGACATTTTCAGGAAAAGTGTTTCCAATAAAAGTTTCTTTTATTTAAAAAATTGAGTTGACATTGAATTGATCTCGAAAACACCACCCAAGGTCAAATTTCTTACTACTATTGTATGTCCCCTTTGAACCCTGCAACTTTTGTTTGAAACATTTTTTTTGACAAAGCTTATTTTTCGAGTTATTCGTAGTTTTCAAGTTAAATGGGACATCCGGTATAATAATACCGTCGCGAGCATTGATATTTTTCAGATAATTGTGTTGAATTTATAACCTAGCATATGTCATATGAAAAATTGAACATTTGTGTGCACGGCACTTACGAGTTACCTAATTTAAGGTGAAAAACCAGATTAGGGATCAACCCTTTACTCTGTTTGGTTCAGCTAAAGTCTCACCCAGACCAGACCCAACTACGAAGAGAACTCTATGTATATTTCACTAAATTTCAGTCGAAAAATATTTTATTTTCGAAATATCACCAACAAAAAATACCCGGTCAGCCTCAATAAAACTAAAAATACAATTCGAATTATCAATTGGAATGTTATCGCGTTTAAACTAGTCTCCATATGATGTAAAGCACTTGTGACAGCTTTTCATCCAGCTCTCAAATGCAGTTTCATACTTAATCTTTGGTAAAGCTATGGAGTCCTCCTTCCATTCTCGTTTTATTGTGTCATCTTGTTCTGTGAGGTTTTTTTTTTTTTTTAGTCTGCTAAACAGGAAATAGTCATAGGTAGCCATTAGTCTGTATATATCACCATTACACCAAACACTTTATTTTTGCACTCGACGTGCGTTTCGCTAACCATGTCAGCTTCATCAGAAGCAATGACTTATTCAAGTGTTTGGTGTAGTGGTGATATATACTGAGTAGTGTCATTATGTCAAAGATTCCACATTCCCAACATATATAGCCTTATCAGATAAATTCGGTGAGTGTTTGACAGCATTAGTGCTGCTTTTAGCCAATTGTCGAATAATCAATGCATTATGAGATGGTGCATTATGATGATGTAAACTCCACAATTTTTTTTTTTCCCATAAATTTGGTCTTCTCCAATGCAGGGTGTCACGTAAACATCCCATAACTCTTTAGTGATTGTTTGGTCTTCCAAAAGAATTTCATGATGCATAATACCATTATATTCAATGGGAACAGTGAGCATAACTTTCTTTTTTGACTAAAATCGACGTGTTTTTTGGTTTATTTGGAACATTCCTTCCACTTGACTGATGTCTTGAATCATTTCTTTAGCAAATTCGACAAATAAAACTTTTTGTAACAAATTCAGCTCTATATATATTTATTGAGAACTAAATACCATTTTTCAAACAAACCATTATTACTTAACATTTAAAGAAATATGTTGTATGTAAAATTGTAAAAAAAAACTTGCATACCAATAAAAATTATTTGTTATTTCAAGCTGGTCAAAATTCAACCTTTGTTTAGTAGTCTTCTATGTGAAAATTTAATCTCACAATGACTCCTGCCTTGCAAAAATATTCTTAGTAAGTCCAGTATTAATTTCTCCAATTATAATACTACATATCTCAGCACTAACTAAAGAGTCTTAGCACTGATTTGAATAATGCAACCTTTAGTGTCTACCCACTATATGTTATACTGTCTGATCACAGTTTAAATCTAACTAGGTTTACCAATCCATATTTATATTACCCAATATTTTAGTTGAATTACATTACATTTTTTAAACTTTGTTGAGCTGATGATGATTCTCAGTAGGTAGTACCTTAAGTATAATAATTAATCAATATTATAATTTCTTTAAATTAACTTTTTAATATTTGCTTTAACTAACCTGTAACTAACTTGTAAATGAAATATATAAATTACAACTTACCTCTCCTTGTAGAATATCACCCACATTAAAGTCAGGAATTTCTTGATTGTCAAGATTACGTAAAGTTAGATGAGCTATTTTTGTGATAGGTTCAATAAATAATACATACGCAGTGAGCAGTTTTCCCTCCTGGTAATCGGATAACTTTTTAAGAGGTTTACCAAGGTAGTTTTCATCTATATAACCAATAAAATTTTCTGAAAATTTTCCTTGAATTCCATGAGCCGTAATCTAAAAAGTAAAATATAACAATTTAAAAATAATAACTGCAACAAGTAGGTAAAAAGATAAACAAACCAACAGGATTGGAGATAATTAATGATTTTATAGTCAGTTGCCAAATAACAAACTCCATGTTAAGAAATAAAGTGTAGATACAAAAAAAAAAATAAAAAAGTACACAAACATTTACCTTTTCTGTAACAATTTCAACTTTCATTCCAGGAATAATATCATGTAAATTTTCAATATCAAAATTAGCTTTTTTTATATTTTCACTTTTTGTACTAACTCTTAAAATAGATGAAGAAATAGTAACATCTGTTTTGTGAACAACACACACCATAATGGTTTTCCAATTACTATAAGAGAAATATATATATATATATATATATATATATATATATATATATATATATATATATATATATATATATATATATATATATATATATATATATATATATATATATATATATATATATATATATATATATATTATATATACAGATATATATATATACAGATATATACATATATATATATATATATATATATATATATATATATATATATATATATATATATATATATATATATATATATATATATATCAATTGAAAAATAACTAAATTAAAAAATAAAAGCTCTTTTAGGGTAACAACAATTTAACACCATTTTTATTATAACAGTTAACAGCTTAACCACAGTAAACATACTACAGTAGCGAAACTGAGCTCCAATTTGGTGACGAGTTGACGGCGCGTGCGTCGACGGGTCCTTTTTCAAAATGGCCGCTCAGTGTTTACATCCGATCTCGGAATGTGTCTTTGGAAATGTATTGTCCATTGTTTCTTGATGTGACTGCAGTTTATATGAATATAAAGACAGAAGGAACAGAGAGTTTGTAGAAAAAGAGAATTAAAAACGTTTGTAAGTGAAGAGAATCGAAAAGGTTGAGAAACAATTAATATAATCATGGGGAAAGGAGGTTATTGTTGTGCCCTTGAGAATTGCAATATTCCATATAATTATTTTCGCAAATTATTTGCTCGAGTCACACTTTTTTATGCAAATAAGAAATTTCTAACTCAATCAGGGCGCGATAAGACTATTATTCTAAATCATAACTAAATTTAATTATGCTTTATTTACATCACATGTAATCATCAACAGTATTATCCGTCAAAGTTTAAGTTGCTGCATTAATGATTTTTTTTTTGCAGTTCCTCTGCTTTTAGTTGAAACAATGATTTTATAGAAATCATGGTATGCGATTAAAGTTGTTGGAGTTGTTGATTATTTTAATAAATCTCTATTGCTTGCTTTTACAAGACAACTTTTCACTATCTTAAATGCATTTTTAAAAAAATACATATGCATGAAACAATATTATCATTACTAATGTACATTTTGTTTAGGCATATTTGCTTAAGAGATGGCCTTCCAGGGAACTTTGATTGATTTAATAAAACGTTCGTATTGGTAAAGTGATTTGGTCATTAAAGCTTGAAATTTATTTCTAAACTTAGTTTGGCTGGTTATTTAAAAATCCTGACATGATTGCTCAATTCTGACCTCGGATTCGATTTCAGCGCCTAAAAATACATATAGGTATAGTGATCTGTTCGGTAGTGAGAAACTTTTTTTGTGTGCCTGTGTAATTTTTTTATGATTAATAAATAATCCTCCAAATTCTGGTTTCTAGAAAGATTTATTTTTGTATAAACTAGTATTCAGTTATTTAAAACTATTTATATTTGATAAATTAACTAGTAAAAACGTATAAAGACACACGGGGGCTTACGGACTAAAATGAAAGGTTATTATCGTCTAGGCTTCTGTTCGGATAAATGTCGAGTATAGCAATATTCACATCTTTCTCTTGACTGTCATGAAAAAAGACCTCCCATGTTCAGTATAACACATCCAAGGGCAAGACAATGATAAAGTTTAATTTTTATAATATATTTATACAAAGTTTGAAACTAACTATTGTTGAAAATGGCAATGGCTAATATGTTCGGCATTCTCCCAAAATTAGGATGCTTATTCCGGTATTCGCTCCATTCTCTAGTGCGAATGTCGAGTATGAAATGTCTCAGCATCTTGTCAGAAATGAAACAATGTTAAGTGCCAGTGCATAGAATTTCATTATACAGAGTTCTTCTGTAAGTTCTAATTCTTATACTTCTTTGTACTCTATATCTGGATAATATTAAATTCTATGTTTAGAGCAATAGTCGGAATTTTCTGAAAAAAAAATTATTAACAAAACAAAATAAAACATATTAGTTTTTTCTAAAAGGTGTATTCTCAAGAGGCTTCTAGTTCTCAATAACTTCATCTGAATTAATTGTTTGACACACCTTTCCTAATAATAAACCTGATAAATTTAACACTGTTTAATTGCAAGTACAATTAATACTCTGAAAGTGACTTTTTTTTTCTATTTTTCTCTATAAATTACATTACTCCTTTTTCATGCCAATCTTTCAAAAGTTTCTGTGAATATATTGTAAGGAATACAGAACCTACATATTTATTATTTTCAAATTTTAGACAGTATATTTTATTTTCTTGTAAGCTGGGTTTGAAAGTTTAAATATTAAGTGTCTTTTTAAGATCACAAAACCACTGGGGAATGGGATTATTGAAATAACTGATATAAATGGATTATTGAATCAAAATAAGAAAAATTTTAATGTGATTCCAAATAAATTTTTGTAATATGATTTTGTCAGACGATATGTGCCAGAGGATAAAATATTCTGAAAATAAGTTCGTTAAATGGAGAGTACACCTAATCGAAGTCCATTTTGATGGTAATTATGGTTACTATTAAAATTTTGAAGATTTAATTATCTGTTACTAATATTCCTCCTATAAAGAACTTATTTCTATTGTTGTATACCTATATTATAAATTAAATATAGTTATTTTCCTTTTAAACTGTAATTGACAATACTCAGTATATATGAGTCAATCATTTCTCCTAATGAAGCCAATATGGTTAGCGAAACGCGCGTCGAGTGCAAAAATAAAGTGTTTGGTGTAGTGGTGATATATACTGAGTAGTATCATTGTGTCAAAGATTCCACATTCCCAATATAGTTGTAATTGACAAGTCAGCTTGGTCATGACTAAGTATTGTATGTAACTATAATTAGGAAATTACTGTATTGACTCTTTGATCTAAATATTAATTCATTGTAAATAAAAGCAACCGTTAATTACATTATCAAAAAGCAATACAGATAACAGAACACAAAAAGGTATAGAACCTCTAAGAATCATTCACATAGAAAACAGAGGTCTATACATATACGTTCATAATTCATTAATAATATTATATTAACCTTTCTCGAAGTTACACAATATAGTTTTGTAGTTTAAGAAAAAATAAGTACCAAAAAAGTAAATAAAAGTGTTTTTTAATTAACGAGAGATCTATCACACCAAACAACACAACACTGCTTAGAAAAACATGCTCTTATTTTAGAAGATGTTGACATCTTAGTAATGACAATTAAAATTAAATTAATTTAGTCCTTAAAAACATCTTTAATCACAAATTTACTTGAAAAATGATGTAAATAAAACTTTAACCTCAAACAGTGACGTTTAACTTTGATAGACTTTTGAATTTTTGGATAAGGTTATTAAAAACTGAAGTTGAATATGAAGAATTCTATCAAACCTTCCTATCAAGTTTTTCACCTGTATTGATTTATTTTCTAACAAAGTGCTCCATTCTTTTTGGTTTTTTTTTTTATATTACTCATGCTGTATTAAAAAACAAATCAAAAATTTTCAAACATTTCTATATCTATGATTTTGAATGATAAAACTTTGCACAACTTTATTTGTATTTCAAATCTCGTGCTGGTCCACTTTTAACATGGCGGATTGCCACGTGACCTTCTGAAAACGAACCTGATTTTCCTATGCGATTATCCTTGAGTTTCGCTACTGTATAGTGTGTTTACTGTGGCTTAACAGTTAAAAATATTTGAATGGAAATAAAAAGCAATAATCATCTACTACATAATAAAGTTTTCTTACAGTATTTGCTTCCTTCATTAGTATTTTTAAAAGGTAAAAATGCCCTACAATTCTTAATGCCTAATGACATTTCATATCCATGATCTGATTTAGAGCTAATACAGCACCAAATTAACATATCCTTCTTAAAAGAATTATGATTGTGATCACTGTAAATTTCTCTTGGATTTATGGTGCTTTCTACATGGGATCCTTTATCTTTTACTTCAATATTTGTAATTTTCACTAATAAATATTCTCCAATTGTAAACATCTTACTAAGTATTGAATCAGCCTTAAAAAAAAATAAAAATATATATATATTTAAAGAGAAATAAAAATTATTTTTTAATTTAAAACATACCTCAGGATCATTATTTTCTAACTGTTTGTTTAAATGTTTAGTAAATGGGTCTGATATTTCTGTAATGGTTACTGAAGTAAAACAAAGACCAGGTAATTCTACTTCCAAGGAAAAGTTTGTTATATGTCTGACACATCCCAAAATAACCATTCCAGTTTGGAGTTTCTATAACAAAATGTAATTACAATTTGTTAATAAGTGTTAGGGTTAGATTATAGCTCTTAGTATTTACTTATTACTTAATAACTTACACTATATGTTAAAGTCCCTCGTATATTCAATACTGATTGAAATACATCTTCTGACATATGTTCTTGTTCCTTTTTCTTAGATTTCTTTGCTTTCTTTAACTTAGAAACTTTCTTATTGGTATTAAATAACTAAAAACAATAATATATTTTGTACAATATAGTATAAATACATATACCTAATATTTTTACTTACATTGTCACTTTCTGCCGCTGCTCTTTTACGAACTATTGTCCCTCCTCTAGGAAAACTTTCTTCTTCAGGCAGAGGCATTATTTTAAGGTAAATTCTTATAAAATATCAAACATATACACAAAATACTTCTATTAAGGTCTCGAGACAAGTTAGAAATATCGTGTTTTAAAATCGCCAAAAAGATAGGTTATAGGAACACGTGTGGTATTTACCTAGCCGTTAATTTGGCAGTTAATATGTGCTATCCTTTTTTAGAATTCACTTCTTTATAAGGATAGCAAATGATCGAACTTATAATGGTACCCCAAAAATTATTCGGCGGTATTCGATTGACAATTTAGTTCACTCCGGATCAAGGACGGTTCTTGCTGTCGTAAGTCTATTGATGAAGAAAAGTAGTAGAGAGATAAAATAATACTAAATGGGAAGGCGCTGTGGGTCGTTGTGTGGTTTTCAATCGAATATATTACTATTACTACAGTGTCGCCAGAGGAAAAATAGTAATTGGGCTGATTCAACGGATTTTCATTGCCGGAAAGAGAAAATATGAATGTGGAAAGTGAAGATATATTATTATTGATGCCTGTAAACGCTCTTTGAGCTTTCGCTTCAAAATAAATTAAATAAAATATTTAATCAGACAAAAATAGCGAATTTACAAAGGGAGTTTCAGCAAAAATCATCTGGACTTAGCCTTCAAATGATTCAAAATAAAGTTGACATTCCTGATTTTTGCGACATTTTTTCAACCTGTCATATTTTTATTTGTCATCGTTACTTGGGTTTAGTTCAGGATATTTTTAAATTAAAACAAAAGTGAAAAATGCCGAGCTCAGAAATTACAACTAGCAAAGTGGTGGTCCACCCTTTAGTTTTATTAAGTGTAGTGGATCATTTTAATCGCATGGGAAAAATTGGAAACCAAAAACGTGTAGTTGGAGTATTACTGGGTTGTTGGCGAGCTAAGGGAGTATTGGATGTATGCAACAGTTTCGCAGGTAAAATACGAATTTTTCCTTAAAATGGGATATTAATACTACGCCATTTGATGAAAGTATTATTTAGTTTTCGTATTTGTAACAGCCTTTCATTTAAATATTTTGTTTTTAGTTCCATTTGATGAAGATGATAAAGACAAGTCGGTATGGTTTTTAGACCATGATTATTTGGAACACATGTATGGAATGTTTAAGAAGGTAAATGCCAGAGAAAGAGTAGTAGGATGGTACCACACAGGACCTAAACTTCATCAAAATGATATTGCCATAAACGAACTTATTCGACGATACTGTCCTAACTCAGTTCTTGTAATTATCGATGCTAAACCTAAAGATTTAGGTTTACCCACTGAAGCTTACCAAGCAGTTGAGGAGGTACATGATGATGGGTCACCGACTTCTAAGACTTTTGAACATGTTCCAAGTGAAATTGGAGCAGAAGAAGCTGAAGAAGTAGGTGTAGAACATTTGTTACGTGATATTAAAGACACTACTGTTGGTACGTTGTCTCAAAGGATTACAAATCAGTTACTAGGATTGAAAGGTTTGCACTTACAGCTTCGAGATATTCGTGATTATCTTATACAAGTTAGTGAGGAGAAATTGCCTATTAACCACCAAATAATTTATCAATTGCAAGATATTTTTAATCTTTTACCTGACATTAACCAAGTTCAGTTTAATAAATCATTTTATGTTAAGAATAATGATCAAATGTTAGTTGTTTATTTAGCAGCTTTGGTTAGGTCGATAGTTGCTCTGCATAATCTTATAAATAATAAATTAACTAATAGAGATGTAGAAGAAGGTAAAAGTGAGAAAAAAGATGAAAAGAAAGATAAAGAAAAAGACAGTAAGGACAAGGAAAAGGAGAAGGATAAAGACAAAGATAGCAAGAAAGATGATAAAAAGAAATAGATGTAATATAGTTTTTTTTCATATTTGTGAACTTTATTGATCTAAATATAATTTATTTTTACTAACATTTGATTTTCTCCCCAATACATGTTTACATACATTAAGAAATATTAAGTTAAAAAAGTAAATAAATTTTTGTATTTATTTTTTTGTTTCATTAATTTATAGAGGAGGTGATTTTAAATTTTTTTTTTTAAATTGAGTTTGCAACTTAAAAATTAACAAAACATATTTTTAGTAATTATATGTAGATCTTTAAAAATAAAAAAATCATCCTTTTTTTCCTGCCTAACATTTGAAGACTATGTAGCTCCAGAGGCTATATAACCTTAGCCCAACATAATTGAATGTCAAGGTCCACAGCTCTATTAATACACTAACGTGCATAGAAATAGGCCCACTGTAAACTTTTGACTTTAACTATATTTTTTTTAAAATTATTCATCAGATCAAAAAAAAAGAAATATGCTGTTTGAAAGACAATCTAATGTGAGTATAAATTTATCAAGAAGGCTTATCGTTTATATGCGTAGCAACCGGTAAACAAATGAAACGTGTTTATGTGGTGATTGTAACGAAAATAACAAATTTGTCAAATATTAAAATTATTACGTTTGCAACTGAAATTTGCATATTAATTCGTTTTTCATAATCTCAGTAGTGTTTAAGTGTGTTAGTTTAATGCATACTACACCACAAAAAGCCGCCCAAGTTTTTGCTTTAACCGAAAATGGACTTAGTCAGCGAGCTGTTGCTAGACAATTGAATATGACACGCGCAGCGGTTCGAAGAGTGTGCAAACGTTATGAGGAGACTGGATCCTTTCATAGGCGACCTGGAACAGGCAGAAGGCGATTTACAACCGCTCGTGATGACCGCTTTATTGTGTCAACAACATTAAGAAATCGTCACCTTAATGCCGTTCAAGTGCAACGACAGCTCCGTGAGGTGCGAGGAGTGGCTATTAGTCAGTGGACAGTAAGACGAAGACTGCAGGAAAATAACCTGACCCCTAAAACACCTGCGATTGGTCCAAAACTTACTCCAGCTCATCGGCAAGCCCGCCTGCGTTTTGCACGGGATCATCTGAATTGGACGTTGGAACAATGGGGATCTGTTCTGTTCTTGGATGAGACCAGAATATGCCTCCATGGTAGCGACCGAAGAAGGAAAGTGTACCGAAGACCAAGAGAGCGATTTGCAGATTGCTGCTTTGAAGAGCGGAGTGCTTATGGAGGTGGTTCCTGTATGATCTGGGGTGCAATTTCTATAGGAGCACGAACCGACCCTGAGTTCATTCGTAGGGGCGACCGTGTTCACGGAAGAAGAGGTTTAACGGCTGCTAGATATATCGAGGAGATTCTAGCAATTTATGTGGTACCTTACGTCGACTACATTGGAGACGAATTTACCTTTATGCATGACAATGCAAGGCCGCACACCGCAAGATCGATTACATTGCAGAAGTCGGTTTTCGGGTTATGGAGTGGCCAGCATACAGTCCTGATCTAAATCCAATCGAACATTTATGGGATGAGTTAAAACGAGGAATTCGAGCTAGACTTCATACCCCAAACTCGATCGCAGAGCTTATTGTTGCAGTAGAAGAAGAGTGGTTTACATCCCTCAAGAAACAATAGCAAACTTGATTAGATCTTTGCCTAATCGTATGAGAGATGTTATTAGGGCAAGAGGAGGTCATACCCATTATTAAAAAATTAAGTTTTAAGTTTTAAATTGTCAATAACCCTATTTATGTTAATAATAAAAAAGCTTAATTTGCTTAATGCATTAATTTCACTATGTTAAACATAGGAAGTCGAAATAAGTTTTCGTAAATTTATACTCACATTACAGCATATTAAATTGTCTTTCAAACAGCATATTTCTTTTTTTGATCTGATGAATAATTTTTTTAAAAAAATATAGTTAAAGTCAAAAGTTTACAATGGGCCGATTTCTATGCACGCAAGTTTATATGCTCATTTTTTTTCTGCCTGCTCTCTAATGTGCATGAATTTTTAAAACTATACTTATTTGATGTTGGCTGCAATGAATAGTTTTCCAAGTGAAATCTTTAATTTAAAATAAGTTTAAAACTTATCTTCCTCTTCTTAGAAATCTTGTAGTTATAATGACATATACCTAAGTCACGTCATATATTTTAAAATATAGTTACATATATATTTCCATATTCCAAAGATTTTAGAAAGTATAATAAGTAAAATTGTCACAAATTTTCAAGAAAAGTTTTAATTGGAGTGTTTTTGTTTTCTGCGATAAATCCAAAGTTAAATATTTTTATTATTTGTTTAACAAATTTGTTGATTATGGAAGAATTTTGAGAGAAACATGTTTTTGTAAAAAATGGTTATTTTTACCTTCTGTTTCACACTGTTAATAGACAATAGCAATTTTTGTATTTAATGATGAAAGCTTGTTAATGAGCAATTATTTAAGATACATTTCATCAAAATCTATAAAATAATTCGCGTTTATTTTGTTCTTTTATTTAGATATTCTATCATACCCCAAAATTTTCTGGATGGACCCAGAACCAAGCACTTGGTACATTTAAATACATCTACATTGCAAAACCATAAAAATGGGCTGGATTTTGTCGTCTACTCATTGTTTTTTCATTTCTCAATCCATCTTGAGACGCGTTCCGCCGTATCACAGCTCGCTCATCAGTCGAGCTAAGACCAATAAACGAGAGAACAAAACTCAGATACTTATTCCTCTGCTGGCAAAACATCGCGGTAATATACGATAAACTGTACCTAAAACTAAAAAGCATCCTGCTCTCTGTCAGGGGCCACTTACGGCCGCAGACCGACAGAGGAATGGTCACCTCAGGCAGCACGATGCGACATAGGTTCTACTTCATTATTAATAGTGTCAATGTAATTTATTTATATTTATTTATATTGATTTATATATATATATATATATATATATATATATATATATATATATATATATATATATATATATATATATATATATATATGCACAGGGAATTCTACTTATTCCTTACTTTCTTTCATAACAATTTTTTTTTAGTTTAGTAGCTAGATCCCTTGTTTCATTAATTTATTGCAATTAATGAACAAACGCACTATAAAATGCATATTTTACTGCAATTTTTTGACAAGAATAGCTCTGGTTTATTATTATGTATTATTACAAAATACTACGTAACATCACATTTTTATGTAATATAAAATTTCCCTTCAAATTCCTGTCAATGAAATAGGGCATTAACAACCATCGACTCGTAACTGTAATGTCTGTGTCCTTGGACAACAGAGGATGTAACACAATGAGACCCAAATCTGCTTTAGATATATCCAAACAGGCCAATGATTTTATGTTGTGACTTAGGACACAACTTGAATTGCTACTCAAAGAAATGAGACGTGTCCTAAATTCCATTGTGAAGATTCTACCAGATGCTGCAAATTCAGCAGACCCTTAACACCGCTAGGTGTGGAGAACGACTCGATATGTTCAGGCTGAAGGTAAGGGAGACGGCTCTCCACTTTATATGTGTCTGTAAAACGCTGGGAACAGTCAAACATGACTTTTTCGAATCTGCAATGCTCAATGGGGATGACGCCAATACCCTCTGGTGACAAGATATGTTGACTTTTATAGTTAGTTCGGAGATTCCACGGAGACCATGGTGACTGTGGGATTTGCAAAAGAGATCACTCTGGTACATTTGCTAGAAGTTAAGTCTACTCACAAGTATTATTACTACCAATTATAATGCCCAGGAATTTTTACACTGGCATTAAAAAATATTTTAAATTTTACTGAAAGAGGATTATACACAAATGATTATTGTAATATGTTTCCTTTTGTCAATAAATATATACGTGACATAAAAAAAATACATCAGTATTTGTTTTTTCTTTTTATGCGCGGAAATTCTGCATCGATTTGTACGAGTCGAAAAGGTCCAAAAATGACATCTTTACTATATGTTTAGAGATTGAAAGATACACGTTTTTAAGATAAACTTGCAGTATAAGATTGAGTAAAAAAACTTTATTTCTTTATTTACTTTACAATCTAATATTATAAAAACTACTTAACTAAAGTATTTCCTAAAAATCAAAATAACAAAAATATACAAGTAAATATTATGGTCCTTAATTGTTCCACTAGCACAAGAAGCTCCTTTAAAGGAATCTAAATTTGAGTTATTATATGTAGCAAAGTACCAACTCATATCGTTATCTACCGAAGGAGCTTCCTTTACTTCTGTTTCTTGATTCGGTATAACTTTTTTTGGTTCTCGATTGTGTGCCATTGGTTCTGTTGCTTCGTAGTCAAGTTTCTGATACAAACTTGTAGGTGGCGCTATATTTGGAGATGGTACTTTGGTAATTGTGGCCATTTTTTTAGCTGGTTGTTGACCACCTGGTATTAGAAAGGCAGCTTGCGGTATTGTCTTCATATGGTCAGTGTCAATAGTGGATTTTGGGAAATCTGGACTAATATGTTTGAAATGTTGTATATTTGCCTTTGGAGGTTCTATGATTGTGGTTGATTCTAATTTAAGTATTGTGGTTTCTTCGGTGGGCGTGAGTGTTGTTTCGGGAATTTTTTCCGTGGTGGTCGTGATAAATAATTCCTCAGTTTTATTAGGTAATGCTTCATTTTTTTTATTTGTTGGTTCTTTTTCTTCAACTAAGTTTGTTTTATCTGATAATTTATTAATAGTTTCGTCTAAATTAGCGTTCTTTTCAGTTGTAGGATCATATTTTGTTGTAGTTTCTAATAAAGTTGCAGTAACACTTTTTCGTGGCAAGTTTCTCAGTGAAGTTGTGGTTGACGGTATAAAAGGAGTTGTTGGTGGTATTGTTGTAGTAGTAGCTTGTATAAAAATCTGGTCAGGCGATTTAGTTGTGTTTTTTACCACAACGTTCATAGATTCTACCGTTGAAGCATCATTTTGAACTACCTTAGGGCTATTTTGTGATTGGATATTTTGTAATGCTTGATGGGTTAGAGGATTTGGTATTGGCTTAAATCCTCCTGATCCAGGGAGAATAGGTACAAAACCACCTAAAATGCGATGTGCTATAAAATGCGAATTTAATTTATATTGCCAATAAGAACTCTTCAAAAAGGTTTATATTTTTGATAATAATAATAATAGTACTATTAGTAATAATAGAGAAGTGGTTTAGAATCCACTTTTAATTGTAATAGCCCAAGAAGACGATCCGAAATTTTGACCAGTCAACCAGGGCCGGCTTTAGACGAAATGTAGCCCAGAGCGAATATGAAAAAATCGCCCTATATACACTATATATATAAAATAAATTTAATTCTATATTTTTATGATTTTTTGGACATCACATTCATGATTAACAGTGGCCAAAACTTATAAATTAAATTAAATGCAATTAAATATAATTTTTTCATTACGAATACCATTTCTAAGCTTCTACAAAACTTCTACATTCTTCTTTCGTTTTCAATCGACAATAATGCTAGGGAATTAAGTTTTTCTTGAGACATAGTGGACCTTAATAAGCTTCAATTAGAAAAAAACTTCGTTTTCCACTGGCAAAACCATCAAAATTTGCAGAGAAACCCAAATTTAGCGCCCCTAAAGATGTGGCGCCCAGGGCGATCGCCCTGCCCTAAAGCCGGCCCTGCTGTCAACTAACCGTCATTCTATCGGGGGAGTCGGATAAAAGCCTTTAACGTTGATTTTGCGGCCCCCATGCACAAGAATACCCAGATAAAACCCAAAATGTTACATCCAAAAATGGACTGTCGTTTAATCATTTGAATCAAGTACCATAACATTTGTTGACACTAAAAAAGTCGAGTGCCCCAAAGGGCAGACGCCGCGGACACAGAACCAAAGAAAGGCTTCGATCCAAAAATGGACTGTCATTTAACCATATAAAATCAATAAATTTAGTTTGTTCTTGATAAAATAAGAGGGAACCTGCAAAAGGCAGACACCGGCAATACCGGAGGACGAAGCTGGACCCGTTTTTTTTTCAGCAAAAAACGGTCGTTTTTGGATGTAGCATTTTGAGCCTTATCTGGGCATCCCAGAGTACGGGGGCCGCAAAATCAACGTTAAACACTTTTATTCGACTCGCCCGATAGAATGAACAACTGTGCAGAAGGTTAGTCGACAAGTTGAAATTTCGGGTCGCCCTCTTGGTCTATAAGTCCAAGGGCTAAATAACTAAATCATACCATTATGTGTATAGGGCCATGGCTTTGTTAGCAATATCTCATTTTATTTTTAAATAGAGAACTTTTTTCAATTTTTAAAATAAAAAAACTATATTAACCTGTTTCTAATATTGGTGAATTCGGTGGGCCATTATACATTCTGGGTGTTCCGTTTGGACTGTTTGGTATTTTATTAACAATTGCCATTCTGTCGTCCATTTTTGGCGGGGTAGTAGTACCTGGTTTATTATCTTTTTTGGTGCCCCCACCTCCTAGTAAACTACCTAAACTTGGCAGCGGCAGTCCAAAAAATGTAAAACCACTGCTGCTTGGTGAATTATTCACTTCTTTTGGAATGGTTTTCTCCTTGATTGGATTGGTTTGTGGTTTAGAAGATGCGTAAATTGTAGGAGTATTACCTGCAAATACAGAGTTTACAATTGTTATTTACTATGTAGCCGAAGTTAGATCAATGGTATGGTATGAGTTGCAGCAAACATTATTGACAGTATTTAACAGACTGATTAACATCACTGCTGGACACCCAATAAGTTTGTCGTCCCCCACTTACAGTGAATGTGTTGGTTTAATTTGTCTATGAAGATTTACCTTGCCAATTCAAGATTATAAAAACCGACCGAGTGCAAGTCGGACTTGCGCAATTAGTGTTCCGTACGGTGATTGCTTTTAAAATAAAAAATTTTGTTACCCTAAATAAGCTTTCAACAAACCTTGTTTCTGATTGTTGTTGAAAATTGATGACTTTGAATTTTTTTTTATATACCGGATAAATTATCAGAGGTGATCTTGATCATTTTCGTTCAGTTTACACCGCGCACAGTGCGAAATTTCTTGAGTTTACCGGAACTTAATTATTTAAACCAGTAAAACAGTTCTATTTGTTGGTTTTTTAAAATTTTTAATAAAAATTAAAGTGTTTTATTTAAAGTTTTTCAGTTTATTTGTGTTTTTTTATTATAGAACAATTTAAAAAAACATACATTTTGTAACAACATTTTGAACATCTATTCAGAACGAGACTCATTGCAATCGTCTGAAGACTCGCAATCATTACATGGGTCTGCAAATCTTTCTAACAACTCTAAAACTTCTGGCGTAACTTCACTATGCTTGGTTTTGGGTGCTTTACGAAGACTAGCTATGTACGGATCCGATGAAATAAGCAGTCGATTAAATAAATCCGTATTTATGTCAATTCGGGATGTTTTTCTAGTAAAAAGTTCGCGATATTTTCTGCAGTCTTTGTTTCTTGCCTCCTGAGCTTCTTCAGAAAATTGTCCGATCGGAAGAATGCAAGAGGCTATAATATCCTTTCCATGACAAAGGACTTTATGCACACTTACGGGCATTGAGTACCAGAAATATTCTTTCAAATACAATTCCAAAGTTTCTCTTGCATATTCGCCCGAACTTTTCTGAATCAATTTTAAGACCACAATTTAGGCACTTTAACAGCACATGAAAACGCTTGATCAAATCTAAATTAACGCCAGTTATTTCGGAAGACTTTTCGGCATTTCTAAAGAATTTCCTCGCGGTATTACCATCGTTTGTGTTTCCGGTCTGCTGTTTTGGCATATCTATAAGCAAGCCAAGCTCCTCTTTGAATTTTTGTTGAATGTATTTTTTCTTCTCTGCAACTTTTTTTTTATTTTCTGCTCCACGAGCTTGCCATGCCTTAATATCCAGTTTGTACGATATATATAAAATACATTCCAAAAACCTTATCCATGCATGGAGGGGTGATAGTCCAAGGGATAAAAAGGATTCATTTATATTTTTTTGAGGTATATCGCAGATGTTGTACATTTCACTAGGTTTAGCCCCACATAAGTAGCATGTTTGTGATGATGCACAGGATGATACAGCATTGCATACTTTACCGTCAATCATACAAAAGATCATATTTGCTGTAACCTGAAATTGCTTGCCATCTACAAGTATAGTGGTTGGAGTAAGTTGAGATATTTGTTCTTTCACTTTGTTTACTTCTGAGGTAATTACACTGACTGTTTCTTTGGCAAAAAAACGAACTTAATGGGGCGACAGTACCGTGTGGAAGAAGAAGCAGGGTTTTTCCAAATTACTGACTGATTATCACTATTATCATTTATGGAGCACATTTGGATTGGTACCATTGATACACTAAACATACTATCATCAAAGCTATGTTTGTCCATATACTTTTGTCGATAATTAACTTGTTCCGCCCCATCACAACACCACTTTACGATAATATTTAGTGCTTTAACGTTTCATAAAGTTCTAAGAATCCCTTCTAGCCCTGTACAAAGTCTTGCTACGGTATGATTTATAAGCGACTGAACTGATACTTCAGCTGAAACTTCAGTTATTATTATGTCCTTTGGATAGCACAACCTCTTTGCCTCTTTTATAACATAATAAGGTGGATACAAAGTGCAACGGTGATTTTTTGCTTGATCTCGAACAATGTTGTACTGATTTGACGATAAGTTTGCATCAATAAGTAGCGCCAGAGCCTGGTCTGGAGTTAATTTTCGTGGGCTGTTTGAAGAAGACATGCGAGCCTTCTTGATTTTGCTACCCCTTTCTGGAGAACCAGATGCCAGTTCCTTGACAATCGCTGCAGAGTTTCGTTTTCCAGATTGGTATAGCTTTGTTGCAGTTGCTTTGGCTAACTCGTCTTGACTACCGGACTTCAAAAGATGATGCATTTTTCTGTTTTGCACTTTAAGATGACAATCCCTAAATTCTTTTTTAGGTCTGCCTGCATTGGTCCTCGATCCACTAGGCAATGCATCCTTTACAGCATTTGAAAATTTTACATTATTTTCAAGCCAGCTAGCATTTTTATTCAGAAATGATGCTAAATTTCGACTGGATTCCCTCCACCTTTTTTGCATTTTACAAACCAGCGCACGAAGAGTTGCCTTTTAAACTGCAAAGAACGTCAGATGTTAGCATTGGTGAGCCTATTTTTTCCAAAAACAAAACCAATGATGGCGTCCGATGTCGGTTCTTCCTTCCACTTTTGGAATATGCAGTTATATGAAATTTGCAAAGTCATTCCGGAAAATGTTTAATTTAAAAGAAGATCGCAAAATATCGCAGATCTTTTGTGTTTCCAACAGAGGAAAAAAAACCTTTCAAATTTTGTGCGTTTCAAGGCAAGTAGTACCACTTTTTAAAGTCTCCACTGAAGTTAAAAATGTAAATTTTACTTACTTCTTAAAAATCACTTTTTTCACAAACAAATCACACACGAGTAAGAAAAGATTTTGCTATTATTTAAATGCCGATAATTGATAATTTTCTTATAAAATAAATGAAGAAAAAAAATCATGGCCTACTGACTTGCCGTTTGTATGTACCACTCTATTAACTTAAACAAATCGAATAGCTTTCTGTAGGCAAAAAGTATGATTGAATAAGTAATGCAACTTTCAGGTGCATTTTTCAGTTGTTTCGCAAGGTTAATCCCCAAACTGAATATGAGGTTTTAGAGGTGGGATATTAACCTACCAAAATAATGAATAAACTTATGCATTTTACGTATTTCAAAAATTGAATAAAGCTCCGCTAAACTTCCTAAATTTCGCACTGTGCCGCGTGGAAAATATTCCCTTTTCGATATAAGGGGGGACAGCGATTTTTCGCAATTTTTTAAAAATAATACAAAGAAAAAAGTGTGCCAAGTATTACATCACATATATTTTTTAACTCATGTTTTTACAAGCTTTCATTTGACATCCCACTCGATGACCTGCAAAACAAATTTTTTTTTTCACTTTCGATATCATCCCCCAAAACTAACTCCTTAAATCAAAATTTTAACTTTCAAAACTATACGGCTCTGATCTGAATTCCTATATTAATGGCAAATTTCAACTTTCTACGTCAAATAGTTCCGGAAAAAATTGGGTGTGATAGACGGACAGATACCGACGTGATCTTATAAGTGTTGCGTACAGAACACTAAAAATGAATAAAATTGTTATTTCCATAACCCTCTATTAACTGTTTCAGTTGAAAAAGAAATGACAAACTAACATGATTGAATCCCTTGCGATAAGAAACTTCAAAAATTGCATAAAACAAGATATATTCAACGTTACACGCCTTCCTCTTTCTTTCACTTTCTCGCCCCACGACGATTCTCTAGTATTTTGTTATTTTAAGGCTTCATGACCCTCACCTGTCCTGTACCCGAATGCACTGGTCCCACGGTTCTTTCGACTGGCCGAACATTTTTTGGCAGGTTGATGCTTCCACTGCAGCCAGCGCCTCATGCGTTTCGCGTTGTATCTCATCTACTGTCTCGAAGCGGTGACCCTTTAATTGCATCTTTATATGGAGAATATTCCGAAGTCACAGGGTGTCATATCAGGTGAATAAAGGGCCCCACCCCTTTATTCACCTGATAACAGTCATAGAATTTTTTTGCCAAAAACTGTTGTGTATAGAACGAACTGTGCATTGTCGTGTTGCAGGAGGAAACACTTCTCGATCCAAACCAACCAAGAAAAAGTTCATCAGAGATGCTCAGAATTATTCGACGATTTTCTTCACGAATGATTTGAAACTTCAATGATGATTTCAAGCGGGGTTGCAGTCGAAGTTCGCGACCACCACTCGAAATTCTGCGTACTGCTGAGGGCTTTGTCCCCAAATGCTTTCTGAATCATTTCATACGTTTCCGTAGCACTTTTTCGGAGTCAAAACAAAGTTACACACACATACACACATTCGTGCTAATCATTTTTCATATTCGTTGTTAAAATCGCAGGCACAATTCACGCCAACGTGCATAAAGAGAAAACTGATTGAGCTAGCGGGTTGAAACTTGTCACGCAGTATTGTTAACGTTGTACCTACCGTCACCTATTGGCGCGAGCCAATAGTATTTCATGTTGTTTTATCGCGTTAGTCTTTTGGATCACCCCACTTATTTGTTTCCTTCACTTCAATTACTATATATACACACTAAATCCAAAATCAATATCTCATTTTTTTCGAAAATTATCGCGGTAACAGATAGGTAGACCTACGCTAGAATAAACCGACGGAAATAATTAAGTTTTTCTTATTTAGTGACCCTGACGCATAACAAAACGAAAAAATCTCGTATAGTGATTAATTCACGAGACCATATAAGTTTAGTAATAAAACCCAAGATATGCAAAATCTAAACTATTGCGCTAATGCATCGAATAGGAGACGTACAGGATGCGTTACCAAATCCGAACAAATTTCAATTGAAATCTCCCGCCATATTATGCTTCCGTCAGAGGTCGCTGTTGTCGTCCGAGTAGCAAACTGACTGAAGTAAATAGTGTTAGTCTCAAAATTGTCGCCATGTCGAAAGTAAGTGCAGAGTGTAATCGAATCAACTATGTATGACGATGGAGCCAAGTACAAGGCTGTCAAGAACAGTCCAACCAAGGTTTCAGTACATTAGCGGGGAACCGCCACTTGAAAGAATGTACCGCGAGGACCCCTGAAAGTCATCAAAAGGACTCGAGCGCTGATTTCGATGGACCCAGGGAATTCGTTACGAAAATTGGCGTCGATTTTAGATGTAAGCGAGTCGACGAGCGTAGAATTGGCGAAGAGGACCTTTGTACCATTCCTACACAATTCAGATAAGACGAATGCTCTCTGAAGATGCCACGACAAGTCAATCTGCTTATATGTTCTTTGACACACGAAGTGGAGGGACGCATCAACTTCTTCTCCAACGAAAAAATTTTAACTGTTGATACAAAAATTAATCGGAGAAATGATCGCTGGCTTGCTCACGACCCCGAAGATCTCCCGGTTGTTGCTAGAACGCAATTTCCGGCCTGTGTCCAGAATTGGCTCTCAGACAACTTTGGCATGTTTTGATTCAAGGAATTCTGACCTCCTAATAGTCTAGAATTAAATCTCTTCGACTAACATAGAGGCCCTAAGTGCCATGTGAAACGATTTTTTTTCAAACTTCATTTTTCATTAAAATAGTTATGTGATTTGTCCGGATTTTGGTGACGCACCCTGTAAGGTGGGTCACAGAGCGTAACTCAGGTCCTTGTACATTTTCTTGTTAGAGAACGTTTTACCCGAGCATAGCGGACCTTCTGCTTACGAGAGCTATACATAAACAATCTCAAAACTAAAGTTTACAGTAATAATTCTCGTTTCTGGAACAGTTATATGAATATATCCGTCAAGAAATGATTGAGAAAAATATGTATCCAGCAGTCATCAATAATTTAACCGCTTGCTTTTCCAAGAACTGTAGTTTGATAGCTAATACAAATGTTTATTTATCAATCTGCTCTTTTTACTATAGATATATTAAAATTAAACTCTTTACTTTTTTTCAGTGCTGAATTACCTGGTGTTATATGGGGCGACCGAGTCGATATAGGTACTTTTTCAGTAGTCATTTTTGGTAACTTTCCATTTGTCTCATTAAAAGGATAATCGACATATTCATCATAAAAATAGTCGGATTCTTCCGGAGACGGTGCTACACTATTTCTATCTTGTGAACCATTCAGAGCTTTTAAATTCATCCATTGCGAAAATATCTAAAAGCAAAATTTAAGGCTTTTAACAACACATAATGGTATAACAAACAGAGTGTCTCTCTTGCCGTAAAAATATAGGGTGTTTAGGAAAATGGATAGTAAGGCGCGTCTCAACTACCAGAGGACCAAACTTATGTTCCACCCTAACAGAGCACATTAACTCAATCGTATAGAAACATAAGTTGGTTTCTTATTTTCGTAGTAGGGAGTGTTGACATTCCTGAGGCTATTCATTTCCATATATTCCTCATTTTACCTGTGATGTTCCATACACTCCAGGAGCTGAGAGTAGCTCAGATTCGCATCCAGGAGCAACTAACTCAACGTTTCGTTCTTCCTCTGGACAGTCTTGTCTTGGAAGTTCTAAATCTCTTAAGAGGGTACCATCGGCACATCTTGGTCCTATTAATGCTGATCCGTGTAACCATGCTTGTAACCAAAGCATATTGCAAGAACATGCCAATGGGTTTCCTACATAAAAAATATTTGTATTTTCTAGTCTAATGTACTCACTCGCCAAGTTAAAAAGTTTTACTACTAAGGAATTATCCCAAATTTCTACAGTACTAACACCCTAAAATATTTTAAACTGTTTCTTACCATCAATATCCAAAATGGCGATGTTGTTACGAATTCTTTCAACAACTCGTTCAGGAAATGACATCAATCTATTGTCCCTCATACTTAGAACTCTTAATCTCGGCATGTTGTAAAATGGAGAACCTTGTACTCCACATATTTTGTTACCATCCATTCTTAATTCGACCTGAAATATTAACAATAAAATTAAAAACCGGCCAAGTGCAAGTCGGACCTGCACAGTAATGTTCGGTACGGTGATTAATTAGGTCCCTGACATGTATATATATATATATATATATATATATTTATATATATATATATATATATATATATATATATATATATATATATATATATATATATATATTTATATATATATATATATATATATATATATATATTTATATATATATATATATATATATATATATATATATATATATATATATATATATATATATATATATATATGTATATATCTTAAGATCCAATATGTATTTTCACATGTTTTCTTAGTCAATAATAAATAATACTTATCTCTTAGCTACCTAATAGCCAATAAATCAATCTAGTTCAATCTAGAATCTAGTAATAAAAGTGTAAAACAAATAGAACCTAATTATTTATTTAATTATAAACAAATACAATAAAATTATTTTGTCTCGGTACAAGAGCGATGTGCCACTCGGTAGCAGTAATGTAGTGAAAAGTATATTAAAAAACCTCCACCATGTTGTCAAGACATACTTTTTTTATACCAGATAAATTATCAAAGGTAATGCACTTTATGAAGATTATTTCAAAATTTGTTCAGGACTTTTCGAGATAAGGGTGGGGAGCATCGATATTTTACCATTTTTTAAAAAATAATTCAAAGAAAAGTGTGCGCAAGTATTACCACATATACCACTCGATGACCTGGCAAAAAAATTTTTTTTTACTTCTGATTTCACACCCCAAAACTAACCCCGTAAGTCAAAATTTAACTTTTAAAACTACACGGCTCTGATTGGGCCACCAATTCCTATATTTATGCCAAATTTCAACTTTCTATGTTAAACAGTTTTGGAGAAAAGCGGTTTGTAACAGACAGACGGACACCGAAGTGCTCCCATGAGTGGTCCATATGGAACACTAAAAATGACCCAAATATTGGTTTATATATGAACAAACGGCTTAACTTACTAGCCACTCCATTTTTTCCAGACTAGGACTAGCCACCGAAGTTAAAATATTATAACTTAAATCCAGCATTTCCAAAGATTTTACGCCTCTTAAACCAGCCTCTTCAAAGTTCGGTATTTGGTTATGACTGAGATTTAACATTAACAGGTAGGGGACGCCAACAAATGCATTAGGGGCAATTGATCTTATTTGATTTTCTTGTAACTCGACAATTTGGAGAAATGGCAAGTTGACCATCGCCATATTGGGTATTTCCTGCAAAAGATGTTTATGGGATAAATAATTCTTGGTTGACTGGAGTTAATTTGTTAAAATTTTGAAAAGTTCTATCAAAAAGATTTTTCTTTTTTCAATTTTAGGTATTTTACATTGAGCTTTAAATTTTTACCATTTGCTTAAGTTCGCGTTAGTTTTTAACCATAAAAAATTCTCTGACCTTAAAAAATTATTTTATATATTTTATTTCTTTACAATTTTAATCTTTTAAACTTAATTGTCGCTAATAGTGACTTTTCTAAGACTTTAAAATTATATTACTTTAGAAGCAATGTTAGTGTAATTTCGAAAATTAACTATAAATTAAACAAATGTACTTGTACTAAATTGTTGATATAATAGAAATAAAAAATACTTAAATCAAATTATCTGTCTAGCTTGTTTTTTTGGACTTTTAATTTGCATGGCTAACACATTATTTATTTAATTAACAAAATAAATCGTGAAAGTTCGCATACCCGCATACTTATAATAAATATAGTTTCATACTCAGATTTCCTTTGAATCATGATAAACATGAGCATTGAGTTTATAAATAAAACTCATAGTAAAAAAAGATTCGAATGATGACAGCTTAGACATTCTTTATTTACGTTTCTAATTGAGGGGACCCCATTTTATAACACTAAACAAAAGAGCATAGAGAAAATATTTATAGCAACCGAATTTTACGGGATTCATTGTCTGTATTGTTAGTCCCGCTATATTCTGGTTGCTATAAACATTTTCTTTGCGCTCTTTTGTTTAAAGTGTTGTAACATGGCCTTTCCCATAATGACAAATGGAAAAATACCGTTTGTGAAAATTTGACAGCTACAGAGACATTTAAAAATGAACTTGACACTTGAACATCTAGAACGTTTCAATATTTAAGGAAAATAAAATTTAGTTAAAAATTGTTGACTTCGAGTCAAAATGGAAGTTAAAAATTTTATACAAAGATTGATAATCGGGAACGGAAAAGTGTTTTCCTCAAAGTTCTACCATTTACATCTTTTCAATGTCTTGAAAGCCATACAAAGTGTTTTCTATAAAAAATCTTTCGAATTTTAGAGAGGATGTAGAAAATAGAAGGTATTGTGTGTCATAAAACACTTATGTAGGAATAGTTGATAACACATTGTTTTTTTCTTCAGAGCAATTATTGTTTATTATTAAGTTAATTATTAGAACACAAATGACTTAACTGAGTTTATAACAATGGTTACTGCGTTACCGATAATTTTTAAAATTTATTAGTATTTCCAAATTGGCTATGTTGTTTATGTTAAATAGTAGAATAAATAACGAAATAGATAAAAAAATATTTCTATACATACTTTAATTTTGTTCCTGCTGAGCTTAATACGCTTTAAGACAGGAAGCGATTTTAAAGCGTTTGGTTCAATCACTTCCAACTCATTTTCCTCTAAATCGAGGTTTGCTAAATGCTGCAACTTATTAAAACCATTTTCTTTAAGTTCTCGAATGTAATTGTATGATAGTTTAAGTATTTTTAAGGAGGGAAGACTGCCCAATATTTCTGGATCCATATAATTCAGCCTGTTATGTGTTAAGTCGAGAATACGTAAATTTTTCAAACCCATGAATGTGGAAGATAGTCTTGTTAATTTATTATTTGAAAAATCTATCATCTGTAGTTCCTTATTTTTGTCTAATGTCCCGGGAATGACTTCAGAAATCATATTTTTAGTCAGATTAAGCCTTTTAAGATGTGGAGAATAATTAAAAATTTCTGGAACTAATAAATCTAATCTGTTATCACCTAAATTAATATCCCTTAATTCAGTTTGATCTTTAAATGCGTTCGGGGTTATGTGAGTTATACCATTTTCCTTCACATCTAAAGTTTCCAATCTTCCCAAACCTTTGAGGCTTCCGTCGTCGAGTCTTTTTAAGAAGTTTTTTCCCATATACAAGCGTCTGAGTTGTGGTAAGGTTCCAAAACTACTTTTTGAAATTGCTTCAATTTTATTTCTCGTTAAATCTAACATCCTTAAAGATGGTAAATCCATATCTGGTGTTGGAGGCGGAGGTATGACAGAAATGTCGTTATTTTTAAGATGAAGGTACTCTATTCCTCTTGGTAATCCCGGTACAAATTCCAAAAGGATGTTATAAGAAACGTCTAATTCATACAATCTAAGTAGATGTCTAAACGTAGCTGGATGTACTGTTGCCAGGGCATTGAAAGATAAGTTAATGTGTTCTAACGAAGGCGTCAGAGTAAAAGCAGCAGGATCAATGAATGTCATTTCGTTTCCGCTGATATCAAGTTTTCTTAAGGAAGGTAATTCGGACAGAAAGTTTGGTTCCAGTCTCCTAGAAAATAAAAGATAGTTCGTAAACTACCGATCAGTTTGATCGATTTTTCAAGTTTTGAATGATATATATATATATATATATATATATATATATATATATATATATATATATATATATATATATATATATATATATATATATATATATATATAATATATATATATATATATATATATATATATATATATATATATATATATATATATATATATATATATATATATATATATATATATATAATATATATATATATATATATATATAATATATATATATATATATTATATATATATATATATATATATATATATATATATATATATATATATATATATATATATATATATATATATTATATATATATATATATATATATATATATATATATATAATATATATATATATATATATATATATATATATATATATATATATACAGTAATACCCCGCTTTACGCGAGGGATACGTTCCGAAAAAAATCGCGTTAACTGAAATTCGCGTATATCGAGGTTTATGATTAAACATAGTCAAAATTTAATACAAAAAAATACAAATCATTTTAATCAATCACTTTAATTCTAAGAACACTTTATGCAATACATACTCTTATTTTTTACGGAAAAATACATCTATTGTCTTTTGGGTAACGTTTTGTTTACGTTCTTGTAAAATACGTTCATAACACCCAACACTGTTTTTAATTGTTTGACACACGGTCAAGACACGGTCATCATTATTGTCTATACTCTGCAATATGTCCAAACCTGAATAAATTTTTGAAAGTGCATTTTGTATTTCCCCTGAAGATAAAACTTTCTCTTCTACTTGTTCTTCCTCATCGTAGATAGGATTATTCTGTAACTCGATCAGATCTTCATTGCTAATAGGATCGTCGTGCGTTGCTACAAGTTCTACGAGATCTTCTACCGTGACATCTTCAAGTTCAGACCCCTCAATCATTGCAGCAATGTCTTCAAGCACTTGTCTCTGCATCTGGACAATTCTTCTAGGTGCTTCCACTACATCTGGCCAAAGATTACGCCACACCCCATTCATACAACTCATTTTAACTTCCTTCCAAGCCTCTTCTATGTTGTGAATAGACTTCATAATGTTGTATGACTTCCACCACTCTCGCATAGACTGTCTTCCTTCCCGTCAGTTTCATGAATTAGTTGGCTAAAAGTGCGGCGATGGTAATAAGCTTTGAAGTTTGCTATTGCTCCCTGGTCCATAGGTTGTAATATTGACGTAGTGTTTGGTGGAAGGAACTTTACGTACACTTTTAAGTCTCTGGGCGTATCAAGTGAGGTTGGATGTCCTGGGGCATTGTCTAAGAGTAATATAACTTTAGGTTCAAGCCCATTTCTGTCACAGTATGATTTGACTGATGGGCAAAAACTATTAGAATACCATTCTTGAAAAATTTCCCGTGTAACCCACGCCTTTCTGTTTGATCGCCACACAACTGGTAGAGACTTGTCTTGTCTGTGCCTCGCATTGCACGGGGTGTTTCTGAATGGTACACTAGTAAAGGTTTCAGTTTGAAATCACCAGTGGCATTACCACCCAGCAGAAGTGTTAGTCGATCTTTCGCAGCTTTGAAACCACTGGCTTGACGTTCTTCCTTAGAAATGAATGTTCGAGATGGCATTTTTTTTCCAGTAAAGTGCGGTCTCATCAACATTGAAGATGAGACAAGCAGGAATTTTCTCTCGTCTAACGAAGTCTTGAAACTTGTCTGGAAACTCAGCTGCAGCTTGAATGTCCGCGCTGGCCGCCTCGCCTGTTATGTGGATATTGTGAAGATTAGAACGCTGCTTGAACCGATGGAACCAGCCTCTGCTGGCAGCAAAAGTCGGAGTGGCACTCCCTTCTCCTTCTTTTGTTTTCAGCATCTCATACAAAGATTTTGCTTTTGTGCATATGAGATCTTGACTTAGTGGCGTGTTCTTCTTATTCAAATCTTCGATCCAGACTGACAGTAATTTCTCCATTCTTTCTAAGATAGATGATCTCGAACGAGAAAGTTTTGTTGCACTTATAGGTGTTGAACCTTCGCTGGAGATTTTAATTTTTTCCCGATTTTTATAAATCGTTCTCACAGTCGATTCTGAGAGTCCAAAATCTCTCCCAACAATTGTTGCTTTGCCTCCATTTTCCATTCTTCTTAACACTTTCATCTTCAATTCCAAAGTGACGCTTTTACGCTCTTTTTTCTTTACAGGCGGCATTTTTAACGTAGGGTTAAATTATGTATGTATGTATCTCCAATAAATATTAAAACAAAACTGCCAGCCGACCGAACTAACATTACGGAACAAATGAACACACGAAACGAACGAGGAAATCCCCATAGAACAAAGTCGAAGGACAGGGAATTCCCAATTCTTCAAAGAGAATATTCAGAGAAAGCGGGGATCCCCCGCGACCATAGAGAAGTTAATGACTACATGAGCGCGAAATTTGAAATTCGCGTTATAGTGAAACCGCGCGTAACGGGGTCGCGCTAAGCGGGGTATTACTGTATATATATATATATATATATATATATATATATATATATATATATATATATATATATATATACGAGGCTGATTTGAAAAGTCCGTGCAAAAATAAAAACTACTTATGTGTTTGGGGTAAACCTTTTTTATTTTTTTTTCGACATAGTCTCCTTTTAGGCTTATACACTTCGTCCAACGATGTTCTAGTTTGTTGATCCCTTCCGAATAATAGGATTTGTCCAAGTCTGCAAAATATCCATTAGTGTCTGCAATCACCTCCTCGTTTGAATAAAATCTTTGTCCCGTCAGCCATTTCTTCAAATTGGGGAACAAATAGTAGTCCGAGGGAGCCAAGTCTGGAGAATAGGGGAGATGTGAAACGAGTTGGAATCCTATTTCCATTAATTTTGCGACCACAACTGCTGAGGTGTGTGCTGGTGCGTTGTCGTGATGGAAAAGGACTTTCTTGTGGGCCAATCGCGGGCGTTTTTTTTGCAGCTCGGTTTTTTCAAACGGTCCAGTAACGATGAATAATATTCACCTGTAATAGTTTTACCCTTTTCCAGATAGTCGATGAGGATTATCCCTTGCGAATCCCAAAAGACAGTCGCCATAACCTTTCCGGCCGAAGGAAACGGTCTTCGCCTTTTTTGGTGCAGATTCCCCCTTGGTAACCCATTGTTTAGATTGTAGTTTGGTCTCAGGAGTATAGTAATGTATCCATGTTTCATCCACAGTGACGAAACGACGCTTAAAGTCCTCCGGATTCTTCTGGAACAGCTGCAAACCATCCTTGCAACACTTCACACGATTCCGTTTTTGGTCAAGCGTGAGCAATCGCGGCACCCATCTTGCGGATAGCTTTCTCATGTCCAAATGTTTATGCAAAATATTATGTACCCGTTCAGTCGAGATGCCCACAGCACTAGCAATCTCACGCACCTTAACTCTTCTGTCATCCATCACCATATCATGGATTTGATCAATGATTTCTGGAGTCGTAACCTCCACAGACCGTCCAGAACGTTCAGCGTCACTTGTGCCCATATGGCCAGTCCAAAAATTTTGAAACCACTTATAAACTGTTCTAATCGAAGGTGCAGAGTCACCATAATGTTTATCAAGCTTCTCTTTAGTCTCCTGAGGCGTTTTGCCTTTCATAAAGTAATGTTTAATCACCACACGAAATTCTTTTTCGTCCATTTCTTGAAAATCACTCGACTTCCTTGATTCACACGAATGCCAAACACAAAGAAAGAGACCAATATGGCTGAAACTTGGTGTACGTTCATTCAAGAGATGCTACTAACTAAAACATGACCTCGATACGCGCCGGTGGTGCCATCTCTCGGACTTTGCACGGACTTTTCAAACCAGCCTCGTATATATATATATATATATATATATATATATATATATATATATATATATATATTTATATATATATATATATATATATATATATATATATTTATATATATATATATATATATATATATATATATATATATATATATATATATATATTATATGTAGCTAACTGACAGTTAGCTTCAAGCAGCCGCAGCAAGATCACAGTATCGAGTAGCAGCAGCAGCAAAAGCACTTGAAAATGCCAAATGATATTTTGGCGAAACGTCGTGCAAATTAATTGTTAAACGAACGGATTCAAACCCGGAATTTGAATCTATTATTTATATATACATATATATATATATATATATATATATATATATATATATATATATATATATATATATATATATATTATATGTATGTATGCATGTATGTATATAAAAATCTCGGATATCGTTAAACAGGTATGACATAGATGGCGCAATGTCAAATGTAGTGTCAGGAGGTTAGTTAGGCTTTGTAGTAGGTAAGTAGGTAATGAAACTTGTCAGTTTTTTGATGTCCCTTATTATTTCAATAATGTAAACGTAACCTGGTTACTAACCTGAAAAAGTTTCCAGACAAGTCTAATCCTTTCAACTCTGGCAGATTCCATAAGGGTGGCCGAAGTGTATTTGAAAGAGAATTGTTTTTTAATCTTAATTCTCGTAACGCTGGCATTGCCACAAAAGCTTCTGTATCTATAAGATGAATATTATTATGATCCAAATTAAGGTGTTCTAGAGTTGGATGTCCTCTTAAAGAGCCGAATGGAATAGCTTCAAGGTGGTTGTAGCTCATGTCCAGGAATACTAGCCTAAATAAATTATATGTAAAAATATGGAAAACAGTGAAGTGTTTGAAATCTACAAAGTAACCAGCTGACGATCTTCTGAATATATTTAAATTGGCCCGATATGAAAAGGTAAGCTGTGGAACTTATTACCCCTATTCCCATGGGCCCTATGTTGCTGCGTTAAAAGAAAGACTAAATAATGCAAAATTTTGAATTTTGTGTGGGTCCTCCACTAATTTACCTTATTGAACAAGTTCAGACAATAAAAACACCATTAACCTATTAACCTTGCGACAAAGTAATACCGCGGAATGCTGACAAAGTGGCAGATATGAAAGATCTTGACCCGTCATTTGTGTCTCACATGCTTGCCATATGATTACGGAACGAACTGCCAAAATATGATTTTCAATACGCGATATCATATGTGATCATAATAATAAAAGTGCTAATATCAAGTTTATTTTCTTCTTAGTACTAACCTGAACTAACTTAACTTTTTTTTTAGCGTCAGATTGTAAATCATAGACGAAGGATTCGAGTTAATTTCCATTGCCTAAAAAATTAGTTCCTACTCTTTAAGTTTATGGCAGTACACACTGCAGCTACCACAGAGGCTAGCAATGTGATCTAGCATCACCAGTTCTAAACAGTGTTACTGGGATCTACTTATTTGGTGAAACTCGCAAGGAGCTTGTGAAAGTCGAATTTTTAAGAAGCGAATAGAAGATAATAGGTATTATGAAGAATATTCACATCTCCTAACTGCGTTTTGAGGCATTAATTTCGGCGTATAACTCATCCTTATGAATAAATAATCGGTCAAGTGGAAGTTGTGCAATTAGTGTTCTGTACCAATAAATGAATCCAGCTCAATATGGAATCTAGTAGTAAAAGTTTAAAATAAATATTTACTACCTAAATATTTGTTTAATTATAAGTAAATAAAATAAAATTATTTTGTGTTCGCTACCTATCCATTGGTCATCATGATAATACTGATTGCATCGGATACGTATTGATATTTGGCATCTGTTAGTCCCGGTTGAATTCCCAACTTTCGAAACCTTCACCATTCTGTCATGCCACATATTTTTTTAAACCAGAAAAATTATTAAACGTAATGCACTCGTGATAATTTTCGCTCAATCTACACTTTACGAAGAATATTTCAGAATTTTTTCAAAATTTTTTAATCAGTACTTTTCGAGGTAAAGAATAGGGATTTTTGGTCATTTTTTTAAAAATAATAAAAAGAAAAAGGTGAGCAAGTATTACATCAAATATATTTTTGAACTCGTGTTTTCACAGGATTTCTTTTGACACCCCACTCAATGACTTTAGAAATAAAAAATTGCACTTCCCCCCACAAGCTAATTCCTTAAGTCAAAATTTAACTTTAAGATTTACAAGAGTCTGATTGGGCCATCAATTCCTATATTAATGCCAAATTTCAACTTTATATGTCAAATACTTTCGAAGAAAATTGGGTGTGACAGCCGGACACCAAAGTGATCCGATAAGTGTTCCGTATGAAACACTAAAATAAAGCATTTAATTATTTTTAATACTAAACTGCGAGTAACTACCAGTTTTCAAGTTTTGGAGGTTGATAAATATACACGTTTTTTTAGTATCTTTTGTCAGTTACCTTGGCAAGGCATCCAAGAGGGCCCTCAGATCAGCAACGTGACTTATTTCATTGTTAACCAACCACAGCTCTTCTAAACCACTACCGGATTCTTGTAAAAAACTTTCAGGGTGAACTCGTCTTAAAGAGTTGCCATTCAAGTTAAGGTTGCGTAACTGTGGAACTCTATGAAAGGCTCCATGATGTAGTTCTGTTATGCGATTATTTGAGAGATGTAAAGAACGAAGGGCTGGGAGGTCGACAAAGTCGGCTTCTCCTAGTTTATCTACAGAAAAAAAAATTTCATATGAACAATCAATTGTGTATCAATGTAACAAAAAAATTAAATTTTTGCCGTCATTGAGTAAAATGAGCACAACCTGAATAAAGAAATATTTTTTAAAACTTTGAACTGTTGTAGCTATAATTTGATAGGAATTCATAACTAATATAATTAAAGACAAATTTATTTATCACGATTTTCACATTTAATTATTTAGCGCGATGTGTTTCGCTACATATTTTTCTGACATTATTTAAATACCGACGGCATTCCACGAAGTTACTGTATAGTCAAAAGCGGCTCTCTCTAAATAAATAAACAGTATTAATTCCAATACAAATTTACCTTGATGCCCTCCAATCACTATGCAACACTAAAAAATTCACCGACATCTCGAATAATGATTCGTATTAGGTATATAGTAGTATACAAAAAAAAAGGTTTTATGTCGACATCACATCTCATGAACCTAGAAAACTAGTAATTTGTTTTATTTATTCCTCGTATCACTTGTTTGAGGTTAGTCATAAAAATATTACTTTTTCGTGTATAACTGTGATCAAAACGTTTAGATTAGAGCTAAATATACAAAATTCCACTCGTTTGTGTTAATTCACCTAGTTTGTTTTGTTACGTTTGTGGTAAATTTTCCCCTAAAAGTGAAAAAAAGCTGCTTGAGAACTATTATGACACTTGTTTTAAGACGGTAATTAAAAATCAAGATAAATCGTGGGTGTCCCGTTTGAAATGTTATACATATTTGACGGGTTGGTACAATGGTACTATAAAAGAAATGTCTTTTGGCGTACCGATGCAATGGCGTGAACCTAAGATCCACACAGACGATTGTTACTTCCTCTTGACAAGTGTAAAGGGTTTTTTTTAAAGAAAAAAGCGAACCCATTCCTTCTAGTGGAGAGCTATTTAAAGATCCAACTATTGTATCAGAACCACATTTGATTAGTCAATCAGAACTAAACGATCTTGTTAGAGATTTAGATTTGACCAAAGAAAAATCTGAAATATTAGGATAGTAATTAAAACAGTGGAATCTTTTACAGACTGGCGTTAAAATTAGAGCTTGTCAAAATCGTCACAGCTCTTTATCTACTTTTTGTAATGATATTAATGGTTTAATGACAGCACTAGGCCACCAACATTCGCCAGAAAGTGGAGACTATTTATTGAGAGATAAAACAAAGTCTAAAGGCAGTTTTACTCCATAACGCAACATATTTCCATCTTTGCCTGTAGCGTACGGTACTCTTTTAAAAGAAACCTATGACATTTTAAAACTTATTTTAGAAAAAATCAAATACACAACGTTCAAATGGCAAATATGTGAAGATTGGAAAGTAGTGGCTTTGATTTTAGGATTGCAAACCGACTATACGAAATATTGTTGTTTCTTATGTGAAAGGGATAACAGAGTGCGTTCAGAACATTACGTAAAACAAAACTAGCCTTTAAGAAAAATATTAAAATTGAACCATTAGTATCACCTGAGAAAATCATTTTACCACCATTGTACATCAAACTTGGTTTAATCAAGAATTTTGTCAAAGCGTTACATAAGGATGGATCTGGATTTCATTTCCTCAAAACTAAATTTCCTGGGTTCGGTGATGCTAAAATAAAAGAAGGAATTTTTGAAGGGCCTGATATAAGAATATTAATTCCTGATCCTTCTTTTCTATCCAGTATAAGTTCCATAGAAAAAAAAGTATGGTTGACTTTTATTAATGTCACGAAAAATTTCCTCGGCAACTACAAATCACCAGATTTCCATGAAAAAATAAAATTAATGCTGAATGCCTATCATGAACTAAGATGCAATATGTCATTAAAAATCCATTTTCTACACTGCCATTTAAGTTTCTTTCTGCAAAACATGGGCTTAGTTAGCGATGAACATGGAGAACGCTTTCACCAAGATATAGCTGCAGACTTCTGTTGGTTTCTTCAGAAGGATACTGCGAGGACTGACTACAAGAGGAAAGCCAATCAATCAAAAAAATTATAAATCTTTTAATGAAAAATAAAAATTTTTGTCACTAATTTAGCGTATTTTTGAATAAACCAATAAAAGCTTTTCTCTATGAAACCGGACGTGATATGACTATTTGGTTAATCAATTTTAAATGAGTTGGCGGTGAGGAATCAGTATTTCATACTATAAACCCAGTGAAAAAAATATATTTTTTTTGTTGAATAGTATAATTTATTGGTTTAAGTCTCCATAAAACCTATATTTTAATTTAGACTCAAAATATTAATGAAAATAGTGTCCAAGAGAGTTTCAAGTTTGATATAGAAACGGTAATGAGCATTACTTGTGTGATTACCTATATAATTTTCATCTAACTTCAATATTTCCAATTGTGGCAAATCTCTGATAGCCCTGCCAACCATTCCAGCATCTGATATGCGATTGCCAACTAATACCAATTCTCGTAAGACCGGCAATCTTGTTATCGCCCTCAGATGCATCCAGTTAATACCACAGTAAGATATGTTTACTAATCGTAAACTAGGTAAGTCTCGAAGTAAGTTAGCTTCGACGTGGGTTAGTCTCGGACTAGAACTGATGTGCAGTTTTTCTAACGAAGGATTGTCTTTAAAATTTCTTGGAGTTAATTCTATAAGGGGAAGTTGATTCAAGTTGAAGGTCCTAAAAAATAAATTTAAGTAAATTTTTGGCGCATATTTCGCCATTTGATTTTATAATCTTTACTAGTTGGTGAAAGCATCACTCCACCTCGGTCTCAGAAAGGCTTATTGCTTAGGTGGTGAAGCTTCTTACATGGAACGTATGATATAATTTATAATCTGTCAAGTAAGAACGTGACCGCTAGTATTCTTGAAAAACTGTGTTTCGACAACATTTTTTATCATCAATGTATTCTTTGGTGTGTTAACAACGTACCTTAGGAAGATGTTCAATCGCCTCCTGCATCAATAATCGCCTGGCATCTTCGAGGCATGCTGTTGATGAGATTTTCTGCATACTTTGCAAATTTTTCGAATCTCGCGAAACAACTGTGTGAAAGTCCTCAGAGGCTTTCCTCTTTACAAGGGACCAACGTTTTCAATAGGGTTGGTGTCCGGCGATTGTGAGGACTACTCTAGTATCTTATCGTGGGCTCAAGCGAGCCGCTTCGCGACGTGATTTTCGTCCAGCAAAAGTTTCTTCAACGTACTTCGGAATTTTACATCATGAGCACGAAGATGTTGTCGAATGGTCTCATGGGACACATTCAAACCTGATTTTCTTAATTTTTGCCGATCCTTGACGCAGCGTCAATTTCGGGTCTCATGAAAACAAAGACGCGATTTGTTTTTTCGACTTTCGGAGTGACTTTGCCTACCGAGCCACATTTTGCAAGTCGTCGACCTTTTTCGTCTCGTTAAAGTGATTTACCTACTTCTTCACAAACGACATCGACTTTTTAATATCTTTAGCGACCTCGAAATGCTCCATTTTAGGCTCCTTTGGGTGGAAACAAAGAAAGGCTACCTCGAACCGACGCGCAAACATGCAACTCTTTCTGGATTTTACGTGATTTCGACAAAAGTTTGGAATCCACCATAGACATAGAGGATGGACTGAGCGTTCCGTATCCCCCTGTGAAGTAAATACGGACGCAAAAGTGTGAGAGGGACAAAGCGGATGTGCGGCCAGTAGCTGTCTCTTTCTAGAATTCTGATTGGCCCACGTCACAGACTTTTGCCGGAGCGTAAAAATAATAATTGTTTTCATTATTATTAATTCTAATCACCTAGATTTTACTTATAAATAAAAAAAATGATTAATATTTAAAAAAAAGTTCAGCAAGATTCGAACACTTTGCCGCTGCGCTACAGCGCTTTTAAAAATAATATTTCCAAGAGTTGTATATGAACTAAAATCGGGTGGGGGTTTTTCTTGCCTTGAAGGGTACTGCGCCTTGGTTATTACAGACCTAAAGAAAAGAGACGGGTATTGCCGCACAGTCGCTTTGTCTCTTTCTAGAGAGTGGTCAATTGTGTGAGGTTAATAGTCCATTCTATATGTCTGTGCGATCGGCTGATACTTTTACCAAAATGCGCCGTAAACAAAGGTTTCCTCTACTGATTTTTTGTTAAATCGCTAGAATCGCATCTACCAGAAATGAATGATCGCGTTTTTACTTGACAGGCTGTAAGTTCAGTTTAAATTGCGACTGACGGGGTTGAACTACTTAGAACGCTGCGTTGTATAAGGGAAAAAGTGATGTGTGAGGCAATGTTATGTGGGCGGTCAAATCCCAAGCTGTCATCTAATCAGTGTATATTTAACCATGACCTTTAGCCTGTGGCTACTATAATTCATGGCCCCATTAACGATATATCGTATCTTTATAATTCTTTTTATATTTTTCATGGACCATTTCATTCCAAAAGTAGTAACTGTTCGTGCGATCAGAGATTGAAAAACACGTAACTATATACAGCCTTGGCCAAAAGTGTTAGGCACCCCTAATAAACACGTGAAATTCATAAAATATTAAAAAAAGACGCTGCGCTGTCAAAAGCTATCTTAAACAATAGACAATCTCTTTTACAGGTCCATAAAACACCTGGCCCACAAAATTGCGGTTTTTTGAAAAATATTTTTAATGTTTTATCAGTCTCTTTTTACTACTTGTACTGTCAAGAAGCTTCCGTGCCTGTTTTATTTGTGAACTGGACATTCTTATATTTAAGAAATGCCTAAGAAAAGTGAGCTTGGTATCGAAAAAACGAATTAAAATTCAAACCCTACATGAACAAGACAAGTCCCAAGTAGAAATAGCCAAGTTAGTGAAATGTTCTCGGTGCGCAGTGCAATGTGCTATTAAAAGATTTGTGGAGACTGGCTCCCATGCCAACAAAATGAGAACGGGCAGAAAACGTAAGACTACTGAGCGACAGGACAAAAAAACATCTTCTGAGCTCGCTGCAACTCTGTCGGAAGAGATTGGGATACCGAGTAGTTTCTCGAACGGCAAGGAGAAGACTGACAGAAGCTGGGTTAAGAGGGTGCAAAGCTAGAAAAAGAAGCCTTGGCTTTCAGAGACCAATAGGAAGAAACCCTTAGAGTGGGCTCTGAAGCACCAACATTTTAGCAAAGAGGATTGGTCTAAATGTTGTATGGTCCCGAGGAATTCAACTTTGAGTAAGTTTTTATATGATTTATTTTAGCAAATAACTACATACAATTACTCTTGATTTAATCCGTTTTAGTCAAAATAATAACTAATTTTTTTAATTGAGTATTTTTTTTATCTTATAGCTATTCAGAACGTCAGGTGTGGCATTCGTGAGGCGGCATGTCGGCGAGGAATACCATCCAGATAGCGTGGTACCTACTGTAAAACACGGAGGAGGCAGCATTATAATCTGGGGCTGCATGGCTGCTAAAGGTGTCGGCGAAATGTTCGTTTGTGAAGGCCGCATAAACAGCCAAAAGTACATAAATGTACTAGAAACTGTATTGATGCCTTCGCTAACGCGCATTTTTGGGGACACTAATTTAGACGACATCAAATTCCAGCAAGATAACGCATCTTGTCATAAATCAGCGGCTACGATGCGCTGGTTTAGAGACAATAACATTGTCTTGTTGGATTGGCCGGCGCAGTCTCCAGATCTAAACCCTATCGAGCATCTTTGGG
The DNA here is from genome assembly GCA_019049505.1 of Pachyrhynchus sulphureomaculatus. Taxonomy (NCBI): domain Eukaryota; kingdom Metazoa; phylum Arthropoda; class Insecta; order Coleoptera; family Curculionidae; genus Pachyrhynchus; species Pachyrhynchus sulphureomaculatus. The sequence continues at coordinate 58,065,830 of CM032447.1, forward strand.
GTATTCTGAAGCGCAGGATACGGGAGTATAGCATAAAATCAAAAGCAGCGCTAAAAAGCGCTTGAATGGATGAGTGGGATACCATAAGTACAACTGAATGTACTAGACTTGTACGTAGCATGCCCCAAAGAGTTGCTGCTGTAATTAAAGTTAAGGACGGACACACCAAATATTAATTTATTTTATAATTTTACCTCAATATACGATTTTACAAAACATACGAATTTAATTTTTTACCCTGAAACACAAGAAATAAAGTAAAATGTAGGGTGCCTAATACTTTTGGCCAAGGCTGTATGTATAATTTTATTTTCTAAAAATTATATATATCTACCTTAGTTTGGGAAGACCAGAGAATAGGGGCAATCTTTTCATATGTTCGGCCTGTATGGTAACAGCTTGCAGAGATATTAGCTGTAACATAGAATCGTCAGGTATGCTTCGTAATTTTGGTTCAACAATGAATAATTCCATAAGAGTTGTTTCTAAACCCACTAAGCCAATCATTAGATACTCGTTTCCAGACCATTATGGCGTAGCATAAGTCGTAAAATCTATAAGAAAAATGCGTTCTGATTAGAGAAAGAACAAGTATTTTTATACAGGGTCTTTTCTAAGTTGAGTAATTTTTTGAAAGTTGTGGTCCCACTTGATTATTTACGCAAATGGCAAGTATCTTGTATATAAGACTTAAATAATAAAGATATTAAGAATTTTAATTACTGTTCTGTGCCACATCATTCGTCATCATTACTCACGAGGACATGGAAACCTTAATTACAACCTATCGATGTTATAAACATTGGTTTGAAAGAAATTTGCAAAGTTTTCTACCCAGTAGTTCCGTCCCAAATACGAGTAAAGTTGTAAAGTTAAAAGTTTTTTGAGGGTATTCTGTGATCACATTCCAGTTCTACTTACACACTATTTTTTGTATGATTAGAAACAATGGAAAAGAGAACATAGTTTTCAAATTCCTCAACCTTGGGAATTCTGGGAAACATATAAAGTGATTTCTGACACCCTTTACAGCCTTTATATGTTTGACTATAACTTACCTAAAATTTGTTCGTCCTCCAACCAAAAATTATGACAAACTCCTAACATACTAAAAAACTCTTAAAATTTATAGACCCATTCTTCTGTATCCTCCTTCTTCTGAAGTGATATTGCTGCTTAATGCAGAAGAGCCGTGGAGAGACAATCCGGACCAAGGTGGATTCAATTTTTGGGTCCTCACTTTCGTGGAAATTAGGCAATGGCTTTCCAAAAAAAAAACCCTCTTTAACCATCTTACAATAACCAGGGAGGAGGGCTTTCCTAACCCTCTTTTATTTTTCAGAAAAAAAAAACCTCTTATAGTAAAACTTTATCAAAAATTGATGATGGTGAGAGAGAGCGGAACATCTTCAGAAAAATCCCCTTTAAAAACTTCAAAAATTAGTGAGAAAAAATTTCCAAACTCTCTTAGCAGTCTGTAAAAAAATTAGTAACATAGGGAGACTGACTTTCCTAAGTAAAAACATCCCTATCTTACCAGCCTTGTCCCACAACGATAAAAAAATCCATAACTAAAAAGCTCGAATAAGACCCTTCTCATGGAACCACTATCTTATAGATAGCCCGCAAACCCCCCTGAAAATGCCAGAGCTGGGAGAAATCGCCTTCTCACTTATGGTCCTGACTATAAGACAACGATACTCAGATTTTACGAATTGGAACATGGTTTTAAAAAATCCTAAACTAGTACTTTAATTAACCAGTAATTTTTTATTAATGATATAATCGTTGTTATAATCTATACTGAATAAGTACATAAAATTACTCTTTTTAGTGTTCCGTAGGGAACACTTATAAGATGACTTCGGTGTCTGTCTGTCTATCTGTCTGTCACAACCCCGATTTTCTCCGAAACTATTTGTCATAGAAAGTCGAAATTTGGTAATAATATAGAAATTGATGGCCTCATCAGAGCCATGTAGTTTTGAAAGTTAAATTGTGACTTAAGGGGGTAGTTTTGGGGGGTGAAATCGGAACTGAAAAAAAAAATTTTACTAGGTCCTCGAGTGTAGTGTCAAATGAAAGCTTGTGAAAGCACGAGTAAAAAAATACATATATAATGTAATACTTGCGCGCACTTTGTATTATTTTTAAAAAATCGCGAAAAAATCGCTGTCCACCGCCTTATCTCGAAAAGTACTTATCAAAAAATTCTGGAATATTCTCCACGGGGTGTAGATTGAACGAAAATTATCACGAGTGCATTACCATATACATAATTTATCTGGGATATAAAAAAAACAAAAATTTCAAGGTCATCAATTTTCAGTAAAGATTGGACACAAACTTTGTTGAAAACTCATTTGGGATGTGTTTTGTACCTCCGTAACAAAATTTTTTATTTTAAAAGCAATCAACATACGGAACACTAATTGAGCAAGTTCAACTTGCACTTAACCGGTTATTTATTTAATAACTAAGTAAATCTTACTTTCAAAGGATAGAATGTTCTTCCTGGAAGAGCTGGTAGATAATTATTTTCCAAAATTACTTCATCGATTGGATCCTGAATAAATTTCGCAGTTGCCCTTAAACCATCTAAAACGCTAGGCATATCACTATGAGTACACCTAAAAAAAAATTTAATTTTGTTTTTTATTTATTTGTTCCACTGATTATTTATTTATCGAAACAGTAAAGAACCCTACAAGAATTTATGACAAAGTAGCTCAAACTTTGCTACGATCGAGGTCTCAATAAAAATCATTATTACAAGAAAATTTGACTAGCTATTTTTTAAGCTATAAGCTCGCCTCCCCCCCCCCCCCCCCCCCCCCCCCCCCCCCCCCGCCTGTCCTATCTACTGAGTAAGGTAAATTATCATTTTTTGATACTATTATCTGTAACATCTATAACCATAATTTATAATATATATAAAATGCAACGTCTCTATGTCTATCTGTCTGTGTGTCTGTCCGTCCATTAGTGTGCTTATCACTGGAGAACCACTTATCCGATTTACGTGCTTTTTTTTTTAAAACATACATATATTCCAGGTTATAGGCTAGTATATTTTATGGTAGGTATATTTTATTACGTTAGGTAACATAAGGAATAAGCAGTGACGATAATAGTGAATCAAGTCGGAAAAAAGTTTGCCGCTAGCACGTTCTCTTGCAATACACTGCCTAAACCATTAAATATGAAACAATATCATGTAGCAAAGAATATCTGTAATATATATAAAATGTCTGTCTGTCTGTCCGTTAGCGCGCTTATTTCTCGAGAACCGCTTATCCGATTTACGTGTTTTTTTTTTTAAATTCATACATTTGTTCTCTAACCAGGTTATCTATAATCTTCTATAATATATAAAATGTAACGTTTCTCTGTCTGTCTGTCCGTCAGTACGCTTATCACTCGAGAACCACCTATCCGATTTACGTGTTTTTTTTTTAAACATATGTTCTCTGGCCAGGTTAAATAATAATAATAATAATCTATGTAATCTATATAAAACGTAACGTCTCTGTCTGTCTGTCCATTAGTGCGCTTAGCCCTCAAGAACCACTTATGCGATTTACGTGTTTTTTTTTTTATAAAATACAAAGGGAATAAACAGAGACAAAATGCTAATATGTAGGAAAAAAGATGGAAGTTTAGCAGTAAGCTTGGCAGAAAGACTAAATAGATAGGCGGAATACTTTAAGGAAACATTAAATGGAGATGAAAATGAGGATTTGAATGAGAACTAAGAAGCAAAATTAACTGAAGGGCAGGAGGGGACAAACAAACCCTGCAAAGAAGAAATAAGAGAAATACTCAAAACCCAAAAAAAAAATAAGGCTTCGGGTGGAAATTGTATAACAGTAGAAATGATAAAAGCTGGAGGAGTAGATCTGAAAAATGAAATATGCCGGTTGGTGCAAGAAATATGGGAAACAGAAAAGATGCCAGTGAGCTGGAGAGAGTCGCTCATTTGTGCAACATACAAAAAACGGGAAAAAAAAACTATATGTGCTAATTATAGACCAATAGCCTTACTGGATGTCGTGTACATGATAGTAGTGGTAACTATCAAAAACAGACTAGAAAAGAAAGCCGAATCTATTCTGGGAGAGTACCAGTGTGGATTCAGGAAAAATAGATCGGTTACAGACCAGATATTTTCGATTAAGCAAATCCAAGATAATAGCTTAGAATAAAATTTGGCACTACACTTGGTTTTTGTGGATTTTAGAGAAGCATATGACTCTGTAAATAGAGAAGGATTCTACAAGATAATGGAAGAACTAAAAATTCCAAGTAAATTGATTCGCATTGTGAGAATGACCCTGAATGACACAGAAAATAGAGTGTTGGTTGAGGGCAAAGTATCAGACAAGTTTAAGGTGAAGAGAGGATTAAGACAGGGGGATCCAGTGTCGACATGTCTATTTAATTTGGTACTAGAGAAGATAATCCGGATGCCAGAAATAAAAACAAATGGACCGATACACCAACAAACCTGCCAATGCTTGGTCTATGCGGATGATGTAGCAGTGATTGCAAGAGCAAAAGGAAACTTCATAAAGCCATAAGTAGGATAAAAGAAAGGGAAAGGATGAGAGGACTAATGATAAATGAGGAACAATAAAAGTTTAGATATAGTAAACAACTTAGGGAAAAGATATATGTTTGAAAAAGTAGACAAATTTAATTATCTGGGAGTAACAATAACAGAGAGTGGACAAGAAAGGACGGAGATACCAAAAAGAATAGCGAAAGGACAGAGATGATTGGGGGCAATGAATCCAATATTGAAATCAAAGAATGTATCAAGAAAAGCAAAAGAAAGAATATATACGACACTTGTCAGACCCACGGTGACATATGGATGCGAAATGTGGAAACTGAATCCAAGAGAAAAGGAGACGTTGGAGGTGTGGGAAAGGAAAGCTTTGAGAAGAATCTACGGAGGAAGAAAGAAGAGGGACTGTGGTGAAGAAGAACAAACTACGAATTAAAATGCCTATATACGAAACCCCTTATAAGCCTAATCATAAGAAGCCAGCGATTAAGATGGTTGGAACACGTGGCAAGGATGAAGGAAGAAAGACAGGCAAAGTAAGCCCTAATAAGAGGAGTGGTTGGAAGAAGGGTAGACCTCGATCTACATGGATTCAGGCAGTAAAGCAAGATCCGGAGTTGATGGTAATCCAGCACTGGGAAAAGCTAACAGGAGACAAAAAGAAGTGGTGACAAGTATGCAACCAAGCCATGGGCCTCTAAAGCCCTGCGAGCTATATAATAATATAAACATAACGAATAAGCAGTGCCGATAAAGGTGAATCAAGTCCACGCGAGCGGAGCCGCGGGCACGGCTAGTTTATCATATGTGGTGGCGTAGCAAAGGGAGCCAGATGTCATTTACATTTGTCATCTATGGATGGAGAAAAAATTGTCTGTCTGCCCTCCACCTCCACCTCTAAAATTCTAGAAAAACTTTATTATTCTCTTTTTCGTAAAAAAAAACGACCTTTGAGCCCTAATAACTGGTTATGTGCTATTTGAAGCACTATTATTAGAAATCCTAAATTTGGTTTGGTTGAAGAAAAAAAATTGTAAAAACTGCAAAATGTAACGAACTTGTACAAAATATCGTCAACGTACTTAGAACAGCTACAGTGTGTGAACCAAGCATTTTTTACGTTTGAGCTTTTATACTATATTATATCTTTATTTTTTTATTATTTTTATTATGAGTCTAGCACGCGTGCTGCAGGGAAGTCCCTAAAACGCTCCAGGAGCGGCACGTGTACGGAAAAAACGATTCACGCTTTTCTTAAATGGCTGTAAATTTTGTATGTATATCATTTTGGATGTATATCATTTTGGATTCAATCAAATGAGAAGAAAAAGAGTACTTACGAGCAAAGTGTTGTTATTGATTGTTATTTGATAATTATACGACACTTTATGAACTTGTCTGTATGTAATATTGTATTATTATTAGTAAACTTACCATATTTGATATTCCTCTCCTCTTATCAAGCATCTACAAGGCAAAATCATCTTAGGCATCGGACATCCTTTTTGACTCTCCACCTCCCTTAACAAGACGCCCCATAGAATAAAAACACTCCACGCACATATTTTCCACATTTTTCCCACGTGTCATTCCACTCCTCGTTTATCTAACTGCACAGGGGCCCAAATAGCCCTCATTGTGTATCAGCGTAGTTTTTTTTTTTGGGGTAATGGTTAATTGTGTGAAGCTGAAATGGAATTTTATTGTAAAGTGTTTGTTTGTTAACGGTTGATCTCGTTTTATTGCGGAAGTATGATTGGCTTTTTGTTTGGGTAGAAGATTTATGATGATTTCCCTATACAGGACTACCTAAAATAACTTTAAAATAATTTACTCTCAGAAAACAGTGGAAAGATTTTTAAATCGTGACCGCAATAATCGTGTTATGGATTGGGTTTGCCCACTTACCTCCTTAGCTGGGCCCTCATATTTTTAGTGTTCCGTACGGAACACTTATAAGATCACTTCGGTGTCTGTCTGTCTGTCTGTCACACCCGATTTTCTCCAAAAATATTTGACATAGAAAGTTGAAATTTGGTAATAATATAGGAATTGTTGGCCTCATCAGAGCCATGTAGTTTTAAGAGTTAAATTTTGACTTAAGGGGTTAGTTTTGGGGGGTGAAATCGGAAGTGAAAAAAAAATTTTTTTTACTAGGTCATCGAGTGTGGTGTCAAATGAAAGCTTGTGAAAACACGAGTAAAAAATGTATATATAATGTAATACTTGCGCGCACTTTTCTTTGTATTATTTTTAAAAAATCACGAAAAATCGCTGTCCCGCGCCTTATCTCGAAAAGTACTTATCGAAAAACTTTGAAAAAATTGCGGAATATTCTCCACGGGGTGTAGATTGAACGAAAATTATCACGAGTGCATTACCTTTAATAATTTTTCTGGTATTTAAAAAAAACAAAGGTCATCAGATTTCAGCAAAGATTGGAAACAAACTTTGTTGAAAATTCATTTGGGGTGTGTTTTGTGAAGTCACTGATCATTTTATACATCTGTAACAAATTTTTTTTATCTTAAAAGCAATCAACGTACGGAACACTAATTGCGCAACTTCAACTTGCACTTGACCGGTTTTTTTTACTGAAGGTATTGCTTTAACAATTCTCCTTAATTTTCAAAAAATCGATTTTTTTTGGTTAGGTTTATTATTTATACTTTTAAGAATACTTTAAGCTTTACAAAATAGAATCACAGATTGAAGAAAAAAAAATTATAGACATTTAAGGCGCGGACGCGGTACTTTTTAGTGTTCCGTATGGAACACTTATAAGATGACTTCGGTGTCGGTCTGTCTGTCCGTCTGTTTGTCTGCCACACCCGAAGCGAAAAAAAAATTTTTTTACTAGATCATCGTGTGGTGTCAAATGAAAGCTTGTGAAAACACGAGTTAATATATATATATATATATATATATATATATATATATATATATATATATATATAAATATATATATATATATATATATATATATATATATATATATAAATATATATATATATATATATATATATATATATATATATATATATATATATATATATATAATGTAATACTTGGGCTCACTTTTCTTTGTATTATTTTTAAAAAATCGCGAAAAATTCTGGAATATTCTCCACGGGTGTAGATTGAACGAAAATTATCACGAGTGCATTATCTTTAATAATTTATTTGGTATATAAAAAAAAAACAAAAATTTCAAGGTCATTAGTATTCAGTAAAGATTGGAAATAAACTTTGTTGAAAACTCCTTTGGGGTGGGTTTTGTGAAGTCACTGATCATTTTATACCACCGTAACAATTTTTTTTATTTTAAAAGTAATCAACGTACAGAACACTAATTGTGCAAGTTCAACTTGCACTTGACCGGATATTTTTTTCTTTTGCGTTTTTCTCGAAACTACTCGTACTTTTTCAAATTCCTGGACAAAATATCTCGAGATCTACTGAACCGATTTTGATAAAATTTATACCACATATTTTTTATAATATTATCTTGAAGTTGACGTAAGGTTTTTTCGATTGGATGTACCGTTCATTTTTGATTAATTTTTAAAGCTCAAAATTTTTGTGAAAAATCCGAGTTTATTTTCGAACTGCTGTCACTTCTACAAAAATTTTAAATTTTTTTTCCATATGTGGCCACTTAGCTATGACCTTTCTTAACAATAGAAAATGATTTGTTTAATTCTTAGACGATTCCTGACAGAAAAAAAATTCCATAGGTGACAAGGATTTTCAAAAGAGGGTCCTACAAGATGGTTCGACGATTAGTTTACAAGTTACAGTGGTTTTAGTGACGCTACTTTTGATATTTGCAAAACAATGGAAAAAATCGAATTTCGTGTGTTGATTAAACACTGTTTTTTGATGAGAAAAAATACCGTTCAAGCAAGGCAATGGCCTGATAAGTGTTACGGGGATTCAGCCCCTGGAAAATCATTCATCATTTACTGGTATGCTGAATTTAAACGCGGTCGTACAGATATAAATGATGCTGAACGATCTGGATGCCCAAATGAGGTCTATACACCTGAAAACATCAAAAAAATCCACAAAATTGTTTTGGATGACCATAAAGTAAAATTGTCTGCAATAGCTGACACCGTAAATATATCAAAAGAACGTGTTGGTCATATTTTGCATGAACATTTGGGCATAAGAAAGCTCTGTTCGAAATGGGTACCGCGTTTGCTCACAGTGGACCAAAAACAACATGTTGATGATTCTGAGCGTTATCTGGACCCGTTTAAGCGCAATAAAAAGGATTTTTTTCATGCGATATGTGACGATGGATGAAACATGGATTCACCACTATACACCGGAATCAAATCGGCAGTCATCTGAGTGGACAGCACCGGTGAAAGCCGCCCGAAACGACCAAAAACAGTCGGCTGGGAAGATTTTGGCCTCTGTATTTTGAGACGCGCATGAAATAATTTTCATCGACTATTCTGAGAAGGGGAAAACCATCAATAGTGAACATTATATAAAGTTATTGGTGCCTTCGAAGGTAGAAATCGTAAAAAAACAGCCCCAAAGGCACAAGAAAAAAGTGCTCTTTCATCAAGCCAATGCACCGTGTCACAAGTCAATGGTTATGATGGCAAACTTGCATGAATTGAAGTTCGAATTGCTTCCTCATCCACCGTGTTCTTCATATTTGGCCCCCAGCTACTATTATCTATTCGCAGACCTCAAAAAAATGCACGCAGGAGAGAGATTTGGCTCCAGTAAAGAAGTTATCGCCGAAACTGAGGACTATTTTGAAGGCAAAGATAAATCCTTCTACAAGGAGGGTTGAAGGAGACTGTATTGATAAATAAAGTCGAATTTTGCAAAAAAATGTGTTTTAAGTAGTTAGACCAAAAACTTTTCAGCCTACGTATTATTAAATATACAATAGGGCGTCAACAAAGAATTTTTTGTCTATGCCTATTTTTCGAGAGCTAAGGTGTCTAACATCTTAAAGCACTAAAAACGGTATTATAAGATCCTTATAATAATATAAAAATAAAGAGGTGATGGAGGCAAGGTCGTTACCAGGAATTTCTGCCCATAAAGTAAGTATATTGTCAGACCCCACTAAGATAAGTTAAAACTCTTTTGAATTTAAACAGTATTCTAGTACAGGATGTACCTAGGGATGCGCACCCTTCTGGTACGTTACTAGACCTTGTAATTTATTTTCGGCTGATACTTCCTAACTGAACAAATTGTCACATGTAGCGGTACCGTTGGTAAACGGTGACTCCCGTTTATGTGTACGGTCGCGTTACGCCACTTGAGTCGCATCTTTGATCTATTTAGATAAATTATGTCTTTCTCTGAATATTTGCTTAATTTCTATCGTTTTCTGAATAGCATAGATAATGTACCGTAACAAAATTATTTATAAATAATTTCTTACAAAGTAGGTCTTTTGTTCAAAAACACAAACTGATTACTGATGTAATTGATTTTTTAGGGTAATTTAACATGATATAATAATTTATCTAAAGCAGGGGTCGGCAAGCTTTTAACTAAGGGGTGCCAGTTTTCATCCATACAACATTTTGCGTGCCGACATAGGTACTTACTACAACTAAAATTAACAAAAATTAACTTAAAATATTGCTTTTAGAAGGTTTAATTACAAAAAAATTTTAACATTCAACAAATAATTTTATTATACTAGTCCTAGGACCTACTGTGAACCCTGTGCTTGAACTTCTTTAGAGAGTTTTCTTATATCCGGTTCATGTCTGGTTATTTTCAGTGTCAGCCTGCTTCGGTACGGGTTTAAAAATCACTCTCATATGGGAAGAAAGTTGTTCACAGATATAGAATGATCCGAAAGCTATAAGCATGGCAAACGCTACTTTCTTAAGACAAATAAATTTCTCTGGTAAACTCATCCAACAACTGAGTATCTCGTTTGAATGGTTCTGGCAGTCACCTTCTAATACCCTTCTTAATTCTACAAATTCCGTGTTCCATAACTCGGAGCTTTTAAATTCAATGTATTGAAGATCAAAATCATTAATGTCCATCCATGAGAAAAGAGATATGTCAAAGCAACTGCTGGAAAAATCCATTAAATCTGGTTTGATTAAAAAAGCGAACATAGGACCATGTTTATCAAAATCCTGACCCCTCTCGATAAACTCCTCTTTTAAATTAGTCATATATTAGTGCAGCATCGTCGACACTGGGTATATAAGTTTTTAAATTTGGAAAATATTTATATGTGTTTGTAGTAATATCGCTGATAAATAAATCTATTTTTAATTTGAATGATTTCCAGGATTCGTATAAATCCAGAACTGTTTTGCCTGAACCTTGTAACTTGAGTTCACTGAGATGGTTTGTAATATCAGTAAGAAAAATTAACACACAGATCCAGTTCTTATCTTCTAGTTCAGGATAAGCATCCACTTGATTTTTTTCCAACAAAAACGATGTAATTTCACCCAGACATTGCACAAATCTAGAGAGCACTTTACCACGGCTGAGCCAGCGCACATTATTGTGCAGTGGTATATCTGAATATGCACTTTCTAATTCCTGCAGAAACGCCTTAAATTGTCTATGGATCAGTGAAGAACGACCGACAATGTAGTTAACTATTTTAACCACCCTATCCATCACAGATTTTAAACTTCCAGCGAAGATTTTAGCGCACAAACTCTCTTGGTGAATTATGCAATGAAAATTCAAAACTGATCGACCCATGTGTTCAATAAGAAGGGAAACAAATCCTTTATGTCTCCCAATCATAGCAGGAGCGCCATCTGTCGTTACGCAAAAATTTTTATTTAAATCAGTGTTCCGCTTTTCAAAATGTTTAACAAATTCTGAAAATATATCCTCTCCTCTTGTAGTTTCCTGCTATGGGAGCAGATAAATCAGCTCTTCATACACACTGCCATCATCGAAGTATCGCGCAACGATTGCCAGACGGGCAATGTCATTAATATCAACACTTTCATCCAATGCTACACTAAATACAAAACTCCGTTTGATAGCGTCTCTCTGCTGTTTTTGGACATTTTGTGTCATTTCGGTAATTCGTCTCTCGATGGTCCGTGCTGATGCTGGTATATCACTAATCCTGGCCAATATTGTATCCTTATTGGGCAAGTCGTCGAATAAAATCTCGCCAGTACGTTTGCTTCTTAAATTCTCCGTCAGTGAACGGCCTACCCTTTTGTGCCAACGATTGTGCAATTTTGAAACTGCATTCAGTTACCTGATTTTTTCCTTGGAAAACTTTGCTAAAGAATGTTGACTGTTTCTCGTATTGTTTACTGGCTCTTTGTATTGCCTCCCTTTTATCTTTAAATGACGATTCATGTTTTATCTGGAAATGTCGTTGAACACTAGATGTCCGGAAAACTACGCTTTCCCGACATAGGACACAAATGGCCCGATCCTTTTGCTATACAAAACCGTAATCTGTTGTCCATAAAGTTTGAAATGATCGAACGTCTACCTTCTATTTCTTCGCGGCCATAACGCAACGTAATTTTAATTTTTAAACTTTTCGACTACTATTGACTGGAACGGATGTTACTTTTATACTAAATGATTCAAACGTGTAGCCGCTTGCTATATATAGAAAAATAATGTTTCCAGAAAATTCCAATAATTACGTTTAATAAATTTCTTAGAACAAAAATTATTATCTACAACGCGCCCATTGAAATCAAAGGGCCGCCTAGAAGTTGAATCTAACAAAAACTGAAGTTCGGCAATATAAAAAGAGTTGTGGCGCGCATCGGAACGATTGAAGTCAAGTCAAACAAAAAACCGCCTTATAGCGGCTCTTTTGATCTGAATTGAGGACGTTTATTTGTGTTTTTGCCTAGGCTTATATTTTTGACGCTTGCCGTCTTTAATACTTGTCGAAATTAAAGCCAAACCAATGCATTCAGTAAAATTATAAATTACAAAATATATATTTTGTAGTTTTTGGTAATAATACCTAGTGACCTATATAATATATCGTTTTTGTGTTTGTATCGTTAAAGTAATACTGTCTTCGATTATTTACTTAATTTCGAAACATGTCACAGATTACAGAATTAATGTGTAAACTTTGAATAGGTACGCGTGCCATTCAAAATTGCTTGGCGTGCCAGAGATGGCACGCGTGCCATAGGTTGCCGACCCCTGATCTAAAGCGATGGTTTTTCTACCTGTACGCAGTGTTCTAAACAGGTTTTACTACCCCTTACTTTAAGAAATAGCTAGAAATAGAAGAAAAAATTTAAATATCAAAATTTTCAGTAACGGGGATTTAAAAAAATGGCTATAGAAGTTTGAAGAAGAAAATTAAGAAAGAAACAAATATAGAGTGCATTCGCGTGTCAGTTTACTAAGTATTTAGACCTGTCAATATGCAAACGATCAAGGGCCGAAAATGCACCTCAAAGATTGTTACAATGTCCTCTTCGTGGAGGTTTATGTCTGCATCCCTTCAAGTTACAAGTGCTGCAAGAATTAAATCCAATTGATACTGCTCAGGGGCTTTACTTCGTTAAACAAAGATTAGAACTCTTTTCAAAATTATCCCTCTTATTTTCAAAAAATGTGTATTTTCACCTTAATGGCCACATCAATAAACAGAATTTATATTCTCCTAACAGCTTGTGGTGCAAAGTCGATACGTACTTCCTTGAAGATGACAAGGGCTAAACGATGACTGTTAATTCTGAACGATATGTAGTGTAGGTTTTAGCAGGATGAGGCGTCACATACTTCAAAAACATATCTGTATCAGGTATTCGACAAATTTTTCCAACCAAATAACGTAAGTTAAGAATTTTTTCACCCCTCATCGTTCGGTTTTATTAATAGTAGTAGTAGCGCCCGACGAGCTGATAGGTGTCTCCTCATTCTCCAGACAACCCAGACATGTCAGGTCATCTTCCACGCCCAGCTATGCTAAATGTTTTCTCAACCTACAATGTTCCGTGAGAGTTCCCATGCACATCTGCTTCTATTGAGCAGCCACGTGAGGGGCCCTGCTCTAGGCCACGATAAAAAGCCCTTGGGTCCGATACCATCTCTCTCTTAAATACCAATCGGCCTATTCCTTCAGTGCAGCTCCCACCTGTCTTTTAGATACACCTAAAGCAGGCTTTGGTCACTGGAAAGAAGTCGTGGCTCCGAGCCTGGCAACTTCGCCAGCTGCCGCGTTGCTCGGTGCTCCTTGATGTCCAACATCAACTCAACCTGTTTGCTCCTACCTAAGTTATCCGGGATATTTCTGCATTAGGGATGCAAACATCGTACTGTAAAATATCGATGTATCAACGTATCGATGTTTTTAAAAAAACATCGACGTTGAAAAAACATCTCGAAAACATCCAATTTTTTTTATAGTGAGCATAAAGGAGTAGGATGTACTAGTACAGGGGTTGGCAACCTATGGCACGCGTGCCATCTCTGGCACGCCAAGCAATTTTGAATGGCACGCTTACTTATTCAAAGTTTACACATTAATTCTGTAATCTGTGACATGTTTCGAAATTAAGTAAATAATCGAAGACAGTATTACTTTAACGATACAAACAAAAACGATATATTATATAGGTCACTAGGTATTATTACCAAAACTACAAAATACATATATATTTTGTAATTTATAATTTTACTGCATTGGTTTGGCTTTAATTTCGGCAAGTATTAAAGACGGTAAGCCTCAAAATATAAGCCTAGGCAAAAATACAAATAAACGTCCTCAATTCAGGTCAAAAGAGCCGCTATAAGGCGGTTTTTGTTTGACTTGACTTCAATCGTTCCGACGCGCGCCGCAACTCTTTTTATATTGCCGAACTTTAGTTTTTGTTATATTTAACTTCTAGGCGGCCCTTTGATTGCAATGGGCGCGTTGTAGATAATAATTTTTGTTCTAAGAAATTTAATAAACGTAATTATTGAAATTATCTGGAAACATTATTTTTCTATATATAGCAAGCGGCTACACGTTTGGATCACGCTGATAAAAGGGAGGCAATACAAAGAGCAAGTAAACAATACGAGAAACAGTCAACATTGAATGCAGTTTCAAAATTGCACAATCGTTGGCACAAAAGGGTAGGCCGTTCACTGACGGGGAATTTATGAAGCAAACGTTTTTGAGTAGTGGCGAGATTTTATTCGACGACTTGCCCAATAAGGATACAATATTGGCCAGGATTAGGGATATACCGGCATCAGCGCGGACCATCGAGAGACGAATTACCGAAATGATACAAAATGTCCAAAAACAGCAGAGAGACGCTATCAAACGGAGTTTTGTATTTAGTGTCGATATTAATGATATTGCCCGTCTGGCAATCGTTGCACGATACTTCGATGATGGCAGTGTGTATGAACTCAACTTAAAGTTACAAGGTCAGGCAAAACAGTTCTGGATTTATACGAATCCTGGAAATCATTCAAATTAAAAATAGATTTATTTATTAGCGATATTATTACAAATATTATATTATATATATATATTACTTATATATCCAGTGTCGACGATGGTGCACTAATAGACGAAATTCTTAAATATATGACTAATTTAAAAGAGGAGTTTATTGAGAGGGGTCAAGATTTTGATAAACATGGTCCTATGTTCGCTTTTTTAATCAAACCAGATTTAATGGATTTTTCCAGCAGTTGCTTTGACATATCTCTTTTCTCATGGATGGACATTAATTTTGATCTTCAATACATTGAATTTAAAAGCTCCGAGTTATGGCACACGAAATTTGTAGAATTAAGAAGGGTATTAGAACGTGACTGCCAGAACCATTCAAACGAGATACTCAGTTGTTGGATGAGTATACCAGAGAAATTTATTTGTCTTAAGAAAGTAGCGTTTGCCATGCTTACAGCTTTCGGATCATCCTATATCTGTGAACAACTTTTTTCCTATATGAGAGTGATTTTAAACTCGTACCGAAGCAGGCTGACAACAGACAACTCGGAAGCATTAATTTTTGTTAATTTTAGTTGTAGTAAGTACCTATGTCGGCACGCAAAATGTTGTATGGATGAAAATTGGCACCCCTTAGTTAAAAGGTTGCCGACCCCTGTACTAGTATATGTGTGTATAAATAAAGTTTCTGTATAGTCTGTATACTGAGCAGTTTTTTTATTAATTTTTATTAATGATAATCAGAAACAACTTACAAATACAAAACTTTAATATTTTATATATATATATATATTATATATATATATATATATATATATATATATATATATATATATATATATATATATATATATATATATATATATATATATATATATATATATATATATATATATATATATATATATATATATATAATATATAAATAGCCTATCAAGGTTCGGTTATTTTTTTCGTAGAAAAAAATTTGAATTTATCTGCCTCTACCTACTAGTTATAAAATCTGGCTACACCCCTGTAGGTGTCATAAATGTAGATAAAATGATGATTTGTTAATTTTATGACAATACCACGATTGTTCCGAATCCATGTGCATTTGGAAAGTTTTCGTCATCTAAATATCTAAAGTAAAATCCTAGGTAAAATCCAAACAAACAACAATTGAGCACGTTGTTCGTCACACTATTTTACCACAATACAATCGAGATGATTGGCACAATGCTCCGTATAATGAAATTGACCAATATCCGTTCAAATTTAAAAAAGAAAAAAAAATAGGTTTCTTAAATTTGTGTGATTAGTTCCATTACATGTTTTATGCATTTATGTGTACCCATGTACCGATAAGAACTGTTTTTTTTTTAAATCTCCACGCGATTGTGCCAAATTTCAGCGAAGGTCGTTTTTTTTACAACCAATTGTAATTGATGCAATTACACTTTAGTTTCTTAATAGGGGGATTTTTCACTACAAAATATGATACAAAATTTAATTGAATTATCTGGTACCGCTGTCACAGGCAAAAATAAGAAATAATACATATTAGGAAACCAAGTGCAAGCCGGACTTGCACAATTAGTGTCCGCACGTTGATTGCTTTTAAAATAACAAATTTTGTTACGGAGATATAAAATGAGTTTTCAACAAAGTTTTTTTCCGATCTTTACTGAAAACTGATAACCTCGAATTTTTTTTCCAGATAAATTATTAAAGGTAATGCACTCGTGATAATTTTTCGTTCAATCTGTACCGTGTGGAGAATATTCCAGACTTTTTTCAAAATTCTTTGCTCAGTACTTTTCGAGATAAGCGCGAGGAGAGCGACTTTTCGCAATTTTGTAAAAATAATACAAAGAAAAGTGTACGCAAGTATTACATTATATGTATATATTTTTGAACTCGTATGTTTACAAACTCTCATTTGACACCCCACTCGATGACCTGGTAATTTTTTTTTCACTACCGATTTCACCTCCTAAAACTAACCCCTTAAATCAAAATTTAACTTTCATAACCATACGGCTCTGATGAGGCCATCAATTCCTATATTAGTGCCTAATTTCAAGTTTCTACGCCAAATACGAGTAGTTTCGGAGAAAATCGGATGTGACAGACGGGCAGACAGACAGCCGGTGTGCTTTAAGGCTCCATACTATTACCTACTCTCTTTCTTGTACTAAAAAGGACTAGGAATATATTCATATATTACAATTGACAAATATATGTGGCAACACTGTTATGGTATTCAAAGCGGTTTGTACTAAAAAACAAAATTAACTTCTTGCATATCATTATAATGCACTGAGGTTCGCACGGGATGGCAATTTAGACTCTGTTTTCTGTTTATTCTTACCTCACTGATTGAAATTTTAAATCGACGACTAATTTATCGCAAAATGATTTCATTATTAACATACTGAGTCTCCCCTTGGGTGTGAAACGTCTTTGGTCTTGATATACTTTGAAATTTAACTTGTTTCTAAAGTGTTTTAAACCACCACATCTTATAAGTGTTCTTTACGAAATGCTAATAAAAGTTACAACTGGTCCAATATGCATGATGTGGCGGAAAAGTAATTTTTTCTAATGTTAATTATTTCTGGATATTATTTAAAGTATCAAAATGGCGCCATTCCAAATGATTTTTGAATTAGAGAATAAGAAGAATGGCGATTGGGGGAGGGTTATGAAATCACGGTAATGCTTTTTTTCTGTGAAAAAGTGTCTTGTGACATGGGGTGTGGTCGTGATGCATCAACCAGATGCATGCAATACCTGGTCACACAAGTAACAACGTGTTCCCGAGCCTTTTAAACACTTCCTGAAAGAAACTTTGATTGACGGTTTTCTCTGGAGGCACGAATTCCTTGTGGACGATTCCCTGACTGTGCAAAAAAACAAATGATTATCCATTTGTGTTGCTCATTTTTACTCTCTTGAGAAGATGAGAGTTTACGGTGGGTCATTTACGACTTTGGCGTTTTGTTTTGGGGTCGTACTTAAAAATCCACGATTCAACCTGAGCTTAAACGACTGAAAAATTATGGCTCTTTCTGCACGCGATGAAGAAGATCAAGATATACATCTCTCCTATTGGTTTTCTGCTCAGTCGTCAGGTTCCTGGGAATAATCTTGGCGCACATTCTTTTATTATGTTCAAATCTTGTGGTAAATTGTGATGCATCTGGATCTAACTGACTATTGATACTTTAAAACATTATAAGAGTACTCACTCATTCCCCATCGTCTTATGTTTTTTGAGGTTGAATGTCTTTCCGCATGAGGTTCTTTCACTTCTTCTCGACTCTCTAAAAAGCTCTTGTGCCATCTGAATACTTGTACTTGGATGAGAAATGATTTTAATATGCGCCTTGAAACATCTGACTATTTTGCCGGTCCATTTTCGAAAACAACCGTCACGTATGCAACTTCATGATCTCAACAATCATGTAGTAACTGTAGCGAGGTCAAAATAATCCACAGCAAGGGAGGCAAGGGTTAACCCGTTGGCCGTGTGAGGCGGGATGCAACAATCTTGGCAATTCCTGGACAATATTGCCATTCTCATTACTTTTCTGCCACAATACGAATGTGTGTAAAATCGTGTAATAATAAAAAATAGAAACTAAATCCAACTTAGAGATTCCAGTTTTCTTATTCCCTTAAAAAAAATGATTCGAACTGTGAATAATCCTTATTTACAGCACAGATAACTCGTCATTCGACAAAAATGTCTTTCCCCCAAGCTATTAGAAAACAAAAAAAAGTCACTTGGGGCTAAATATGGGGAACTATTTCGAAGCCCAGCTCGTGCCATTACAATGGCCGATATGTGAGCAGGAGCATGCCCTGGTGAAGGAGCACTTTCTTGCGCGCTAATCTTGGTCGCTTCTGCTTCAACTCACTATGCAAACGGTCCAATAAAGTTACATAATAGGAGCCAGTCACAGTTATACCCTTTTCTAAATAGTCAATAATGATGATACCCTGTGAGTCCCATAAAACAGTTACCATCACTTTTCCCATCGATAAAACTGTTTTCGTTTTTTTTCGGTATACTTTCATCTTCGCCAATCCACTGTGTAGTGACTACCGTCTTGTCTCTGGAGTGTAATGGTGGATCCACGTTTCGTCTACAGTCACAAATCGAAGCCCGAAGTCCTGTGGATTACGCTGCAACTTCTTCGTGCGTGTTTGGTTTGGAGTCAACAAACGCAGCACTCAGCTTTTTCATTTTTAAAACCTTATGCAGGATATTATGTACCCGTTCATATGAGATGCCTACCATCTCAGCTATCTCACGAAGCTTATGCGCGATGATCAGGATATCATGAATTTTATCGACTATTTCTTCAGAAAATACCTCAATCGGGCGCCCTGAAGGTACAGCATATGAAGTGCTGGTACAGCCACGTTTAAGTTTATTTATCCAGAAATAAACGGTATTCGGTTCAGCTAATGCAGTCCCCATAAACATCCTTTACAAATGCGCGTTGCATTTATTTAAAACTTTGAACATAACCGTTACAAGAATTACGCTTACCAACAGTTTTGCCGCTTAACAAAATGTCTCGTCATTTCGTAGAAATTTATCAGACTTATCAATCCACCCTTGTAGTGCACTTTTCTACAGCATTCATAGTAGTTGCCGTAGAAGTTATTCTCGTCCGAAATAATCAAAGTTTTAAAATAGTTTCATGAATTCAGATTGTTCCAACTTTCACAATTTCATTTTTGTCATTTTTAGTGTTCGGTGTCTGTCCGTTTGCCCGTCTGTCCGTCTGTCTGTTTGTCACACCAGGTTTTCTCCGAAACTATTTGGCATAGAAACTTGAAATTTGGTACTAATATAGGGATTGACATCAGAGCTGTGTAGTTTTGAAAGTTAAATTTTGACTTAAGGGGTGAGTTTCGTGGGGTGAAATCGGAAGTGAAAAAAAAATTCCAGGTCATCGAGTACGGTGTCAAATGAAAGCTTGTAAAAACACGAGTTCAAAAATATATATGATGTAATACTTGCGCATACTTTTCTTTGTATTAATTTTTTAAAAAATGCGAAAAATCGCTGTCCCCCCTTATATCGAAAAATTTTTTAAATTTTTGGAATATTCTCCACAGGATGTAGATTGAACGAAAATTATCACGAGGGAATTACCTTTAATAATTTATATGGTATATAAAAAATTTCAAGGTCATCAGTTTTCAGTAAAGATCGGAAAAAACTATGTTGAAAATTCATTTTGTGAAGTCATAGATCATTTTATACCTCCGTAACAAAAATTTTTGTTTTAAAAGCAATCAACGTACGGAACACTAATTGCGCAAGTCCAACTAGCACTTGACCAGTTATTAATTTTCATTCTGTCTTTGAATTTCAATAAGGTAGCAAAATGTCACAACTTTCCTAATTTTAAAAAATAGAAAGAAAAATGAAACTAATTATTTAAAAACCGGTCAAGTGCAAGTTGATCTTGCGCAATTAGTGTTCCGTACGTTGATTGCTTCTGAAATAAAAATTTTTGTTACGGAGGTATAAAATGATCAATGACTTCACAAAACACACCCCAAATGAGTTTTCAACAAAATTTGTTTCCGATCTTGACTGAAAATTTGAGGACATTGAAATTTTAGTTCTTTTTTTATATACCAGATAAATTATTAAAGGTAACGTACCCGTGATAATTTTCGTTTAACCTACACCCCGTGGAGAATATTCCAGAATATTTTCAAAATTTTTGGATCAATACTTTTCGAGATAGAGGGGGGTTGGTGACAGCGATTTTTTCAAAATAATACAAAGTGTGCGCATGTAAGACATTATATATATTTTTGAACTCGTGTTTTTACAAGCTTTGTTTCCGATCTTTACTGAAAACTGACGACCTTGAAATTTTTGTTTTTTTTTATATACCACTTGTGATAATTTTCGTTCAATCTACACGCCGTGGAGAATATTCCAGAATTTTTTCAAAATTTTTGGATCTGTAATTTTCGACATAGACAGCGATTTCTCGCGGTTTTTTTCAAAATAATACAAAGAAAAGTGTGCGCATGTAAGACATTATATATATTTTTGAACTCGTGTTTTTACAAGCTTTCATTTGACACCCCACTCGATGACCTAATAAAAAAAAAATTTTTTCACTTCCGATTTCACCCTTTAACTCAAAATTTAGCTTTCAAAACTACACGGTTCTGATGAGGCCATCAATTTTTATATTAGTACCAAATTTCAACTTTCCACGTCAAATAGTTTCAGAGAAAATCGGGTGGGACAGACGGGCAGACAGACAGACAGACAGACACCGAAGTGATCTTATAAGTGTTCCGTACAGAACACTAAAATTTAGTTCTGTGGCAGAAAACACATAATAAACTTTTCTATAACCATTACTACCAGAAAGATAATCCACCAGTTACAGCTCAAATATACTCTATTGAAGGAGTAGAATCAGTGGATGATTTTGAAAATTAAAAGATACAGATTTTTATTACACTGCATTAAGAATACTTTTTAATAATTTATTATGCTAGATATCATAGATTAAAATCGATTGTTTGTTTCTTATTAAGTATTTATTTTCACAATAATTTTTTTATTGTATCTGACAACAAGGTTTTAATTCTCGTTTATTTTTTTAAGTTTTCTTTTAAAACAGTTTCTTTACAGACATGTAACATATGAAATATAGCGGAGTGAAACACCCAGACAAAAAAAATAATATACAAAATTTATCAACAATAACATCGTTTCCCGCCAAATTAATGATCCATTAAAAACTACAATAAGTAAGGACAAGTAGAAAACACTGAACAAAATTCCAACGCTGTCTTATGCAAGAAAATTACCGTATCGCGCATCCATGCTGCGCAGTAAAACTGAATGAACGTACGTGGTCTATAAAATTTGTTGGTAATGCGTATGAGTGTTGTCATTTCTATTTGTTAATTTTAATAACAGATTGTATGTGGTTATATAATACTATTAAAGTACAAATTTAGAAAAAATATAGCTTTTCCTTATAAATGTAACGTTATTTACTTTTTTTTTCTATTCGTTTAACTATACACGATAATTTTACGTCATTAAATCAGTCTTTTTTTTATATTGCGACAGCCGGTGAACCATTGGGTAGTTTTAAATTTTAGAAATCCGACAACATTTATATTCAACTAAATCGTAGTCCACTGTTAATGTTGGACCGCGTTTAGGTTGTGCACAAGCGGAGCCTTGGTGAAAAACAAGAGTTAGCTGGACAACTAGAAGTTTGTTAAATGTTTGTAATCAATGGAGCTAACATTGAACAGAAGCGTTCACAGAGTTCATTATGTGATCGATCGTGGTTCTTGGGATTAGATGAAATTAACTCACGTTTCAATGTTTCGCCAACAAAACAATATAAATACCGCCTTTTTTTCAAGTGATTTTTGTCAATTTTTGAACAGTTGTGCTATCGTAAGATGTAACCTATTTATGCTTAAATATTATTCTGCTAATTATTTTGATTGTAGTATCAGCTAATAATGAGATTTGTGCTTATAAAATTGTTTATAAATTCACAGCTAACAACTCATTATTTTAGCAAAAATTAGCAGGAAACGAAAAAAAGCATTCATTCGTTTCAGTATCGACGTCCTTCCTTACAGCAAATTAACAACTAGATTTGCATTTTTTGTCAAACTTTAGTCGAACATGCCGGATGTTTCAAAATTAAACCATATCCTCTCCAGATCTTGTTTTTCTTGTTAAATTAAGACGCAAAGTACCCATGAATGCTGTTTTCAATACTTTAAACAAAAGTGTAAATAAAGTTTTGAAATTTGATTCATATATTTGAACGATACTATATAAGAATAAAAACTTTTTTTTTCTCATTTGTTCATAGTAGATAGAGTTGCTGACGTAAATAAAAACATAAAAACACATGACATACCAGGAATTTTTTCACACTTTAATACAATTGTCGAAAACCTCAGCCTATTGACTGAGTTTTTCCGAATGGTTAATCCTTTTTGAGTAAAACACCTTTAAATTATTGGATACAATATAAAATAAAAAATTCACATAATTATTCTGGTCAAATTTCAATATTAGGAGAACTTCAACTGATGGTTTGTTTTCTGTTTTACTAGACATAATTTACTTCCGTCGCTAGAGCGAAGTATTGCATTAGTGAAAAATTTACCCTACAAGATTCTTCATCTTTCAGAGTCCCTAAATTACGAAAAACATAATTTCCAGTTTTCCTCAGTTTGCCTGTCTGTTTGTTGGCACGACAATTCTCGAACGAAATGAGACAGATTTCAAAGGTAGTTTTTAGGCGGTATCGCTTTAGGAGGGGCGAATGGGCTAAGAATGGGTAAAATTTATGTAGTTTTAAGAGTATTATAAGTATTTTTTTAGTTTTGATGAAAGATAAGGATAATTTTAACCATAATTACTTATTGTTGAAAACTTATGAGGTTAAAGGGTTACATACACCTCGAATTTTCAAAAATTCGATATTTTTTTTACGGATTTTTATTCTCTATACTTTTAAAAAAAAATAATCTTAAAAAAAAGTGTTTTCAGACACTGTCTGCAATATTACTGTCTATTTTTAATATATATTATTATTATTTTATATTGGAATTGAGGTCCGGACTGCGAAGTGTACACATCGAAATCGAACGCCCGGCAGTGGTCAACTCGTTCAACGAGCATTATTAGGGTAGTGTTTCGATATATTGAATTGTTTTGATCGATTGCAAACGAGAGGGTCTATAAATAAAGCAGAGTCTAATGTTAGAATTAAGACAATAAGTTTAAAAAAAAAGATTTTAAAAGTTTATGAGAATAATTCTAAAAAATTGTATGAAGCTAAAGAAGGGTTGAGCGACGACCTTGATTGTTTTGTTTACTGTGTATACGATGATAAGAGGTAAAAACAACAATTTTTTGTCTTTCTCCTCTTCTCTCAGGTTTGAAAATAGAATATACGAGGAGCATACGAAAAGTTTTGATAACATAAGTTTCAACAGAAATAACAATGGATAAGATGATTATACATTAGGAGACTCGAAAAGAGGAAGAGTCGAGAAAAGGGAAGAACCAATGGGAATATACAAGAGGAGTAAAAAGCTGATAGGAACCCCACAAAAAGAGAAAAATGGAGGAGAAGATAAGATGGATAACTTAACAGAAATGATCAGAGAGTTAATGTTAGATATAAAGGAAATGAAAAAGTATCAGAAGAGATACCAACAAGAGGTGAAAGAACTAAGAAAGGAGAATAAAGTATTAAAAGAGGAAAATACAGGACAATTAGAGAAAACATGAGAAATATGGATTCGAGGATGAGTGGGCTGGAAAAGGAAAACGTAAGGAATAATATTGTAATATCGGGAATGAGATTTAAAGCGAATAGTCAACCAGATCTGAAAATGGATGTAGAACATTTTATGGAAAGAAGTATGGACACAAAGGTACAGATTAAGGATGTGATAAAAATGGGAGAGACTATATACAAGATAGAACTTGGAAACTCAGGAGATAAGGAAGTTGTGATGAAAAATAAAAACAAACTGAGAAATTGGAGAGAGAGAGTTTACATAAAGAACGATTTAATAAAGGGTAAACGGGAAATTCAAAAGAAATTGAAGCAAATAGCAGAGAACGAGAGAAAGAATGGAAAGAGAGTGAAAATGGGATATCAGAAAATCTTAATCGAAAGAGGAGAATATAAATGGGACCCTGAGGAATAAAAACTGAAGGAACAAACAAAGAACACTACGACCATCAAGCCAAAAAATTGAGTAAAGGGAGAGAAATAGGTAGATCGACGACGACCCTGGCAAAGACAAAGGATACGGAAGAGAAGACTAATGAAAGGAATATAAATAAGAAGATAATCAAAGAAATGAATAGGAAGAAAGAAATAGAAAATAATTACCGAGTTAGTAAATTGGGAACACGTAACTTTAGGGGTATAAACGGAAAAGAGATTAGATTGGGAACATGGAATGTTAGGGGCATAAACGGAAAAGAGGATGAACTGACAGAAGAACTGGAAAAAAAATACAAATGCACTATGTAGGAATCACCGAAACAAAAAGGAAAGGGAATGGATGCAAAAGATTACCTAATGGATATTGGATGTACTGGTCAGGAGTAAAAGAGGAGGAAAATGCAGGGGCAGGAGTGGCAATGGTGGTCAAAGAAGAGAAGATGAAGAATGTAAAAGGGGAAAGGTTTGTAAATGAGAGAATACTCTCGATAGCAATAAAAGAAGATGGAGCGGACGAAGACTGCACTTCGATTGCGTGCTATGGACCAAATGGCAAAGCAAGAATTGAAGAGAGGGACAGATTTTGCAGCGATTTACAGGAAGAGACAGACAATACAAACAATAAGATAATAATAATGGGAGATATGAACGGAACTCAACTCCGCGGGCCTTACACCCCTAAAAGGGTAGAAAGGCATAAGGATTAAGTAAAGTAAAAATTATTATTTTATATTATTTTTAAGTACTACATTATTTTACAAGATTAATTCTTATTTTTGCCTGTTAGATTAGGTTTTGTGAACTATTCCTACAGACAGGAAGCGCTATAGTTTTCATCAGTGGTCCATTTAACCCGATAAAATAACATTTAAAATATATTAAAAAAAAAATCTTATAATTTAAAGTACAATAGAAATATAAAATGGCCATTCTTTTTTATTATTCACTTAATAACCTTAAAAATATTTTTTTGCAGCGACCAGGTGTATAAAACCCCTTAAGGGGGGTGGTAAAGGGTTTACAGGTGTTATTTTGAATATATCAAGTGACATCACTAAGTACTTTTAGGGTTCTTGGAGACGAGGATTCTAAAAATTTTATCATTATTTTCCGTTTATCAGAACTATAGTAGTATATAAAGAGACGTACTCAGTAAATCACCTTACTTGTTTTTCTAGAATGTATTTTAAAAATAAAATGCATTATTTTGTTAAGAACGTGTTAATAATTTTAAACCCTCTCCTCTTAAGGAATATTTTACTCCACTACAGTTAACAATACGAACAAATAAATTAAAGGACTTTTTTAGGATAAAGTGACACAGCTTTCTAAAATTAAAGAAAAAGCAATAGAGAACAATACGCCAGCGTACGTATGCTTCACAGATTTAACTAAAACCTTCGACAAAGTCAGACCCAATGACGTAATACAGACATTGATGCAGAAAAAAACGCAGGCAAACGTTGTGAATGTCATAAAGAATTTGAACATGATTGATTTATTTAAGGGGGTAGGGCGCATCGACTACCTAGGTTATTTAGCAATTTGAACATGAAGACGAAAATTAAAACAATTGAGAACACTACAGACAATATCCCCACCCCAGAAAGAATTAGACAAGGAGACAATCTTGGTCCAGTTTTTTTTCAATCTCTTAATGGACAAAATAATAGAAGACGTAAAATCACTAGGAATGGAATACAGACTGAGTAACAACAGAATTAGTCTTGTTTGTTGCGCAGACGATGCGGCGCTGATCATCGAAAGTCAAGACGACTTATAGAGACAAGTTTTTAAATTTTATCAAGCCTGTCGACGGCTTAATATGAAAATACCTACTAAAAAGACCAAAAGCATCGCTATCTCCAAAGACTCCATCAGGTACAAACTCGTAGTGGAAGATAAACTCATAGAATAGTTAACCCAGTTCAAATGCCTTGGTGTGGACTATCCAGCTATCACGACCCAGTCAGAGACCCTTATAGAGCATTATTTAATAAAACAGCAGTTATCTCAGGCTGCTTAAGAGATGTTGTATAGACCAATCAATACATGCGAACAGACAGCATGGTTAAAATATACAAGACTTGCATTAGACCCATAATGATCTACTGTATAGAATCACGAGAAAATACCAATAAAACAAAAGGTATGCTATGTACCGCAGAAATGAAAACCCTAAGAACAATAGTTGGTGAAATAAGGAGGGATAGGATTCGAAATACTGACATCAGGGAACAATGTAGCGTGCAAGACTTGGTAAGGTGAAAGAAGAAGACAGTGGCATAACCATGTAAAAAAATGGGGAAGCAAGGATCGCTCTGGAGAGAATATCGGCAGGAAAACGTCCATCGAGGAGACTACCAAAAAGATGGAGAGATAGTTGGCAATATATCTTCAAAGAAATCCCATAACTTCGGAATTAACAGATCATCAGGTCTAAAAAAAGTATAAGAAGACAAGAAGACAGGGCTTTTTAAAGGTTTTATAAAAATGTGATCAACTGAGTGGCATGACAATTTTTTCATATTTGTATTTAAGTCAGTGGCTGTAACTACGCCAATGAAAATAAAAAATATTCATATTTTTAATCTTAAACGCTAACTCTTCACCTAAATAAAATTTTATTCCAGCTTAAGTTGAAAATCAAATAATTTCTTAATTTTTCAGGAAATTTTGTTGCGACAACATCTACGGACCTATAGCCATAAAGCACTTTTCGTTTTATATTGACGCCCAGAACGCGATTCTAGCAGAAAGGAGTCCACTTTTGAAACACCCTGTATATTTAATCTTATTCTGTTATTCGAAATATACTCAATAAAATTAATTCTAGAAGATATTGTTATACAATTATGAAAAATAATCGTTACCTTATCGCAGTAATATTTTTTACTACTAATATTAATATACTTCCGTTGCCAAAGCTTCACTAATATACTTTTAATACTGTTTTATTTAAATCTACATCAACAGAACATTATTTGTGAATTTCGCGAAAAGTAAAAATGCGTCAACGACAATATTCCGTATATCACTGAAAAAGAAACAGAAACGAGTAGAAAATTAAAGAAGCTTCACACTCCGATAATTTTACGTTTGATGGTGATGGAAATAATACCATAAAGAATGGGCAACATTAGTATTAAGAAATGTGAGGTGTTCTATGGATATATGCAATAGTAGGAATGTCAAAAATAATCCATTCGCTTTCTTCGTTAGACGAAACTGAGTACAAACAATGCAGGAAATTCTACGTGACGTTGAAGAAATCGATGCGAAAATTCCAAGATTATATATATATATATATATATATACATATATATATATATATATATATATATATATATATATATATGTATATATATATATATATATATATATATATATATATATATATATAAATATATATATATATATATATATATAATATATAATATATATATATATATATATATATATATATATGTATATATATATATATATATATATATATATATATATATATACATATATATATATATATATATATATATATATATATATATGTATATATATATATATATATATATATATATATATATATATATATATATATATATATATATATATATGTATATATATATATATATATATATATATATATATATATAATATATATATATATATATATATATATATATATATAATATATATATATATATATACATATATATATATATATATATATATATATATATATATATATATAATATATATATATATATATATATATATATATATTTAAAAGCAATCAACGTACGGAACTATTTGTCATAGAAAGTTGAAATTTGGTAATAATATAGGAATTGATGGCCTCATCAGAGCAATGTAGTTTTGAAAGTTAAATTTTGACTTAAGGGGTTAGTTTTGGGGGGGTGAAATCGGAAGTGAAAAAAAAATTTTTTTACTAGGTAATCGAGTGTGGTGTCAAATGAAAACTTGTGAAAACACGAGTAAAAAATATATATATAATGTAAAACTTGCGCGCACTTTTCTTTGTATTATTTTTAAAAAAACGCGAAAAATCGCTGTCCACCCGCCTTATCTCGAAAAGTACTTATCAAAAAATTTTGAAAAAATTTTGGAATCTTCTCCGCGGGGTGTAGATTGAACGAAAATTATCACGAGTGCATTACCTTTAATAATTTATCTGGTATATAAAAAAAACAGAAATTTCAAGGTCATCAAGTTTCAGTAAAGATTGGAAACAAATTTTGTTGAAAACTCATTTGGGGTGTGTTTTGTGAAGTCACTGATCATTTTATACTTCCGTTACAACATTTTTTATTTTAAAAGCAATCAACATATGGAACATTAATTGAGCAAGTTCAACTTGCACGGTTGTTTTTTTTTAAATAATTGAAGTATAGAAAATAAAAATCCGTAAAAAAAAGGTAATCGAATTTTTGAAAATTCGAGGTGTACATTCGAGATGTATGTATATTTGAGGTGTAAATAAGTATAACAAAAACGCATTTTAGTATGAGATTTATCTCAAAATATAAATAAAATAAAAAGTTTTAGTGTTAAATTTCAAGCTAACTGTTTGCATTTATGTAAGGTATTACCTGTTTGTTATTAATAGAAGGTAGTTCTGCTTTGCCTCAGTGACTGAATTGAATACGTTAATTAAAGAGAAATTTCAACTAAAAAGTGATGCTATTTAAACATATTACAATATGTTAATAACGTAACTATATTTATTAACAAAAATATTCCAAAAACGATCGGTTATTTTATGACTATAATTAAAAACAATTTCAAAATGGTTTAACTAATTTGCTCGAGCTCTTATTTGCATTTCAAGATGAAGTTTTTGCCGCGACAAGAATTCTGGAGTATTACAGAGAATAAAAAAATAACCGGCCAAGTGCAAGTCGCACTTACGCAATTAGTGTTCCGTACGTTGATTGAATTTAGAATCAAAATTTTTGTTACGGATGTATAAAATGATCAATAACTTCATACAATATACCTCAAATGAGTTTTCAACAAAGTTTCTTTCCGATTTTTACTGAAAACTGATGACCTTGAAATTTTTGTTTTTTTCTTATATACCAGATAAATTATTAAAAGTAATGCACTGGTAATAATTTTCGTTCAGTCTACACCCTGTGGAAAACATTTCAGAATTTTTTCAAAAACAGTACTTTTCGAGATCAGAGACAGCGATTTTTTGAGCTAGGGTAGGGAGATTACGATTATTGGCCATTTTTTTAAAAAATAATACAAAGAAAAGTGTGAGCAAGTATTACATTATATATACTTTTGAACTAATGTTTTACAAGCTTTCAATTGACACCCCACCCGATGATCTAGTTAATTTTTTTTTTTTACTTCCAGAACAAACCCCTTAAGTCAAAATTTAACTTTCAAAACTACACGGCTCTGATGAGGTTAGTGCCAAATTTCAACTTTCTATGTCAAATGGTTTCGGAGAAAATTAGGTGTGGACAGACAGACACCGAAGAGATCTTGTAAGTGTACGGAACCCTAAAAAAGCAAAGTTCACCAAAAAAAAAAAAACGTTGGTTTATCAGCAATATTTTTATTAATGAAATTTACCTTGTCAGTGTGTCCTTTCAGGTCTGACATGATCACCAGAATTTTGTAAGATGATTATAGAGAAGGTCTGATTCATTTTTTAAACAGTATGTTTATTTCAACAAATTATTTTAAATCAAAAACCATCTCAAACAGAATTTTACGTCTTAGTAGTTCTATTATAGTTCCTATATCTATCTAAAAGAAATATATGGTAGGTGGTCTATCAGCAAGAAATGTCAATTATTTATGGAGATTACAAATGTCAGAATTAAATACAAGAGATTTGAGCTCTTCTCTACCTAGTTTTACAAAAAATGCTACGGTTATGAGAGTTAAAGGATGGAAGGGGCAGTCGCCCTTTTAACCCCCTATGCGACATCCTACTATTTGTACGAGTTTCTTAGCAACAACCATGTGAATCAGTGGTAAGATGCCATATTTGATAAGCTTATTTTATTATCAACTCTAAATACTGTCATGGTGTGAAATATCCCTAATATTTTTGTCATGTAATCGAGATAAGAAAAAAATCTATCGACATAATTGGAAAAATTTAAAGGCGACTTCATATAACGAAGCATTTCTTCTTGTCTTGAAAATTATTATTATCAGCCCAAAATAGGTGTATCTTGAAAAAATTAAAAAATGTAACTAAAATTACCAAAATAACTTTCCGAAGTTTTTTTAATATAACCAATAGTTCGCGAACACTGAAAAATCATTTTTTGTAACAAATCTAACAAGTCCCTCACTGCTAGCAAAATTTCCTGATTACATCTTTTTTCGTATTCTTAAATTATCCTTTAGCTTCCGTCCGTGATGCTCGAGAAACATTAGGACTAACCTCAAACTTTACCAATTCAATTTGGTGTCGAGCCCAAACCAAGCAAAATATTTTTTGATGAACTGAAAAATTTTGAAATGTTTACTTTGAGACAATGTATACAGTTTCAAAGACCACAGATTTGGTTTACCTTTCGTAGGCTTAAAAGTGTACAATCATCAGCAGAGTATTGCCTCAATTCTATAAAGTAAGTTGGTTATTATATATATATATATATATATATATATATATATATATATATATATATATATATATATATATATATATATATTCATTTTTTAAAATTACTGTTGCATATGATGTAATTTTAACAAGCTGAATTGGCTTAACTTCTGTGGGAAGGAATTTTGGAAAATCAAATATTTATGACTCATGAACCATAATAAATCAACAGAAAAGATTTGGTACTGCCAAAATGTGCTCTACAACAATGAAATATCACAATTTTTAAAAATATCCAAGCTAAAGCCAAAACTAAATTTTCTGTTCTATACATTTTTTAGGGACAATAAACTCGGAAGAGAGAGAGGAAGTGTTTTATTTTAAAAGTATTATTAAAATGGAAACTTTGTTAGTAGATATTGATCATTAATTAAATTTCTGCCCATATGATATACAACCACTAGGGTCCAGAAAACAACACATATAAGAATGGAAGATCTTAAAAATTATTCTTATCTATTTAATTACAGCATTAAAAATACTTCATTGAAGTTTTGAATATTTCCTCTTTTCTTTCGCAGTTATTAAAAAAAAATTTGATTTGTGAAAATGACTAGATATAAATGTTACAACACTTCTTTCTTTAAAAAAACTGCAATTACTGTTCCAGAAACATTATGTGTTATACTTTGTCGAAGAACCTGCTATAGTGTTTTTTTTTTTACCATAATCTGTTTTTGTAATACATTCAATTTACACTTATTATTATTCTAAAAATGTGTATTTCTTTTCAAATAAAATGTCTTTTGGGGTTTTCAGAAAATGGCTAACTCAATTTTGCTACTAACTTAAAAATATTTTGACATTTTAGAAAGTATGATTACGAGAATTTTATCTGCACAATACTTCTTAAAAATACTTCTCGGTCAGTAGCATTAGCTGTTCGTGGATTTAATGTTGAAGTAGCAAGAGTGACCGAACAAGTTTCTCAAGATACAATAGGTGATATGCGTTTTTAAATTTTGGGAAGATACTATAGAGAATTGTTACACTAAAGATATTAAAAAAGTACCAAAACATCCTGTGGCTATTGAATTATTTAAGGTTTGTTGTAACAGCTTGCTTTTAATTTTTTGTTTGTAATTTTAACATGGCTCAGTATTAGCTTATATTTAAAGAGCATATATTGTATATCTTTTATAGATTGTTAATAGAAAATAAATTCCACACTCAGGAAAGTTAGTTTTAAAATTCCAGATAATTAGAACAGATAAAAATCTGTTTGTTGTATAAAGCTTTCTCTGTCATATTGTCTGTTATATATATAATAAATTAGAATGAAATTAATAGTCATGATATAAATATTTACAATGGTCCTTCAAATTTCTGTACAATTGTAGGGATTATTTGAAAAACAGTCAAATACAGGATGTAACAACATCTTAATTACCATTTAAGTAAAAATGTCAAATACTCACATAAAAAATTGTGATAAGGCAGTAAATATGCAGCAAAATCAAAGAATA
Organism: Pachyrhynchus sulphureomaculatus; assembly: GCA_019049505.1. Taxonomy (NCBI): domain Eukaryota; kingdom Metazoa; phylum Arthropoda; class Insecta; order Coleoptera; family Curculionidae; genus Pachyrhynchus; species Pachyrhynchus sulphureomaculatus. The sequence continues at coordinate 58,098,714 of CM032447.1, forward strand.
TCACCACGCTTTTCTTCAACAATTTTTTTTGTATAGAAACTGATCAAAAAATGCTTTAACAACAAAAATGAAGTCGTTGAATTGAATTGCTAGTAATTACAATTAATAAATGTTAATAATAATTGCTTGAATTATTTTTGTGTGAAACTTAGTACAGAGTAAATGCCAGTATTCCTGTATTTACATCATTTTTTTACTAAATTTTTTTATTGTGACACTTAACATTTGTTTTTAAAAATAGAATATATTTTATTTTTACCAAAGGTATTTTAGGCTACATTGAGGGCAAATCTTAGCAAAAGGTACTTAAAGAACTTGGTTACTGCGAGACAGAAGTATATTAAAGCTCATGGGTTTAAAACCTTAGAGGAATTAGAGAAATATGCTGAACAAACTGTTTCAAACATATATTATTTAATTCTCGAAGGCTGTGATATAAAAAGTATAGATGCTGATCATGCTGCATCACATTTAGGAAAAGCTCAAGGCATTGTTCAACAATTAAGGTTAGTATTGGGTCCTCAAAATTTAATGCTAATTATGTTACAAATAGTAACATGTTCACACATTATGTCTGGAATTTGCACTCTTGTACATAACATTTTTAAAATTAAAAAACCATTAAAGCAAAGTCTGGTGAAAAAGAAATGATGTATTAGAAAAGAATATATATTCTGGATAATGTTTTTTCTTTTTTTTTTTTACTAATCGAATTTGCTTTTGCTAGAATCCTCAAGCAAATAGATTTTGAAACCTCTATCTGGTTTCTTACAACCCATTTTCAAACAATACTACAGCTTATAACTTAAAATAACATTTTGATACTGTGTGTAAGCACCACATCAACTTCAAGTTTTTGTTATCAGAGTTTATATTAAATGAAAATACCGCCCCCTTGGTTAGTCTACTCTCTATCAGCCCTTCCCAAGTTAACTCTGTTAAACCTCTACGTTTCTGAATATCTCTAGTTTCTTGTTTTTTGTCATACATAGCAGAAATATTTTAGGAACATTCAAACAATTCTTGTCAGTTGCTTTTCTGATACAGATCGGTTGGATATTCCCTAAATATGTGTGTTTTCTGGATAATGCCCCTTTTTTCTTAACAGAATGAAGTTGGTCCTTATTTTTATGCCTCTCCACCTGGCTTTTTTTTGCTTGTAATACATTACTCTATCTCTCAATGAACTTTATTTTGAGATAAAGCTTGGAGCTTGGCTTGTGACTTATTTTGTTTTACCTCTTTCTTTTAGCGTTGATTAAAATATATATATATATATATATATATATATATATATATATATATATATATATATATATATATATATATATATACAGTTGACACTGTTTATTTTTAGTGCAATTTTTTCAAGATTTTTTCTTTATATAATGAAAAACTTTCTATAGTGAAATTTCGGTCAACATTTTGATCTTTCACTATATAGAGAGTCGACTGTATATATATATATATATATATATATATATATATATATATATATATATATATATATATATATATAGATATATATATATATATATATATATATATATATATATATATATATATATATATATATATATATATATATATATATATATATATATATATATGGAACTTTTCTTTCTGGTAAATACAGTCATGTTTTCTCGATTTTTAACGATTATTTTTTTGTAGAAGTATACCACACAGTAGAAACCTAAATTTTATTTCAATACCAGAAGAAATCCTAATAAAAAATCAAGTCAGTTATGAAGAAGTTATCCGTGGTAAAGAGAGTAAAAAATTAACAGATTGTGTCTATGAAATAGCAAGTAGAGCACACCAGCACTTACAGAAATCAAGAAGTATGGCAGATAAGGTGGCTGTTGAAGGGCGACCGGCGTTGTTGCCAGCAATACCAGTTTCAATTTACTTGGATAGGTTACAAAAAGTGGATTATAATGTTTTGGATCCAAGTTTGCAACATAGATCTTGGAAAATTTTACCTAGTTTATATATAAGTATGTTAAGAAATAAATATTAGTTTAAAAAACTTTGTTACTAAAATTTATTTGAGTGATCTTTAGTACATTTAAACAGTAGTTAAAACAGGAGAAAAGTACGAGTTTACTTTTATGAGTTGTTACCACAATGACATTTTGGTGGAATCCGTATTGTATTTTATAACTAAGAAACAATATAAGTTGGATTCGAAAGTTGTTTATATGATCGAAATTTGTTAGGTGTCCACCTCTAGGTTTTTTTTACCCTTAAAAAGGGTTTAATATCAGAAGCGAATATCTGTACTTTTTAAAATTTTACAGGCGGCGTAAAAAATTTTGTAACAGTGTTAGCTTTTACAAATAGTGCAGATATTTTTACTATTCTGATATTTTTTTGACTTTATGATAAATTATATTGAGAATAATAATGGAGATAGTTGTACCAATTTTGTATTAAAAAAAAATTAAGCAATAACAGCAAGATTACTATTTACGAGGCATATTCGAAAAATAAGGGCTGTTTGGTTATATTTAAGTAGTGGCGGATCTAAACAAAGTTGTACACATGCAGCGCCATCTATTGATTGGTTCCGAAGTGTTGTAACGGACCATTGCTTGGTAGTGGTCTGTAAGTCGATCTAAAATAACACGTAATAAAACTTTTTTTATTAAGTAAATTTTATAATACTTATTAGCTTGGTATGAATATTATGTTGGGAATGTGGAATCTTTGGCACAATGACACTACTCGGTATATATCACCACTACACCAAACACTTTATTGTTGCTCTCGACGCGCGTTTCCTTTAACCATGTTAGCTTTATAAAGAGCGATGATTGACTAGTCTCCTGATGAAGCTGCGCGTCGAGTGCAAATAAAGTGTTTGGTGTAGTGGTGATATATACTGAGTATTGGTATGAATATAATAATATCAACGCACGTAATAACAATATTTAATACATGATGTTATTGCTAACAATAATGCCTTTTATGTTAATTAACTAAGAATAAAAATAATGTTAATAATGCAGTTTTCGCTCTAGCTGACTGCCTAGTATTTTATACGTTTACTCACTAAAATTTGCCATAGGCGTACTCTTTAGTTTAGCTAACAAATATTTACCTATCATCCTAATGATTACGGAATTTGGCGACTTCTCGGCACCATCAAGAAGTTTACAAAGAAAATAATTAATTGTAAGAAGTAGTTGTTTTACTGAGCTATTAGTAACTCATATACGTAGCTAAAGGCAAAACAGTATAGTGATGTAATGATAAAAAATAGTTAGTTTACAACAGAAGCCACTGAACTTATTGATTTTCATTCAGTAGCCGTTTGCTTATCGGTGAATGCAGACAACAATGTCGGCGGAAGTCGTTGCTCCCACCAGTTGTGAAGTACGTGGGTGATTCGCTATTCAGATTTATCGGGAGTTTAGTTTATGGACCTACAGTAATCAACGAAGGAAAGGTTAGATAATGGTGTCGAGACTTCAAAAATGGCCGTACAAAGATGGATGATGAAGAGCGGAGTGGCAGGCCCAGTATCCACACCGATGAAATCGTTCAACAAGTGGACCAAAAACTGCGATCTGATGGACGATTGCTCTTGAAACAGTAGCTTGGTGGACAGCGGTTTAAAGACGACGAGGAACTCGAGACCGCCGTTATCAACTGGGTCTATTCCCAGGCGGAGAAGTTCTATACAGAGGGATTAAAGAAGCTGGTGCAGGGTTACGAAAAGTGCTTAGAAGTGAACAGCGATTATGTGGAAAAGTGAAGTAAGTTTGTAGGAAACGAAAACCATCAATAAAAACTTTTTCTAACGAATATATTTTTTTATGACCAAACGGCCCTTACTTTTCGAATATGCCTCCTATTTCTAATTGGACTTTTATTAAAAGAAATAATAAATTACTATCAAAAACGAATGAAATTTAACGTGCTAGATGTTTTAAGACTAAATACAAATTAAAAACAAACTTTCAGAGTCACTATATTCAGAATAATCGTTTTTTTTTTCCGCATTTAGTTATGGTTGACGTTTTCCTTCGGGTTTATCATAAAATCACGCCATGATGTGAGATTATTCGTCAACAGATTTCGAAAGGCACTTTTAGTGTAAAGCTTGCCATTATAAGACAAAATATATTATTTGTATTTTGGTGTCTGCTATCGACACTACGCAACAGTTATCACCACTACACCAAACACTTTATTTCATCAGCAGCTATAATTGACTAAATCTAAGAGTGAAAACTAAACTATTTATACTAAAGTTGGAATTCCTAGAGTGAAACTAATTACAGACGGAGCATTAGTTCCAGACGAGTAACCCATACAGAGAAATGTGAGGAATAGGTGCTTGGTCATTATTTAGACTATTTTTAGTGTTCCGTACGGAACACTTATAAGATCACTTCGGTGTCTGTCCGTCTGTCTGGTACTAATATAGAAATTGATGGCCTCATCAGAGCCGTGTAGTTTCGAAAGTTAAATTTTAACTTAAGGGGTTAGTTTTGGGGGATGAAATCGAAAGTGAACAAATTTTTTTTTTATAGCTCATCAAATGGGGTGTCACAATTCTCTTTGTATTATTTTTAAAAAAGTGCGAAAAATCGTTGTCCCCCACCTTATCTCGAAAAGTACTGACCAAAAAATTTTAAAAACATTCTGGAATATTCTCTACAGGGTGTAGATTAAACGAAAATTATCACGAGTGCATTACCTTAGTAATTTATCTGGTATATAAAAAACAAAAATTTCAAGGTCATCAGTTTTCAGTACAGATCGGAAAGAAACTTTGTTGAAAACTCATTTGGAGTGTGTTTTGTGAAGTCACGGATCATTTTATGCCTCCGTAACAAAAATTTTTAATTTAAAAGCAATCAACGTACGGAACACTAATTACACAAGTTCAACTTGCACTTGACCGGTTATTTTTGCATTTTATATCAATGCTTTCGTATGCGTCTACTAATTTCTTAGCACATGGATTCTTTGTTAACCTTAAATGATCTAATGTTACCATATGATTCTGTTCAAGAGCATGCAGGCAATATTTGATTTTTCAGATCTACTGTACCTTAAATGAGCTAAATGTTCTTTCAATCGACCTTTTTGTTTGCCCAATATGCTTCTTGCTACAGTCATTAGAACTTATCTAATAAATTCCACTTTTATCGCGTTCGTGAATTTTGTTTTTCGGATTTCCTAAGGTATTTTTAAGTTGTCTAATGACCTATAGACTACCGTGAGGCTTATATTATTAAGTCCTGGTATATTTTGGATTATATGGTATCGAAACATATTTCATATTCTGCTAACGAGTAAAAACTTAACTCGTTTATTAAGTTTATGTCATAACCATTGATTCTAATATTCTTAATACAATTCCTTTTATTTCTGAGTCTGACTTCAGAAGTATTAGTCGTGCCAAAGATTCCAAAGTCCCAATGTAGTGCTATCGATATGACAAAATCGCAGTCACGATTGCTATTTGTTTCTTGAAATAGATTCTTCATATTTTTGGTTCCAAGCTTGATGTATTTAGAAAAGACAGTCAGAAAATAGTTATATCTATATTTGGATTAAAAGGATTAAATTAAAAATCATGTCGAATTTAAAATATTTATTTCATATAAAGCTGAAAAAAATCTTATTTAAATAAAGTACTAATAGTAATGAATATATTTTAATAAAATGGTATCACAGAAATATGTACAAATATTTAAAAACAAATAGTACACTAAATCTAATACTAGCAAATGCAATTTTATAAATGGTAGGAATAATTTTTAACACCTTTTCTTACTAAAAAAAGGTTTATTATGTTAGGATGGTTCATTTTACCAATTTTAAAATTACAAAAAAATTTTGCCGTAAAATCTATGTTAAAACCATACAAAAAGTTCGAAAAGTAAGTTAATATCCGAAAAGTGTTAAAAACAAAACCACTATTTAATACTGGAACAACAGAAATCCTAATTCACTAAATGAAATAATGTCATGGTTACAATGCCATTGTAAAATATCTGCTAAATATTTTCAAATGAATATTTGATACCATTTTCCATTATATACAGGGTATTTTCAAAGTTGAGACTTTTGTTCAAATATAATTCATTAAAATAAGTTACTTCGCCAAATATAACGTATATAACTAAGTAATAAAGTATATAGAAACTTTTGAAATACTTGAAAACTTTAATTACAGCCCCGTGGAATTTTATTTATCACCATCTCACTTGCTGGCGATCTTATTTACTATTACCTAATGATGTCAATATTTCAAAAATTTATATATTTTACTGATATTTTACGGACAAAGAACTTAGACCTAGAACTTATGACACGAAAGCTTTTTGATAACTATGAAAGATGAGGGTTAACAGTAAGCTATACAAAAACTAGTTCTAAAATGGACACTTCTAGAAAGAAAAAAGGGGAAGGCCGAAAAAACTTGGATTCACGGAATCCAGAAAGCCATGTCGGAGAAAAACTGAAGACCAGGAGATTTAGAAGACAGAAGACGTTGGCGACTGGGAACCGGAGGGCGTAAAACGCTATGAAACCGGATATGATGATATTTTACATAACAGTTCATAGATATTTTGAATTGAATGTTTACTTTTTCTAAACAGCATGCCACTCGTTGACCTTTTCCTTTTAACCTATTTTTTGCACTTATATTTCGGCCATCAATACAAATCCAAGATAACTTGTGTGTGCAAATAGTGTTTTTTTTTTGAACTGGCGCAGTACAGTAAGTTTTGCGACTTTTATAATAAATGACACAAATGAAAATTTTACTATGATGACGAAGTAACATTTGGCCAAAATGGAATAAATAATTTTCGAAATACTCATGTATGGACAAACCTTCATATTTTTCGTCGATTAAATTTTCCACAACGATTTTCAATAAAAATTTGGCTGGTGTTACCAATAGCATACTTGCCGGTCAATCTGCATTTCTGGAAGCATGATTCACGTTTTAGGCACAAAGTACGCGATTATTTAAATATCGAGCTTCTCAACAGATTTGGAGCCCAAAACGGACCAAATTCTTAGCTACTAAAATTACTAGACTGCAAACTTTAGCCTCCTCGGTTACATGGAATTTTTTTATTCATATAATAACACTACAACTATTCGGGGTCATGAGCTATACGCACTCGACTATTGATACGTCATATGTCTGTTTATAAGAGAAAGTTTAAAAATTTACTCTAGGACCGACTAACTATATCTTTACAGTTGTTTTTTAAATAGATTTTTTGAGAACTTTTATGTGATTTATATTTGGCGAGATGACTTAACTACAAACAGGTAAAAATAATTTTTCAATGTAAAAAACACCCTGTATAGATGTTACTCTTTATAATAACAATGCATGATAACGATTAAATGGCGAATTGTTTTATTTTCCTAGTAGGGGTCGTTGAATAATGCCAATGAGAGATCACCTTATTACAAACATCAATACTTTTTCTATATACCAGGTATATTTTACATACAAAACATTATAATCTTAACAACCCCTGCATATACTTTATGATAATCCTGATTAAATGTTCTTATTGTGAAAACTTTTACATAATAGTGTTATCTATCATTAAACAGGTAAGGCCACTACAGAATTTTAAAAAAATCGATTTTTGCTAATATGCTACGTTGAAGGACAATTGTATAGTGCATGCATCGCCAATTAAAAGTATAACGACATTTTCTACCGTAGAATGTTACTCAAATTTTTAAATGTGTACTCTTGACAAAAATTCCTGAAATTAGCGTTTTTTTCTGGGACCTGGAGTGACCTTACCCTTTAAGGCGTGAAGATTAATTTGCTCGTTTCCATTTATTATGGTACTAATTTCAAATTTTACATAACTGAGGCTTTATATACAACAAAGATCATAGTCCAAAAACTCCATTTCCACAATCATTGTTTTAATCTGTAATATGTAGGCTATACAAGGTCCCACAAAATGTTTAAAAATTCCACTCACAATGAAAACAGCTGACCTATATCTGTTGTATCGAAAGAATTTCTATTGAAACAAGAGAGGTAGTAGAGAAGTATCATAAAAGTTCCTCAGAAATGATTGCATAGAGAAAATTGAAATCTTACAGAAAGTCCTATGTACTTCTTCAAAAAAGTATACCAGACCAATTTAAAGTTCTAAGAAACACATTAACTTTTCCATTACACTGAATTTATAACAATTATTATATGGGAAGTTTGTTTGAAAGACTTGTAACCAGAAAATTAGCCATAGGATCGCAATGCTGCAATAATAACTTTTGATCAGAACATATTTTCACCTAATTTCACTAAATTTTGTAATATTATATTTTTAGGTCCGTTCTTATCTTAAGTGGAAATATTTGTAAATTAAAAATGTGTGTATTCTTAATGTCTTCTACAATCTAGGCCTTTACTACTATCATACAAGTAACCCACTTCTAGTAGTTAAACACTTACTACTATCCTTTTCTCTGATTAATAACTCTTATGTATTGAACAAAAAGAAACTAAAGTAAATGAACATAGTCAAGTCCATCAGAATCAAGCAATTATAATTCACTGGTCAATCAATAATCAATCACTAGAGAGAGTAACAATATACAGTTTTTTTTTAAGTTGTAACATTTATTTATCATTCCAGATTATAGCCTAAAAAAAATTTAGAAAAGAAACAGTGATTAATCAGACACCAAAGAGAATGTTTAAAACTATCAAATAATTCGCCTCTAGGCGCTGGAATGTCTGCTATATAAAAAAGATTTGTATTGAAAAAGAATTGTAAACAAAATTTTAAACAGAAAGTATCTTAATGGTATGAGGAACTTGTCAGCGTGCACATTGAAATTTTATACGTCCAAAATTAAATGAAGAAAATACTAGAAAAGTATGATTTTCTTTGCCATTAGATCTTTATATAGAGAATAACTGCTAACATTAATTGGTTTACTGAAGAATACAACCTGCTAACAAAAAAAATCTGCCAACTTAAAGAAGACCTTGTATGTGAAATAATAAAAATAACTGGGCTTTAAGTGTAAATTATATCAAGGTTAATTATTTCTGCAGTGCATTTTTTAACATAGGTCTATTTTTCTCTTAAAAATTTAGAGAAGCAGATTTAATCCTTAAGTCTGTTGTGTATGATTTTAATATTTATTTATGAAAAAATTATAAATGTCCTTAAAAAATAAGTTGACTTTTTGATAAAGCACCGTTTCAGCTTCTAATGTACAGAAATTTGTATAAAAGGATCAGAATTCACTCATATTTTGCCCACTTTTTAGTCAGCTGGCAAATTTATCTGGAAAAAGATGGCGGTTTCGAATCGATGAATTCGGTTTTTTTTTTAACGTCCAACAATGAAATAAAGCGAGAATTAGCAACCAGCAAAATAAATATATTAGCGACCAATATGGCTTCCATAAGCAAAGATCACCAAGAGATCCTCTAACTTTTCTAACATATGTTTGGAATTACGTAATTGAACACTCTGGATAATCTAGAGCGGTTGCACGGTATGGTGCGAGGTCCAGAACGTTACGATCCGAAAGATCAAAGTCGTCGCTTCGAAATCGCTGGTATTAAATTTTGCACGTTTTGTGCATCTTAACACCTTCTTTTAAAGCTGAACAAATCATTTATGGAGCTTCAAAGCTTTTTTGCATTTGAAGTAGTGTTTCAATTCTGAGGTTATGTGAATAGCCGTATCGCTTGGTGATTTTGCTTCTTAAGGATTGATATCTCCATACATAAAAGTGACGAAAAATAGAAAAAATTCGGAACAAGATTTTGAGATACTTATTTCAAAAATACCGCATTAATTTGTACACCTTCTACTATAGCTAGAGTTAAAAAATGTTCTGCACAACCATCTAAAAACTATAAAAGATCAGAACTAATAAAAACTATTTCATTATTAATGTATTATACCCGTGAAGTTTATCCACTTAATTTTTCGATGGCAAAAACAAACTGAAAATGGAAACGTAACAAAAATATTGCAATAAAAAATACTTACTTAACGAACCAGTTTACTGGTAGAACTTAAGCATTACTAATTATTACTTGGCTGCCCACAAACTAAAGTAACTAAAATTAAAAAATAACGTTGTTGCTAAAGCTTTTCATCCTAAAATAAAAATTACAAAGCAATATAAAATCTTAAAACTTAAAAATAAAAATACGTGTATGGTTTAAAACAATATTTAGCCACTATATTGATATGACGCTGCAACTGGCTGCAAGTGACGTGGCGTATGCTGCAGTCTCTGTATATGGCAAGAACGGCATAGAAGTCGGCCATCAAGTGGATAACAGCGTTTATCAGGCTCGTCTGTTAACTGCATGCCACATTCTTCACATATGTAACAGTCGACATGAAAATCTTTGTCCATTGACACTACGCGGACCGTTTCTTCAGTACCTTCGACGGGAGTTATTCCTACAAATAGAATATGTCTTCAATTTTTCATGTATGTATGAGGGTGTTCATCAGTTATCTACCTAGTCATGAAAATGAAGTCTTACAAAAAATTGCTTGGTTGTCAAATTGCAGGGTGTTACTTTGAGAAAATTTTGTATTCTTCTGAAGAAAGACCTCAAAGCCGAAAATTTTCCTCAGAGGATAACTTAGGAGCGGCCGCATACTGGAACTTTTCGCACTTTGTAGTCCCAAAACCCCGTAGAACCTTCATTTCTCAATCAATTTCAGAGATTTTTTTTAATGATCTATGTAAAAATACGAACCAATTCCTCATGAGCTATTTTGAAAAAAAAAAATGCCCGGATTATAGGAAATTTATTTAAAAGGTGAGGATCACTTGAAAAAGTTTTCTCTGTAAATTCAGGTATTTTCAATTTCCCTAAACTACAAGCAGAATTAGCAACCTCTACTGGAACCAGATGACATTTATTAAGGCAGAAGGGGAGCGTTCAGAATTAATATCGATTGAACGTGGAGTAAGGCAGGGTTGTGTTTTGTCTCCACTATTGTTTAGTATATACTCTGAGCAAATCTTCAGAGAGGCACTCGAAGAGGCTGATAAAGGAATACTGCTTAATGGGGAGCGAATAAATCATATTCGTTATGCTGACGATACAGTGGTTATGGCTGATGACTTAAAGGGTTTACAACATCTTATGAGAAAAAATAACCGAAGTCAGTAATCGATACGGCCTAAAACTTAATATCAGCAAAACAAAGTACATGGTAATCAGCAAGCCTCCGGTTCCTGCTACCTTGTTGATGGTTAACAATCACAAATAGAAAGAACTCCACAATATTCATATCTAGGTACCATGATAAATGAACAGTAGGATCACTCGCAGGAAATTTGTTGCTGTATTAAAAAAGCTAAAGCAGTGTTCCTCCTCCTCCTAAGATGTCTTTAACGTCCTTCTTTACGGTGTAGAACTTGGACGCAGACTGACGACACTTCTAAGAAACTTGAAACATTTGAATTATGGCTATTTCGCAGAATTTTGAAAAATTCTTATACAGTAATACCCCGCTTTACGCGAGGGATACGTTCCGAAAAAAATCGCGTTAACTGAAATTCGCGTATATCGAGGTTTATGATTAAACATAGTCAAAATTTAATACAAAAAAATACAAATCATTTTAATCAATCACTTTAATTCTAAGAACACTTTATGCAATACATACTCTTATTTTTTACGGAAAAATACATCTATTGTCTTTTGGGTAACGTTTTGTTTACGTTCTTGTAAAATACGTTCATAACACCCAACACTGTTTTTAATTGTTTGACACACGGTCAAGACACGGTCATCATTATTGTCTATACTCTGCAATATGTCCAAACCTGAATAAATTTTTGAAAGTGCATTTTGTATTTCCCCTGAAGATAAAACTTTCTCTTCTACTTGTTCTTCCTCATCGTAGATAGGATTATTCTGTAACTCGATCAGATCTTCATTGCTAATAGGATCGTCGTGCGTTGCTACAAGTTCTACGAGATCTTCTACCGTGACATCTTCAAGTTCAGACCCCTCAATCATTGCAGCAATGTCTTCAAGCACTTGTCTCTGCATCTGGACAATTCTTCTAGGTGCTTCCACTACATCTGGCCAAAGATTACGCCACACCCCATTCATACAACTCATTTTAACTTCCTTCCAAGCCTCTTCTATGTTGTGAATAGACTTCATAATGTTGTATGACTTCCACCACTCTCGCATAGACTGTCTTCCTTCCCCGTCAGTTTCATGAATTAGTTGGCTAAAAGTGCGGCGATGGTAATAAGCTTTGAAGTTTGCTATTGCTCCCTGGTCCATAGGTTGTAATATTGACGTAGTGTTTGGTGGAAGGAACTTTACGTACACTTTTAAGTCTCTGGGCGTATCAAGTGAGGTTGGATGTCCTGGGGCATTGTCTAAGAGTAATATAACTTTAGGTTCAAGCCCATTTCTGTCACAGTATGATTTGACTGATGGGCAAAAACTATTAGAATACCATTCTTGAAAAATTTCCCGTGTAACCCACGCCTTTCTGTTTGATCGCCACACAACTGGTAGACTTGTCTTGTCTGTGCCTCGCATTGCACGGGTGTTTCTGAATGGTACACTAGTAAAGGTTTCAGTTTGAAATCACCAGTGGCATTACCACCCAGCAGAAGTGTTAGTCGATCTTTCGCAGCTTTGAAACCACTGGCTTGACGTTCTTCCTTAGAAATGAATGTTCGAGATGGCATTTTTTTCCAGTAAAGTGCGGTCTCATCAACATTGAAGATGAGACAAGCAGGAATTTTCTCTCGTCTAACGAAGTCTTGAAACTTGTCTGGAAACTCAGCTGCAGCTTGAATGTCCGCGCTGGCCGCCTCGCCTGTTATGTGGATATTGTGAAGATTAGAACGCTGCTTGAACCGATGGAACCAGCCTCTGCTGGCAGCAAAAGTCGGAGTGGCACTCCCTTCTCCTTCTTTTGTTTTCAGCATCTCATACAAAGATTTTGCTTTTGTGCATATGAGATCTTGACTTAGTGGTGTGTTCTTCTTATTCAAATCTTCGATCCAGACTGACAGCAATTTCTCCATTCTTTCTAAGATAGATGATCTCGAACGAGAAAGTTTTGTTGCACTTATAGGTGTTGAACCTTCGCTGGAGATTTTAATTTTTTCCCGATTTTTATAAATCGTTCTCACAGTCGATTCTGAGAGTCCAAAATCTCTCCCAACAATTGTTGCTTTGCCTCCATTTTCCATTCTTCTTAACACTTTCATCTTCAATTCCAAAGTGACGCTTTTACGCTCTTTTTTCTTTACAGGCGGCATTTTTAACGTAGGGTTAAATTATGTATGTATGTATCTCCAATAAATATTAAAACAAAACTGCCAGCCGACCGAACTAACATTACGGAACAAATGAACACACGAAACGAACGAGGAAATCCCCATAGAACAAAGTCGAAGGACAGGGAATTCCCAATTCTTCAAAGAGAATATTCAGAGAAAGCGGGGATCCCCCCGCGACCATAGAGAAGTTAATGACTACATGAGCGCGAAATTTGAAATTCGCGTTATAGTGAAACCGCGCGTAACGGGGGGGTCGCGCTAAGCGGGGTATTACTGTACTGACGATATTACCAACGAGGATGTCTTACGTCGCATGAACAATAAACTGGAAATTGTGGAGACTATTAAAGTAGGAAAATTGGAGTATTTAGGACACATAATGAAAAAATCCCACGGATTACTACAGCAAATATGTTTAAGGGGACCAGGACGCAGACGGATCTCCTAGCTAAACAATATGCGAAATTAGTTCTCAACAAATACTACCGGTCTTTTTAGAGCTGCAGTGGATAAAATAATAATAGTGCCAACATTCGAACTGAATAGACACTTTAAGAAGAAGAAGACAAGCTAGGTTATTTTTTTTACGTGTATTGTTTAATAATTAATTAGTTAATAATTATTAATTCATAGTTAAAAAGAAATTCGAGTCAGTTTTCGATCAGGAGAAGTTCTGGATCACTCTAGAAATAATTTAGTAGTATAATTAAATAATCGATAATTATTAATTAGTTGAAAAAAGTGTATTAATATTATGTAAACATGAAAATGGCCTTCATAAGATTAAGGTAAAGTAGGAGGAACTCGAAATTGCGAAATGATTTGAATGAGTAGTTTAGGGAAATATAAGATATTATAAATATAGAAAAACTACCAAAAATGGCCCATTATCTCAAAACTGGACTCTTTTTGGCCAAAATGACTATCGAATTCGTAATCAGCAACCTGAAAAACATAAGATCTCGTATATTATATCAATATAAATATATTTTATTCGAATTAAATGCAGAAAAACTACCAAAATAGGCCAAAAAATGGCCATTATTTCAAAACTGGACCACTTTCAGCCAAAATGACTACCAAATTCGTAATCGGCGACCCAAAAAACATACATTTAAGTTATACAATTCTATGGAACAAAACACAGAAAAGTGTGCGCAAGTAATACAGTATATACATTTTTGAACTCGTGTTTTTACAAGCCTTCATTTTACATCCCACTTGATGACTTGATAATTTTTTTTTCACTTTTGATTTGACCCCCCAAAACTAACCCCTTAAGTCAAAATTTAACTTTCAAAACTACACGGCAATTCCTATTTTAGCGCCAAATTTCAACTTTCTATATCCAATAGTTCCGGAGAAAATCGGGTGTAACAGACGGACAGGCAGACACCGTACGGAACACACACAGCAGATTAGTGAAGACGGTAGTTATGTAGAAACATTTTTTAAAAATCTTCATAGCTCAGTAGATAACTTAAAAAAACACCCTCGTATATGTAGTTGTAAGTTCTTACAGTCTGATCAATGTATCTTTGTAGTCATGTGATCATCGCGACGTCAAGAATATTCATACGATTCAATCAAATGTCAATTTAGTGAGTTTTAAATGGCAATTTCAAAAGTCAAAATACAATTTAAAATTTCTCATTCGGTTTGGTATTTAATGAAAACTACGGATATATTAAATGTGTATGATGTGTAAAACACCCTAGTTTTTACTTTGAGGGACATTTACTCTCTGTATAAATCCAACGTCTAATATCACCTATTTTTATTTTTCAGGTTGCTATCATATTTTTATTGTTTATAAACTCGGCGGTACTGGCTTCTAAAACATGAAGCTATACCCAAATTCCAGGTTATTCGCTGTCTTTCTTTCATATGTACAAATAACCGAGGCAGATAATAGCGCGAATGCTGTAAATAACTTCAGATGACAAAAGACCTACGTTTTTAAGTTTTTAAATATACTTAACATGTTGACAAGAAGAATAATATAGACGGATGTTTACACCATATTCAGACATTTATGACGTGCATGCAAAGAATCATTGATCGGACTATATTCTTATCATATACAGTTAAGCACTTTGGAACATTTCCCGCTTTTCGGGGCCAAAGTCTGCCTCAACCGCAAAGCTTGAAATTTCACATATTTCAGGTTTTATTACGCCAAATCTATCTTATTCATGTGTAGAAGGTAATTTTTAAAATCAAGTAAATTATACACCGTCTGTCTAAAAGTTCCCGGACGGCTTTCATAAAAAAATAGGAAAATTAAAATGAACATTTTATTACTTCAGCTGTTCTACATCGGAGGGGACCGACCCAAATACAAGGTTCAAAATATTCAGACAACGATGTGAAACTGTTAGGAAAATTTTCTTTTGCAGTCATGTTTAACTTGCGCGTCACAGTGGCTTTAATGTCGTCTAAACGTCATAGCGTCAACCCTTCACGTGAACCTTTATTTTTGGGAATAAAAAAACGTCATTAGGAGCTAAATCAGACGAATAAGGAGGGTGTTGGAGTACAGACACTTGTTTTCGCGCCAAAAACTGCACCACAATCCCAGCAGTGCGAGTGGGCGCGTCGTCATGAAGCAAAGTCGCTCCATGACATCCAAATAGTACTTGGCGTTCACTGTAGTGCTCTCGGGAAACAAATTGTTTGTAGATAATTCCTTCGATCTCGGCGAACCACTACTGAGCCATTGTTTACAGTTTTGTGATGGGCTCGTACTGGTAACACCACGTCTCATGGCCCGTGAAAACTTTCTGCAGAAAAGAATCGTGCGCATTTTTCAATTCGAAGAAGTTTTCGCTGGCGTTCACCCGTTGCTGTGTTTGTTCGTGTGTCAGGCTGTGGGGAATAAACTTTGCGCACATTTTCCTCTTGTTCAAAACATTCCGAACAATGTCTTGAACATTTGGTTTAGAGATGTTGAGCTTTTCTACCATCAATTTGCATGAAAGATGACAGTCGGTTTTCAGAAGATGACTCCTATCCTTAAAACGTTTAAACCACTCAAACACTTGTGACCGCGATAAACAATCATCACCGTAAGCTTTTTCCAAAAATTCAAATGTCTCTGTAGTTCTTTTATCCATTTTCACATAGAATTTGATCACTGCTCGCACTTCTGTTCATACAGTTCGCATATCTACTACTCAGGACAGACTGATCACTGACTGGTTGAGTGCAAATGTGTTGTTTATAGATGTGAGTTTAAGCTTTTACTGTTGTTTACGAGATGGCGCTGCTTCGGTGAAGAAATCCGCCAGGGAACTTTTTGGGCAGACGGCGTATTTATATTGGGTGACTGCAAAAATTCGTGCCCGATTAGAAACCAAATTAAATACAACACCTTCTCATGAAAAATAGTATTTATTAATCAATAATGTAGTTTCCATCATTTTCTATAACTACCTCTCATCGTTTTACAAGTGTTTGATTTACTTCTTGGTAGAAACTGTGTGGTTTCTCTTCAAAGAAAGTCGTAAGGTAGTTTTTTTTACTTTTTTCATAGAATCAAATTTTTTTGCCATTCAAATTATTTTGCAGAGAACGAAACAGATGAAAATCTGAAGGGGCAAGGTCAGGGAAATATGGCGGGTGATGGAGGTTTTCCCATTTTAACTCCCTAAGTTTTCGCAGTGTCTGTTAAGTGACATGTGGTCTAGCGTTGCCATGATGAAAGATGATGCCTCTTCGATTGAGCAAATTTGAACGTTTTGCTTGGATTTCAACACTGAGTTGGGTAAGTTGCTCCCAGTACTTCTCCGCAGTTATTGTTTGGCCACGTGGAAGAAGCTAGTAAAAAAATATTCTTCTGTAATCCCAGCAGACACATAACGACACTTTCATCGGATGCAATTCAGCCTTTGCCATAAATTCTGCTCTGTCACTTCCATGCTTCCAGCTTCTTTTTCTTATTATATTGTTATACACAATCCATTTTTCATCTCCAGTTATAACTTGATCCAAGAAAGGTTCGTTTTTTCGACGGGCGAGGGGAGAAATGGCTGTGGAAACAAAGTTCTGTTATGTCAGAACGTGTGGAACCCATATATCGAGTTTCGAAGTGTATGCAAGTTGTTTCAAATGATCAAATGCAGTCGAATTATCAATATTTAGTCTCTTAGCAATAACTTCAGTGGTAGTCCATGGATTATTATTTGCTAAGTTACGTATAAAGCCAGTATCAATGCCGAGAGATCGCCCAGAGCGAAGTTTATCGTTTAGATTGAAGTTACCATTTCGAAATTGACCAAACCACTATTTAACTATTATAAAAGCAGGAGCACGATCCAAATAAACGTCTTGAATATTTTTTGTTGCAGTTACAACACTCACTCCCTTTTTAAATTCATATAACATAATATGACGAAAATGTAACTTTACATTTCCCATTTTGAATATTAACTTTGCACACAAATTAATTTAAATATTTTACTTTTTTTTAAGATTATGTTAACTCACAACACATTTAGATAACTGTCAGTTAATAATATGATTATAAAAGAAACATCAGCACAGACAAAAGTGCATGCTTCTGCCATTGATGAAAATCAGGCATGCAATCACCCAATACATACATACCTTTTCCACAAGATGCACATTTGGGAGCAAACATTCTGTGGTAATCATTGACACAGTATATTTTATTATCTACATCAACAGTGAATGGCACACCATCCAAACATTCATTACAGACACAGCAACGGAAAACATCCTGGGTGATATGATTTGCCCATTGCTTGGAGAATCTGAAAATTGTGTAAA
This sequence comes from Pachyrhynchus sulphureomaculatus, assembly GCA_019049505.1. Classification (NCBI taxonomy): domain Eukaryota; kingdom Metazoa; phylum Arthropoda; class Insecta; order Coleoptera; family Curculionidae; genus Pachyrhynchus; species Pachyrhynchus sulphureomaculatus. The sequence goes on from CM032447.1 coordinate 58,116,831, forward strand.
AAGAAAGGATAATTGCATTAAACTAATTTTAATATATATATATATATATATATATATATATATATATATATATATATATATATATATATATATATGTATATATATATATATATATATATATATATATATATATATATATAATAAACGTCTTTATTTTATACTCGGCGAAATGCAGCAGTGCTGTTGTTAACAGAGTTCTTAAAAATACACAAAACATAAAAAATAAAATAAAAATACAAACTCAAATATAATTTAAGAAGTATCCATTAGTACTTAAACTCTACTTATTCTAAACTAAAAAAGGAAAACATTGTAATTCTACATCATATTGATACCCATAAACGAATCATGATCCCCACCTTACCCTATAAAAGAGACATAATAATAACAGTCAATAAGTCTGAAATAAAATCTCCTTTAGCTGCCTTCTGAAAGATAGTTTAGACAGAGCGAGCAAACCTTCAAGAATTTAGTTCAGAAGTTTAGCAGATGTATAGCCGAAAGACTGTTTAAACACACTTGTATGATGCCTAGGTATTTGAAAGCGGTCGTTGTACCTAGTATTACGCTGATGCACCGAACTTCGATGATGCAGCCTTCCACACAGATACTGTGGCACTCCGGTCCTCAACAGTGTATGCAAAAAGCAACCCAGATGTAGCCTTTCTCTATCCTTAATACGCAACCATTTCAGCTCCTTCAGCCTGCTACTGACATGATCCCTCCCCTTGCATCCAAAAATAAAACGTACACAGGAGTTTTGAATTTTTTGCAGCTTATACTTCGACATAAGCTCCAGGCACGGACCGTAAACAAAATTACGATAATTAGAGTGAGAAAGGACAAGAGTCTCGCACAAATATTTTTTTAAGCTCAAATTGACGATATGCCGATTCTTATATAAATTACGTAGTGAACAATACGCCCTTTGAGCTATCAAATAAACCTGCTTTCTAAACCTGAGCTTACTATCAAATAATATTCCCAAGTTTTTATATTCAGTAACAAACGGAATTCTCTTCTGGGCCATATTTAAATTGAAATTTGCCGAAGCCCATTCACTGTTTGTTCCAAAATACAGTACTGCCGACTTTCTCGGATTTATCTTCAAACCATTGTTATTAGAGTAGGTAAAAATCGAATTTAAACAGTAATTAATTTCCTGCTCCGCCCGTAATGCGTTAAGACTATTAAAGCTCCTTAAAATCTGACTGTCATCTGCATATTGTATTAGCCTATAATTATTAACACAACAATGCATATTCATTGTATAAATGACAAACAACAATGGTCCCAAAATCGACCCCTGAGGGACGCCTCTATCTAAAGCTAAACTTGGTGACACGCGGCGATTAATCAGCACACGCTGTAATCTATTCGTCAAGTAGTCCTTTAATAAATTTATTGTTCGTTCTTTAAAACCATAACAATGAAGTTTGGCACACAGCAAGCGGGGATTCAGCGTGTCAAATGCCTTGCTGTAATCGAGAAGAATATATATATATATATATATATATATATATATATATATATATATATATATATATATATTATACATATATATATATATACACATACATACATATATATATATATATATATATATATATATATATATATATATATATACATATATATATATATATATATATATATATATATATATATATATATATATATATATATATATACTAGCAGTGCCCGCGGCTTCGCTCGCGTGGACTTGATTCACTACTGTCGTCACTGCTTATTCCTTATGTTACCTAACGTAATAAAATATCTCCCATTATTTCTCCTTATCTGCCATTATCTCACCATAATTCCCATTATCTAGTCTTATCTCTGCTTATCTCCCATTATTTCTCCTTATCTCCCATTATTTATACTTGTCTCCCATTATCTCACCTTATCTCCCATTATCTAGGCTTATATCGAATTATATAGAGCATACGCATAAATTTATAAAAACACGACAGATAGACAGAGACATTGCATTTTATATATATATATATATATATATATATATATATATATATATATATATATATATATATATATATATTTTATTTAGATATAGATTATTATTATTATATAACTTGGCCAAAGAACATATGTATGAATTTAAAAAAAGACACGTAAATCGGATAAGTGATTCTCGCGTGATAAACGCACTAATGGACAGACAGACAGACATAGAGACATTGCATTTTTATATATATTATAGATTATAGATATTCTTTGCTACATAATATTGTTCCATATTTAATGGCTTAGGCTGTGTATTGCAAAGAAACGCGCTAGCAGCAAACTTTTTTCCGACTTCATTCACTATTATCGTCACTGCTCATTCCTTATGCTACCTATCGTAATAAAATATAGCTATAATCTGGCCAGAGAACATATATATGTTTTTTAAATAAAAAGTACGTAAATCGGATAAGTGGTTCTCCAGTGATAAGCGCACTAACGGACAGACAGACAGACAGAGAGACGTTGCATTTTTATATATATATATATATATATATATATATATATATATATATATATATGTATATAATATATATATATATATATATATATATATATATATATATATATATATATATATTATATATATATATATCAATTAATATATATAAAATGCAACGTCTCTCTGTCCGTTAGTGCGCTTATCACTGGAGAACCACTTATCCGATTTACGTACTTTTTTTTCAAAAACATACATATGTTCTCTGGCCAGGTTATAGGCTATATTTTATTACGATAGATAGCATAAGGAATGAGCAGTGACGATAATAGTGAATGAAGTCGGAAAAAAGTTTGCCGCTATATATATAACACATGGGCTGAAAAGTCCCGGGCCTAACACATAGATGGCGCTAGTTTTATTGCAGTCACCTTTTTTTCAGTTAATACTAACCTTCAAAAGACAGCTGTTTAAATTTCATGATATTCTATTCATTAGTTTGTGAGTTATTGTGCTAAGAGTGACGCTACTTTTGTTATTTTCAAAACAATGGATCAAAAACAATTTCGTGTTTTAATTTTACACTGCTTCTTGATGGGAAAAAATACCGTTCAAGCGAAGCAATGGCTTGAAAAGTGTTATGGGGACTCCGCTCCATCAGAAACAACAATAAAACGTTGGTTTGCTGACTTCAAACGTGGTCGTAGAGACACCGATGATGCAGAACGCAGTGGACGTCCAAATGAGGCGGTAACACCAGAAAACATCAAAAAAATCCATAAAATCGTTTTGAATGATCGAAAAAGTGAAGTTGCGTGAGTTAGCTGACATCGTAAAGATATCAAAAGAACGTGTTGGCTTTATATTGCATGAGCATTTGACTATGAGAAAGCTCTGTTCAAAGTGGGTGCCGCGTTTGCTCACTGTTTATCAAAAACAAGAACGTGTTGATGATTCTGAGCAGTGTTTGGCCATTGTTAGAGCGGCGCTGGAATGATTGCGTTGCTCTTGATGGAGATTACGTTGATGAATAATAAAGCTAATTTTGAACCAAAAAAAACCGTGTTTTCTTTGTTAGGCCCGGGACTTTTCAGCCCATGTGTTATATATATATATATATATATATATATATATATATATATATATATATATATATATATATATATGTATATATATATATATATATATATATATATATATATATATATATATTATATATGTATATATATATATATATATATATATATATATATATATATATATATATATATATTATATATATATATATATATATATATATATATATATATATATATATATATATATATATATATATATATATATATAAATATATATATATATATATATATATATATATTATATATATATATATATATATATATATATATATATATATATATATATATATATATATATATATATATATATATATATATATATATATATATATATATATATATATATATATATATATATATATATATAATATAATATATATATATATATATATATATATATATAATATAATATATATATATATATATATATATATATATATATATATATATATATAATATATATAAATATATATATATATATATATATATATATATATATATATATATATATATATATACATATATATAATATATATATAATTTGGAATGTAATCTCAGAAATGCCTGTTTCGAGAATGAACGTGCAGTTTAAGGCGTCGATGGGCCGGGGGCATTAAATCCATAAACACATTAAATGTAGGAGCTATAAACTGCATTTTGTCTAGGACTGTTTTTAATAACTTTCTATTAAAAATTTTACCTCTCTTTCTACAGTCTATCAAGTAAGAACGTGTCCGCGATAATTTATTTTTGGTAACTGCAATACTAGCGATTCAACAAAAAATCGGTAGAGGGAACCTTTGTCTATGATGCATTTTACTATCAGTCGATTCCGAACTTTCTTCGAAATCACGTAAAATTCAAAATGAGTTGTGTTTGCGCGTCGGTTCGAGGTCTTTCTTTGTTCCAATCCAAAAATACCTAAAATGACATTCTGCGGTTGCTAAAAATGTCCACGACTTGCCAAAACGTGGCTCGGTAGGCAAAGTCACTTCGAAAGTCGAAAAATGAATCGTGTCTTTGTTTCCACGGGACCCGAAATTAGCACCGCGTCAAGAAGTGGCAAAATTAAAAAAAATCGGGTTTGAATGTATCCTATGAGACCATTCAACAACATCTTCATGCTCATGATGTCAAATTCCGAAGCACGTTGAAAAAACCGTTGCGAAGCGGCTCGCTTGGGCCCACGATAAGATACTAGTGTGGCCCTCACAATCGCCGGACGCCAACCCTATTGAAAACGTTTGGTCCCTTGTGAAGAAAAAGTTCAGAGGAAAGACTCTGAGGACTTTGACTCAGTTGTCTCGAAAGGTTCGAAAAATTTGGAGATCATTGCCGCACGCGTATATAGAAAATCTCGTTAACACCATGCTTCGAATATGCCAAATTATTGATGCAGGAGGCCATTGGACAACTTACTAAGGTAACTGCGCCGTTGCGTTGTTAGCACACCAAAGAATACATTGATGGCAAAAATTTTCTTGACACATTTTTTCAAGAATACGAGCGGTCAGGTCACGTTCTTACTTGACCGACTCTAATTCTCTGTCGTTTCTTTTTATTGATCACTTCAACTGTGTTGCCCAGACACTTTAAATATAACGTTTCTCGGTTTACTGTCATGTATGAAACACACTCCCAACATACCACATGCTGGTGAATAGAAGTCACTGTCAATAAATAACTCACCAAATTTTGACTTCAAATATTGCAATAAATAACTCGCTAACATGTCCTATATAAATTGTAAAACAGACATGTTTTTACTCCAAATGTTTATGAGGATCTCATCATATGGGGGGTGACCGCGGCAAAATCTGTGGTGGTTCATAGAGAGGACATCCTCACCTACCCACTCCCCACCTCCTTTGGAGGTGTGGTGTTTTTATATTATTTTTACTCCAAATACACAATGTTTATGGGGTGCATCTTTTTATGGGGGGGAGGGGTGACCAGGGCAAAATTTATGGTGGCTCGTAGAGGGGACATCCTCCCCTACTACCTTCATCCACCTCCCATCTCCTCCGGGGGTGGAGCTGTCTTTTTAACCATTACCATATTTTTACATTAGTATTAAAATGCTTACCATTTCCATAATAAGGTGACCACAAATAGCACATTTCTCTGCTGTTTGTTGAAATCCAGAGTACTAAAAACAAGAACAAATTATTTTATTTGCCAATAAAGGTCATGTATTAAAACTATATTGCTTTAAAAAATAATTTATTCTTCCAGGGTCGGACTGAAATTGTGAAAATGTAAACTCACCAAGAAGTTTATGTGGTTTTATTACTATGTTATAATTTATAAAGTATTTACTAGTTAGTAACTACACAAATTACAAAATTCTAAAAATACTTAATGACAGTCTAAATCATGTGAAGTAAATAATCTGTCCCAATACTTCAACTATTTTGTAATTTTTAGTGTTTCATACAGAACTCTTATAAAATCACTTCAGTGTCTGTTTGTCCGTCTGTCACACTTGAGCTTCTCCGAAACTATATCACATAGAAAGTTGAAATTTAGCATTAAATTAGAATTTGATGGCCTCATCAGAGCCGTCTAGTTTTGAAAGTTAAATTTTTTCTTAAGGGTCTTCGAATGATCGGTCAAATGAAAAGTTGTAAAAACACAAGATGATTTTCAAAAAAATTGCGAAAAATCGCTGTCCCGCCCCTTATCTTGCTTGAAAAGTACTAACCAAAAAATTTTGAAAAAATTCTGAAATATTCTCCCCTGGGTGTAGATTGAACGAAAATTATTACGAGTGCATTACCTTTACTAATTTATCTGGTATATAGAAAAAAAAAGAAAAATTTCAAGGTAGTTTATTAGTCAAGTTTTCAGTAAAGATCAGAAAAAAAAAAACTTTGTTGAAAACCCATATAGGGTGTGTTTTGTGAAGTCATTGATCATTTTATACCTCTGCAACAAAAATTTTTATTTTAAAAGCAAACAACGTATGGAACACGAATTGCACAAGTCCGACTTGCACGGTTATTTTTATTTTTAACGATTGATTCTTGTAATTAATTTAACGAAAGTTTTAAGTATATACTGAAAGGTACGTTTAAAATTAGAATCGTGTATCAAGGGAATATATTAAACCTATTGTTGCCAGCTCCGACCCTGTTATTACTACACAACTATTAAAAAAAAAACACTTAGCATGCAGAAACAGGGTCAGTCGATAAATACTGCTACAAGATGCTGACTGTTAAGAATGCTGCTTTACCCAAAAAAATATATCTAAATATGTTCTTAATTTCAAATAATTTTAATAAATGTAAGCTCTGTATATACGTTTAAATTTTAGTTCCAAATAGACACTCCAAAATAGTAAAAATAAACCCCCAATAAACTGTCATGTTTTTGTAATCAGCATATAATTTTGCCTAATTTGATACCACACTTGCTATTAGAGCTGGGCTGTATCTAGCTACTGAGTAATTACCCTACTTTTTGATATTAGTTTATTCAAAATGATGTAGTTTAGTTACATGGGTAACTTAATTAAATAGCAACATCTACGTGTTTTTTAGCAGCTTGCCCAGTCCTACTGGCTATGATACGAAGATTTTTTTTTTTCCTTATACAGTAAATCGTCAAACATCAGTCATTTTGTCTTATAAAAAATTTAATATGTTGTTGAAGTAATCAATATGAACAATTTTTTTTAAGATTTCATTCATTCCAGCTTGAGAGTATAAATTAAAGGAAAAAAGTTGATAAAAATGCTGGCAATGAAACTACATAAGTTTGAAAGTTACTTTAATGAATGGTTTACATAACTTCTAGTTGTTTAAATAACCATCTGCTTTCTTAAAAAGCTGTGCAAATGTGCTTAAAAAAAAGTGTGAGCTACAGCCACAAGCAATTTTATTGAAAAAGTAGCTTGAATAAGCTGCAAGCTAACAAAAATTAGCTAAGTTATGAAATTAAATTCTCAGTAACTAGTTTGTCCTGCTCTAATGGGCTGTCAGCGGGAACAAATATACCAAAACAGATATATATGAAATAAATAACCTTCCTTTGGTAGCCTTCATCTGTCGCATCGATTACTCGTTACTACCGTCTGCACACTAACGCGCCATGTAATTTAAAGAACTGATCCGAAATAAATTAGGTCGGAATTTTTCGTATTTGTGACTGATGACATAACACTTGACATATGGTATATACATATTGCTAATTAAATAACTGCATATATATTGTTTTTTTATTTGTATATTCCACTGGAAGATCAAAATTTTTGGGAGACAGATTTCTGGCCTGTTAGGATACCTAATATTATGATACTGATATGTGTTGAAGTTTTATTTTATTAGTTGATGTCACTATATCAAAAATTTAGCTGTATCGAAAAACTAATAAAATGATTAATGCAGTTCTCAAACACTGAATATGATTTTGCCACTCTAAAGAATGACTTAATCCAAGCATTATAACTCAATATTTTAAACGAAATACTTCATGATGAGATATTACCCCCAAAAATTGTCTAGAGAAAGGACTTCTGTTAAAATTGGAAAAAGGACATTATGTTCAAATTCCCCTACTCCAACACTACGGGTGTCAAGTAGTCGAGTACGGGTTCCAAGGAAAAACACCACCTACTATTCCCTTAGTGCAGTCAAGAATGCCCGATATTGTCTGCAGACAGCGTATCATAAAACGTATTTTAATGAAGCTAGACACCAAAAAAGCTTCTGGTACTGACGGAATACCTGCCATAGTTCTCAAAAATTGTGCGAGGGAACTAACACCAGTTTTCTGTAGACTTTTCAACCTATCGTACAGAAAGGGAATATTTCCTTCCTGCTGGAAATATGCCACAGTTCAGCCGATACCTAAAAAAGGCCAGAAGACCTTGCCAAATAACTACTGACCAATCGCACTGCTTTCAATAATATCAAAAGTCATGGAAAAGGCTACCAATCAGCATTTTCTAAAATATCTTGAAGGATTCAACATTATTAGCGATATTCAATATGGCAAAAATAGATCACACACGTTTTGGAACAAAGCAATTGAACACTTTGCAGAATCTCGAGCGGTTGCTCTTGAAATATCCAAGGCATTCGATCGTGTTCGGCACGATGGGCTGTTGGCTAAGCTACGCTCTTATGGTATGTCTGAAAAGTTCTGTTTGTGGCTCTCATGTTTCCTCAGGGAGCGTTCTTTACGAGTGCCAGTCCACGGATTTCTTTCTAACACCTTCACTATCAACGCCGGTGTACCTTAAGACTCCATACTGTCTCCTACTCTTTTTCTCATTTACATTAACGATCTGCTGGAAAAGACCGAGAATCCAATCACAGCTTTGCAGATGACAGTAGGATTATCTCTTCATTCACTTTGAACGCTCGGACATCGGCTACTCAGACGAATATCCGCAGACAGCAGGAAGTCATTCAACTTAACAAAGACCTGGAAGAAATTTTATTTTGGGGTGACAGTACCACGTGGAATTTAACGCTACAAAAACCCAGGCGGCAGTTTTTTCTAAAAAAGTTAACGTTGCTGAACCCGACATATTTATGTCGGGGCACTCCATTCCTCTAACATCGTCACTCAATTTGTTGGGCGTTAATTTGGGAGCAAATATGTCCTGGCATGAACATGTTGCAGGGATAGCAAGGAGAGCTTCTCAAAAGTTGGGAATATTATTTTGAACCAGAAAGCTTTACACTCCACAACAACTGTTAATTCTTTACAAAGCTCAAATTCGACCAACTATGGAATACTGCTCCCATGTTTGGGGCTCCGCTCCCAAACATACACTGCATTTGTTGGATTCTATTCAGAGAAGAGCTGTTCGTCTGATTGGAGACCCGGAACTGACCGGTGGCCTTGATTCGCTGGAACATCGAAGAACAGTTGGCGACTTGAGCCTATTCTACAAATATTTTCATGGAAAGTGATCAAAGGATGCGGTCCGCAATTCCTCCCAGAGCGGTGCATGTTAAAAGTACACGTCGCGCTAATACTTCACATCCGTATGAGGTTCAGCTTGTTACTCCTTGTACAACGCTTTTCAAGCAGTCTTTTATATGGAGAACATCATCCCTTTGGAATAATTTGCCCAGGACTGTGTTTCCCACCGAGTACAATTTACAGCGATTCAAGAACAATGTGAATTGCTTTTTCCGCACACGTGTCGCTCCTGTAGCGCTTTAGGGACTTCTTTGCAGCACGTGTGCTAGACCCATAAAAAAAAAAAAAAAAAGGGTGGGAGATACCACTCGATCGATTTGGTCGTTGGTACCGCCATGTCAGAGCAGGAGGTACCAGTGTCGATTGAGCAACGCATTATTATCAAGTTTTTAACGCTAGAAAACAAGAACCCTTTGAAATTTTGCTGACGAAACAGTCCGGTAAAAACAGGCTCTTGGAAACCCAAGTCTATGACTGGCATAACAAATTTTCCTATGCCGGAAAACGGTGCTGAGTCATTCTCGCCGAACATTAAGGCGGTTGATTTTCTCTATGAATGACATGGCATGAACGCTGCCTATTACTGCGAACTCCTCGATCAACTAGATTCGCTTCTCGATAAAAAAAGGCGAGACCTGCCCATTCGGAGTGTGAACTGCGACAACGCTCGTCCCACACAGCTGCACTGACTCAACAAAAATTGGAACAAAATTATATAAAAACAACACTATGTTTTAATTTCCAACATATTTAAAGTCACTTGACAATTGTTTCACCATACAATGGCTTCTTCAGAAGTAAATAAGAAAGAAGCCATTGTATGGTGAAACAATTGTCAAGTGACTTTAAATATATTGGAAATTAAAACATAGTGTTGTTGTTGTTGTAATTTTATTATGAATTTCCAACAAGTATCGGCTAACACAATCAAAGGAGAAAATTGGAACAAATGCACTAAAAATCCTTCGAAGACCCCCCCGCCCTACAGCCTGGATTTGTCACCTTGCGGCTTTTATTAGTTTAGACCTTTGAAAGAAGCGTAGGGAGGAAAATGACAAAGGCGTAAAATCGTTCATGCGCAATTGTATCCTCACTTGACCCGGTTCATTTTATGATGACAGTATGAAAAAACTTCCTTTCAGGTGGGAAAAATATGTTTTGAACAGGGGAGACTATGTAGAAAAATAAGGTTTTTTTGAGTTTTTCATTATTGTAAAAGTAATTTAAAAAAAAAGAATTCCAGGTGATATACCTTCATATTAAAAATATACAAAATTTATCAATATCATTAAAAAAATGACTCAAGCAACGAGTAGTTAACACAACTGAATGATAATTAAACTTTTATGCAGTAGGTGAGTAAAAGTTTACCTTCACCTTAATTTAATATACTTTGTAAGTTTAATATTACTAATATTAATATTGTTAATCAAAAATATATAATATATTATTATAAGTGTTAGATATGTTACTGTGCTAAACAAAAGTAAGCCAAAAAATGTGTACTTCATTTTCATATGGGCTTACTAGGTAATCTTCTTCACAATAGACCCGCCCATGGACATTGTAGAAAGCCTTGCCTCTGAGTGCCCGTCCACACGAGCAACAGATAAAACAGTTAGTATGATATAGGTTTCCCATTGCTTGGCAAGCTTGTCCAGCTCCTGTTACTTTGTCATTACAAGTATGACAAATGCCTAAAAAACAATAAAGTTGCATTTTAAAAATAAAATACATATTTCAATTATCAAATTTTTTTATGTCTAATGCATGTAATGCAATGGTTGCCATCATTTTCTTTGGCTTCAAGTTTATATCATGAAATTCTACTATTTAATTTTCCAGTTTTCAAAATTAGCAAGAGAGAGGGTTTTTGGTCCTCAATATGTAATAATTTATTCCTTCAAATAAATTTATATGTACCAAAATATTCCCCCTCTTCTTCATGCTTTTCCATTTCTTCTTCAATTTGCCTTGTCATTTCTTCAATTTTCTTTTGTGCCTCGGTAGGGCCTCTAGGCTTTGGTGGGGTAACACTGTAAGGAAGCAGATTTTTTCCACTTAGTTTTAATTTTCCACCACTAGTAACACTTGCTAAACTTGGTGTAGGACTTGGTATTGGAGATGGTCTTTTTTCTATTTTCTCTGGAAGTGGTGGTTTTTTTACCTCCTTGACTGGTGAAAGAGTTTTTGTAGGTGTTTGTGCTATGCCTGTAGCAACAGATCTAAAAATAAATTTAGTTAAGATATTTAATAATTCAATTAAATTAACAGTAAATATGGTTTAAAGAATTTACACAATTGCAATTTGTTTTTATTAAGCTCTATTTTTACTTAACATTTCATAACAGAAAAAGATATGTTTAAAACTATATTTGTCATAAATTTTTAAAAAATACAAGTATTTTATTCGTATCTTCCATTCGATGATCTGAAGAGAAGGGATAGCAATACTCTAAGATTGTTTTTCTCGGATTATAGAACAGAAGATATTAAATCTAAAAGGTAACTTACCGATCATAATTTTTAGCAGTTGATGTTTGAAACTGAGTGTTTGTATTTAATGTTTGAGCGATATTTCCAGTCATGCAAACATAATCACTTCCATTAATCTCTTCTAACATTTGTTGAGTAAATTTCTTAGTTCCTCCATATGTTGGAGATTGAGGAGCTCCTTTGGATATATTTTGTGATTTAGGAGGATGCATTACTGAATATACTGCATGCTGAGGTTCTGGCACGCTGTTTTGATAATACTGATAGGAAGATGGTACTTGAGGACCAGCTTGTGCACCAGTAGACTTGTAATAATATCTTTGAACATTTTCATAAAGTGCTGGTGCTTCACTATCATGTGTTTTATTATTTATTGGCACTTGGGGTTCTGCTTTACGGTTATAATAACCTTGTTGATTGGTGTGACTAGGATAATACTCAATATTTTCATACACGGGACCTGAATTACCAACCATAGCACTATCAGAGTGCTGAGAAGAACCTCCAAAGGAATGTGTCGGGCTAGTATTGGTAGGAACTTGTGGTTTTGCTACTTGTACATATACATCGTTTTCCTCTACATTTTTAGTCTGTCGGCCGATAGTTTCTAATTGTTTTGGTGTAGCATACTTGGAGCTAGCAATTATATTTTGTCTCTCATACAGTGAGTAGTCATTTGGTGATTTTTTTTGTTGATAGGATTGAGCAGGCTCAGCTTTGGAAATATTTGTAATTTTACCATATTTAGGACCGCTAAGAGTCATATTTTCCATTTTACTTTGTAGATATGAATGATCATAACCCTGATTGGGTGGATCCATTTCAACAAAAAATTTACTGTTATCACGAACACTTAAGAAACAAAGCACTACTAAAAATAATAAATCTGTTCCCCTAAATACTTCTCAGTACTCTATATTTTATCTTATTATATCATTATTTCTTAGAAACTGATGAATAAAAATGATTTATGTTATTTTTACAGAAACTTCCTCTCCCTCTCATCACTACATCAACAACCAGTGTTGCCGCATTAAAAAGTCATTCTGCTGTTAGGGGAAAAATGTACTGTTTCTAACTAAATAGTACGTCTTCACCAGAGAAGTTAAAATGCCTAGAGAGTATTTTTTTTATTAGCAACATTATTTTTGCCCGCTTATAGTAATCTATTAAAAGAGATTTAAAAACCCACCTTACAAATATCGGTCTAACTATGTGTCAGGCAAGTCGATATTTAAATTGTTACGTACTTTCCGCCTAAAATGTAAGTCGGTCGGATGGGTAATACGAATTAACCAATGAGCATGCTATTAACAATTCCAGCACATAAATTTATTGAAAATCGTTGCTGAAAATTTGATAGAGACGATCAACATGATCCGTAATGTAGGTTTTTGAAATCCAAATCGATTGTAATAGTAAATAAGATCGCCAGCTAATGACAGATGAATAAAGGTACTTAGAGCTGTAACTAAATTTTAAATCATTTATTAATAAACTTCTATATTAACTTCTAAACTATACTCGGGGCAGTGACTTATAGTATTACAACGTATTAATGGAATGCTGCAACATAGGAAATTCCTGCTGATATGAAAAAATACAAATATTTATACTCATTTAAAGTAAATTGACATTTTTTTATCGTTCACCTCCCCATGTGAATAGGGATTACCTTTTTCTCCATATATTGTATTATAGATATTGACGAGGATGGCGTAATAACCGTCAAAGTTGTCCAAGTGCAGATACATACATTTGTATTTTACGTGCCTTTCGGACAACGCGGTAGTGCTGCCACAGACGTTATTGCATTTTTGTAACAACTACTACCTATATATATAGCCAAGCCAAATATACTTAAATAAATTAATAATTTAGTACCCTGACCTGTCGGGATTCATTCCGGACCCTCGGTACCGTATGCCGAAAGGATACTACGGAGCTAATAGTTATTCGAGACTGGTTTCTCATCGACGAATTTTTAGAAAACTCGCTTTTATTTAGAATGAACTGATTTTCTGATTACCTCCAAATTTATATACAACCTAAATGAACCACGCCAGGGCAGCATGAAATGTTTTTGCCTTTCCATTTAGCAGAGGAAATAAAAAAACTTTTGAACGGCATATTGAAAAAACTGTAGATTTAAACAAGCGCGTAACATCTAAGGTTTGTGTACTGTGTAAAGTACAATCATACTCATATTGTACTGCATTTGACAATAGCGAAAATTACATGAGGGTCTCAGGATCTATCCAGATTTTCAAAAACGGAAAAATTAACCGGTTGATTTCTGGTAATACTGGTGCTGGTAGGGAAAGTGGAGACACGGCTGAACTACGCAAAACCCTGTTTGAATATGAAAGTGCTCTTAAATTATTGGCATGTTGACATTTGTTATTAACTTCATTACATATCGTGCTTCTTCTTTCTTTTGCGACGCTAGAGTTTCTTAAAGTCGGAGGTTGTTCTTCCTGGACGAAAAACTCGAGACTTTTTGACCTGTAAACGTAAACTAAGTAAGTATAAACATTCATTTATTAAACTAATTAATCAGTATTTGATCTGAGTCCTTAGTCTACAATATACTACTGCGTATATAAAAGTTATTTAAAAGTTCTACACCTACTATTTTTTACATAACGACTTGTGATATTTTTACCTTGGCGCCGGTTTATAAATATCATTCTGTTGACTGACATTGTCGGGCTAATATCTGTTATTGCGGAAGATCAAGGTGCTACTAGCAGGCTTAAAATTCATTATTAGGTTGCAAAAGTAAGTTTTCTTTTAGGACTAGTTATATTTGTTTTTAATTATGGTATTTTTGTGTCTAGGTCAGGTCAGAGGATAATGAAACTGTCGCAAGCCTGCTACTTAACTGTCCGCGTTACCGGTGTTGCCCAGGTAAGATTTGTGTTGTTTTGTACTTATTCATTTAAGTATCGTTCAAGTTTAAGTATGGAATAAATTTTTTTTCCTGAAAATTATTTTCATAATTTTTCATTAAAGAATATAGCCAATGTGTCAATGAGAATTCACTATAATGATAGTTTTGAATATGAACGATATTGTTATAATATTGGGTCGTAAGAAGTATTGAGCCATTTTCTTATTATTTAGCTTTAGTCTCCGAGATATGCTCAGATAATTGAAAAGAGACCTGTGAACACTAGGTAATGGAATTATGGCGCCAAAAAAGTGGCAGAAGGTCATTGAACAAAATAGCACCAATTTGGATTTAATAAAGTTCTTTCAAATTATAAGAAACAGTTGTCCTAATTTTCCCTTTAAAAGGCTCAGTACATTTTCAACAACCCTTTATTGCATGGGTTTCTGTTCTGTGACAATTTTTAATTTAGTGCGTTGTTAAGAGGACAATTCTAGTTCTAAGGGTAGTTTAATTAGGAAAGAATTCAGGATTTTTATACTATTTATATTTTTAGAGATATTAGAGAAAAGTTTCGTAACTGCAAAAGCCAATAAACAATTATAATTTTTTTTGCCAAATAGATCATCTTCAGAACTAAAAGTCAAATTAGAATTTAAAATCAATTTGGTCCAATTTTAATTAGGAGATATTCTTCAAATGCAAAAATTAGTTTTTGTTAAAAATAAAATATTGTTCTTTTAGCTGTTGATTTATTTATGACCCAGCAGTTTTCTCTTGGCACACATTGCCTTAATAAGTGTTATTATAAACCGATTTTCCCCTCCTAGCTCAAATAGTGTGATAAGATAAAATGGTATAGTTTTGTAAAAAGAGAAAACAGCCATTTGGTGTGAAAACACGTGAGTAAGGAGTGAATATTGCCCGAACCATTGCAATTTATCAAAGTAATGATGAACTGACAAGTTTGCATTGACAATGATCATCCATTGAGATTGTTTAGCAACCTGGAGACTCCAAAAGGCTTCCCTCAATGCCCTGTAAAACATTGGACTAATAGAAATGCTATAAGCAAGGTGGGAAATTGTTGGGCTAATTAGAATGACTATAAAACAGGGCAGGAAATTGTTCCCCCCCCCCCCCCCCCCCCCCCCCACTAAGTTAGAAATGATCACGCAAAAATGAGAGTCAAGCTTAAAAAAGATTATAACAAAATAATACTGTCTAGAAGTCTCTTCAGAATGTCTTTGTAAACACTAGCGTTTTAAGGAAGTCTATGACTAACAAAAGAAAACCACGTTAGAAAAAAAGATTGTAAATAGTAAAAGTTATTGTTGTTAAGTCTATGGCTAACAAAAGAAAACCACATTAGAAAAAAGAATGTAAATAGTAAAAGTTATGTTTAAATTTTTTTTTTTGTGTGACTACCTGTTAAGGTACCTTGTTTTCTCACAACTCAGAACGTCATGGGTGAAGGCCATGGACAAGATTTTCTCGACGTATTTACCCTGAACATGTGTTTTGTTGCACCAAATTCCACAACCCTTAACCAACTGTACTAGGATCCTTGGGGCACTGCTTTGAGTACTGAGGCTGTTAAATGTGCATTCACCAAATAAATCATTAAAAAAATTCTTACTTTTTATTTAAGTATTATGTAATCACTATTTCTTTGTGGAAAAATATTTTATTCATGAAAAAATCACATTCTGAGATTTTTGCTTGTTTTTATGATTTAGTGTTTCTATATCATGAAAAACATAGTCACTCATTCTTTCACACTAATTAAAAGGACAAACGATTTTAAATATTCTATTATAAATTCTAGACAACCTATATAAGCTACTTAATCTTAAAATTCAATTTGATATTGACTTCCTGTTTTAATCAAAGTGAAATTGTAACAAAATCACAACCTCGCATTTGAACTGAAGTAATAAAATTGTCACTTCCCTTCAGACCATGCAATTATCTAGAGAGTATTGAAATCTTTGATAGATAAATGTGTTGAGGTACAACAATCAGTAGAAATATAAAAAATGGACATTTCAAATGGAAAGAATTAAGTTATGACATGTAGGATCTTATATAAGTTCATCAAATATGGCACCAGAAATATTATATTTAATTTAAAATAAGAACCTTAGTAAACTCCTTACTTTTCTTGAGATACCCTGTATAGATGAAAAGAAAATGTAAATTTACTTGATACAAGCAAATTTTGTTACTTTATATATATATATATATATATATATATATATATATATATATATATATATATATATATATATATATATATATATTTATATATATATTTATATATTTATATTTATATTTGTTTATTATTTTTTCGTTTTCTTACTTTTTTTACTGTCTATTCCGTGTATGTTCCATTTCTGTGTCTGGGTGGATGTATTTATATCAAGAATCCATACTTTTGTTTACTCCCATTGTGTCAGTTTAAATATTTTTGATTAGAGACCCATTAAACTTTGTAATTTAAGTCAATCCTAAGAGCCATTACCTATGCAGTATGGGAAAATAACTAAAATAAATAAACAAAAATTGTAGATGTTCTTATAATTGTGTTCTAAATAAGTTTCTACACTACCTACTAGTAATTTTTGTGCTTATAAATAATTAGAGATTATGTCTCTTGTACGCGCAACTTTCTAAGTACAAGTCATTATCTACTCCCTACACATAAAAATCCGTAAAAATAATATGTTGCTACAGTAAAAGCAAACATGTGACTATTGCATACCAGCTGAACATCCAGTTTATCATTCATTAATTTGTGTCTAGAGGTGAGAAATAGTACCTAAAAAGTTGCCTCATGTTGCATTAATATCCGCCTATACACAATAGAGATTTTGTAACGCTTATTTTGGTCGGCCACTGTCCTTATCTTTATTTGAAGTATGCTACCACCATTTGCAGCTTGCGCAGTAGTAAAGGAAGGAATTAAATGCAAAAGACTCAGCTATTATCGTTATTTGAAGCATGCGCCCACCATTTGGAACTCGCGCAGTATTGAAACAAAATAAGAGAAACCTTTATTAAGGATAACAATTTTCTTTATTTAGGAACTTATAAGAGAGGTTATTTGAAGTTCATTATTTTTATCTGTGTTATGGTAAGTCCTGTTTTTTTTTACTACTTAGGTACACTAAGAAAATATCGTAAAATTGAAATGATAATGTTTTATTGCAAATAAAACTGACAACGGTTAATTAGTGTTAAGATTATGTTGAGATTTTGCAATCTTTGGGATTACAGTCATATTACCTTGGAAATATTGGAGGAAGTGATAGAAACATGCTAGATCCAACTTTAATTTAGAAACTTGTGTTGACCCATCTAACACTAATAACCGGTGTGCTTAACCATGAAATGAAAGAAAAAAATTCCCTAAGTTTATAGAAGATGAATACTAACCTAACCTTGCAATTCCTTGGCGTTAATACTGCGCATTCTTGAGATAACGGTAAGGACAAAGGCATGTGAAAAATAAGCGTTGCAAAATCTCTACCGGAGGGGTGCGCATGCGTAGTATTAATGATCTCTATTAGAGAGATTTTGCAACGCTTATTTTCACAGGACTTGCAAGGTTAGGTTAGTATTCATCTTCTATAAACTTAGGGAATTTTTTTTCGTTCATTTCATGGTTAAGCACACCGGTTATTAGTGTTAGATGGCTCAACATAAGTTTTTAAATTAAAGTTCGGTCTAGCATGTTTCTATCACTTCTTTTAATATTTCCAAGGTAATACGAATGTGCTATAAATAAAATTTCATAGCACTATACCCATTGTAATCTGAACGCTCATTAACTGTTGTCAATGTTATTTGCAATAAAAGATTATAATTTCAATTTTACTGTATTTTCTTAGTGGTTTGTATACCTAAGTAGGAAAAAAAAACAAGCCCTGTCATAATAGCGACAAGAATAACGAACTTCAAATAACCTCCCTTATAGGTTCCTAAGGAAAGCGGTATCCTTAATAAAGGTTTCTCTTATTTTGTTTCAATACTGCGCAAGCTCCAAATGGTGGGTGCATGTTTCAAATAACGATAACAGCCGAGTCTTTTATATTTAATTTCTTCCCTTCACTACTGCGCAAGTTCAAATAAAGATAAAGACGTTGGTCTGCCAAAATAAGCGTTGCAAACTCTCTGTAATGTCATAATGTATCTACTTTATACCCTGAGGCTAAAATATTTAGTCTCACCCCATTTTAAAAATAGGTAAAATCAAAAAAAGGAAAGAAATTATGAATTATGATAGAATATTTTAGGGTTGGTTGTATACAGTACGTTTTGCACAGTTTTGATAATTGTTTGTTAATGCGTGATATTTTAGTAATCCAGATAATATTTATTTCGCGGCACCCTGAAATGATTTACCCAGTTCTAATCATTTGAAAGTATTATTTGAAAAATTTGGACATAAAAAATTTAAATTATTACAGTGGAAAATTATCAAATCTATATTAATTGATAAAAAGGATAATTGTGCTATTATGGTAACAGGTTATGGAAAATCCTTATGTTATCAATTCCCAGCTGTTTATTCAAAAGGAATAACAATAGTTATTTCTCCCCTAATATCTCTAATGGAGGATCAAGTTTTATCTCTGGTACAGTAAAAAATATATCAGCTTGCTTGCTGGGAGAAGCTCAGCCAAACAAAAATATTTCCGATGAAATTCTTGGTAATAAATATTCCTTAATTTATTTAACTCCAGAATTTTGTGTACCAGTGAAAATGGTAATGAACTTTTAAAAAACATGCGTTCTTAACTGGAAGTTACACTGATTACTGTAGATTAGGCACACTGTGTAAGCAATTGGGAACACGATTTTCGACCTGCTTTCAGACAGTTAGGAATATTAAAAAATATTTTCCCTGAAGTTCCGATTTTGGCTGTTACTGCCACTGCTACAGAAAAAGTTAAAGGCGATATAATAGAGCTGCTTAAGTTGAAAAATCCTCAAATTCTTTGTTCGGGGTTTGATAGACCAAATTTGTATTTTTCAGTAAGGCCTAAAGGGAGCAGTATTTTAGGAGATTTACAATCACTTATGATTCATAGAGATAACAGTTTGGTTGTTTGAAGGTCCTACAATTATTTACTGTATTAGACGAAAAGATACTGTAGAAGTTAGTGAAATTTTAAAATCGTGTAATATAGATTGTTTGCCATATCATGCCGGAATGTCCTTAGAAGCACGGAAGGACGCGCACAAAAAATTTATCGAAGATAGAGTGCCTGTAATAGTGGCAACTATTGCTTTTGGAATGGGCATCGATAAACCTGATATTAGGAATGTGATTCATTATGGAACTGCATTTTCAATGGAGAACTATTATCAGGAGGTTGGTCGTGCTTGGAGAGACGGATTACCGTCAAAATGTGTAGTTTTTTTATGGAAACCAAGATTTTAACATTTTGAGGTTTATTATGAGACAAAGCTAAAATTATTATTCAAGATTGCAACTTTTGGATGCAATGAAGCAGTATTTGACGATTGGCACATACATGCAGGAGACGCTTTATCTTATCCTATTTTGCAAGTAATTCAGAATTGGGGTTATTGCAAACACATGACTGTTGTGATAACTGCTTCAGGAAAAATAATATACCTGACAATAATCTAGACGAAAGAATAGATGAATGTAGAACGTATGATTTTACAGAAGATGCAGTAAAATTTCTATCAGCAGTGAACGCAATGGATGAAAATTTCGGGATTAAAACATATACACTATTTTTAAAAGGTTTAAAAAGCAGTCTTATTTATGAACGTTTTCGGAATCATTCTTGTTACAGGTTAGGAAATAACAAATCTTAAGAGTGGTGGAAAACTATAGCTAATTTTTTACTGGGTAATAAATATCTTAATATGATATTAATGAATAAAAATGAGTCGTCGGCATAAGTCAAAAAAGACATACATTAATAGAAAAAATTTAAATCAAGATCCTACATTATCAATTTTAAGTATTTTGAGAAAGCATCCAATAGTACATCCAGAAGAACTTGAGACAGCTTTGATCATATATTCTAATTTCAAAGGTAGTTTAACTGTGCAGCAAATTGCTATTGAAAAAAAATTACCACATTCAGTCGTGGTAAATCATTTTGTCACTTTATTAAAATTGGGCTATCCAATAAAATTAGAACAACTAGGAGTAAATGCAAGGGTGAGAGCCTCTGTTATCCAAGTTATAAACAATTTGAGCGGTCAGTATTTTTCAATTCAATCGATAGAATTGTACTATCCTAAAGAAGTAACAGAAGATCAAATGAAATTTGTTTGTGCATATTTAGAAGTTAGAACACATTTGGACCAGATTGGATTACCCTACGAAGAGTTTGAAGATTTTGTATATAAAGAAAAGTTAGTAACTCCCAATGATGAAGAAACTTGGAGCCTAAGTGATGATAGTGATCACTTACTGATGGAGTTATGTGATGCGATGGAAAATAAAATTGCAAATGATATTGGCCATGCAGCCTTAGAACTACCAGGTGTACAAGTATAAAATGCGGATTTTTTTTCTAAAAAAAACATGTTAAATTCGGAAGAATGATAAAAAGTGTTTTATTCAAAGTATGCTCCATCGGTTGTTATACATTTTTCCCATCTCTCGGGCAATTTGTGAATACCACGCCAGTAAAAATCTTCCCCTTTTGCTGCGAACCATTCATCGAGCCATTTTTTCACTTCTTCGTATGAACCAAAGCGCTGCTCAGCAAGGGCGTGACCCATCGATGCAAACAAGTGGTAATCGGAAGGAGCTAAGTCTGGTGAGTAAGCCGCATGGGGTAGAACTTCCCAGCTGAGTGCTTCCAACGTGTCGTGAACTGGTTTTGCCGTATGTGATGGAGCATTGTCATGAAGAAAAATGACTTTGTGTTGCCTCTTTCAGTATTCTGGCCACTTTTCATCCCCTGTAACTATACGATGCAAAAACGACTTCCTTTTGTACCGAGCGAGCAAAATGTCACGTGTTTTTGTGCTTTTCCATTTGCCTGTCGTTCAACTCATGTGGTACCCATATACCGGTCTTCTGAATCTTTCCCATCTCTCGTAACCGATTGGAAACAGCTTGTTGACTAATGCCCAATTGCTCGGCGAGTTGTTTTTGTGTTTGCGAATCATCTTCGTCCAACAATGCTTGCAATTCCACATCTTCGTATCTTTTTGACGGTTTTCCACGTTCCTTGTCTGCAACATCGATGTCACCACTTTTGAAACGCCGAAACCATCGTTGCCACGTATCTTGCGATGGAGCATGTTCACCATAAGCTTCTCGTAGTAATCGGTATGATTCAACAGCAGTTTTCTTCAAATGAAAACAAAAAATTAATGCTGTCCGCGAATGCTCTTTGTTCGGTATAAATTTCGACATATTGAACACAATAACACAACACTATGCACACACTTTTCCAATTTATCACTCGTGCGCGTCTGACACTTGTTGATAACACAACAAAATGGCGCAGTGTCAAATCTTTATAGCACAAACTGCATTGGTGCACCATCTGTTGTATGAAATCCGCATTTCATACTTGTAACCTGGTTTGTATTGTAAGTCGAGAAACAACCGTTACGGAAACCGCGTCTACGTTATATAGTACTTCAGATTTTACTAACTATGGACCTCCTTGTGAAAAGATCAAGGTAAAAGTCACTGGGCCAAGATTTTAAATTAAATCTATTCTTAAATATGCAGCTAAATCACCTAGTGATTCAAAGTTTGCTCGTTATGAATCTCTCTAGATCTAGGTAGAAGAAAGTGCTGTATGTAATTACAAATAGTTTTTTTACAAGGTTTTTTTGTTCGACATAGTTAAACTGCTAAAAATGAAAAAAATTGCATAGAATAGAAGCTATTATGTTTTTGGTTATATGAAAAAAATGGTTTTTCTTGGGATTAAACGTTTTAATATTTTTGACATTTTGTCTACCGTTGCACAATGCTTGTTCAGGAAGCTTTACTTTCCTAGATTTTAATACTCGGTGAGCCTGGAGATGCACAGTCTATGTATGAGGGTGTTTTTTAAAGCTATCTACCGAGTTAAAGAAAATTTCATAGCAGCCCCGAAAAACAGTTGCCATCAACTTTCCAGAAGACGACCGAGTTCTCGCCTTCTTGGAAGATGAAGAGCCCTAAGGAACCCACTGCAGCGATTTCTGCTTCGTGGAAGGATTTCAATAGAACATCCAAGTCTCGTGGTGTAAAAAGTTTGGGAATCCATTAAACAGAAACTTTGCAACCGGTTTTTCTGATTTAGGCCATTTTCAATTGAGACTCGAGCCGATTGAAAATGTTTGTACTAAAATTTTACTTGAAAATTAGATGGAATTGCCTGGGACCTTCTGTCATTAATAAATTTTGGTCCATTTCTCTCTTTAGTGAGAAACTGCGCAATTACTTTTACTCATCTTTCGGAAGAAAAAAAATCGTAGAAACTGCAAAACTTAACGAGTTCGTGCTAAATTTCGTCAAAGTACTTAGAATAGCGACAGTAAGTCGACAACTGAGCAATTTTTTTCTGTGCCCTCATTTTTATGGTAGGTTCGTCAAATTTATAGCGCTCTCGGTCTTTCAAATTTAAAAGATTCCGTGGCTGGCTATCACAATATTATTCAAATCTTATCTAATAAAGTGCATATTTTGGCTAAATAGAAGAAAGTAAATAATAGAGAGATTTTGCAACGCTTATTTTAGTAGACCACTATCTTTATCTTTTTTGAAGCATGCGTCCACCATTTGGAGTTTGCGCAGTAGTAAAGGGAAGAAATTAAATACAAGAGAATCAGCTGTTATCATTATTTGAAGCATGCGCCCACCATTAGAACTACTACTAAGAAAATACAGTAAAATTGAAATGATAATCTTTTATTGCAAATAACATTGACAACAGTTAATTAGTGTTCAGATTACGTTAAGATTTTGTAATTTTTGGCACAATGGCATCAATGTGTACTGCTTATTTCAAATGAAATTTTATTTGTCGTACCGTATTACCTTGGAAATATTGAAGGAAGTAATATTTCTATCACTGCTAGACCCAACTTTAATTTAGAAACTTGTATTGACCTATCAAATACTAATAACACAGGCCAACGATGAAAAATCTTTTTTAATAGTTTTACCTGATTCCTATGTTTTTTGGTGTGCTGACTCCGAAAATAATAATAAAAAAGTCGTATCACCCACCAATTTTTCACATTTTAATATTCAAAATGTGAAAAATTTATTTTTTATCATTCGAATGTTATTAGGTTGGCAATAAAATCAGAATTTTAAGGTTGGCAGTGAAATCAAATGTTATTAGGTTGGCAGTTCCGATAAATGTCACAGCTGTTTGATTTCTTCCAATTAATATAACCTCGCATTGCAGTGTTTAACCCATGTGCTTTAATTCACACTCAAAGTATGGCTAATCGTGGTTGTAAAAAGCCTCCCAACACTTTTTGTTATATATGTGGTGAGTTTGTAGTTAAAAAACATCAAAGAAACATTACTGACTTTGTAAAAAAGTATACTTTACATATTTTGGTGTAGAAATCGGTTATCAAGAAAAATGTTGAGCTCCTCACAAAGTACGTTATGTTTTTGTCGAGGATCTTAGGAAATGGTATAAGAAAGAAAAGAAAGCTTTTAGATTTGCAGTACTCATGGTATGGAGAGAGCAAGAAAATCATTCAAATGATTGTTATTTTTGCAGCGTTGATGTTTTTGGATATAACTCTAAAAATAAGAAAGTAATTGTCTATCCTAACTTTACTTCAGCTAATCGGCCGGTCGTACATGGACCGGGACTTCCTGTCCCTGAGCCACTTCAGTCTATTGATGACGTTTTATAGTTCAGTCCCGAATTTAATGAAAGTCGACCGGATGATGATGAGTTTCAATGTTCTCTAGAAAATTTAAAACCATAGTTGCTTACACAAGCTGAGTTAATTGATTTAGTGAGAGATTTGGGTTTGACTAAGGAAAAAGCAGAATTACTAAGTTCTAGGCTGAAAGAAAAACATTCATTGGAATCTGGAACATCAAATAAAAGCCTAACCAAGTAAAAGTACAGTTTAAGTTTTTATTTTTTATGTATCAAATTTTCCCTATTTTGAAATTTAATCGATGTCATATTGTGAGAGAACTGTGGGTGATACAAAAAAACTGATACCAGATACGGTTTCAGCACCCAAGAATACACAACATTTAAATGGTTTAAAAAGTTTACAAATATTTTTTTTGTTGGCCTGTGGAATCGGTGTGCTTAACCATGAAATGAAGAAAAAAAAAAACCCTAGGTTTATAGAAGATGAATACTACCCTAACCTTGCAATTCCTTCGCGTTAATACTGCGTATGCATGCAAAATATTTATAATTAAGAGTTGAATATTTTCTAAATTTGAATAAGTTGTACGTAACCATATATAACCAGCTTTACAATAATCTGTTGTACTAGTGCAACTTTATCCATTCGGTTTTCGTATTGCGGCGTTGCCACGGACATATGGTAAAATAACTTTTCATATATTGACAGGACGCGCTGGACTTTGCGTCAGACAGGGTTATAATTTAGACCGCTGATTTCTCCTTGACTAAATTATTGTATGACTAACATGATTTGTTTTGGCCAGTAGAATTAATTTGGCATTTAAATTCCATATAGGATTAAAAAATACCGCACCAATCATATGGGAATATAACTTTCTATGGATTTGGCTAATTTTTAGGATATATTGTAGTCCTCGTAGTTCTGAACTAATGTCTCCATGGACATAACATGATTCTATGAATGGATTTTGCGCTACAGGCCTTCCAATCATAGAATCAGCATATCTGTTGAATACTAATATTTCTCCGTATTTATAAGTGATTGAATGACCAGCGTGCGTGAATTCGTATCCGCAGGACCGAAAGTATTCTTGTCATTATTTGATAAAAATGATTAACTACGGATCACCAAAAGGCAACCGAGGGGAGAGGGAGCA
Source organism: Pachyrhynchus sulphureomaculatus (assembly GCA_019049505.1). Taxonomy (NCBI): domain Eukaryota; kingdom Metazoa; phylum Arthropoda; class Insecta; order Coleoptera; family Curculionidae; genus Pachyrhynchus; species Pachyrhynchus sulphureomaculatus. Next base: position 58,142,786 of record CM032447.1, read on the forward strand.
TAGATAGATCTCTCATAAATACCAAGAAATATTAGTACATATTCAATACATATACTGATTCTGTGATTGGAAGGCCCGTAGCGCGAAATCTATTCATAGAATCATGTTATGTCCACGGAGACATTTATTCAGAACGACGCGGACTACAACATATCCAGAAGTTAGCCGAAGCCACAGAAAGACATATTCCCATAAGATTGGTGCGAGGTTCTTTGAGTTTTATAGAATTTTCAAAATTAAAAAAAAATTACCTAAAATGATCAGTGATTTCACAAAACACACCCCAAATGAGTTTTCAACAAAGTTTGTTTCGAATCTTTACTAAAAACTGATAACCTTGAATTTATATATATATATATATATATATATATATATATATATATATATATATATATATATATATATATATATATATATATATATATATATATATATATATACACACACCAGATAAATTATTAAAAGTAATGCTCTCGTGATAATTTTCGTTCAATCTACACCCTGTGGAGAATATTCTGGAATTTTTTCAAAATTTTTTGAACAGTACTTCTCAAGATAAGGAGGTGACAGCGATTTTCCGAGATTTCTTGAAAAAAATTAAAAGAAAAGTGTGCGCGAGTATTGCATTATATATATTTTTGAACTTGTGTTTTTACAAGCTTTCATTTGACACCCCCACTCGATAAGTATTAAAAAAAAAATTTTTCACTTCCCATTTCACCCCCCAAAACTAACCCCTTAAGTCAAAATTTAACTTTCAAAGGACACGGCTCTGATGAGGTCATCAATTCCTATATTAGTACCAAATTTCAACTTTCTCAATAATAATAATCAAATGTCAAAATCAATACTATCGAATGTCATGGAAATGGCTATCAATCAGCATCTTCTAAAATAGCTTGAAGGATTCAACATTATTAGCGACGGTCAATATGGCTTTCGTAAACATAGATCAACAGGAGATCTTCTAACCTATGTAACACATGTTAGGAACTCTCGAGCGGTTGCTCTTGATATATCCAATGCAGTCGACCGTGTTTGGCACGATGGATTGTTGGCTAAGCTACACTCTTCTAGTATGTCTGAAAAGTTCTGTTTGTGGCTCTTATGTTTCCTCAGAGAGCGCTCTTTACGAGTGGTAGTAGACGAATTTCTTTCTAACACCTTCACTATCAACGCCGGTGTGCCCCAGGGCTTCATACTGACTCGTACTCTCTTTCTCATTTACATTAACGATCTGCTGGAAAAGATCAGAAATCCAATCTACAGCTTTGCAGATAACAATACGCTCATCTCTTCATTCACTTTGAACGTTCGGACATCTGCTACACGGACGAATATCCGCAGACAGCAGCAGGTGGAATTTAACGCTACAAAAACCTAGGCGGCAGTTTTAGTTAACGTTGCTGAACCCGACCTAGTTATGTTGGGGCACTCCATTCTTCTAGCATTGTTACTCAATTTATTGGGCGTTAATTTGGAAGCAAATATGTCTTGGCATCAACATGTTGCAAGCATAGCAAAGAGAGCTTCTCGAAAGTTGGAAATATTATTTCGAACCAGAAGCTTTACACTCCACAACTGCTGTTAATTCTCATTCTCTACAAAGCTCAAATTCGACCAACTATGAAAGACTGCTCCCATGTTTGGGGCTCTGCTCCCAAACATACACTGCATTTGTTGGATTCTATTCAGAGAAGAGCTGATCGCCTGATTGGAGACTCGGAACTGGCCCACGGCCTTGATTCGTTGGAACGTCGGAGAACGGTTGGCGACTTGAGTGTATTCTAGTAGTAGCCTGCTTAATTCCTCCCAGAGCTGTGCATGTTAGAAATACATGTCGCGCTAATACTTCACGTCTGTATGAGGTTCAGCTTGTTGCTCCTCGTACAATTCTTTTCAAGCAGTCTTTTATATGGAGAACCTCATCCTTCTAGAATAATCGCTTTTCCTGCACACGTGTCGCTCCTGTAGCGCTTTAGAGATTTTCCTGCAGCACGCGTGTGCCAGACCCATAAAAAAAATAGTATCGGAGAAAATCGGGTGCGACAGACAGACGGACGGACGGACACCGAAGTGATCTTATAAGTGTTCCGTACGGAACACCAAAAAAACCAGTTTATGGTGTCTCTCCTAGGACCACTGCCGGTTCGAGAAGAAAGTTTAGCGGTTACGGCTTATGACAGCTTTAATAGGTTCCTTGTGTTTGTGATAATGTTAGTGATATGAATATGAATATTAGGTTGCCGTGGAAAGCTAAAATTTTGACAATTTACTTTTATTTTAGGATTACTCGTAAATGTGCAAGTTCTCACTAAACAATATCACGAAGTGAAATCATGGATTCTTCAGATGAAGAATTGCTCAGTAATTTTGCCACTCAGTGGGAAAAAAAATTATTGGAAACAGATCGAAAAGACGTGTTCCACGATAGTCATGTAGATATAGATATAAATGATTTACCAGATTCCAGTCATCTAAAAGTATTATTTGAACAATTTGGACATAAAAAATTTAGATCACTACAATGGAAAATTATCAAATCTATACTAACAGGCAAAAAGGACAATTGTGCTATAATGGCAACAGGTTATGGAAAGTCCTTATGTTATCAGTTCCCAGCTGTTTATTCTAAAGGCATAACCATAGTTATTTCTCCCCTAATATCTTTAATGGAGGATCAAGTTTTATCTTTAACTATAAAAAATATATCGGCTTGTTTACTCGGAACAGCCCAAACAAACAAAAATGTACATGCTGAAATATTAGAAAATAAGTATTCTTTGATTTATTTAACACCAGAATTTTGCACTGGGGAATATGGTCTCGAATTTTTACAAAATATGCATTCCAAATTAAAGATCACCCTTGTTGCTGTAGATGAAGCGCATTGTGTAAGCACTTGGGGCCATGATTTTCGATCTTCATATAAGCGGTTAGGATTGTTAAAAAGTATTTTTCCTGATATTCCAATTTTGGCAGTGACTGCCACCGCTACCGAGAAAGTTAAAAAGGATATAATAGAGTCGCTTAAGTTGAATAATCCCCAAATCATTTGTTCAGGCTTTAATAGACCAAACTTGTATTTATCAGCAAGATCCAAAGGGAATATTTTGAGTGATTTAAAATCACTGATGATTCGTAAAGATAGCCGTTGGATGTTCGAGGGTCCTACAATTATTTATTGTATTAGAAGAAGAGATACTGAAGAAATAAGTGGAATTTTAAATTCGTGTGATATAGACTGTTTGCCATATCATGCAGGAATGACTTTGAAAGCCCGAAAGGAAGCGCACGAAAAATTCCTGAAAGATAGGGTGTCTGTAATTGTGGCAACTATTGCTTTTGGAATGGGCATAGACAAACCTGATATTAGGAATGTGATTCATTATGGGGCTTCACATTCAATTGAAAGTTATTATCAGGAGGTTGGCCGCGCTGGAAGGGATGGCTTACCTTCAAAATGTGTTGCTTTTTATGGAGACCAAGATTTTAATACTCTTCGATTTTTAATAAAACAAAGTAATAATCAGAATAAACGATTTCAACTTTTAGATGTAATGAAGGAGTACTTGACAAGTAGGAAATGTAGAAGACAATTTATCTTATCCTATTTTGGAAGTCATTCGGAATTAATTAAACAGGGGCTTGAGTGTTGTGATAACTGCTCGCAAAAAAACAATACACCTGATAATGAACTGTACGAAGGACTAGATGAAAAAGGGATGTTTGATTTTACCGAAGACGCTGTAAAATTTCTTTTAGCAGTCAGTGCAATGGATGAAACCTTTGGTATTGGTGTATATACATTATTTTTGAGAGGTTCCAAGAGCAACAAAATTAATGAAAAATACAAGAAACATTCGTGTTATGGTTCCGGAAGTCAAAAGTCCGAAGATTGGTGGAAAGCGATAGCTGAATTTTTAGTAGTGAATAAATATCTGGAAAAAATAGACAAGAAAAAAGGTACATTTCATTATTTTGTTCTTGGCATATCAAAAAAAGGGCATAAGTTTTTACAAGAATCTCGTGGTGGTAAAAAACTTATAGGGGAGCCAACCTCAGCCCTATTGAAACTTCTTAAGAAAAAACTGCACACTTCTGGTTGGATATCAGCTGATGGATCTGGCGCATCGCACACAGTACCAAAGAAGGATGTATCTGTGACTTCTGTAACAGAACAATCTGCTAGTGTAGAAAATAAAGAGGCCACCGAAAATATATTAAAAATCTTTAGATTATTGAAGAAATGTAGGACTCAATTGGCTGCCGATAACAATTGTATGCCTTTTACTATTGCCTCAGATTATATCTTAATGGAAATTGCAAAAGGAAAACCCATGAATTTGCAAGAACTACATAATATGCAAATAGGAGGTTTAACCAAAGCAGTAATAGATAAGTTTGGAGGCGACCTTTTAAAAGTTATCAGAGATAATGCAGATGAACGTTCTATAAATCAAGAAACTAAGTCATCAATTATCGATATTTTACAAAAATATCCATTGGCGAGTCCGACGGGAGGTCAGTCAGCTTTGGTCACATTTTCATTCCTCAAAAAAGGATTACCTGTAACGGAAATTGCTGCTCAAAGGAACCTAGCCCAGTCAACCATTATAAATCATTTAACAAGTTTATTAAAATTGGGGTATCCAATAAAAATGGATGTACTAGGAGTAAATACAAAAGTAAGAACCACCATTATTAAAGCCATAAACGATTTGGGTGGTAGCTATTCCTTAATTACCCCAATAAAAATGGCCTGTCCTGAGGAAATAACTTACGAACAAATAAAAATTGTTTGCGTTTATTTAGAAGTTAGAGCTCACTTGAGTAAAGTTGGAATACCCTACGAGGAATTTGAAGATTTTGCTTGGGAGGAAAAACTAAAAAGCCCCAGTGATTTAAATGATGAAGACAGTGAAGCTATAACCGATGGCAATGACGATTTATTAATGGCTTTTTGCGATGAGGTGGAAAATCAAGCAGCGAAAGAGGCCGATCAAAAGATTTTAGATGCGATTGGTAATTCAGAAATTGATCGGAATAATACTGATCACACATTCATTGTTCACCAAACTATTTCAAATAAGATTGATGATACAGCGATACTGGAAAATGCATCTTCATCTTCTGGTACTTCATCTTTTATTGATTATGAACCTCTTTGCAAAAAAATCAAAGTAACAAATTCAATTTTAAATTCTCCACCAAGAGAAACCTGTGACCATGGTGGTGTACAGGATATAAATATGGAATCAGAATTACCAAAAGGTTCTGAAAGCGAAGCTCCTTCGACTGAAATAGAAAATCAAAAAATAGTTAAAGCTGTACAGAAAACTAAAAAAACGCTTCCTCCGTGGCTGTCTAAAAAACGAAAAACTTAAATGGTGTTGTCCATAGAAAATAAATTTATATTTTAGATTCCATATGCCATATTTACTTTTTAAAATAGATAGGTTATGATTTAATTTAATAATTTTCTAAAATCGCGAAAAGTTCAGTTCAAATCAGCACCAGGTATATAGTGACTCAAGACATAAAATTATTTTCACCAAATTATACGATGTTATAAAGATATTGTGCTTTTGACCGTTGGAAATATATTTTTCTATCAGTTTTGTTTTTCTTATCTTGCATCACTTATTTTTTACTGGTAACAACAATTTTCCTCTGAGGGCCTAGAGACATGGTAATTCATCATGTCTCGTACAACAAAATTGACATATAGAATTAACAGACCGCTAATATTCAATGTTAATTTTGTTGTAATTTGTGTAAAACAATTAGAAACGTGCGCAGAATCTCTGTAAAAATCTCAGTATGCATCTAGGTCTTTAGAAATTTATAAAAAAATACAATGTCTTAACTATTAAAACAAAGAGTAATATTCTTAAATATTTTAAAAACAATAGGTTACTATATGCAACGTTTTGCCTGAAACTTATCGCATAAATATACGTTACTGGCCAAAGATTTTTCTTTTAATTTTGACATCTTTGTATAACTTCAGGGTGCATTAAGATGGTTAAAGTTTTATTTAAATCGTATATCTGATCAAACTAATCAAGTGCAGTAAAACTTGGTACTTAAAATCCGTGGTTTCTTCAATATTGGATATTGAGGACGAAGAGGGCTCGCAATTCACACCTCCTCCCAATGGTTTTTAAAAGGCACATATACTTATAGTGTTATTTTTAACCCAATAACTTGTTGAGTAGAAATGAGAGTTGACTTGAATGTTTGAAGTTTAAGACTTCAAGTCCATTTTAAAAGTTGCCATTATGGCTTGGTAACTGAACTGTTTTACCCAAGTTTTTGGCAATTGGAAAAAACGTTTAGAATGACTTCAAACTCTTTCGAGAAATTGAACTCCAGTCAAAGAGCTTTACAAATTTCTAAAGGCCCTTTTAAAGGTCTTGAAGCATTCTTTCCAATTAAGAAACACTTAGGTAAGGTAGGTTAAAGAACTCCAAGCATTTTAAAGGAACTCCAAGTACTTTTGCATCTCTTTAACCCATTTTAAAATTTGTTCGAGCTCAACAGTGAAATATTTAAAATAATATATGTAATTGCAATAAAGTAAAGTCATTGGGGCTTAAAAAATAACACTTTTGGATAGAGCTTACGGTTTACTACTTGAAATCCATTTGCTAAGAGTTTTACCCAACTCTGACATAAATATAGTTTTTAAAAACATTTTATTTTTGCTAAGCTGTAATCAGAAACATATTTATTTTTTTGATATAAGTTTTGATGCTTACCAGGTTATCTTTGGTTATTATATCATCTCGTGCTCATATCTCGTCTGTAACAAAAGTGATAAGATATAACGCAGGTTAAAAAAGGTAACCTGGTTAACGCTAAGCCCTTTTTTGAAAATAATTATGAATCTAAAAGTTATTTTTGTTGATTAGAATAAGTGTGTAAAGATCTGTTTATGTTATTTTTCTAAAGTTCTGTTACGTTATGTAAAGATGTATTAATGTCAGAAAACAGTATTACTTTTGTATTTTTTAATTTTGTTTGAAAACTTCCATAAATAATAAAAAAATATGTTAGCAATTGTGTTTTTCTACTTATTGTCGTCTGCTTGGGTATTTTATTATTTAAATATGTACTGATTTTCTGTTTACAATATTCAACCACTATTTATAGTCTGATGATCTGTAAATTCAGTGTTTGATTATCTTAGATGATTTTTGAACATGTTTTGGTGTAGTAAAATTTATTTCATTTTTGACGTACATTTTTTATGTTTTTAGTGTTCCGTACGGAACACTTATGAGATCACTTCGGTGTCTGTCTGTCTGTCACACCCGATTTTCTCCGAAACTATTTGACATAGAAAGGTGAAATTTGGTAATAATATAGGAATTGATGGCCTGATCAGAGCCATGTAGTTTTGAGAATTAAATTTTGACTTGAGGGGTTAGTTTTGGGGGGTGAAGTCGGAAGTGAAAAAAAATTTTTTTTACTAGGTCATCGAGTGTGGTGTCAAATGAAAGCTTGTGAAAACACGAGTAAAATATATATATATATATATATATATATATATATATATATATATATATATATATATATATATATATATATATATAAAATATTATACTTGCGCGCACTTTTCTTTGTATTATTTTCAAAAATTCGCGAAAAATCGCTGTCCCGGGCCTTATCTCGAAAAGTACTTATCAAAAAATTTCGAAAAAATTCTGGAATATTCTCCACGGGGTGTAGATTAAACGAAAATTATCACGAGTGCATTACCTTTAATAATTTATATGGAATATAAAAAAAAAATCAAGGTCATCAGATTACAGTAAAGATTGGAAACAAACTTTGTTGAAAACTCATTTGGGGCGTATTTTGTGAAGTCACTGATCATTTTATACCTCTAACAAAATTTTTTTATTTTAACAACGTACGGAACACTAATTGCGCAAGTTCCACTTGCACTTGACCGGTTTTTTTTTGTTTCTAAAATTTGATTAACAATGACTGCGCTGTATATATTTTTCGTAGTGTTCTGCTACTGTTTGCGGTCACAATATTTTTCGTGTGGATAGATGAAAAATGAAAACATTTTAAGAATTGAGAGAAGAACACACTTATCACCAATATTATTAAGGTTAAAATTTGACCTTAATTTATTTTCATGTTCAATCCAGTATACTTATTTTATTTTTATATTGAAGCTAAAGATAAAATGTACGGACTAATGACCTAAAACTTTTTATATATGTGTGCTATTATCGATAAACAGAATATGTGTAAGAAGCCTACAATGACATATAACGCTAAATATTTATACACAACTGAGGTAGTATTTTTGTCATATTTAGCCATTGCATGATCGTGAAAACACATTGTCACTCTTCCCTATGTAACTGGAAGTTTAACGGAACAAATCTCATAAAACAGCTGACACACTAATGAAGGCTGTTGCTTTTGGCAATGTAAGGTTTTAACATCTGGCGCTACTACTTTCCTCTTTTTTGGAAAAAAGGAAGTTTCTTTTGTCGTAATAACCAAAATTTTAAGAGTTTACATTGTCTTTATAATAAAGTTTAAATAATTAAAAGACCATTTACACAACGAATCGGTCAAATTTTTGGTATTGCCAGACTAAAATTTCTTTCTTGAGCTACTAACTATATAATATCAATTAAAGACTAACCTAATGAAGTACACAGTGTTAGCTAATAAAATAGTAGAACGTAAATCTCATTTATAATGGACAGCTGATTGATTTCTAAATTTATATTTTAATAAATTAAATACAACCATTTAATAAAATTAATAAAGTGGCAACACCGTTATGATCTCCAGAATGGTTTCTATTACAAAACAGCAATAGCCCTCCCGTTTTCTTTACAGGGTTGCTTAGACAAAGAATGAAGTAACTTTTCGCATATCGTCATGCTGCCCTGAAGGTCCCTGTTTCTAAATGAATGATTGATTTGGCAAAAATAATTATTAATGGCATATTTAGTCTCACGTTGAGTATAAAAAGCCTATATTATATCAAAATTTTACTGATGTACTTAAGAGGTGGATAATTTAAACTTTATAGGCTTAAGAGCGGTAGGTTGTATAGCAAGCCATAATTCAAGTAAATATTTCTGATTTTTAGTGTTCCGTACGAAACATTCATGGGATCACTTCGATGTCTGTCTGTCACACCCTTCTTTCTTCGAAACTATTTGACAATAAAAAGTTGAAATTTGTCACAAATATAGGAATTGACGGCCGTCAGTCAGAGCTGTGTAGTTTTGAAAGTTAATTTTTGATTTAAGGTGTTAGTTTTGGGGCTTGAAATCGAGTGGGATGTCAAATGAAAGCTTGTAAAAACACGAGTTCAAAAATATATATGAAGTAATACTCGTATAAACTTTTCTTTATATTATTTTTTAAAAATACCAAAAATCACTGTTCTCCACCTTATCGCTAAAAGTAGTAATTCAAAAAATGTTGAAAAAAAATCTAGAATATTTTCGATAAGGTGTAGATTGAGCGAAAATTATCATGAGTGCAGTACCTTTTATAATTTATTCAGTATAAAAAAATATTTTACTTGACAGTATGGTGGAGATAAGTTGTGATTTTAACCGGGACTAACAGCTGTGAAATATCAATACGTACACGTACACTGGTGGCCAACAGATAGGTACCGAGACAAAATAATTTTATCTTATTTGTTTATAATTATAGAAATATTTAAATAGTAATTATTTGCTTTAAACTTTTACTACAGAGATGTCTCGCTTTTTATATATTCTTGGTAATTTTTATGTTGAAGATGAATGTGTGCTTGAATTTTACAGGATACGTCAGCAATTACGGTACGGAACGCTAATTGCGCAAGTCCGACTGGCACTTTTTTTTGAAAACTTACTGTTTAAAGCATCTTGTTATATTTTTATTTATTTACTTCTTCAGTTTTTATTGCACAAAATTATTAATTTATTTTATAATAAACTAATTCTGTTCACTTTTCATAAAACAAAAACAATTATTAAATTAGGTTCTTGAAGGGTCATTAAAACAATCTATTTGGAAAATTTAGTGTTTTTGCCAAGTTTTATTTTAGTAATCTGCGATTCAGTACGTGCATCTCGAAAAAAAAATGTTCTATTTGGCGTGATAGAGGATAAACAAAAGTTGTTCGCCGTATTTTTATTCTAGATGACAACCAAGCGTTTATTTATCACCTGTTTGGTGGTTGCAGTAATTTTCGAAAGTTCTGTGTGTGTTCTGTGATTGAAATAAAAACTTTTGAACTCGAGTATCTCGAAAATATTTTACCCTGTTAAAATCATGTTATTGGTTTTTTTTGTTCTACCCTTTTCTAGAGCTAACACTCTCCTCAATTTTTGAAAACATGTCAATCTAGTTTTTTTCTTTTTTAATCATTTCATTCTGTGATCCTTTATTTTAATAATCTTTAGTTTTTGCCATAAAGATTTTATGTCAAGTCAAAACGGTATGTAACAGACCAGAGGTTCCCATACTTTTTTTCTCGTAGACCACTTTCAAAATTTTACTAGTTTCGGTGGACCCCCTGTTGCTACATTTCTACCATATTCCCAAAACTCGTCAAAAAATGTGAAGATTAGATCTAACGATGGAAATTTGCGTCGTGGCTGAGTTCCAACCCTAAATTCGGAGTGGTAAAAATAAAAAGAAAAATAATATATTTTCTTGTGTTCTATTTATTAAAATAATATGATTACAGACTTAATAGAATTAAAATTAAACATTAATAACGTACCGTAACTTCAACAACGCAAATCAACAATTAAAAAAAAACAGTCATAATTTTAATGGAAGGGATATACTTGATGGATTGACAGCAAATTATCAATATTTGGCTTCAGTTTTGTAAGGAATAACCGCAAATCTCCCCGTTCTGTGATGTTCAATCTGCTCCTTTTTTTTTTGTTAATAGGTTTGTAACGACACTAAAATTTTTTTCGACAAGGTATGACGAGGAAAACGCTATCAAAAGTTTTCTCGCAATTTCCCACAGCCTAGGATATTTTTCGGGTATTTCTGCCTGCAGCCAAAATGTTTGATAGCCTTTTTTAAATTAAAATCATTGGTGCTAAGCTCGAGTAGCTCCTCTTGTAATACCACATTTGCCACTTCCGTTTCATCAAATGGATTTATGATCCATGGTGGTATTTCCATCGTCAGAATATCTTCAAATCTATTTTTGAAGTCATCATGCAGGGCATTTAAACGTTGAACGTATGTCTGAATATCCTCATCAAGACATTCTGCCTGTGACAAGTTTGGAAACTGGGAGAATTCGCGCCGACTAATATTTTGCTTCATAAATTTCAATTTTCCAAGAAAAGCCGAAATTACACCCTTGTCCCCTTGTAACTGCAAGTTAATGTCATTAAATTTTTTGAACAAATCTGTCAAATACGCGATGTCTGCTTTCAATTTGATCAGGTTTTCTTTTAAATCTGGATCTTTACTTTCCAGAAACTCTAAAACTGATTCAAAAAGTGAGTAAAATCTTGTTAAACATGCACCTTTCGACAATGAGCATACTTCAGTATGTAAGAGCAATCGTTGGAAGTCTTCATCATTTTCGTCACACAATTGTGCAAATAAACGGGTATTCAACGCATTGCTTCTTATTTTGTTAACTGCTTTAATCACAAATTGAAGCGATTGGTGCAATCTATCACTCAAATTTTTCGCTACCAGGTGTTGTCGGTGGATGACAGTGAATTGCAGTTACTCCTGGTATAATTCTTAGATGGCTTATAAACCCTCGATATCGCCCGAAGATGGCAGGAGCTCCATCTGCTGCCACCGAAATAATGTTTGTAAATGGATTTTTCCTTCAAAAAAATCACTCAGGACATTAAATATTGATTCGCCTTTAGTGTCCGTCTCCGAAGTTTTCACGAATAGCAGCTCTTCATGGATTTCTTCATCCATAACAAATCGAACATATGCCAATAATAATGCTTCATTACCAGGTAAAGTTGACTCGTCCAGTTGAATAGAAAAATGAGTTGTTTGCAGATAATTACACAAGAAGCTTTCAATATCAGAGCTCATTTCATCAATACGTCTTTGTACAGTGTTGTTACTCAAAGGAATTCTTTTGAGTACGTCAAATGGAGGTTTGTGCAGAACAGTTTTTAAAAACCTCTTCAACAGGGGATAAAATTAACTGTTCTCCGATGGTGTGCGGTTTTCCAGATTTCGCTATAAGCAATGAGATATTGTAAGATGCCCGCAAGCCATCATCGTTACTTTGAGACGTTGAAGCGAACATACTGTGCACGGTGGGTCTCTTTTCATATTTTTTCTTCAATGTTTGAAAATATTTTAAATCTTTACCTATTTTATCAGGATGACACCTTCTTAGATGATCTTCGAGCTTCGATGGTTTCTTAGAGTCATTGCTCAAAACTTTGTTGCTGCATAAAAGGCATGTCTGCCTTTGATGGAAGAAAACCAAATTTCAAATAATCAACACTGCACTGTCGACATTTCTTCTTAGATTCAGCCATGTTTCGTATCAGTTACCTACCTGTAAAGAAAAAAATATTTGTTTTAGTAATCATAAGGCGAGTTTAACAGGATATGGCTATTTTAACAGAATAAAATAGGATTAATTAATTATTGCAATGAAAAAACTAAACTGCCGGCGGCAAAACTGATTTTAATTATTAAAAGCAATAAACTGCTAAGACCCATATAGAGGTTTTCACAAAACGGCTGAACCTATTTTAATGTAATATAAAATATTTTTTGATTAATTATGTTTTGATACATTTCTGTAAATTCGAGAGAAAATATTTATAAAGAAAATTTTGACATCAAAACTCCGCGATTTTAATGATTTATTTATTACTTTGATGTACGTTACGAGTGGTACATAAAGACACGTACAATTTATGAAAATATATTTAGTCATTTAGCATTAGCAACTACGAGGGCACTGAAATATGTACAAACATGCAGGTGAATCACCACAGTCGGGTAAATAAATAATTTTATAATAAAAAGTACTAAAAGTTCAATCTTTCTCGGCTTTCTGTTCTTTTATAGAAGTATCGAATAATGGCCCTGTTCAGTATTTAATTTTTATTACGTACCTACTACACGCAAACATAACAAATATAATATTATTACAATATAAAATAAAAGTATGAATAACAAATAGGCAGGTATGTACTTACTTTTTCCGGCACTGGCAAACACTGACATCGATTCACTCACACTTTTCTTTTCAAAATTCCGGAAACAAATGAGTAACGTTTGGCCTTGGCATTCGTATTTATATTGTTGAAGAATCAAACAAGTTCATGCAAGATTGCAAGCACAGCATAAGTCGTATTTCGTCCCTTTGCACGTCTGAACGGGTTGCGTTGCGGGCGTCGCTTTGCAAGTCTCGACGCGCGTGGTACTGGATATCGAATATGCAAGTTTTTACAAGTAACAGTCGCTGACCTTCTTAAGATACACTACTCAAAAAAATTAAGGGGGGTTTTAAAATAAGGAAATTAATACTAAATAAACAGGCATCTGATCCATATGCCGGCCTAACTGAAAAAATTTTTTCAAGCCCGTGGACCAAAAAAAAAAGCAAAATATTTGCAATATTATTTGGATTGCATGAGAACCGTACGTCCTAAAAAATTTTCTCCAAAAAATCTGAAAATTAGAATCTTAAAGCTTCAAAATGCTTTTTTTTTAAATCTCAATACGACCATTTTTCACCGAAATACAGCCTGTCAAAAATAACCGAAAAATTTGGAATTTTTTTTGCTCCCTTAATTTTTTTGAGTAGTGTATTATCTGCCTACATTGATAGGTAAAGCCAAGCCAACATTTTTGTTCTTTATTATCGAAACCAGATAAATTTTGGTGGTCCCCCACATACAACTTTTGAACCCCCATTTTTTTTTCACGCCAACGTAGACTCCCGTCGAGTCTCTCGTGGACCCCTGGGGGTCCACCTGAACCACTTTGGGAATCACTGTTCTAGACCAATCAATAATGACAAAGACATGCTATATTAAGATACTTAAGTTCAATGTGGCTCTGATCACTGTATATATTCTTAGTTCTCTCGCAAAGGAAAGTACTCGAGAAAAAATCAGCATTCGAGATGCATTTCTTAACTTTTAGGATCACCAGATTTTCCGTCGGCCTGTCTGACTATTGGCAGGATAACTCTCAACCAAAATGAGGTACACATATATTACTTGAAGTAGGAATGGAACCTATAGTTTTTAAAAGATATCGGTGCAGTTAAAGTTGTGAAACCGATGAGAGTCAATAAGTTTTGTATAGTTTCAATAGTAAGATTGAATGGAATGGATTTTTTCCTAATTTTTGGTTATAAATTAACAAATTGGAAACATAATTATTTATAGTCAAATGCATAAAGGGCTAAAGGGATGGGGTAGGGTAAGAAGGGACTGCTTTTAATATTTAAGTTATATTATTTCAAAACAAGGTTTGATAAGTATATCCTTTTTGTTTTAGAATGCTTATGTAACCAGGAGTAGTGCTGATAGATTAGTTTCTTCAGCTGCCTTTTTGTTGGCCAGTTTAGGAGTAGGAGTATCTTCATTCAGCGTGAAACAACTATTAAGAGCCAAGCAGCGATCATAAGATGCTTATTTAATAAGTCTTCATAAGTAGCACACACCTTTTTTTTGTAATGTATATTTTTGTCATACTACATATTTTTTTTGTTAAATTTTAATGTGGAATTAGTACATCATTATGTATAACTTTAGACAAATTTCTATTTTAACCTACAAAAGGTACTGCTTTAAATTTATCTTTACCATCAATTTGTGTTCTGTGAATATAACTTTAGTAAACAATTATTTTTGGTAGTGTTTTTATTTATTAAGGCGCGAGCTTTCTACTAAAGTCGGATTTAAATTTTAATTTTCGATATATATATATATATATATATATATATATATATATATATATATATATATATATATATATATATATATATATATATATATATATATATATATATATATATATACGTGGGTAAATCAAATATAAACGGTAATTTTTTTTTATACGTTTATTGAATAACCTTATACACAAATCATTGATTTAACATTTTTCAATATAGTGTCCTGCGTGATCTATACACTTTTGCCACCGATTTGGAAGTTTCCATATTCCCTGGTCATAAAAGGTTTGAGGGCGGGTTGTAAGCCAATTGCGCACGTGTTCCTCGACTTCTTCATTGCTTCCAAATCGCTGTCCTCCCAGTGATTCTTTCATAAGCGCAAACAAAAAATAGTCACAGGGGGATAAGTCAGGGCTATAAGGAGGGTGCTCGAGGGTTTCCCAGCCCATTTCTTCCAGTGTATCCCTTGTCAAAGCCGCGTTTTTCTGAAACCG
Organism: Pachyrhynchus sulphureomaculatus; assembly: GCA_019049505.1. Lineage (NCBI taxonomy): Eukaryota > Metazoa > Arthropoda > Insecta > Coleoptera > Curculionidae > Pachyrhynchus > Pachyrhynchus sulphureomaculatus. The sequence continues at coordinate 58,158,200 of CM032447.1, forward strand.
AGTCGATCAGTAATTATGGATTGAACACTTCCATAGCTGATACCCACTTCTGAGGAAATTTCTTCAACGGTTAATCGGCGATCACCTTCGCTAAGGTGTCTAATGTCACGGATGTTGTCATCTGTAAGGCTTGACCTAGGGCGTCGATCATGACTTTCGTTTTCAACTCGTTCTCGTCCGCCCTTAAATTCTCTCGCCCACGTATACACACGATTCTGAGACAGTGTACTGTCCCCAAACTGTGCCTTCAAACGGGTTAAAATTTCTGACTGTTTAACGCCTTCATTGGTTAAAAACTTGATGATAATACGTTGCGCAACAGACGAAGGTACCTCTTGCTCGGTCATGGCTGTACTGACAACAAAGACGAGTTGGCGCGCGCACCCATCCGGTTCCCCCACTTCTCACAAACCAAACATCTACTCCACACAACATCATCTAGCTAAGAACTGCATTCTAAGAAGAATAGCAAAATTACCATTTATATTTGATTTACCCACGTATATATATATATATATATATATATATATATATATATATATATATATATATATATATATATATATATATATATATATATATATATATTTGGGTGATTGTAATAGATCGTGCCCGATTAGAAACCAAATTAAATACAACACATTTTCATAAAAAATAGTATTTATTAATCAATAATTACTCTCCATCATTTTTTGTAACTGTCTTCCTTTGTTTTACAAGTTTTTGAATTCCTTTTTTGTAGAAACTGTGTGGTTTCTCTTCAAAGAAAGTCGTAAGGTAGTTTATGACTTCTTCCATAGAATCAAATTTTTTACGATTTAAATTATTTTGCAGAGAACGAAAGAGATGAAAATCTAAAGGGGCAAGGTCAGGGGAATACGGCCGGGTACTGGAGGATTTCCCATTTTAACTCCCTAAGTTTTTTCAGTCTGTTGAGCAACTTGGGGTCTCACGTTGTCATGGTGAAAGATGATGTCTTTTCGATTGACCAAATTTGGACTTCATCCAAGAAAGGTTCGTTTTGTTGACGGGCTAGGAGAGAAATGACTGTGGAAACACCAGTTTGTTCCGTTCTGTCAAAACGTGTGGAACCCATATATCGAGTTTCGAAATGCAGTCCAATTATCAACATTTACTTTCTCGGCAATCTCTCCAGTGGTAACCTGTGGATTATTATTCACTAAGTCACGGATAAAGTTATTGTCAATGCCGTGAGATCGCCCAGAGGTAAGTTTGAAAGTAACCAAACCACTTTTTAACTGTCCTAAGAACACGGTCCAAATAAACGTCTTGAATATTTTTTGTTGCAGTTCCAACACTCACTCCATTTTTAAATTCATGAAACATAATATGACGGAAATGAACTTTTTAAAAATTTTCCATTTTGAATTTTGCACACAAATTAATTTAAATAAACTTTTTTAGGTTATGGTAACTCACGACGCATTTAGATAACTGTCTGTTAATAATATGTTTACAAAAGAAACATTAGTAGAGTCAAAAGTACCTACTTCTGCCATCTATGAGAATCGGGCACCTTCTTTTGCGATCACCCTATATATATAAAATATTATTTATAGTTCTAAATTAGGAAAATTAAAAATCGACTTCAGAATATTTTTAGAAATAAGTTTTAAGAAGTCAATGAACTCAAGTTATTTTCAAAATTGTATAGAACATACGTTATTTTCCTGTCTTTTGCCAAAAACTTGGCTTTAAGAAAATGTTAAAATATCTCCTAAAGACAAAAAAATCAGGTGATAATATATAATTGTGCAATGAAAAAGTACAAGCTATTAAAGACAGGACAGATAACAGGTTATAGTATTACTGCAATAAATTAGATCTCCAAACATCTATAGAAAAGTTAAATAATAAAGACAACTTGGAAGTTTTTTTACATCCTTAATTTCGGACCCGTAAGATTTCGGTATGCTAGCGACTTTGATAAATTTTCACTACTGTTAAAACATTTTTCCTTAAAAGTTTTGTTTAAATTTTTTTCAATTTCAAACAGACATCGTGGTGCATAAATATTAGCTCTGTGTAAAAACACTCTAGGGCCGGACTAAATACACATTTAGGGAGGATATTTATAATAATTTTTGCAAACCTCTCTACAGGCTGTACGTGCCGAAGTAATTTCGTTTAGTGAGGTTTAAAAGTATGCAGCCTTTCTGTCAGTCTTTTAAAAGTATGTTTGAGCGGTGTATTGAACTAACCTTATTCCCGAATAATAACACTATGTAATTCGTTTTAGGTACATCTAGTGTACAAAAAAAAGGTTTTATGTCGACATCACATCTTATAACCGAGAAAACTAGCAATTTGTTTTATTTACCCCTCGTATCACTTGTTTGCGGTTAGTCATAAAAATATTACTTTTTCGTGTATAAATGTGATCAAAACATTTAGATTAGTGCTAAATATACAAAATGCCACGCGTTTAAGTTAATTCGCCTAGTCTGTTTGGTTACGTTTGTAATAAATTGACCGCTAAAAGTGAAAAAAAGCCCATTTCCTCGTTGCTTGAAAAGTGTTATGAAGCTTATTTTAAGACCGCAATTGAAAATCACGAAAAATTGTGGGTGCCCTGAGTGTACCAGGTGTACAAGTATGAAATGCGGATTTCAAACAGATGGTGCACCAATGCAGTTTGTGCTTTGACACTGTGCCATTTTGTTGTGTCATCAACAAGTGTCAGACGCGCACGAGTGATAAATTGGAAAAGTGTGTGCATAGTCTTGTGGTGTTGTGTTCAATATGTCGAAATTTATACTGAACAAAGAGCATTCGCGGACAGCATTAATTTTTTGTTTTCATTTGAAGAAAGCTGCTGTTGAAACATACCGATTACTTCGAGAAGCTTATGATGAACATGCTCCATCGCAAGATACGTGTGAACGATGGTTTCGGCGTTTCAAAAGTGGTGACTTCGATGTTGCAGACAAGGAACGTGGGAAATCGCCAAAAAAATACGAAGATGTGGAATTGCAAGCATTGTTGGACGAAGATGATTCACAAACACAAAAACAACTCGCCGAGCAATTAGGCGTTAGTCAACAAGCTGTTTCCAATCGGCTACGAGAGATGGGAAAGATTCAGAAGACCGGTAGATGGGAACCACATGAGTTGATCGACAGGCAAATGGAAAAGCACGTGTGACATTTTGCTCGGTCGGTACAAAAGGAAGTCGTTTTTGCATCGTATAGTTACAGGGGATGAAAAGTGGATTTATTTTGAGAATCCCAATCGCAAAAAATCTTGGGTAGACCCAGGCGCAGCATCCACATCGACCGCAAGACCGAATCGCTTTGGCAGAAAGACGATGCTCTGTGTTTGGTGGGACCGGAGGGGCGTGGTCTATTATGAGCTGTTAAAACCTGGGGAAACGGTTAATACTAAACGTTACCAACAACAATTAACCGATTTGAACCGTTCGTTGCTTAAAAAAAGGCCAAAATATCGAAAGAGGCAACACAAAGTCATTTTTCTTCATGACAATGCTCCATCACATACGGCAAAACCAGTTCGCGACACATTGGAAGCACTCAGCTGGAAAGTTCTATCCCATGCGGCTTACTCACCAGACTTGGCTCCTTCCGATTACCACTTGTTTGCATCGATGGGTCACGCACTTGCTGAGCAGCGCTTTGGTTCGTACGAAGATGTGAAAAAATGGCTCGATGAATCGTTCGCAGCAAAAGGGGAAGATTTTTACTGCCGTGGTATTCACAAATTGCCCGAAAGATGGGAAAAATGTATAATAAGCGATGAAGCATACTTTGAATAAAGCACTTTTTATCATTCTTCCGAATTTAACATGTTTTTTTAGAGAAAAATCCGCATTTCATACTCGTACACTTGGTATGTATTATTTAAACTGTTATAAACATTTGACGGGTTGGTACAATGATACTATAAAAGAAATGCCTTTTGGCGTACCAATGCAGTGGCGTAAACCCAAGAACCACACAAACGATTGTTACTTCTGTTTGACAAGTGTGAAGGGTTTTTCTAAAAAAAACAAAAAGTTCCGTGAAAAATGTTCAATGTACCAACAGGGTCAATGCCGCCACTTCATTCTCCTGAAATTTCTGTACCGAAACGGCCTTTGAGCCCATCAAGTTCATGGAAAAAAGCGAATCCTTTCTTTCTAGTGGAGAGTTATTTCAAGATCCAAATATTGTATCAGAACCACATTTGATTAGTCATTCAGAACTAAACGACTTTTGTTAGAGATTTAGATTTGACCAAAGAAAAACTGAAATATTAGGATCGGGATTAAAACAGTGTAATCTTTTATAGACTGACGTTAAAATTACAGCTTATCGAAATCGCTCCTTAACTACTTTTCATTCAAAAGAGGATAGTTTAGGTTTCTGTAATGGTTTAATGTGGGTACTAGGCCACCATCATTCGCCAGAAGAGTGGAAACTATTTATTGACGTATCAAAACAAAGTCTAAAGGCAGTTTTTTTCTATAAGGGCAACATGTTTCCATCTTTGCCTCTAGCGTACATTAAAAGAAACCTGTGACATTTTAAATCCTATTTTAGAAAAAAATCAAATACAATCAAATATGTGTAGATTTAAAAGTAGTGGGTTTGATTTTAGGATTGCAAACCGGCCATACGAAATAGTGTTGTTTGGGATAGCAAAACATTACGTAAAACAAAACTGGGCTTTAAGAAGTGGGTATGTTCTTGGCCAGAAAAATTATTATCACCTGAGAAAATCATTTTACTACCATTGCACATCAAACTTGGTCTAATCAAGAATTTTGTCAAAGCGTTACGTAAAGATGGACCTGGATTTCAGTTTCTCAAAAATATATTTCCTGGGCAGTGATGCTAAAATAAAAGGAATTTTTGTAGGGCCTGACATAAGAAAATTAATTGATGATCCCTCTTTTCTATCCAGTCGAAGTTCCATAGAAAAAAGGCACGGTTGGCTTTTATTGATGTCAGGAACAATTTCCTTGGCAACCACAAATCGTCAGATTTCCATGAAAAAATAAAATTAATATCCAGCCTACCATGAACTAGGATGTAATATGTCATTAAAAATCCATTTTCTACACTCCCATTTGAGTTTCTTTCCGGAAAACATGGGCTCAGTTAGCGCTGAACATGGAGAACGCTTTCACCAAGAAATAGCTGAGTTTGAGAAACGTTATCAAGGTAAATGGGAACCAGCTATGCTTGCAGACTCCTGTTCGTGTCTTCAGAGGGATACTGCGAGGACTGACTACACGAGAAAAGCTAATCGATCAATGAAAGATAAATTTTTTTGTCACTAATTTAGCGTATTTTTGAATAAACCAAAAGCTTTTCTTTATGAAACCTAACGCGATGTGACTATTTTGTTAATCAATTTTAATTGAATTGGCGGTGAGGAATCAATATTTCATACTATAAACCCAGTGAAAAAAAAAAAAATTCTGTAACTGATGATTCAACTCTCTTCACTCCCTACTTTGTCCTATATTAAATAGTAATTGCCCGAGACAGTTGAAGACCTAAAAATCAGAAACCACTATTCAGCGATTCAGCAGAAACAACCATGCTGGTATAGTCACGTGCAGAGAATTATGGTTTAATGACTAGCCAAGCTGAACCCCAACGGAAAAGAGTTATACTGTTCCAACCTCAAAAAAACGTCGACATGTTAGGATGTCCAGAAGATGTATTATAAAAAAAAAGCTACTCAATTGCTTGATGATCTAGCTCACCGGGGGTCCTGTGCCTACCATTCATGTTTTATGTAGCACGGATACCTTAATGGAGTCTTTTTCTGTAATTTTCAGGTTTGCAAGTTTTTATAATTTCATTCCTCTCGTTCCAAAATAAAACAAGGCCTAGAGTTTCCACTTACTTTACAGCAAGCATATTTTAAAGTATTGACCTAAGAATATAAGTATTAATGATCCAAAATTGCTTAAATTAAATCTTGCCCTTTTCGACGGCTTCATTTGGGGACCCTCAGGATCATCTGAGAAAATATTCGAATATTTTATGATATTGATCCTCAGACTTCTTATAAGCCTACAAGTAGTACAGATATTCTAGACTGCAAGTTCACGTAGCTTCTAAAGCAGTGGTTCTTAACCGGTGGTCCGCAGACCACTGGTTTTCTGTTGAATCACCAGAAGTCCGCAAAGTCATCAGCCTCACTCATCATTCACGTACCTATTAAAATAAATTAATGTATAGAGGCGAATGAGTCCACGCGACGACGCGCTCTACACGATGAATCCGTGGGTAGCTGGCGGACGAAGGTGGAGATCGAGTGACACTCCCCCACATCCGCTTTGCTTGCCCTTGTTTTGTTTTTAGTCAAGATTTGAACGTTGGCACAAGCGCTTTATCTTAGTCGGTTAACTTTTCATTAAGTAGGTAGCCAGAGTTGTTATTCGCAATACATAGGTACATTACCAGGTGTACAAGTATGAAATGCGGATTTTTTTTTTCTAAAAAAAAAACATGTTAAATTCGGAAGAATGATAAAAAGTGCTTTATTCAAAGTATGCTCCATCGCTTGTTATATATTTTTCCCATCTTTTGGGCAAATTGTGAATACCACGCCAGTAAAAATCTTCCCCTTTTGCTGCGAACCATTCATCGAGCCATTTTTTTACATTTTCGTACGAACCACAGCGCTACTCAGCAAGTGCGTGACCCACCGACGCAAACAAGTAGTAATCCAAAGGAGCCAAATCTGGTGAGTAAGCCGCATAGGGTAGAAACTTCCCAGCTGAGTGCTTCCAACGTGTCGCGAACTGGTGTCGGTATTCTGGCCTTTTTTCAAGCAGCGAACGGTTCAAATCGGTCAATTATTGTTGGTAACGTTTAGTGTTAACCGTTTCCCCAGGTTTTAACAGCTCATAATAGACCACGTCCCTCTGGTCCCACCAAACACAGAGCATCGTCTTTCTGCCAAAGCGATTCGGTCTTGCGATCGATGTCGATGGTGCGCCTGGGTCTACCCATGATTTTTTGCGCTTGGGATTCTCAAAATAAATCAACTTTTCATCCCCTGTAACTATACGATGCAAAAACGACTTCCTTTTGTACCGACCGAGCAAAATGTCACACGTGTTTTTGCGCTTTTCCATTTGCCTGTCGATCAACTCATGTGGTTCCCATCTACCGGTCTTCTGAATCTTTCCCATCTCTCGTAGCCGACTGGAAACAGCTTGTTGACTAACGCCCAATTGGTCGGCGAGTTGTTTTTGTGTTTGCGAATCATCTTCGTCCAACAATGCTTGCAATTCCACATCTTCGTATTTTTTTGGCGGTTTTCCGCGTTCCTTGTCGGCAACATCGAAGTCACCACTTTTGAAACGCCGAAACCATCGTTCACACGTATCTTGCGATGGAGCATGTTCACCATAAGCTTTTCGAAGTAATCGGTATGATTCAACAGCAGTTTTCTTCAAATGAAAACAAAAAATTAATGCTGTCCGCGAATGCTCTTTGTTCGGTATAAATTTCGACATATTGAACACATCACTCTGCACACACTTTTCCAATTTATCACTCGTGCGCGTCTGACACTTGTTGATGACACAACAAAATGGCGAAGTGTCAAATCTTTATAGCACAAACTGCATTGGTGCACCATCTGTTATCTGAAATCCGCATTTCATACTGGTACACCTGGTATAATTATTAGTCACAAGTATATTTTGATTTCAGGAAAATGCCACCATAGCGTAAGTACGATGGAGATTATATTAAATTTGACTTTACATCGATTGAAATAAACGGAGAGACTAGACCTCAATGCGCAACTGTTCTTGCCAATGACGCTTTGAAGCCGACAAAGTTAGAACGTCATCTAAAAACCGCAAATTAACAAATCTGAAAAAATGAGACTTAGACCCAGCAGAACACCTTATACCGTATCTGAAAAAACAGTGGTTGCATCCTTTGAAATTTCAAAATTAATTGCCAAATCCAAAAAAACCACACACAATCGGCGAAACGTTCATAAAACCTTGTATGTTTAAAGCTGCACAAGAGGTTTTAGGACAGGATGCTCAGAATAAAATTCGAGAAATACCACTATCAAACGAAGTTGCGTATCTAAAAAATGTCAAACGACATTGAAGAACAAGTTATTGGCAAGATAAAACTTGGTTCATATTTTGCAACTACCTGTATTTGTTAGATTTTTGGAGGATAGTAAAACGTTTAAAAAGGACTGACTACTTTTACAAGAGCTGGAAACAACGTCGCAAGCTTCAGACATTATGGATGTAATAAGTTTATTGAGAAACATGAGATTAAGTGGCCAAAGCTCGTTGGATTTTGTACGGACGGGGCTCCTGCTATGCTCGGCTCCCGCTTTGGTCTTGCAGCTTTAATAAAACAAAATGATTTATCCACAATACCGACGCACTGCATCATTCTAGGTCAAAACACTCCCTGAGTGTTTTGCTGATACGATGAAAACAGCTACACAAGTAATCAACTTTATCAAAAGTAATGCACTCAATATTCGTATTTTCAGAATATTATGCTCTGATATGGACTCTAAACACGAAACGTTATTTTTTCATACTGAAGTTCGTTGGCTGTCTAAAGGAAATATGTTGGCGAGGTTGTTTGAACTGAAAGAGGAAGTTAAATTATTACTAACTAAAAAAAAAAAAAGAGTTGTTGGATCAGTTTTCGAAGCTCATATCCCAAATAAGTTTAGCTTATTTAGTGGATTTTTTTTTTGCGCAATTAAATAAAATGAACCTCCAGCTGCAAGGATCAGGAAATATGAAATTGGAAGAGATAACGTTTGATACGTTGAAACTAATTATTGATGAGCAGTGTGCTGAAATTAAAGGAAAAATAAAAAATAACATTACACTTTACTTGTAACAGTTGAAAAATGAATTCAAGCGTCCTAACTGCAAGGACGAAGGTATTTAGAAACTGATCCGCAACCCTTTCATCGTCAAGATCTCCGATGTGCCCGAGGAGATTCAAGAAGAAGTAATTGAATTGCAGCACCATAGTAACTGCAAGGATACATTCGAGGCAGGAATCAAACTCAAAGATTTTTGGAGCCAAAAGGTAATTTTTTTTTCTATATTTCGAGAAATTTCTTTGCGTTACCTAACATTATTCTCAACCACATAGATTCTCAGCGCTTTTAATAACTGAAAAATAAGCACAGAAATCGTTTGGATGCCAGTGCCGACATGGTTTTGGCTTTGAGCAGCACTGAACTGAGGATTCAGCAATTAGTAAAAAATATGCAGTCATAAAAATCGTACTTATTGTAAGTTATTTACAATAATCCATTCATCATATTACTATATCTTTTCTTTCATTAACAATCAATTAAACAACATAAGGGGGTTGTAGGTACCCCTGGGCTACGGCCCAAAACTTAGTGAGGGCACCTCACACGTAACATACAAATCCATCGAATATGGAATGTGCTGGTAAAATGTGAAATCGAATGAGGACTTTGTACCGTAAGCACTTGCTTGAATATTTTCAAGCTTCTTTAACGCGAGAAGGGGCACCGCCGGAGTACCCTTCAGGAACCGGCGGTGGTAGTGGGAGGTGGGACCCCTCCTTCGATTTTTTTTTTATTGTAAGTTACGTTTTAATAAAAAAAACCTGCCTAGTAAAGTTTTGATCTCTGAAATAACTTGGTAAGCGTTTTATTTGTAGAAAACCTTGAACAATAACCTTTTTACAACTTAAATTATGGAAGAGCTGTTAGCGGTCCACGACAAGATCAAGATTTGGTCAAATAGTCCCTCATTATGTAAAGTTTAAGAACCACGGCTCTAAAGAAATCGACCTTGGCAGACGGACTGCCGCATGAATCACAACATAAGGGTTTCACTTTGCTTTTTATGAAATCCTAATAATTCGAAAGGAGGTTTTGCGAAAGTAGGATTTTTAAAACTTAAGGATAAAATATAATATAAACTTTATTAATTAATAAAATTTAAAAATATGCTAAAATAAATAAAAATAAATTGATTGATATAAATAAAATATGTTAAAACTGAGATCTATCTTGTCCATTAATATATTATAACCTTTAAAAAAAAGCAACTTTTTATCGTACGGTAACATAAGTTATTTTAAGCACTGTTTTTAAAAAACTGAAACCTAATAATTGCTGCAACTCACTCAGATAAATGAAAATAATGATGATGACCTAAAACCAAAAGATACACGACAATAATAGCAGAAATTATTCCTATGTACTTTCCATTGATAGGAAGATTAAATAACTTTGCATTAATTTTTAAACTTGTTGTGTATATTAGTATTGAGTTGAGCTCGTGAAGAGGCGTATCCGCATGGAAAAAGGGTCTCGTTCTAACTTCTTGTCCTACAGTTTTAACATTGTCACAAGCTGTACTTAATCTTGCAGCCTAAAAATAAGAATACTATCGTAAGAGGATTTCAAGTTCTAAAGGAAATAAAGTACAGTGTAATTATTGACTTAAAACTACGTCTGCCGTGACATTTACGGAGTAACGTATGTAATGGAAAAGTACGCGTATTTTATTTCCCCTAAATTTGGTTAGCAACATGTTATTGCTATCGGAGACCAGCTGCTCTTGATTCATCAAGTACTTTATTAAACAATAAGATCGGTCACAGTCTATTATTACCATTAGCTAATTCCATCCAGTCGGGTGTAAGCCTCCTCAAGTTGTCTCCAATGAGCTCTGTTGTTTGCGTTTCGCATTCAATCGTGTCGCTTTAATCTTTTTATGTCGTCCGTGCATCTTGTCTGTGGTCTACCTCTGCATCTTTTATGTTCTCTAGGCTTCTATTCAGCCATACGGCGTGTCCATCTGTTATCATTCATCTGTGCGATATGCCCCGCCCAATTCCACCTTAATATCCATATTCGTTGTATTACATCTGTCACTTTTGTTCTTCGTATCTCGATGTTAGGAATACGATCTTGGAGACCAAGATTTAACATTCTCACTGATAATATCCGTCTTCAGAGTGTCAAATAAATTTGCTTACTTCGAATTAGTATACCAAAGTCTACCTACAGGAAAATTTTTTCTAGATGTTAGTATTGTGAATTAAAGTTGTTGGGGATTCTGAATAATGATGTTCAATTACATAGGTTAGCTTCAGTAGTGCAGCTAAATCCCCCTGGACAAAACTGTTATTTCCCAATATTGTCATTTTAGTTACATATATAATTTCTATACAATTACAGACGGTTGTTTTTATCTTGCACTTTTGTATTTAAGTCTTTTTTGTATCTAATTACATTATCCCTGATGAATCTCCAGTTCAAAACAATTACACTTTGTTAGTGTTCCGTACGGAACCCTTATAAGATCATTTCGGTATCTGTCCGTTTGTCACACCCGATTTTCTTCAAAACTATTTGACATAGAAAGTTGAAATTTGTCATTAATATAGGAATTGATGGCCTCATCAGAGCTGTGTAGTTTTGAAAGTTAAATTTTGATTTAAGGGATTAGTTTTGGGAGGTGAAATCGGAAGTGAAAAAAATTATCAGGTCATCGAGTGGGGTATCAAAAAATATATATAATGTAATACTTGCACACATTTTTCTGTGTACAATTTTTAAAAAATTACGAAAAATCGCTGTCTTCCCCCCTTATCTCGAAAAGTACTGAACAAAAAATTTTGAAAAAATTCTAGAATATTCTCCACAGAGTGTAGATTGAACGAAAATTATCACGAGTGCATTACCTTTATTAATTTATCTGGTATATAAAAAAGACAAAAATCAGTCTTCAGTTTTCAGTAAAGATCGGAAAAAACTTTGTTGGGGTGTCTTTTGTGAAGTCATTCATCATTTTATACCTCCGTACCAAAAATTTTTATTTCAAAAGCTATCAACGTACGGAACACAAATTGCGCAGGTCCGACTTGCACTTGGCCGGTTTTTTTTGTATTTTCTGTAGCTTGCATTCTGTGAAGCCCAATTGTATTGGTTAGTTGGTATTACTTAATTAAATTCTTGATTTTAACGTTTGTAACCAATTGAAAATTAAAAAACACAGATATAAATTCTATTTGGTTACTGTCACCGTAAGATAGAATTTCATCCAGATCTTTGTTAAGTTGAACGACTTTCCTGCTAGCTGTGGATATTTACATGAGTAGCCGATGTCATCGGTAAAACTGTAGATGGGATTCCTGGTCCTTTCCAACTGGAAAGGAGGAAGAGAGTAGGAGACAGTATGGAGCCATGGAGACCACCAGCGTTAATAGGGAAGGTATTAGAAGGAAATCTGTCAACTGCTACTCGTAAAGAATGCTCTCTGAGAAAAAATCCATAAACAGTCTCCTTTTAAGTTTTTCCAAACGACCAATAGATGGTGCTATTGAGATGCGACATTGCCATTGTTGTAAAATTTGTTATTGTTAAAACAGTGGCAGCTCAGAAATTGACCTAGTAGTTTGTTTATAATAAGCGTTTTAAAAAAACAGTCTTGTGAACGGGAGGGTTTGCGTTGGATGATTTTTTACGATTTTAGTAAAGGCCTAATTCAACAACAATGTGTCGAATCGCTTCGTTCCACTTTTGGTATTGAATCACCATCAGAGAAGACTGTTTACAATTGGTTTGCAGAATTTCGTCATGGTCGTGCTTCCGTCAGCGATAAATTTCATGAAGGTCGACCAAAATCGGTTGCTGTTCCAAAAAACATCGATGCTGTGCGCAATATGACTGAAGAGGATCGGCATATGACTCACCGTGAGATAGAGGCATCCTTAGGCATGTCGAAGACTGCAGTACATTCGATTTGGCATCAACATTTAGCTGTAAAAAAGATTGGATTGGTTGGATTCTACCTAATTTAACCGAAACTCAAATACAGGCTCGTGACAATTGGTGTAAGAAAATGCTCAAAAATTCGACCGGGGACATGCAAAATCCGTATACAACATCGTAATAGGGGACAAAACTTGGATATATTCGTATGAGCCGGAAACTAAGCAACAATCAACTGTTAGAGCGTTCCAAGATGAACCGAATGCGAAGCGAATGATCACTTGTTTCTTTGGCTATACTGGACATATTGCAACCATTGCTTTAAAGGATCGAAGACCAGTTAATGCTGAATGGTATACAATAATTTGTTTGCCAAAAGTCATCGATGAAATCAGGAAAAACAACCGAAAATGTCGCATCATTCTTCATCATGACAATGCCCGCTCTCACACAGCACGTCAAACAATTGATTATTTGATGTTTCATTGCCTGTATTCACCTGATTTATCACCTAACGACTTCTTTTTGTTCCTGAATGTCAAGAAAAAAAGCGTGGACAGCGATTTTCATTACCTCAAGAAGCTGTTGAATTCTTCCAACTTCAGAGTGGAAAAAATGTTTTGAGAATTGGTTCTAACGCATGCAAAAGTGTATAAATCTTAAAGGCGAATATTATATATATATATATATATATATATATATATATATATATATATATATATATATATATATATACAGTAGAACCCCGGTTATCCGAGGTAGGGACACCCTCCTCGGATAACTGCAATAAGCCGGATTTGTTTTTTATTCATTCAAAAAATAAACACCAATACTATAAACCGATGTATTAACGTTTTTAACATATAAATAGGTACATACATTATAAAATAGTGAAATATGAATCTATGCGCTTCTGTTTCATATTGCATCTTCTTTTTCTCGCTTTTCTCAATCTATTAAGAAGAAGAAAATCCGCTGAGGTTGCCTCTGGTTGTTGTTCGATATACTTCAAAGCTTTTTCCAAAGAAGCAAAACCTTCTTGATGAGAGATCTTAGTGGGAGACCGTTCATCCACCGCCGCTTCGTCATCGTCATCTGATTTTTCGGTTTCCTAAAAGGCATTGGTTATTTCTTTAATACTCATTTCTTCTTCTAAATCATCTGTTATAATCCATTCAACAACATCTTCTCTTGTCACATTTTTGCAACCTTTTAATTTTTGCATTAATTCAAATAAACTTTTTTCTTTTTCTTCTATCTCGCTGTTAAAATTTGAACAGGACATTTCTCCATGGCTTCTCAATTTCAAAGCTAATTCATTTAATGGAGTATCATTTTCACTGTCATTATAGTCCTCAAAATCAATAACTTTTGACCAAGATTTTTGAATAGTGGTAGTACGCACAGAATCCCAAGCTTGACTTAGCCAGTAAATAACATTTTTCAGTGTAATCTTTCTCATCCCATTGATAATATCCTCCTTTTCTGTGTATTCTAACAGATGCTCAAGATATAAACGCCTATAATTTTTTTAAATGTTTTCGAGGATGCCTTGATCCATTGGTTGCATTATGCTGGTTACATTTGGAGGAAAAAATTTTACAACAATTTCGCCCACATGAAGTCCTTTTCCAGGGTGAGAGGGGGCATTATCCATTAACAAAATTGCTTTAATAGGAAGATGGTTTCTGTTCAAAAATTTAGTCACAGATGGTACGAACTCTTCTTCAAACCAGTTAGTAAATAAGGTCACATGCGCTCTTCTGACTTTTGTAATAGACTGGTAGGGCTTTGGGTGAGATGTCTTTTAAAGCTCTTGGACGTGCAGACTTGCCAATCACCATCAGTGGGATTTTGTGCTTGCCAGATGCATTGGAATATACCATTATAGTTAATCTTTCCTTACTTCGTTTGTGCCCAGGAGCTGATTTTTCCTGTCGAAATGCCAATGTTTTTGATGAAAGCATTTTATAATTCAGACCAGTTTCGTCACAGTTGTAAATTTGATCACATGTGTATCCACAATCTTCGATTGGCTTTTTAAAGTTCTGCTTAAACTTCTCAATTGATGACACATCAGCAGAAAGTTTTTCACCACATACAGTCAGTTGTCGTACACCGTACCGTTTTTTCCAGCGGTCAAGCCATCCAGAAGTGGCGGTAAACTGATCTATCTCTGGGAATTGCCTACTAATCATTATTGCTTTCTGTTGTAAAATTGGACCTGACAGAGGCACACCTTTTGATCTATGTTGGTTAAACCACATGAACTTCGTTAACCTTTTCATAGTCGCCGGTTTTCATTGATTTTTTTCCTGAGGACGAGGAGGCTTGATTTATACACCACTCTTCTATTTTTGTGCGGTTTCTTTTCCAATCTCCAACTGTTACCTCACCTACTCCATAATCTCGTGCAACTTTAATTGTCTCTCCTGCTTTAATTCTACTGATGGCTTTTAATTTTTCTTCAGTAGGAACGACGATTCTTTTACGCTTGTTTTGCTCCGTTATAATACGACAAACAAAAATTCAAACAAAGCAGTTCGTATTAATTACACTTAACTACCAGAACTCCAACCAAATAAATTATGTGAGTATACTCGTACTTCTCCGTAGTAAACGCTATAACGCACTGCATTCACGCAAATTTACATGCTGAAAGAGTCCAAAAACCTAAATAGGGGATCCCCTCACACGGGCCAGGGGGATTCCCCGAAGGCCCCGACGATTTTAAATGGAAATATGTACATACATATTTTAGAAGCTCGGTTAATACGCAGCATAAACGCGCGTACCTCGGGTAATCAGGTTCTTAGATTGGCTCGGTTAATCCGGAGTTCGGATAATCGCGACTCGGTTAATCGGGGTATATATATACAATAAAACGATTTGTAACATTTTTTTTTCTTTCATTATTTTTGTAAAAACTTAAAAGGTAGCCCTCGTATGGGAAGTCAATTACAGTCATATTCACAGAATAGGTGCAACAGAAACTTTCTAAAATTTATTCTGAACCGTAAATATTTGTATTTTTAAGATAATCAACACTTCTAATCACTTGTTACTTACTTGGATAAATGGAACTACAGCAATAAACCACCATAAAATGACATTCAGTATATTAACAACGGGCAGTTCATGATCACTTTCATTTTGGAATGATCCTATAAGCCATAGAGTACCCGAGATAGCGTATGTCCAGTTAATTAGTGTAAAGATACACACTGGTGGTGCTACTTCAGTATTAAGATAGGTTAATAGTTTTCTAAATTCTTCTATATCCTAAAAAAATGACAAAACACGAAGTAGAAAATAAACTGGTGGTCAACACTACTGGGTATATTGCTCCAGTAGCTGATGTTTTGCTTCAAAAATAATAATAAGCTATCCTGTTGCTCTCTTTCTAGAAATAAAGAGCATTCATCCGTGAGGACATTCTCTTTTATATACTAAGCTAAATAAATATTTTCATACCCTTATCCAGTCGAGTGGTCTTATAGGCTGTTGCAATAATTTCTCTCTTAAAAACTGAACGTACGATTTAAGGAGTTGAACTTGAAGACAATAATTTGAAATAACACTAGCTTGAACTATATCGTGCCATATTATACAGACCACAAGCAAAACTTTTAATGTTTGTTGAATTTCGTAAGGACTAAAAAAAAAACAATTACTGTTAAGTTTTGTTTTTTTTTTAGGGGTCTAGCACACGTGCTGCAGGGAAGTCCCTAAAGCGCTCCAGGAGCGGCATGTGTGCGGAAAAAAGCGATTCACGTTGTTCTTGAATCGCTGTAAATTGTACTCGGTGGGAAACACAGCGCTGGGCAAATTATTCCAAAGGGATGATGTTCTCCATATAAATTGAAAAGCGTTGTACGCGAAGTAACAAGCTGAACCTCATATGGATGTGAAGCACCAGCGCGACGTGTATTTCTAACATGCACCGCTTTGGGAGGAATTAAGCGGGCTACATCCTTCGAACACTTTCCATGAAAATACTTGTAGAACAGACTCAAGTCGCCAACCGTTCTTCGATGTTCCAGCGAATCAAGGTCGCCGGTCAGTTCCGGGTCTCCAATCAGACGAACAGCTCTTCTCTGAACAGAATCCAATAAATACAGTGTATGTTTGGGAGCGGAGTCCCAAACATGGGAGCAGTATTCCATAGTTGGTCGAATTTGAGCTTTGTAAAGAATTAACAGTTGTTGTGGAGTGTAAAGCTTTCTGGTTCGCAATAATATTCCCAATTTTTGAGAAGCTCTCCTTGCTATGCCTGCAGCATGCTCATGCCAGGACATATTTGCTCCCACACTAACGCCCAACAAATTGAGCGATGATGCTAGGGGAATGGAGAGCCCCGACATTATTACGTCGGGTTCAGCAGCGTTAACTTTTTTAGAAAAAACTGCCGCCTGGGTTTTTGTAGCGTTAAATTCCACTTGGTTACTGTCACCCCAAGATAGAATTTCTTCCAGGTCTTTGTTAAGTTGATCGACCTCCTGCTGTTTGCGGATATTCGCCTGAGCAGCCGATGTCCGAGCGTTCAAAATGAATGAAGAGGCAAGCGTACTGTCGTCTGCAAAGCTGTAGATTGGATTCCCGGTCTTTTCCAGCAGATCGTTAATGTAAATGAGACAGAGAGTAGGAGACAGTATGGAGCCTTGGGGCACACCGGCGTTGATTAATATTAGCAAATTGTAATATTCGCTAATAAAAGTCGGTATGTCATTATTTAAATAGAAAAAGACAGCTTACAGTCTGTCAAGTAAGAACCTGACCGCTCGTATTCTCGAAAAAATGTGTTCCGAGAACATTTTTTGCCATCAACCAATTCTTTGGTATTCTAACAACGGCGCAATTACCGTAGTAAGTTATCTAATCGCCTCCTGCATCAATAATCACCTGGCATCTTCGTGGCATGCTGTCGACGAGATTTTCTGCATACTCGCGCGGCAATGATCTCCAAATTTTTCGAGTTTCGCGAGTCCTCAAGAGTCTTTCCTCTGGGCTTTCTCTTTACAAGAGACCAAACGATTTCAATAGGGTTGGCGTCCGACGATTGTAAAGGGATGTATCTTACTGTTGGCCCAAGCGAGCCGCCCCGAGTGATTTTCGCCCAGCAAAGATTTCTTCAATGTGCTTCGGAATTTGATATCATGAGCATGAAGATGTCGAATGGTCTCATGGGACACATTCAAATCTGATTTTCGTAATTTTGCCGCTCCTTGACGCAGCGTCAATTTCGGGTTCCCTGAAAACAAAGACACGGTTCGTTTTTCGACTTTCGGAGTGACTTTGCCTGCCGAGTCACGTTTTGGCAAGTCGTCGACATTTTTCGTCTCGTTAAAATGATTTACCCACTTTTTCACAGACGACACCTACTTTTTAACATATTTAGCGGTCGTGGAATGTATCGATCTTAGCCCCTTTTGGATGGGAACCAAGCAAGACTGCCTCGAACCGATACGCAAACAAGTGACTTTTTTGGATATTACGTGATTTCGACGAAAGTTCTGAAGTTACTAATACTTTTACTAAAATACGTCGTAGACAAAGGTTCCCTCTACCGATTTTTTGTTGAATCGATGGAATCACATCTACCAGAAATAAATTATCTCGGACACATTCTTACTTGACAGACTGTAGATAGATGCCTACGTACAAGCTTACCGTATTAAACACAATTTCGCACGGACACATTTATTTACAAAGAGCTGCTGCATTTTATCCTCTGTTCCAATTAATCTACAACATGTACTAGGCTACATTAATGCACAGCGTGGAGCCAAAATGAAGAGTACTTTTCTTAGCCTTTTAATTAGCTAATGAGTAAAATTTTAAAAATATTTTACCTGTTTTCTATCCACTTAAAGGTAATTTCCCCTTCCGCCATCATATAATTAAGTAGAGCTATAGAGGTGAACATCCAAAGAAAGCCGCCAATTATAAAGAACCATAGCGTCCTGACTATTTGTTTTTGATTTGTTTGCATATTTGGAACATGACTTGAAGTTAAAAACACCTATTAAAAGGCAATAGGGTAAAAGTTTATAAGCTGATATTAAATTTTGGTTTTATGAGTTAAGCGTGGATTACGTCATAATTTCAGCGACATTCTTAAATTTTAAAAGAATAATGGCCACTTTGGGATCTGAGTAAACAGTGATAAGTAAGAGAGATAGGTAAAATATAAAACCAAAAGTTTTAATAATTGTTGTGTGGTCTAAGAAAAAGTAGCCGTATTATTTTCTTTTAGAAGATAACAACTTTACCAAATGACTTGATAAGTCACAAGGGCTACCTTTTAAGTTTTTACAAAAACAATGAAAGAAAAAAAAAATTGATACAAATTGTTTTACTGTTTCTCAAAATATTCACCTTTAAGATTTATACACTTCTGCAAGCGATCGAACTAATTCTCGAAACATTTTTTTCCACTCTGAAGTTGGTCACTCAGAAACATGGTTTTGGAAGGATTCAACAGCTTCTTGAGGTAATGAAAATCGCTGTCAACGCATATTTTTTTAACATTCAAGAACAAAAATAAGTCGTAAGGCGATAAATCATGTCATTACGGGTACTGAGACATTAATTTAATGTTTTTCTCCGTCAAATAATCAATTGTTTGCCGTACTGTGTGAGAGCTGGCATTATCATGATGAAGAATGATGGGACGTTTTAGGTTGTTTTTCCTGATTTCATTGATGACTTTTGACAAACAAATTGTTGTATACCATTCAGCTTTAACTATTCTTCAATCCTCTAAAGCAATGGTTCTCGAAATTCATCGCTAACGGAAGCGCTGCCATGGCGAAATTCTGCAAATCAGTTGTCTTTTCTGATGGTGATTCATTACCAAAAGTTGAACGAAGCGATTCGAGGCATTGTTGTCGAGTTAAGCCTTCACTAAAATCGTAAAAAATTATCCAAGGAAAATCTTCACATGAAATTTCCATTTGCTCACAAAACTGTTGTTTTTTAAGCGTTCACTATAAACAAACTACTTCGGCCAATTTCCGAGCTGCCACTGTTTTAACAATAACAAATATCAAATTTTATAACAATGGTAATGTCACATCTCAATAGCGCAATCTAGTGATCGTTTGTATTAACTTAAAAGGCGGTCCTCGTAGGATTCGATCGTTTTAAAACTTTACGACATTTCGTCTGCAATCACGCGAAACATCTACGGGATCAATATTAGAACACAACAGAACATAATAATGAACGGCAGGAAATGTATTGTAGGCATATTATATACTACCAGGGTCATTTCATAAATAATTTACACTGGTGGGTTACATGTATATTTTATTTAAGAGAGTGTCTCCTTACGTAGTTTCTGTGCTGTCTGGACCGTTATGGAGGTTTGCTGTACCACCGATTGTATCACTCCTGTCTGATGGCTCCAGTAACCTCTATTGACAGCTCCTCCAAAAAGGAAAAACTATGTTCCTGCATAGGCTTTTTCACAGTTTAAGTCTAGTGATTTCTTGTCTGGACTGTATTACGCGTGAAGCAACACTTCCACTTGTAATTATTCAGCAAGTCGGTTACAATCTTCCCTACGTGCAGGCATGCAAAATAAGTGGCACGTCCCTGGGCAAGGCAGGTAGGTTTTCATGCATTTTTAGTATTTCGTATAGAACACTTATAGGATTATCATCTGTCACGCCCAAATTTCTCCAAAACTATTGACATATAAAGTTGAAATTTGGCACAAATATAGAAACTGATCCGTGTAGTTTTGAAAGTTAAATTTTGGTTTAAGGGGTTAGTTTTGGTGGGTGAAATCGGAAGTGAAAAAAAAAAAATTACGAGATCTTCGAGTGGAGTGTCAAATAAAAGCTTGTGAAAACACGAGTTCAAAAAAAATATATAATGTCATACTCGCGCACACTTTTCTTCATATTATTTTTAAAAAATGGCCGAAAATCGCTGGATAAAGTGTAGATTAAGTGAAAATTATCACGAGTGCTTTGCGTTTGTTAATTTATCTGGTATATAAAAAAAACTTTGACTCGACAATATGGTGGAGATATTTTCCGTGTAAAGTTGTGAATTTAACCGGGACTAAGAGCTACGAAATATCAATACGTATTCGGTGCATTGTGACTGATTTTGATTTTTTAACATTACTGCCTTAAGTATTTGGCCAATCACAGATAAAACAAATTTGTACGATGGCTGGTGACCAACGCACAGTGTGTCGACTAGTACAAGTTAGCTGGACAAAATTATTTTTTCACTTATTTCAATTGTTTATGTATATTCTAGGCATATTAAGTTATTTTAAGAAAAAATTCATCGCGTTGGTTTTTTTTATGGGCGTGGCTAATTCTTTCCCCTAAATTAGTCAGCTACGCAGACATATTTAACGATAACTCGGGAACAACTTGTCAGATTTTTATAAATAAAACATTAAAAAATGCGTAACAAAATTTTATTAAAGTTGATTGAATATCTTTTATCGTTTTGGAGTTATTTAGAAATTAATGGAGAGAAAACAATTTTTTTCATGTAAAATTCATTATTTTTTTCGGTAAAAAAAAGCGCAATAACAAAAGAAAAACAAAATAATAAACATTTTTCTGACAGCTGCGTATCTGGAAAATAAAATAAGGTATTAATCATGAAAATCGGTTAATAAATGTGGGTTTTATTCACAATTTACCGGAGGTACTCAATATCGATAAAATTTGTGTAATACAGCCACCCTTGCATATCGCGGTAGGATTGCATCAGCTTAGCAGGTAGATAACGGAACTAAAGGGCAAGGGTATTTTGTATTGTTATTAGAATTAAAAATTATAATACAGTGTCTTTCATTTAGCTGCATTTCGCTTACCTGTATTTTTTGTCCAGCTGCACAAAAACATTGTATAACAAAAACAAAATATTCTGCGTATGTGCACGAATTTGTCTACAAACTTGAATGTGCAACTAAATGAAAGACACTGTATTATTATTTTTAATAATAACCAGATGAAAAAATCATTTATTGCATTTGTCAATTAAAAATAAAACAATTAATCCATATTACTTAGTTTTATTGACACAAAAAGGATAAACTCAAATAATACCTGCCTTTCAGGTAGGTAACTGCATTATACATACATAAGTAGTTGGTATTTTAAAATGTTTTTGATTTTTTTAAGGTACATATTTCTTGCTGTTCGATTCAAAAAAAAATTGTTTTTGAAAATTCCGTCAAAACTTTTTTATTTTAATTTTAAAATAAATGTTATAAATGCTCTGTAATAAATTTAGCATAATGACACTGACTGTAATTATATGTAAAATAAAAATACTCATTTATTGATAAAGAAAAATTTACAAGTCAAGGTTTACATGCTTAGTACAAGCACTACATAACTAAAAATAGTAGCTTAAACGACGATTCCTCGAAATCTTTGCGAGGTCTTCCTGCAGGAGTCACATTCTCACTTGATGTTGAAGGTTGTGGCGCAAAAGAACTCGCAGTAAACTGTATGTCTGCTTCATCCAACCAATTCTTATTTTTAATTAAAAAACGCTCCTTCGACTTTCCTGAAGCCAACCATTTGGCACCAAACTTATGAGACAAGTTGGATATTTTCAACTTTATTTCTTTTTGGCTGCTTTCAGTAATGTCACCAAAGTGAAATTTTGAAGAAAGAAAGTCATATACACGCGAGTTTTTTTCATTCTTCGTGTGTTTCAACCACTCCTCAAAAAAGGCTACCCTTGAAATAGAGTAAACGTGTTCTGGAAAAAAAGAAAAAAAACATGTTGTACTGAAGTGTGCTAAACAATATGTGTATTTTTACGAAGAATAAAGTTATTTCTGTGTAATATCTAAAAACTAGCCCGGATAGAGGAGAATGTCTGTATATTCTGAACTTTCAAAGTTTTTTTTTTAAAAAAAAACACGCTAAAATATATAGGCTATTTAAAAAAAATACTAAAAATTCAAATTAATAGATTTTGATTAAAAAAATACATTAAAAAAATAATACTTACCCTCAGTATTAATATTCATCACAAAAACTTTTACAATATTACAATATGTCACTATAAGATGTGCACGAAAGTGTCGCTAAATTGCAACTGATTGATTGAAAGAGCTGCATTAAACTCATTACCTGACTTCTGACGCTTATGACTCGCCACTTGCAAATTTGATAAACAACCTTTTCTCGGAATTCGGGGTTTGGTGGTGTTGTTTACGTTTTGCAAATAAGATTTCCTGGAAATCACAACATAAATTTTGCCCACCTAGCATGTTCTACGCGACACACTGTGCAACGGTTAGGTACCGAGACAAAATAAATTTATTTTATTTGTTTATAATTAAACAATTATTTATGTAGTAAATATTTGTTTTAAACTTTTGCTACAACGATGTCTCGCTTTTTATATATTCTTCTTATATTCAAGATGAATGTGTGACTAAATTTCATAGAATACGATACGGAACACTAATTGTGCAAGTCTGATTTGCACTTGGCCGATTCTTTTTTATGAAAATGTCGCATAAAATCTCGGTAGTACGCTGTTGTTACACAGCTATAAATGTCAGTTTCGCTGCGATTTATCATCCGGACGTAAGTGTATTCACCTTGTGCTTGACCCTTGTATTCATAGTACCAGATAACAGAAAGGTCTATACCTAGAGAATGCAGCCTGAATGCGATCTTTGAATACAATCAAAATTTGTGAATAATATTTACTGACATTTTTTATATACTTCTAATAGGTGAGTTTATGTAAGGACGACATTTTGCTTTAACGAATAGTCAAGATAAAACCTTACCCTTTCAATTAAAACTGGCAATTGATCATTGTCACTTCTCCTAAAAATTATCAAAGCATATAGGTAGCCAGCGAAGTGTAACACACTTGGAATTATGAAAATAGATCCCAAAGAACCATCACAAGTTTGTTCGTATATTGCAGTCAATTCTGATCTATTGTACGCCCGGGACTTCGGCATTCTTCCAAAACCTCGATCCCTTCGAAAACATGATATGTATTGAAGAATATATCCTATCACCAAGAAGGAAATTACCTAAAAAACGAATTTTAGTTACATAAACTAGGTGCTTTACACAAAATTTAGAGTTTATTGCATGTTTCAAATCATACATTCTTTCTAACTTATGTCTTATAAGTAAAACAATAAATAAAAAGTCGATAATTAACAAGAATGGTTTTAAAAAGTTATCACCTTGATTGGGATATGATACATGAAAATCTTGCCTTAATATATTCTCTTCTAAAAAATAAATATCATTCATTCTTTTTTGATAAGTTTTTTGACAGTTCAAATCTCAATTCCTTCAGTGTTTTATTTTTTTTAAATAAAAAAAAATTACATTAATTAGTAAGGTTCTTACCTGTAAAATATATGCAAAATTCAAAACTTCCAAAATAAAATGTGGTTCTCTAGACTCTCCGAAAATTGGCCGCAAGCCCATAAGACTTAAAAAGCGCAAATAGGGCTTCAACAGTTTCTTTTTGCACATATTTAAAATTCCTGTAATACTACGAGGATCTGAGGACTCTTCTACGATGATAACGTTATTATCATCACCCTAAAATTGGATATTAAGTTGGAGCAAGTGAATCTGAGGTAAATAAGTATATTTTTACGCTAGTTGTTTTAAACATACGAGGGCCGTCTGTTAAGTTTTTACAAACGACCATTAGATGGCGCTATTGAGATGTGACATTACCATTGTTGTAAAATTTGACATTTGTTATTGTTAAAATAGTGGCAGCTCAAAAATTGGCCGAGTAGTTTGTTTACAGTGAGCGTTTAAAAAAACAGTTTTGTGAATAAATGGAAATTTCACATAAAAGTTTTGCTTGGAACAACCATGCCTCGAATCGGTTCGTTCAACTTTTGGTAATTAATTACCATCAGAAAAGGCTGTTTACAGTTGGTTGGCAGAATTTTGTCCTGGCCGTGCTTTCGTCAGCGATAAAGTTCGTAAAGGTCGACCAAAATCAGTTGTTATTCCAAAAAACATCGTTGCTGTGCTCAACATGATTGAAGGGGATCTGCACGTGACTTACCGTAAGATAGAGGCATCCTCAGGCATATCGAAGACTGCAGTACATTCGATTTTGAATGAAATTTAGCTGTGAAAAAGATCTGTTCCTGATAGATTCCGCATAATTTGAGCGAAAGTCGAAAACAGGCTCGTGTCAATTGATCATCGTAACAGGAGGCGAAACTTGGAAATTAAGCAACAAATTAACTGTTTGGGTGTTCCAAGATGAACCAATTCCAACAAAAGTGGTTCGCTCGCGAAAGACTTCCAAGGAAATGATTGCTTGTTTCTCTGGTTATACTGGACATCTTGCAATCACTGCTTTAGAGGATCGAAGAACATGCTGAATGGTATAAAATAATTTTTTTGCCAGAAGTCATCGATGAAATTAGGAAAAATAACCGAAAATCATTATTCTTCATCATGACAATGGCAGCTCTCACACAGCACATCACAATTACATTCTCTGTCTTTTAAGTGAGACAGGTGTTTTCTTAAGTATTTTTTTATGCTCAATCCAAAAAAAAAAAATCATAAAAAAAGACATCCACCGCGAGGTTTTTTTTCAAAAAACACCCTTAGGGTTGCCAGAAAACTATTAAATTGAAAATAATACATTTTAACAAATAATATAAAACTGTATAATAATCATTAAAATTATGGAATAAAACTATTATTTCGGACATATTTAAAGGTTCTGAATCTACATTTATGATAAAAACTTAAAACTATTAGGTTTTAGTGTTCATGTTCAACAAAAACACGCATACACCACCTTTAACTAAGCCGTGTAGCAAAATGCTGTTTAAAATAAATTTGTGCACCGGTAAATTAAAAAATTGTTTTTAATTTAATACTGAACAAAACACTCACTCACTCGCTCACTTAGTCACTCACACACTCACTCACGCTAGCTCACTTACTCAATCGCTCGCTCACTCACCCACTCACATTCCTCCATATTCACTCAATCAGTCTACCCACAAAATTGACTTTTAAAACTGTCAAGGGATATACATTAGACTGCATTTTGCAACCTTTTGTTCCTAAATAGTAAACGGATATTTTTTTTCAACACTAAACACTATTCCTTATGTTTCGATATCTAATTCGAATTTGAAACTTAAAAAACTTCTAGAAAAAAAATTCTTGTTTAGCTGTTGCATTTATTTACTTAAAAAAGCATTTTATCAACCATATAGTACCCTTGTAAGTGTTAAAAGCGAGTTTTTTTTGAAACTGAACATATAACTTTATTTTTTGATGTCAAATCAGGATTAAGAACTTCAAAAAACACTGGAAATAATAGTTTTGTTCAATATTAATAAGAATTAATAACAATCTTTTAATCTGGCGGTTGCACATATTTATTTTAAACAGCATTTTGCTACGTAGCTTAGTTAAAGGTGGTGTATGCGGGTTTTTTTTAAACATGAACAATGAAACCTAATATTTTTAAGTTTTTATAATAAATGTAGCTTCAGAACATTTAAAGATGTCCAAATTAATAGTTTTATTACATAATTTTAATGATTGTACAGTTTTACATTATTTATTAAAATGTATTTTTTTCAATTTAATAGTTTTCTGGCAACTTTAAGTGTGCTTTCTGAAAACACCTCACGATGGATGTCTTTTATTATTATTATTTTTTTTTAGATTCAGCATAAAAAAATACTTACGAAAACACGTGTCTCAATTGAAAGACAGAGATTTTTTTTTTATTTTGTATACTTACTAGCCGTGTCCGCGGCTCTGCTCGCATTGTTTTGATTCACTACTATCGTCACTGCTTATTTCTTATGTTACCTAACGTAATAAAATATGCGCCATTATTTCTCCTTATCTCCCATTATTCCTCCTTATCTCCCATTATCTCACCATAACTCCCAATATCTACACTTATCTCTGCTTATCTCCCATTATTTCTCCTTATCTCCCATTATTTCTCCTTATCTCCCATTATTTATATTTATCTACCATTATCTCACCTTATCTCCCGTTATCTAGGCTTATATCGAATTATATAGAATATATGTATAAATTTATAAAAACACGTAAATCGGATAAGTGGTTCTCAAGTGATAAGCGCACTAACGGACAAACAGACAGAGAGACAGGCAGACAGACAGACAGAGAAACGTTGGATTTTATATATATTATAGATAGAAGATTATAGATAACCTGGCCAGAAAATAAATGTATGAATTAAAAAAAAAAAAACACGTAAATCGGATAAGTGTTTCTCGAGTGATAAGCGCACTAACGGACAGCCAGATAGACAGAGAGACGTTGCATTTTATATATATTATATTCTTTGCTACATGATATTGTTCCATATTTAATGCTTTAGGCAGTGTATTGCAAGAGAACGCGCTAGCGGCAAACTTTTTTCCGACTTGATTCACTATTATCGTCACTGCTTTTTTTTTTCTTATTCCTTAAGTCACCTAACGTAATAAAATATATCCTATAACCTGGACAGAGAACCTATGTATGTTTAAAAAAAAGCACGTAAATCGGATAAGTGGTTCCCCAGGGATAAGCGCACTAACGGACAGACTGACAGACAGAGATACGTTGCATTTTATATATATTATAGATGTAATAAAATATATATCTATAACCCGGTCAGAGAACATATGTATGAATCACGTAAATCGGATAAGTGGTTCTCGAGGGATACGCGCACTAACGAACAGACAGACAGACAGAGAGACGTTGCATTTTATATATATATATATATATATATATATATATATATATATATATATATATATATATATATATATATATATATATATATATATATATATATTATAGATATAGATTATTATTATTATTATTATTATATAACCTGGCCAAAGAACATATGTATGAATTTAAAAAAAGATACGTAAATCGGATAAGTGGTTCTCGCGTGATAAACGCACCAATAGACAGACAGAGAGATATTACATTTTATATATATTATAGATTATAGATATTCTCTGCTACATAATATTGTTCCATATTTAATGGTTTAGGCTGTGTATTGCAAGGGAACACGCTAGCGCACACTTTTTTCCGACTTCATTCACTATTATCGTCACTGCTCATTCCTTATGCTACCTATCGTAATAAAATATAGCCCATAACCTGGCCAGAGAACATATGTATGTTTTTTAAAAAAAAGTACGTAAATCGGATAAGTGGTTCTCCAGTGATAAGCGCACTAACGGACAGACAGACGTTGCATTTTATATATATTATAGATGTTATTTGACGGAGAAAAACTCCTGAATGTCAAAAATAAATAAAAATACGTGGACAACGAATTTCATCACCTCAAAAAGCTGTTGAGTCCTTCCAAAATCATGTTTTTGAGGTACCAACTTCAGTTGAGAAACAATAAAACCATTTGTAACATTTTTTTTCTTTTTGTGTTTTTCTGAAAACTTAAAAGGTAGCCCTCGTATCACATTTTTAAATTCATCTAAACAAAAAGCAAGTTATTAAGATCTTTACTTCGCTATAATAAAATATATATAATACTGGTAGAATTAATATCATAATGAATATAGTTATTTCTTAATTTTGCTTTGTTTAACTTTTATTGATTGATTAAGTTACGTTCAAAAAGTTGTAACTGCGATCACAGAATTTCCATAACCAAATTTTTCGTTAGTTGTGAGTTCTACGAGTTCCATTTCTAAATTTGATGCGAAAGGATCCAAAACCCAACTCGGTATATTCATGTTTAAAATATCCTGGAATCGCACCGTAAAATCAGCATGAAGAACGTCCAAGTGTTGGCAGTAAGTAAATCTTCCTGTTTTGCAGAGACTGCCGTTAATGTGGGAAAGTGGCTGTATTCATCTCTACCTAGATTTCGTTTGAACAGAAGATGTTTTCCCACAAAAGCAGCTATGACGTTATTTGTTTTAATTAAATCAACTTGCAATTGTAAACTGACTTCATTAAATATTTTAAATAGGTCTGTCAAATAAGCAATGTCATTTTTGGATGTAATCAGGTTTTCGCGCAGTTTTTTGTCTCCGTTTTCAAGGAAGTCCACTACCGAGTCAAATAAATTGAAAAAACGATTCAGATAAATACCCTTTGAGAGCTAACGAATTTCTGTATGCAGCAGCAAGCGATTGTAATCTTCATTATTTTCACTACAAAGTTGGCCGCTTCCCCTATCGCGCCCGCTCCCGTTACCATTCCCGCCACCGCACCCACGGACTGAGCGTTCTGTATCTCGCTGTGAAGTAAATACGAACGCAAAAGTGTGAGAGAGACAACGCGAATGTGCGGTCAGTAGCTGTCTCTCGGGGTAATGTGCCATTGTTATTACAGGCCTATAGAAAAGAGACAGGTATTGGCCGCAGAGTCGCATTGTCTCTTTCTATAGAGTGGTCAATTTTGTGAGGCTAATGTTCAGTCCATTTTCTATGTCTTTGGGTAACGCCAATGCTCATCAGAAATCCGACAGTGGATCTTGTTGCTAATCCGGTTATTATAGGAAAACATCAGAACACATAATTGTCCTTGGTGGTGTGAAGCGCGTGTGTAGTGTGTAGATTTATTGAGACTTACTCGCTGTATAATAACGGCTCTTTCAAATAGCCTTTATATGACATTCTGCCTGCGATACTCTAATTTCCACATACATATGTTATGCTCTGAAAATTTTCCTAATCAATTGTAGTGGTGACTCCTCATTAATAATACATTTAGCTTGCGGGAAAACACGTTATGGTTCTTGTCGATATGACGTGCTGGTATATTCTCCAGTTTTTGTTAATAAATTACTTTAAATTTGTAATCTTGTATTGAGATATATTTTATTAAAATTGAGTATCCATTTACCAAGATTAGGAAAATTTGTCACGAAAATAAAAAAAAATAGATAATATAATTTGTCTATAATTATTTTAATATGTACAATTTTAAATTGTGACTTTTAAGGAAATTGCGGTGGTATAGGTGAAACCAAAAGTCAATTACGTTAACTTACATTAGTATTTTGTTGTAAACCTACATTTATATTTTTAATGAAGTATATACAGGGTGGCCCAAAATTACCGAAGGGGTTTGAATTCCTTATAACTTTGTTATTATAATTTTGTTTTTTATTTCTTTTCAGTACTTTGTAAAGAAGACTTGGGGAATTTAAAATGGAACAGTACACAATTGAACAACGTGCCCAAATCGTTGAACTTTATTTCTCAAATCAACGGTCCATTGTTTTGACTCAGCGTGCATATTGTCGTTATTTTAATGTGCGGGTTGGACCCTCAGAGTCAACCACAAACCGTCTGGTTGCAAATTTTCGACAACAAGGGGCAGTAAGGAACCTTCCTGGTGCCGGCAGACGACGAACGGTGCACACGGATGACAATATTGAACGGGTACAGGAGAGTATTCGGGAAGATGGAGAAACATCAACCAGGAGACGTTCGACACAACTTGGCCTTTCACAAGGGTCGCTGCAGAGAATTTTGCATACAATAAGAATGTTTCCATACAAAATTCAGCTTGTCCAAGAATTGAAACCGACAGATTACCAGCAACGACTTGATTATGCAATTTATTTCCGGCAAAAAGCAGAAGAAAATCATGATTTTATTCATAATTTTTGATTATGTTTGCATTATTTATTAGAGTTTTTATATTAATAGAGTAACTTTTGAATGTTTAGTCCCAACAAGAAAAAGAAAAAAACGAAAGATCTAAGTATATTGTAATGTATTAATGTATTACAAAATTTATACAGTAGATATGTTAAAGACATATTTAAAAAACTGTTATCTATGTTATTGAGCTCTATGTTTACGAAAAGAGCTTTCTAATTGGTTGAAAAATTCATATTTTGATGTATAATATAGCTAAATTTCATATTTTTGCCAATATATTTTTTTGTGATATAAAAAGAAATGTACGTTTGCTGCATTAAATGGACACGTTTCCCATAAGGAACTATGTATTTTTTAAATTTAATTTATTTAATGAAGGGCTTCCTAAAGTCTTTAAATTTTTACGAAAAATTCAAGATTTTTTAATTTAACGAATAAAATCAAATTAAAGTAGTTTTCATTATTTTTGGTGTAACGCCCCAACTTCCTTAAAAATTTTTACTACCCAGTTACTTAGTAAATGAACTTAACAGAATTTTGAATCATCCTGTATTATTTGACATCACAATTAATCAGTAATATAGTAAATATATAGGTCCGGCATAGGCTGTAAAACTGGGTATCACTGATTATGAGGTTTCGTATCAAAGAAAAAGACACTCAAAGAGCCAAAAGTAAATACCTACATAAAAATTGATTTGGTGAAACATTATCGAAAAAGAAAAACTTACCATATTTGTAGATGACACCAAGCTGTGTTCCGAAGTTCTGTTGTCGTTTTCTGTCATCTTTATTTTGTTATTTATTCTCATAACGTTTGTACTATTATCCGTTTTTTTCAGCCATTGACATAATTTTGAGGCACTACACTTCCTTTTTAAATTCTTTGGAATAAATGGTAAGTGCCACCATTTTTTAAAGTTTAAAATACAAACTCGGGCGGTAAAAAAATATAAACTTTTTTCGTATCTGCATACCTATGTTTTGTGTTTTTGTAAGAAAGCAGTTTATCTGTTTTGAGATATATTTACATTGTGCACATTAATAACTTATGTGTATCTTTTTTTTCTTGATAACCTCTGTAAACTTTAAACAACGATGTAAATATATAAATTAATTTGTTTTTAAAATATACGATTTCGGTAATTTATTATTAATTTTTGATTATTTAAAAAAAATATCCGGATAGTCTCCCCCGCGAATAAAATAAATGGAAAACTAATTATCCGCCCTTTCTTATACAAGATGTTAATTAAATTCGTTTTTTTTATGGGCCTAGGACACGTGCTGCAAGAAAATCCCTAAAGCGCTACAGGAGAGACACGTGTGTGGAAAAAGTGATTCCCGTTGGTCTTGAATCGCTGTAAATTGTATTCGGTCGGAAACAGGATCAAAAGGAACGAGATTCTCCATATAAAAGGTTGTACGAGGAGTGACAAGCTGAACTTCATACCGATGTGAAGTACTAGCGCGACGTGTATTTTTAGCACCGTTCTGGGAGGAATTAGGCGGGCTACATCCATCGAACACTTTTCATGAAAATACAGTGAAGACTGCTTATAACGAACCCGTTTATAGCGAATTTCCGGTTAAAACGAACTATTTTATGCACGAAAAATCTTCCATAAGATTAATGCAAATTTTTATCGGTTATAACGAACCTCCGGATAAAGTGAACCAAATTTGGATATTTTGTGTCCATTTATAGTGATCTATGGAATTCACCGCAACTCGTTGAGAACCCCTATTCTACTTGTTTCCGCCGCGTCGCTAGTTGAAGCAGTATTATTTTCAATTCACTTGTTGTGTTATGCGATTCTAATGCAAGTAGCAAAGTGAATGTTTAAGTTTTAATTTTAAAATGAGTATACAAAAACGTAAAGCGTTTACTTTAAAAGACAAACACGATATTATAAGGAAAATAGAAAATGGAGTTAAACAAAGTGATGTTTGCGAACCGTTGAATTTAACTAAATCTACGGTTTCTACCATATGGAAGAAGAGGCAAGAAATCTTATCAATCTACGATCAAAGAAACTTTACTTACCGGCTATACTTTACAAGAGAAAGCTAGTGAATTAGGAAGAAAAATAGAGACACCGAGTTTAACTGTTCTAGAAGATGGATTGAACGATTTAAAAAGCGACATAATATTAGCGGGGATAAGATAGTAGGAGAAACTGCAGGAGTGGATATGACTGTTGTTGATCAGTGGTTGGCCAATGTATGGCCGGAAATTCGAGAAAGTTATGAATATGTGGACATTTTTAATGCGGATGAAATGGGTTTGTTTTACAAGATGACGTCTGATAAGCTATTAAAGTTTGTCGGAGAGAATTGTGCTGGTGGAAAATTATCAAAAGTAAGGATTACTGTGTTGGTAACTGCAATAGAGAAAAGAAAAGCGTTGGTGATAGGAAAGTCCGCCAATCCCAGGTGACTTAAAAACAAACATTTACCAGTAAAGTACAAATCAAACAGTAAAGCCTGGATGACATCAGAAATTTTTAAAAACGAACTGATCGAGTGGGACAAAGAATTAAAATTCACAAACAGAAAAATATTACTTTTGATTGACAACTGTCCAGCGCACCCTGAAGGTGATCTACAGCAAATAAAATTGGTTTTTATGCCTCCAAAACACAAGTACAAAGCTCCAACCTATGGATCAAGGTGTGATACATTCTTTAAAACGTCATTATCGAAAGATTTTACTTATGAAAATGGGATCGATAAAGGTAATATTTTTTCTGTTACTCTCTTGGACCCCATAAACTTTATCCATATGGCTCCTCATAGAGTCGGTAGAGAAACCATTGCAAACTGTTCTAAGCATGGCGGATTTTTAAGGAAGGAATGTAGATATGACTCAGATGATGAGCTACCGTTGACTCAGTGGATTGAAAAATATCGAGAAGATCCTACTAATTGTTTAGAATTTGTTTACGATGCTGACATTCAACAAAGTACAGTGGAAATCGAGATGAAAAAGATGTTTAATCACTTTAATTTTGAAGAATATGTATGTGCTGATAATGAATTAATGTCGAGAGAAATATTAACTGATGATCAAATTGCGACATCAGTGACTTCTGGAAAGATTTTAAGCGATAATGACGACGAAGACGAGCTTGGAGAAGAAGATAATATTTATGTTCCATCCATTTCAGAAGTGATTAAGAAAATGCCTGAAACTCGCAATTTTCTGGAATCTCGTGAAATGATCAAATTGCGACATCAGTGACTTCTGGAAAGATTTTAAGCGATAATGACGACGAAGACGAGCTTGGAGAAGAAGATAATATTTATGTTCCATCCATTTCAGAAGTGATTAAGAAAATGCCTGAAACTCGCAATTTTCTGGAATCTCGTGAAATTCCTGAACATATATGGAGAAGTTTTTGTGACCTTCACAATTATATAAATACCATTTCTTTTTCAAGTAAAATTGTAGAAACGAAAATTACTGATTTTATTGTATAAACTACGTATTTTAATGTTTTTGTAATAATAACTTTAGTGTGACTTCTTTTATTTTCCTTTGAACGTTTTCTTTTAATTTTAAATTTTAATAAAAAAAAGTAGTGAAAAATGATATTAGATTTTGTATACTGTTTGTAACGAATCTCGGATACAGCGAACCATTTTTAGTGATTTTTTGGAGTTCGTTATAACCGGACTTCACTGTACTTGTAGAATAGGCTCAAGTCGCCAACCGTTCGTCGATGTTCCAACAAATCAAGGGTGCTGGCCAGTTCCGGGTGTCCAATTAGGCGAACAACTTTCTTCTATATAGAATCCATCAAATGCAGTGTATGTTTGGGAGCAGAGCCTTAAACATGGGAGCAGTTTTCCATCGTTGGTCGAATTTAAACTTTATACAGAATTAACCGTTGTTGTGAAGTGTAAAGCTTTCTACTTCGAAATAATATTCCCAGCTTTTAAGAAGCTTTCATTGCTATGCTTGCAACATGTTCACGCCGAGACATATTTGCTCCCAAATTAAGGCCCAGCAAATTCAGTGACGATGCTAGAGAAATGGAGTACCTCAACATAACTATGTCGAGTTCAGTAACGTTAACTTTTTTAGAAAAAACTGCCACCTGGAATTTGTAGAGTTAAATTCTACTTGGTTACTGTCTCCCCAAGATAGAATTTCTTCCAGGTCTTTGTTAAGTTGCTGTCTGCGGATATTTGCATGAGTAGCCGATGTTCGAGCGTTCAAAGCGAATGATGAGATAAGCAAAGCTGTAGATTGGATTCCTGGTAAAATTTTTTGACTAACTGCCTTAGCAACTGACCGAAAGGAGCTGGAATTGTTGGGGCAAGCAAGAAGTTTGTTTCTAATTCATTGATTGTGTACGTCCTTGGTTTCGTCGATAATTTCTTTGAATCTGTTCCGGGCCCGAACAAAAATGTTACGATTTACGACGTTAGGATTTTTAGGCCATTGTCGGTAGGCAAGGTGTTTATTAGCAACAGCTTTTTTGCATTTTCGTTCAAACTAAGGTTTGCCGTTGGAAGGGCATTTCTTCGAAAAAGGTATGTAAGCGTGCATACCAGCCAAAATAACATCGGAAACCTCCTTAGCGAAGTCAGATGGGTCATCGGATCGAAAACAAACGTCTAACCAAGGGAAAGTTCGAAAATGTTCCACGAGTTCTTCCCATTTAGCAAATTTGGAGTGACAAATCTTGCGCAGTTTAGGCGCCTCTCTGTCATTGATTGGTACGATACTCGATGTCGAAAGCAGTTTATGGTCGGAAGAACCTAACGGCGGATTTACGGTGACAGTGTAAATCTCTGGATCGGTAGTTAAAAACAGATTAAGAAGACTGCACGATAAAAAAAATATATACACTGGAATATTATTATTCCTTACTTAATTTTCTAACGTTTAGGTCTATATTTTTTGGTATTTTGCAGATCCGCTGTATTTGGCAAAATATGACTTAAGGGGCTATACCAGTGTGATAATTTCAAAAAATCTCTTTTTTACATACTTCGATACTTCTGTATGTATAGAATAAGAGGTCGATGTATCAAAGTCGGCCTTTGTTTATTTTTGAACATACAGCTGTCGCCATGCATAGCTGCTCGGGGAGCGATAATCTCGTTTCTGGAAGCGTAACGCGAACCGGAGCAGGTATTAAAATTCCAATGCAGTGACATCATCACGTAAGTGAAAGTTAAACACCTAATCTTCAGTGAACTCAAAATAGTCACAAATATAGGTACGTGGAAGAGATCATTATTTATGTTTTACACGTTAGTTATTCTTTAAACGCGTTTTTCTCAAAACTGCATTTTTTAAATTTGCTGCCGCTGTAACTCGAAAACAAATTAATGTATGGACTTAATTTTTTTTGCATGTTCAGGACATGTTTTGTCGTACCATGCCCCATGGATTTTTTGATTGGACCAAAAATGTCAATTTAGCATTCAAAAAACGGACACTTTTTTGGAGGAAATTTTATACTTTTTTTTTTCTAAATGCAGCCATTCTTATAATTTTCAATATTTTTTAAAATCCATGGTTGATGTTAAGGAAAATTATATCTATTTTAATGATAATTTTTTTTTATTCCAGGCAACGTGGAGACGCCAATCATGGCAGCAGTGGAACTCCTTTTTTTTCACTTGCCCACTGCAGTTTATACGAATTTTAAGACAGAAAGAAGAGAGAGTTTGTATAAAAAGAGTAAAAACGTTTGTAAGTGAAAAGAATCGAGAAGGATGAAGGATGACAAACAATTTGTATAATTATTGCGAAAGCATGTTATTGCTGTGCCATTGACAATTGTAATAATAATTCAAAAAGTACGCCAGTAGTGAGTTTCTTCTTCTTCCCCAAAGATGGTGAAAGGTAAGTGATTTAATTAAAGAAAATCAATTATCTAAGAAATCATATGCGGATAAATTGAATAACTTTGAGAAGCTATTTCTCTTGACTTTTTTAGTTATAGAGCAAATATTTGGCTTGCAGCAACCACACGCGTCATCAACTGTCCAATTGAAAAAGTGTGCAATGAAAATAAAATATATTTTTTTCTAAAATATACACTCTCCATAGACTTTTATATTAGAGAGCGTATTGGAATCGTACTGATAAAGTCACATTTTAAAACATATTTTTTAGAGTGGCCAAAAAAAAAAAATTGTTTCCAAATTCTGCCTGTGGAAAAGAATACTACGTGTGTCAAAGGCTATTATAGATCGTTATAAAAGTCGGATTTTATTGTAGTTACAATGAGGCCCAGAAACATTCAGTTAGTATTCGGACATAAAATTCCTTGCTGAATTCAAATATGTATTTAAAATTTAGGTTTCAGTTTAAATTTTCACTTTTGGGCCTCGAGTCCTAACAAAGCGCTTGGCCTAAAAATCCGATTTGCCTATTCAATACCCTGGCGAAAATGCTGAAACTTTTGTTTGCAACATTTTATCTGAACATCCTGTCAAGTTTTTCACTTGTATTCATCTCTTTTCTAACAAAGCGCTCCATTCTTTTTGTTTTTTATATTACTCATGCTGCATTAACTTGTCATTTTATTAAATTAAAAGTTTTCAAATATTTGTATAATATCTACGATTTCGAATGATAAAACTATGCACAGTAACATTATTTCTATTTAAAATCTCCCGCTGGGCCTCTTTTTAACATGGCGAACTGCCAGTGACCTCTTAAAAACTGAGGTCTGATTTTCATATACGGTTTTCTCTGAGTTTTGCTACTGTATTAGGTTTACTATGCTATAAGCGGTTTTGAATTGGGCTCTTACGAAAGAACAATAAAAATAAGAAACATAGGATTTTGCCACTGTATTTTGTAATAAAACTAATATCTTTCAACAAGTATTAAGCTTCTAATAACTTACCCAAAAATTTTCTTTAAACAAAATTGAGAGTTGGAATGGAGCCATTTCAATATGACATCAAACCAAGTCCCGAATTATATTGAGGTTGCACAGTTCTAAATTACCATCCTAGAATGTTCAGTAAAATTCAGAACTTATTGTGGGATCGTTCAATATGTTATTGGAACAAACCTGTTTATTTCCGAATTGTATATAAAACAGGTTGTCCTTTATTATCTTCTAATAAATAACCGGTCAAGTGCAAGTTGAACTTGCGCAATTAGTGTTCCGTATGTTAATTGCTTTTAAAATAAAAAAAAATTGTTACGGAGCACAGTGTCTCGACTAGTACAAGCTAGCGGGACAATATTATTTCTTCACTTATTTCAATTGTTTATGTATATTCCAGGTATCTTAAGCTATTTTAAGAAAAAAAAAAAGTTAAAAAATGTGTACTGTATGTGTATTAATCGAAATATGTAGCTGCAAGACAGAAGTGGTTTACTAATGTGTCTCATTTGTTCACTATTGTCGCTAATTGTTCTTTAATTAGCTACATACGTCTACCTACTCATTATGTCTGAAAAGCACAATCATGTTTGTTTACAAAGAAATTTCTAGGAAAAAAATAAAAATCATAATGATAGTACCCACATTTATTAATTTACAAAATATTATTTCTTTTAAAATAGATTAGTACAATAACAGTATCTATATATCAATTATTTACAATAACAAGGTGTATAAGTAAAAGAAATATAATATTAAATAACTTATATACTAAGGCATGAATTATAAGCAACTACAACACACAACACACAATAAAAAATAAGAATAATAATTACAATAAAAAAAATACTTAAACCTACTAATCACCATCAGATGAGTCGTCATCACCGCTCTCCCATTCAGTACAATATTCGGAGAGTAAATAATCCTCCTCATTTAATTCGTACTGATGACTTACTGATGGTGTTTCGGATGGCAATGAAGGTGGGATAATCAACTGCAGAACCTCCGATGGCAAAGAAGTAAATTTTCTTAGCGGTAATTCTCTATACGAGTTGATAACAGGATCAGACGTAATTAAAAGCATTCTCAAAAGATCTGTATTTGTGGCAATACGTGACCGCTTCCTGGTGTGCCGTTCACGGAATCTACGACAGTCTTTATTTTTTGCCTCCTGGGCTTCTTCGGAGAGTTGTCCAATGGGAAGAAGAAAAGACTTTATAACTTCCGCGCTGTGTACAAGAATTTTATGCACAGTAACGGGCATGGAATACCACGAATACAGATCAAGGTATAATTTTCTAGTATCAACACAAAACTTTTCGAATTCTATATAATTTATGTCATATCTCGATGACAAAGTTCTTAAAATTACATGAAATCTACGAATAAGGTTTACGTCTAATCCTGTAATTTCGCTGCTCAATTCAGCTTTGGAAAAAAATCTACGTGCTGTTTCCATCGTTTGTGTTACCATACCCAGGTTTTGGTTTATCTACAATGAGACCCATACGATCTTTAAACACTTTTTGTATCTCTTGTGAGCGTTGCTTCACAATAGCTTTGTCGTTATCTCCCCTGACTTACCACTTTTTTATTTCTAAACGATAGCTGATGTGAAGCAAACATTCAAACGTACGGATCCATGCATGTAAAGTAGATAAACCAAATGCAAGGCGTTCTTCGTTGCTAAGATATTTCTTTGACTCCTCGTTCATAGTAGACGGGGTGGCACCGCAAATATAACACTTTTGTGTTGAACTTGTGTCTGTTAAGGCGTTGCACACTTTGCCATTAGTCATTGTCAACAACAAAT
Source organism: Pachyrhynchus sulphureomaculatus (assembly GCA_019049505.1). Classification (NCBI taxonomy): domain Eukaryota; kingdom Metazoa; phylum Arthropoda; class Insecta; order Coleoptera; family Curculionidae; genus Pachyrhynchus; species Pachyrhynchus sulphureomaculatus. The sequence continues at coordinate 58,197,291 of CM032447.1, forward strand.
CGTGTTTAACAGAGATTTGAGATCCAGCAACGTTACATAATGTTGGAAGAAGCTGACTTACTTCATCTAAAATTTTAGAAGTTTCTTCTTTCGTAAACTCTTTTGTCTCCTTGGCAAAAATAAACTTAATAGGACGGCAATATAAAGTAGATGAAGGTCTTGGATTTTGCCAGATCACAGTTTCGCCATCAAGCAGTCTCAAAGGGACAAATGAGTATACGAACAAAAATTCGTCTGTAGCGTTAGTGTTCTCAAATTTCTGCTTATACGTGTTATGCCCCGAACTCCCATCACAGCCCGATTTGCTTACCAACGTATAATATGAACGAGGTAACACACTTCTAATGACTTCCGTCTGAGCTTTAACTAATCGTTCAGCCGTTTTAACCAAAATCGCGTGAAGTTTAATTTCAGCTCGAGATTCAGTCACAGAAATATATTCGTCAGAAGGACAACAAGAAGCTTCGGACTTACCTAAACTATAAAACGATGGATATACTTGATGTCCCGCTTTCATTGACCATTTTCTTGTTTGTTTATATGAGTGAGAAGTCGATTTCGAGTCCACATATTAAGCTAAAGCTTCGTCTGGTGTTAACTGCCGACTTTGTTCAGAACACTTATTCTTTTCTCTAGTTTCACTGACCGCGACGTTATGGATCTGTTTAGCAACACTTCGATGCCCTTCTTTTCGAGTAGCTAACTCAGCTGCTGTAATAAGCTCACTTGCACTTCGCGATTCCAAAAGATCTTCTACTCTCCGTCTCTTCGTTTTCGTTGATGAGTCTTCAAATGATTTTCTGGGGCGCCCTACGGAAAGAGCCGCTGATGATGTTGAAGTGCACGGCTGGTTAACACACATCTTTATTTCGATTCCGGATCCTTCTAACCACTCTTTATGTTTGATTAGAAACATTTCTTTGTTCCACTTTAAAGAAGTCCACTTTTGATTGAATTTTGCTGAAAGGCTTGATATTTTCATTTTGAGTCGTTTTAGAGAATCGTCAGAAACATCAGACATATTGAATTTTTCACTTATATAATAAAAAATGCCACTGTTTCGTTCAGTTTTGTCATGTTTTAGACATTCTTCAAAAAACTCCATTTTCGTCATAGTCACGTCGTTCTGAAAAAAATAAAATAATTTTACTTTCGGGCCTTTTCGGGGTCTATAATATATATGAATCTGTGCCTGAATGTTGTAGGTATTACATATAGAAAAATTTAGGTGGATATATGTGGATAAAAAAAGTTGCTACTTTTAAAGTTTACAATTAATGTAAAATTTGCTGAATTTATCTATACATTTACAAATTGATATTACACCAAAAGTATACATATTTTTTATAAAAAATATAAGTCATAATAGAGTACATACCTTCAACAGAATATTCCATCACAAAAAACTCGTTTTACTTTGCTACCAATTTTAAAAAATGTTATCACAAGTGTGCATAAAATGCAACTGATTTGCAAATGAAAATGACCTCTCTTATAAGGGTTACTTTGACCCCCTGATAAGATACCTTTATGAGGTGATAAACAAATTAATTCTTGGAATTCGTTAAATGGGGGGGGGGGGGGGTTGTTTACAAGTCGTTATCAGTGGTTCCTGGAAATTACGTCATGAATATTGTCCCGCTAGCATGTTCTTGCCGAATCACTGTGCGGAGGTATAAAATGATCAGTGACTTCACAAAACACACCCCAAATGAGTTTTCAACAAAGTTTGTTTCCAATCTTTACTGAAAACTGATGACCTTGAATTTTTTTTTTTTAATATACCAGATAAATTATTAAAGGTAATGCACTCGTGATAATTTTCGTTTTTTCAAAATTTTTTGTTCAGTACTTTTCGAGATAAGGGGGGACAGCGATTTTTTAAAAATAATACAAAAAGTGTGCCCAAGTATTACATTATATATATTTTTTTACTCGTGTTTTCACAAGCTTTCATTTGACACCACACTCGATGACCTAGTAAAAAAATTTTTTTTTTTACTTCCGATTTCACCCACCTTAAGTCAAAATTTAACTTTCAAAACTACACGGCTCTGATGAGGCCATCAGTTCCTATATTAGAACCAAATTTCAACTTTTTATGACAAATAGTTTTGGAGAAAATCGGGTGTGACAGACGGATAGACAGACACCAAAGTACGGAACACTAAAAAACAAAAACTACGTAACAGCAATTTATTTCTTTAGTGATCAATTAAAATAAACAAAAATATTTTTTAACTATCTTACAAAATTATCATCTTTTTTTAAATCCCTTTTTATATTTTGATTTTATCCCGTAAGTAGGTCGTATGAGTTTCTTTCTTTCTTCTCTATGTCTTCTATTCTTTTCTTCAATTCTGTTATCACGCTTTTTCCGAGTGGAAAATGTCATTTCTCTGTTGCCGACCGAACCAAGGAATTTAATGCTTACATCTTCATTTTGCAACCGGTCTCCAAGTGAAGCCCTAAAAAAATAAGAACAAGGTCATAACACTTAGAATATCAATAAAGAAATATGAAGACACATAAAACTCCTACTACGCTTTGTCTCTATGCGCAAAAATATTCATCATCTACCATTTGTTAGTAGATGTGGTTTAATTATAGATATTTTACAAAGACGGTAGGTGCCATATACTACGGTCAAATCCTGTTAATGTAATTTTATAAGTTGCTGGTACTTTTGTAATGTGGAATTATTCGTCGACTTTATTTGGCAACCCTGCACACAACATGAAGTCGAAACCACCTGGGAGAATTATAGACACAAGTAAGCTTTGAATTGTTGTGGCTGTTACTTGATGGAAATTCATAAGACTGATTTTGTCAAATTTCCACTTTATTTAGTTTCACTGAAACTGTGTGACGCGTTTCGCTATACTATAGCTTCTTCTGATACAAAATGATATTTGAATATTAGTGTTGTTACATTTATACAAATACCTTAAGGTAGATAGGTAATAAAATTAATACTATATGCTAATGAATATTGCTTGGAAATCATTCTGAATATTAATTGTATAAATTGAGTAAAGGGGAGTTACCATGGACCAGAGAGTTATCATTTTGTTCGTTTAAGATGATGTCTGAATTTTCAATTCTATTTATTTCTAAATTCTTTAATAGGAATATTAAAGTAAAAATAATTTTGATTGAGGCTCGTGTTTAATAAATTTAGTATGTCTTGTTGTATAACGATATTAACTTTATTTTTGATTAGGAATGTTTTTATGATTTTTACTGTTTCATCCGGAGGTATGCCCCCCTACAACACAAATTGGCAGCTTACCACAGTATTTTGCATAGACTTGTAAGTGTCCCCTTATCTGTAGATGATTTTAATAAAGAATTAAATCTAATAAAACAAATTGCTGTTAATAACGGATATTCTCCTCACACCATAGATTAAATTCTAAACAAAAAATTAAAAAAATAAAGCTATTTCTTTAGTATACCCCAAGAAAGAAAACACAGGGAAAAAAATAATGTTTTGACCTATTTTGGTAACACGTCAGAGAAAATTAAAAAACCACTTAAACAAATATAATATCAACATAGCTTTTAGAACAAACAAACTCGTTAGGAAAAATTCATTAAAAAAACGCAAAGGGAAAACAAAATAGATCAAAAAAATCTGGAGTGTATCAGTTGAATTGTGGTTCCTGTCATAAAAGTTACATAGGTCAGACAGGTCGCTCATTCGAAACTTGGATTTCAGAACATAAAAGAAGCTATTTAAAAAACAAAACTGACTCAGCGTACAGTAATCATTTAACAGAATCAAAACATCTTTTTGACGATAAATTTAAAATTCTACACAAACAAAACAAAGGCGTAAAATTAAACCTATTAGAAAATTTAGAAATAAATAGAATTAAAAATTCAGACATCTTAAACGAACAAAAAGATACCTGTCTAGCCCATGGTAACTCCCTTTACTCAATTTATACAATTAATATAATTCATTAGAATATAGTATTAATTTTATTACCTATCTACCTTAGGGTATTTGTATAAATGTAACAACACTAATATTCAAATATCATTTTGTATCAGAAGAAGCTATAGTACAACGAAACGAGTCATACAATTTCAGTGAAACTAAATAAAGTGGAAATTTGACAAAATCAGTCTTTCATTACATTAGACACAATTCAGATTTGAGATTGATATCTCTAAGGATTAAAAAGGGAGTACACTATTTAGATGACCCTTTCATTGTAAACAAACACGGTTTTTGATTGTAACTGGTGTATTTTGGTAATATACAGTCTGCCAAGTAAGCACGTAGCCGCGATAATTTTTTAGTAGATACGATTCTAGCAATTCAACAAAAAATCGGTAACGGGAACCCTTAACTACGACGTATTTGAGTAAAAGTATCAGTCGATTCCGAACTTTCGTCGAAATCACGTAAAATTCAAAATGAGTAACTTGTTTGCGCATTGATTCGAGGAATTCTTTCTTTCTTTCCGCGGTCGCTAAATATATTAAAAAGTCGGGTTCGTTTGTGAAGAAGTGGGTAAATCACTTTAACGAGACGAAAAAATGTCGACGACTTGCCAAAACGTGGCTCAGTACGCAAAGTCACTCCGAAAGTCGAAAAACGAAGCGTGTCTTTGTTTTCACGGGACCTGAAATTGACGCTGCGTCAAGGAGCGGCAAAATTAAGAAAATCTGGTTTGAATGTGTCTCATGACACTATTCGATAACATCTTCATGCTCATAATGTCAAATTTCGAAGCACGGTGAACAAACCTTTGCTGGGCGAAAATCACGTGGCGAATTGGCTCGCTTAGGCCCACGATAAGATACTAATGTGGCCCTCACAATCGCCGGAGGCAAACCCTATTGAAAACGTTTGGTCCCTTGTAAAGAGGAAAGTCTGAGGACTTTGACTCAGTTATCTCGCGAGATTCGAAATCGGAGATTATTGTAGAAAATAACGTCGACAGCATGCCTCAAAGATACCAGGCAATTATTGAATCAGGAGGCGATTGGACAACTTACTATGGTCATTGTACCGTTGTTCGAACACCAAAGAATACACTGATGGCAAAAAATGTTCTCAAACCAGCGGTTATTTTCTATATCGCCAACTTTTTTCTAACCGTATACACTGTTAAATGAAAAATATAAAAGTAAAAAAAAATTTTTAATAGAAGTATGTAATTAATTATATAAAAGACATGAAAAGTACTACATTTTAGAAATAATTAGGATTGACCTCAGTATTTTATTAACTAAATATATTGTAAATGAAATTAAATCAATTACTTCTCATCTTTTTAGTTTATAAAAACATCATATATCTAAATATTATTAAGCTCATTTAAAAAATAAGTAAGTTAATAATTTTTAAAAGTACTGCGTTGGTACAGCCCTGAATTATACAACAAATTACACACAAATCAAAGGGGCATATTGTAAAATTTAAAACTATGATGTGTGAACGGCTGTTGATCAGCAATCTTATTTTTTGACAACATAAGAGACCAATAAATCTTTTTAACCCAAGTTACTTAGCATGATATATAATAAATGGCAGACCCAAAGATAAACCTATTAATAATAATTTTTTTTCTCTACCATTAAAGAAAGTAAATAAATATTGGACATCCACTTACTTGTTATTTTTCTTCTTAATGCTATGTACACCCTTAAACTCTTCACCTTGTCTAAGTTCATAAAGCTTAGGTACTTTATTACTAACTTCCTCTTTCTCCAACCGTTCAGCCCTTTCTCTTTCTCTATGCTCCCTTTGTATTTGTCTATGTTGTTTCTTAACTTCCTTAGTCCATGTATGCTCATCATCTGAGCTCTCTTCTTCCAAAGATTCTTCTGACGATTCTTCTGAACTGTTTTTACCTTCAAGTTCCTCCTCCATCGGCTCAAATTCCTGAGCAATAAGCTTCTGCTTCAATTCTTTCTTCTTTGTTTTATCTAATCTTGATAAAACAGGGTTAAGTAGTCTGTATTCATCAGCGTTTTTATCCACCTCAAAGTCAGGGTTTTTAAAAAGATCCGAAAATCTACTATCTTGCAACAGATTAATAGCTCCATCTTTCTTCTTCTTAGATTTAGTTTGATCATCCATAAGCTTAAGAGCAAGATCCTTATTAACTTTAGGAAGTTTATTAAGTTGTATTCTACTTTCTCGTTCCTTTTCAATTGTTTCCCTAATCTTCTTTTTCCTATACTCCCCAAACTCAAACGGATCTGCCATAGACTTAGCTTTTTTATATAACCTTACATCCAAAAAGTAACCATGCATGTATGCTCTAAGTAACTTAGAACCAATCAGGTGTTCCAAACCTAGCGATTCAAGTTCCTGTTTAGTAACAAATTTGTAGTCATCGTAAACATTTTCCGAGTTAGATTCTTCAAGTTCTTCAGTAAGAGAATCGAGGAAACTAGCCCATTTAGGAGCAGGACCCAAACTGGGAATGTAATAAGTTTGAATTTTTGTGTTCTCATTGGCAAGGAAGAACATACCGGTTTTTGGTACTAAACATAAATTGTTGAACTCTGTTGATGCTTCGATTGAGGTATATAGTTTACCCTAAAAAATATTATTTAAGGGGATGTACCTAGTCATTGAAGTTTTTATTTATTATAACATATAGCTTAAAATACAATTTGTAAAACTTTAATTAAAAAAGAAAAAAAAATTGCGGCGTTACACCCGTTCCCCTGCGACCCCCTTTTTTTAACGAGCATCGCGGTGTGCACTATTACTGGAAGCTGGATCATCCGAAATCAAAATTTTCAAAGAAATTACCTTACTAGAGGATTAATCTTGTCTTTGAACGAAGGATTTAAAAAAGCATCAAATGGCATTGGCATTTTTTCGCTTTTTTGTTTAAATCATTTGATGAAATTTTTTTTTAAATCCTTCGTTCAAAGACAAGATTGATCCGATAGTAAACTAATTTCTTTGGAAATTTTGATTTCAGATGATCCAGCTCCCAGTAGTCTAGCACATCGCAATGCTTCTTAAAAAAAAGGAGTCGCAGGGAAAGAATCCAGCGCCGTCATTTTTTTTACATTAAATTTTCATTGTATTTTCAGCTATGTTATATAAAATAAAAACCTAAGTTATATGGTGAATAGTTTCGCTAAAAAGAATTCCTAAAAAATGATTTTTTTAGCTCCAAGACTAGGTATATGCCCTTAAGGACCATTTCGCTTAAATATAATAAGGTACCTGGGTTGATCAACTCCATTGTACAAATTCGGTTTCAGACAAACACATAATATGATGCATATTTGCGTCAAAAGAAAGTTAATATAAGATTAACTCACAATCAAGAAAGACAACATAAATCATATAATTTGAACCTCTTTTATGGCTGAGGGAGACTTACGGTCAAGACCAATAGACCAATACTCTCTTTTTGCTGTTTTTGAATTGTTCGAATAATATTAGTCCAACCCTCCCGATATTTACATTAAAACTCGAACATCAATCATTTAATGTATCAAAACTGGTTGATTGTGTCAACTAGTAATGAATTGGTCAAGTTTATAATGTCAAACTTCTAACATTTAAAAGACATTTTATTTCTTCCACTTTCAAGTTTAGCTTAATGAAATGTATACTTTTCATTAGTAGAGAAGAAAGGCCATAATGTGACATGTATCATTAACAGGTGAATATTTTCTAAATTCGTATTTTAATAGGTTACAGTCTGTCAAGTAAGAACGTGACCGCTCATATTTTTTGAAAAAATGTGTTTCTAGAACATTTTTTTTGCCATCAAGTAAGTTTTCCAATCGCCTTCTGCATGAATAATCGCCTGGCATTTTCAAGGCGAATGTAAGGGCCACTCTAGTATTTTATTGTGAGCCCAAGCGAGCCGCGTCGCGATTTGATTTTCGCCCAGCAAAGGTTTCTTCAACGTGCTTCGGAATTTGACATCATGAGCACGAAGATATTATCGAATGGTCTCATGGGTCACATTTAAACCCGATTTTCTTAATTTTGCTTACCGAGCCACGTTTTGGCAAGTCGTCGACATTTTTCGTCTCGTTAAAAATGATTCTTCACAATTCTTTACAAACGACATCAATTTTTTAATATATTTAGTGGCCGCGGAATGTGTCATTTTAGGCCCCTTCGGATGGGAACAACAAAAGACTGCCTTGAACCGAAGCGCAAACAAGTAACTCATTTTGGATTTTACATGATATCGACTGTTACTAAAATGTGTCGTAGACAAAGGTTCCCTCTACCTTTGGTGAATCGATAGAATCGCATCTTCCAAAAATGTGACACATTTTTATTTGACAGACTGTATATATAACCAGCTGTTAACATAAATATAACACGTTAAATTATGGTGGTACCAAAACATTCGGGATCAAAGGTAATCAAAAAGCGGACGAATTAGCAGGATTCGGAGCTACAAAACTATACAGAGGTTCAGAACCACCATGTGGTATACCAAAACAGTTGGTAAAAAGTAGAGCCAACAGATGGTTATATCAGCAATATCTAAGAGTAGATCGATGGTCCCCAACATCTGGCCAAAGACGTACCAGAAACATAATTTGGCAGCCCCTCAAAGAAGAGAGAGAGAGACCAAACTAGGGGTGAGACTGATCACCGGCCACTGTCACCTGCGGAAACATTTACAGAAAATGGGTATCCACGATGGTCCCACAACATGCAAACTATGTGGTGAAAAGGAAAAAACTCTATGCACATCCTATATGAATGTGCGGCTTTAACTCAGAACAGGCATACTGTTTGGAGATCTACATCGTGGCGATAAATTATCACACGAAGGGCTTGTAAGCAAGCTAATAAACCTTAAAGGGACGACGCTCATGTAACCAAGAGAGGGGAGTACAATAAGCCAAGAGGCTGCAGTGCACAAATACGTACAATATTAATTTATATAAATGGCAACATCATTATCTTATCTAAAGCAATTTGTACTACAAAAGTTTTCTTGCAGGGTTGCTATGGATGAAGAATAAATTAACTGTTTGCATATCGTCAGGATGCGCTCAACTTAGGACAGGTTTGCAATTCAGTCCAAAGTCGAAGATCTCTGTATTATTTCAAAATTATTAAAATGTACACTGAGTTAATATTTTTGTCAAGTCATACAAATACAATATGCCTAAAGCCACATTTCCAAATATGTTTTTAATCATGGAATAAAATTAGTATTTAATCTGAAGAATCTTCCTTACCACTCAATGAAATTTTAAATGGATATGTTTTGGGTATGAAGTTTGTGTACCAGATAAACTTGAACCCACGATACATGGGATCTGAATTGTATAATCAGCAGATAGTATTCTCAGCATAATTGTTTTTTGATTTCATCACTTTTGACTGTTTTAATTAAACTTTTTTATTTGAGAAAACAAATTATCAAAAAAGTTGCTTGGTACAAAAAAAAAGTTGATCAACCCCACATTTCGATATACACGATTTTGAATAAATTAATTAATATCTTACATTATTTTTATCCCAGATTTTAAGAACAGAACTATCCAGAGAATAAATAAGATCCTGTTGGTAATGAAAGTTTACATCTTTAATTGGCAGTCCATACATGTGATCTTTTACAATAAAAGGCTTGTCCGATCTTATATCGTAAAGGAGTACTTGTCCTGTTGCTGTACCTACACCCATATGAAGAGCATCATTAAATTTTAAAGCTGATATTGAAGGAAATCCTTGGAGTCTAAAAACAAATTTACTACGGAGTTTAGTAGAGGTGGTAGGTGATATGAATAGGGCATAATGTTATATCAAATTATATTAGAACAACACCGAGATAAAATAGCACAATAAGAATCGGCAAGAGTACACTAGGCTGTTCACTAGTGATGCCATTTTTAATTGGAGAACTCTCCAACCAGCGAGAAGCATTAAAATTGGTGAATTTCAGTCAGAAAATTGGTTTGCCTCCAATTCACTAGTTTCTGACTAGCTGTAAACTGGTTACACAAACACGTATGGTGAAAATTTAATCAAAATTAGAATCCTATCCTTCAAGAGACTTAAGGATGTTCCCAAGGAGCAGTCGTGCTCAACTTACAGAAAGATCCTTCCTATGTAAACTACTATGCGTACAATAAAAAACAGTAGAGGCGCATTGCGCTCTTTTGCTCCGTCCCATATGCGCAGAAATATAAAAATAATTCCATTGCGTCGTTTTTTTTTTTCGGATCTGGCAACGTTATATTCTTACTCTGGTACAAGCCATGAACTGTTTATGTTGGATTTTAATGTTTTGGAGTATATTTCGAGAATACGTTTATATTGAAGATTTTTAATAGTGCATAAATAATGACTTCGCGATTAGTGAATGGCAGATTTGTGAGAAAATAATTATAGCATTAGCAAGTATGTCTCGTGCAAAAAAACAGGAAATTCAAACAATAATCAATAAAATAGTTCAAGCTAAAATTCCTGATGAGAATAGTATAGTTTTATTGAGAGAGTTAGCTAGAAAATCTGAAATGCACCGGTTGCAGAAGTCTTTTAGATATGGAAAAATTGAGTGATTTCAAAAGGGAGGGCTTCATTTAAAGTTCAAAATAAAAATGTGACTTCAATTTATTCTATTGAGAGTTTATTATTTTATTTAAAAAAATATTTAAATCTACCAAGCCGATAATTTTTTTTTCTAACAAGCAATTCAAGGTATTTATTTTTCTGTTTAGGTTATGTTTATTTACAATTAATAAATAGAATTTAATATTTATTAACGGGCAGTGCGACATTGCCAAGTTGCGAACTTTTATTTGTCAAGTTATGCCAGGAAAACTGAAAACGATCAAAAGTATGATCAATTTCAACATTTTATATAAAAAAAACGAATACCACTTGATGTAATTTTCCTTACAGAAAAATAGTTGTTATAATTTTTAATTAATGATTCTAAGTTTTTCAAAACAATAGAAAGGAAATTACCATTGTTATAGAATAAAACATCCGCTTCAACATAGGCCGGGGTAGGGCTCGTATGTTAGAAATGCAAATTTTAATAGCCAATATTTACAAATTTAGTGCTGTAAAGAGTATTGAAAAATTTTTTCTACCTATAAAGGACACTAATAAATATGTATATTTAAATTTTCAGTTCTTGGAAACCTCCTTAATGCTAATATTTGTTTTTGATTATCTTGGCTCCTGGATCCTTTTAAACACAATAACCACATATCTTATTGTGCTTGACAACATATTTAGGATCATAGCATACATATTTTTATCTGTTTATATTTTGGTTTGATGTATGGATGTTTTTTTTAATAATTAGACATTTTTATCTGTATTAATTTAATTATTATTATTCTTAACGTATCTTAACTTTTGTTCTCTTATCTAAGATCAGATTCTTATGGAAAGATCCGTTTGTATTGCATATTTTTACATATTCTGATGCAATAAGTAACTTTTAATGAATAAGTAGGCAGCATTAATTAAATTTATTAAGCAATTAAATGTTTTGAGCAACTACTGCTTGATAAAATTTCCATTAATACAAGTTCTAATTGACAGGTGATTTGTAAACAAATATTAATTTAAATATTATGCCCAGAACTTACTCTTTATTTTCATTAACACATGTAAAAAGCACAGTCCAGTATTCCGACTCGTTCTTTTATTCTGGGATCCCAAGCCTCCACTCTGCCTTCTTGAGTCCCACATACCACTAAATTATGAATGGGATTAATGGCAACTTTATTGATTTCCGATGCTGCACTACTATATGGTGTCATAAACTGTCCTCTTTCCAAATTTAGTCTATAAATGTCCGGAGATGCACCGACGACAAATAAATCACAGCTTGGGTAATGATATTGCATATCTCTTCCAAACTTTGGTATTCTAAGACGGTAGTATCTTCCATAAGCTGCGTGAAATTCTATGTATCGATCACATTGCAAAAATACTAGCTATAAAATAAATTCGATTTTTGTAAATATATTTTTAAATGGGGTAATCTGAACATTTATTTGTTATTTAAATTTGGCCTAAATTTTTATATTAGGGTTTTGGTCAACTCAAAAATTATTAAACAAATTCTTAAAGCGATTCCTAATGAAAGTTTCATCATATGATATTCTGATAACAATTACTCATTTTCGATGTGAGAAAAATTAAAACTGACTATTGAAATATAATCTCCTGAATTGTAGAAAATCACATCATAAAATTTTTTGAGAAAAATTAATTTATTTATTTACAATGCACGATTGAAAATTCCTGCAACATTTGATAAAAAAATCATCTTCTCGTAAACTATTTATAGAAAATTGATGAAAATTGGGGATGGTGGTAAAAAATAAATGTAATAAACAATAACATTTTCATACGGAAATTGAAAATTTTTTCAAGTAGTAGGAGATCTGAACGCTTAAGATTAAGGAACTGTTTCGACATTTTTGTGACTGCTCTTTGCATTTATGATAATTAATATTGTTTAGCGCCGCGCACCGCTCTAGCGACCGCCGCATCTTAGCGTTGCATGAAGTTACAAAATATTTTGCTTTTGTTTTTATTTCTGCTCTTAAGTTTGTTCCCTTCGTTCTAGGCATTACACGCTGTTTTCATCGGCGAGATAGAAAATTTTCACTGCACTTCGAATTATGTTTGGAAGACTACAACCAGCTTTTTTATTTGGTCAAGATCCAAGCCCAGCATCTGTTTTTTGTCTTTTGGTGCCATTTGGTGAGACACTTCAAATTCTCTTCTCATTTTGGCAATGGTCCAATATGGCGGGACTGTTGTCAAAATTTGTATTTTTCCCGAATGATTAGATTGCTGAGATAAAGTATGTACGAAGTTTCGGAGTCATTATCATCAATAACACAGTTTTTGTCATTTGTTACTTTATTGAACGCCTCTCTTAACTTTTGCCTGTCTTCGCACGAAAGTTGTGAAATACATTTTTTTTTTCGTTAATGGTTCTCCAAATTCATGAAGAATATTGTCGATCTTCTCTATTTTCTCTGCCTCATCGAAATCATCATATTGGAATGTTGGATTATATTTTTTATCTTGCTTGGGATCACTTACAGAGCCAGAAGACAGATTGTAAAGTCCAAATCATCTTTTTTCTCGTAAATCGATCGTCGACAATCATTGCACACATGTAATCCAATTAAATTTTCAAATACTTCATCCCATTTTTCCATTACAAGGAGAAGACGTTTATTTAATGGATTGCAGCTCTCTTTGGCATGACCCATCATAAAAAATCACATAAAAAAATAAATTTTCCTAAAATCAGATGCCCAGAAAAGTTTGTTACATGACTGTTTAGCGACAATAATATTTTCAATAATACAAACTGAATTGTGTCAAAAACTGTTTGTGACTGACAAAATGGTACTTTTTAGAGAAAATTTCTATCGTCGAAGAATTGACAGGATCGAACTTGTATAAATACTCACTGGTCACGTATGCAAGAACAAGCCTGTCAACAACGTTCGAGCGGTCGCCGTTGCACGCGGTGCGCGGCGCTAAACAATATTATTTATCATAAATGCAAAGCGCGATCACAAAAATGTTGAAACCGTTCCTTAATCTTAAGAATTTAGAGTTCCTACTAGTTGAAAAAATTTTCAATTTCCATATGTAGAACAGGGCAAAATCAGCATTTATTTATAAAAAAATCATAAAAAATTAGCAACAATAAATAATAACAGGTTTTTGAGAATAATATTGTTAATTATATTTATTTGTTAGCATCGTCTCCAATTTTCATCAATCTTCTATAAATAGTTTATGAGAAAATGTCTTTTTAGTGTTCCATACGGAACACCTAAAAGATCACTTCGGTGTCCGTCTGCATGTATGTCACACCCGATGGTTTATTTTTTCTCAAATGTTGCATGAATTTTCAATTGTACAATGTAAATAAACAAATCAATTTTTCTCAAAAAAATTTTATGTGACTTTCTACTACTTAATAGCTTATGTTTCAATAGTCAGTTTTAATTTTTTTCATAACATCAAAAATCGTAGGCTCACATGAGAAATTTTTACTTATATATAACATTGATTCCCATAAAATCACAATTTCAAACATTTAATTTTGCTTTTGCAAATGTCAAAAAGTGTACAAAGCTTTCTAAGTCATATTGTTAAAATTCTGGTGTATTAACAGCTTAAAATTAGATTGGGCTTACCTTACTATAATCATCACTAAGTATTTCAAAAGTTACAGCTTCAGAGTCGAAACATCTTTCAAATTTTAAGGATAAATTATTGACATCAAAACATTTAATTCTTGGTTTATAGATGCCAGTAGCCAGTATATAATTACCATCCCTTGATACTTTAATGTTAGTACTGAGACCTGGCATGTCAAAATCTTGAATAAGTTCGATTCTTCTCTTAATATCTGCATTTTTTTTTAGTAGTGCTCTTCGCTTTCTTTCTGATAACCACTACAAAATAGCATAATTTAAATATAAGAAAGTAAAAATAATAATAGTTAAGGTGGTCTTAACACTTTATGATATTATAATACAGAAAAGTAGTAGAATTAACATATAAAAATAAATTGCTCTATCTGCTTCATCAAATAAAAATATTTGTCTGAGAGTCTGTCTGTAAAGAAGCTTGTGGTAAAAATGAAAATATAAAGTTTCTCAAAGATCAACCATAATTATTATAATAAAGAAAAGAATAATATACAAAATTTGAATACTTTTTAATGACAATATTTAATTATATATTTAATAAAAATACTAAAATTATAAAATCAGAGACAAACAGCATTCAGAAACTGGCCAGTCAAACTTTAAAAAATTATTAAATTGATCAAAGAAATAGAAAAAAAATCAGTTTTTACAAGTGGTAAAACTGTATTTCAGATAGTGTGGCAGCCCTAGCTCCATGGCATAGTACTACTTACAGTGTAGAAGGCCTCGGGTTCAAATCCTGGCAGGTATACTTATTTGTAAATTTATTTAAATATATTTAATTTGGCCACATATATAGGTAGTAGTTGTTGCAGAAATGCAATAACATTCATGTAGCCCTACTGCCTTATCTAAAAGATGCTACAGATGTATGTTTTGGCACTTGGATGTTGACAGATAATACGACATCCACACATATCTTTAGGGTATGAAAAAAGGGTACATTTTTATTCAGGCGGGGAAGTGAACAATAAAAAAAAAAAAGAAAATCAGTTGCCTTTGAAACGGTTCCATATTAGAGCAGAGAAAACAATAATAAGATGCATTTAAGACAACTATCTGTATATTTAGATAAACATAAGTCTTCCAGTTTGGTTTCAAAACTCAGAAAGACGCAGCAACACTGACAACTTCGGTTTTATGTCAATGAATTTAGGTTACCAGTTAGGTTAGTTCATATTTACACGCAAAAACATACTAAAACAAAAATAAAAGTAAGTGGTAGATTATATTTTGGAGATCATTTTAATTGCAGATCAATATGCATAATAAATTTAAAATATTTTCTAACGTGATTAACACATCTAGAGTTAATCTTAATTCCAATATTTCTAAATTAAGATATTACTTACTTCAGGCAATGATTTTCCAGCACTGAGATTATAAATTTTAACATCATTTGGTTCGGAAGCTTGCATTTTCTATTGTCAGTTGGTCGATAGAATGTACCGCCTGTAAAAAAATATATTTATTCCTATTACATAGGTTTTTACATTTTATTCCCCAGTAAAGCCACAGTTTTAAACTCAAAATTGTTTTGAAAAAATTACGACAGCTCAACGTGTTTTGAGTCTTAGGTTAGTTTAATTACTGTAAAAGCGGTACCAACATAATATTTTAAAAAAATCCATAGACAGGCGTTTTTAAAATCAACCGGTTTCTAGGCCGGTACCAACTGTTGACTGACCGATAAAATTGTGGGCCATTCTTAGTACAATGGAAAGTAACTCGAATTACTTGCCTATGATTTACAGTTACGTTTCTACTAAGTAAAACAGAGTCAAAATTGAAACCTGTAAGGCATCAAAATTACCGGGTTTTAAAGTTAGAACTGTGTTGAAACGAAGCTTTTATGGAGTATCCCAATGAAAAAAGTTTGACGATTAAGAAAAAGGCAATAGAAACGAGCCCCCACTTTAGCCAAAACACAGATATGTATATCTTAATTCTTTTGGTAGTAAATGACGAGATGTATATTGATTTCTCAATACTTTTATAAAGAAAAAAAGACAGACAAAAACTTGTGGTCATTGCTGGAGTACATACGAAACAAATTTGTCATTTTATGACAGGCTTGACCCTAAAATATGTACAATTCAGTAATACGTATAAAATTTTATAGGACATAAAAGCGGTAAGAAAGTTGAAATCACTCTACCGTAATTATATATTAAAACCAAGTATGAACAATTCTTTAAATTTTGGAATCTGGCACTAACAGCACTAGATAAATAACGTGTTTGTGCCGTTCATCGAGAACGGTTTCACCTTTCTCCCTCACTTTAGTAAGTACAATGATTTTAATAATTTCGCTGCCTTACCGGTTTCGATTATGATACTAATAGGGTGTTTTTGAAAGCGCATCCAAGGATTAGTACAGTAAACTGTTCAGCAATTTTAGAAGCGTTTCGGTTACGTACCAATTGGTACTGGAGAGGAAAGAGGTTGATACTGAAAAATGCCCATATTTCGATGTTTGTTTCGTTTACGTGGTGTGTGTTAACCTATAAAAATTGTTGAATAAAATGGAAATAGGAACTGAAGAAAAAATGATACAAGAAATTGAAAATGATGGTAAACTGTGTATTTGCTCTTTTTAAACGCCAACAGCTAAAACATTTATTTATTTATTTCAGACTTTTATGCACAATTCTTAAAACACGATTCGAAGGCCCTACTAACCAGTTCCTTAGGTTTTACAGAACAAGTAAAAAAATTAGGTGAAGGTATTGAAATTTTGAACAGAGAGCTTCAAAGGCAAGTGCTGGAAAATCATGATGATCTATTACGACAAGCTAGTCATGCAAATAAACTTGAAAGTGTTTTGAATACTATGAATATGCATATTCAAAATTTATTTGCTAATGCTGAACGATTAAGGACACAAGTAAGTGATAATCAGTTAATATTAGACCTATTGATAGCAAGGCTATTGAATATGATTTACATAAAAATATTGGTAGAATCATTGCTATCAGCTTGTTATCAAAATTATGTTTAAATTTAGTTGTAGAAAAAGCTTTGTCTTGTGTAAAAACATTTTAAATAATGTTTAAAAAAAAAAAAATGATATAACGATAATGTTTATATAGATTACAGTACCTTGTGAACAATTAGAAACACATACCAAAGTATTGGGACGTTTACACAGAGCAAGTCATATCCTTAGACAAGTAAGTCGAGTACAACAACTAAGTAAAAGATTATCCAATACCAATGATCCAGTACAAAAAGCAACACTCTTACAAGAACTGGGTAAGCCAAAATATTTAGTTATCTCAGTTCAAAATGTTTTTTATGGTCAATATAGTAAGTATTTACAAATATTTGAATTTTTTTTAGAACAATTAGCAGTTGATCCAGAACTATCAGATATAGATGCCATTACTACAGAGTTGAGAAATATCCGTATTCAACAGCAAAAAGTTGTTAAACTTGCCACTGGATCCTTAAATCAAGGAATTGTTAATGAAAATCTTATTCAGACTACTACTGCCTTACAGGTACAGTTGTTTTAATAAAATTTTACAAACTTATCAGTAGATGTCAGTTTTTTCCATGGTTTACAGTAATAGAGAGCACTTTCTATTATATATTTATTGCAGCATAATTATACTATAATATTATAAACAAATACTGTAAATGAAAAAAGTGATAACTTGACTGCATTTAGCTGGTTAGCTCAAGAGAGGCAACTAACATAGATTTTTATTAGTGTACTGGTTATTTAAAGCATTTCATTTTTCTAACTTACTCTGTTTCATCACATTTAAAATGAGATTCAGCAATTTTCATGTCTTCTTAACTCTTATAAATTCATGAAAATAGTGAGGAAATTGGAAAAATTTATCAATATTTTTGCTTGGTTGTTAAAACCTTCAGTTATAAAATAGAAATAAAGAAATAGACATTATTATTTATATACTTACCCTATATATATAAATGGATAAAAGAATACATTTAATGACAAGTACCCAAACCTGTCTTATTATAATTTTGGTTTACTTTCAGATATTTATCAATTTGGGTGTGATAAAAACGACAATTGATAATTTCATTAAACACAATATAGATGAATGTCAGGAAATTATAAAGATGGCTTTAGAGGTTAATTTAACCACTGGTTTAAATAAGTCCAAAGGTGGACCTGGTCGTATACAGTTGACATCCTCTCAAGGTTTTAGAAGCAAAGTTTGGACTGAACTTGAAAAAAGCTTTTCAGAGGATATCTATCAGATTTGTAAACAGGTTTGATTTTGACAAAATAATCTTAAAGTTTTCTCATTTTAATGCAACTTTTTCCTGCCGTAAATTGCATGGTAAGTCCATGTAGTTGAAATATTTGGCAGCTATATGGTTTTAGATATGCTAATTATTACTTATATATATTCAAATAATACATAAAGCACTTTTTATTGCTATATTAAAAATCAAAATCATACATATAAATATTTTCTTATTGTTTTGTTGGTATGCAAAAGTGATGAAAAGTTATTACTTGACTAAAGCAAAATCGGAATTCTCTAAGCAATTGTGAGATTTTTTATCTTTGAAGTTTTTAAAAAAAGAATTAGCTTAAAGTTGGATTCATCAAGTTGTCTGGCTGGCTTTAAGAAGTTACTAAACTAGTAACTTAAATAAAAGTTGTCATTTTTAGGTAAAATTTTTACAACTGACGTTAAATGAACTTCATATACAAAACATTGATAAAAATTTGGCATCTCAATTCTGGAGTAAACTTGGAAAAGCTATCCAAGATGAAATAAAACAATCTTCTTCAGCAGTTCAGCAAATGTTAGAAGATGACTATCCGAAACTCTTAAAAGATTATTATGAGATGACGAAGAAGTTAAACTATGATCAATTCAAATTTGAGTAAGTTTTTGTACTTATTCAACCAGGATTTGATTCTAAGTTATGAAATATAGTAAAATACGCGCAATATAGCTTATATAAAAGTTTTCAAAAAAAACGTTTTACAAAAAGTGACCTTAAAATTATAAAAAAGTTTACTTAGTCAGATTGAGATGTTCAATCTCCAGAACTCGATTAAAATCGCTTTAAACGTCTTTACATTATTATTGTGGTGGAAGCTAAAATGCAGGAGGTAACCAAGTGTGGCGATCAAAGGAAACAAGTTTATCTAATCTGAATAATCAAGGAGTGCAGGGTAGTGAAAGGGCGAACAAACTAGCCAGACAGAAGGTACACCTTGAAGGGCTATTGAATATTAAGAAGAAGCCAACACAATTGGGGGTGGTAACGTGGCTTTCATAACGAGGTAGGTTCTTAGTGTGCAGCAATTCGGATTCCGAGCCTCGAGGAGCACAAACAATGCAATTTTTAATCTGCTTGAACGACTTTATCTCGAATTGAATTCTGACACACACAAATTTGACAAAAGCTTTCGATTGTGTTGATCATGGGTTCTTACTGTCAAAGCTGGACATTTATGGGTTCAGGGGGTTAGGTTGGGATTGGTTTCGGTCATATTTGTCTGGCCGAGTCCAGGGAGTGACTTTTAAGGGTCAGTGCTCAGAGGGGGTTGAGATTGGTGTGGGTATCCCTCAAGGCTCTGTACTTGGACCACTATTGTGTTTGATCTATGTTAATGACCTGCCCCGTTCGACAGTGGCTGGCAGATTTACCTTCTTTGCTGATGACACCACAATTTTTTGGCACAATAAGGACGTGGGGAGACTTCGGGCCGATGTTCAGGTTTGTCTAAGATGAAGGCTTGGTGTGATGATAACAAACAAGAATTCTCAGCTTTAGATGCAATATAGATAATGTTAATATTGAGATTGAGATCATCTGTGCAGCTGATAAGAATTCATTTCTCGGTCTAATAATTGACTCATCGCTGCGGTTTGAGGATCACATTGGCAACATCTGCAGCAAAATTTCTTCAGGTTGCTATGCCCTTGGGGTTATTGTAAGTAGCCTGGGGCTAGATGCGGCCAGAACCTCTTATTTTTCACCAGTTGAGGCTCATTTGAGGTATGGGATCTTTTTCTGGGTTTGCTGCTCTCGAGTTCACTTCAGTTCTGTTTTTGTATTGCAAAAGAGCGCTATTAGATATATTTCAGGAGCTGGGTTGCGCGAGTCATGTCGACCATAGTTTCCGATGGGGGGATTCTTACTCTTTGTGTCCTATTTATCCTTAAACTGCTATCATGATCTTTAAAAAACATCGCCTTGAGGCAATGCCAGTCAGCCGGCACGGTACTAGGCGAGCGTTCATCTTGCCATTGCCGGCCCCGAAATCGGAGCTGATCAAATCTGCAATTGTTTATAATGGCAAAAAAATATACAATTATCTGCAGATGAAAGACTAGGACCCTACTTATAAAAAAGACGTACTATGCACTTGAGGAATTCTACAATGATAGACTGGAATAAGCATTTAACAGTAGTTGAGTGGTTGGCATTAGGGTTGACTTATGTGTAAATTTTATTTCTTTTATTTTGGATTTACTGCATTGACTACTAATCTTGTTCTGTTTCTTTATTTTTTTCTTTCTTTGAATTTATGTTTGTGTTTATTAATATAATAATAATTTAAGGTAAGCTTGCTCGTCTTATGTTGTCTTTCTTCCTTCCTTCTCATGTTTACCACTATACAAACACACTAAGTAATCCAGATTGATTTAAAAGGCCTAAATCGAATATCTTACTGTTTAAGAAACTTTATTTAGGAAATAAACAAATACAATATTATTTTTTTCTTAAATAATATCAAACTAAGTTTCTTTTTGAATGCTGAGATTTGGTTCTTATATTTCGAACGGACCACTTCTGACTTTTAGGAAGAAGTAAACAGAGTATTAACGGTACTTGAGTTCAGTTGAGCAGGGTGAAATTGTAAACAATATTGCAACAGCTGATGCCTGATAATGAACAATATTGCAACAGACTACATTTAAAACTTTAAATAATTTTAGAAGATATTTCCTACCTTATTTAACTTTTTTGTAGATTATATTAGGTGAAGTAACTTATGATCCTATAACCTGTTAAAAAAGAAATTCCCAACTTGTATAACGCTCTGTATATATAAAAATCCTACTATTTATGTTTTTATTATTATTCACTTGTGTCTTTTAGCCGTTCGGTATTAAAAAAACTAGAAAACTCCTATTTATCAACTTCTCTTACAAGGATTTTGGATCCAGTTCAGACTATGTTTGGAACTGAAAATAATGTACCTAATCATGATGAAATTGATTCTCTTATAAGAGTTATAACCAGGTAAGAATCAACTAAATGATGTTACTCATAACATAAATGAATGATGTTACTCAAACGCGTTAAAGCGTAAATTAACAAAACGCTCTCAAAAACTGGCACACTGTAAAAACGGCAGCTAGTTGTTTGTAGCTCGGACGAAGGCTTTGGAGAACTGAGCGTCAAGTTCGGCGAAAAAATTGCTGGGCATGCTGTTCGTGGGGTACCGGTCGGACTTTGAAACGCTGCCGATGAAGGCAGTGCCAATTCATATGGGTCGGGCGAATATCTGAAATCAGCCTTCGACTGGGAGCCTACCCCGATAGAAAAATGCCTACGGCGTGTTGTTAGCGCATGGTCACTTGAGTTGAAACGCAGACCGATGCAACTTTTTATTTAGTAATTTGCCAATATATTATAGAGCATTCATAATTTGCTCTAAATATTTTGGACTTATAACACATAAATTTCTGAATGTCGTGCTCCTCAAAAAGTTTAGTAGTAAGTAATTTACTTTTTCATTTGTAGTGAACTAAGTGTGGCTTTAGTAGAGGAGCATCTTAATGAACAAGTATCTAAAAATGTTGGAAAATGCATTAAAATGTTTGCTGTAAAAACTGAACAGCAGATAGAAACTGGTCCTGAAGCTGCCCAAGTTATAGGTAATTACAAATTGAAAAATATTAAGCTTCTGTAAATTAATAAAATGGAGCGAACGGACCACGATTGTCAAACTTTTCTGGTGTATTAAATTAAGTTGCCTAGATCGGTTTCTATATTGGGGAGACCATGCTCCTATTATGTTGTTTTACCATGTGATTATAGAATGTTTACAATAATTTTTAGTTTACTGGCCATCTGGTGGTGAAAAGTCTCTATTTTTAGCTTTGTCGGTACCATTTTTGCTATATTATGCTGGCGCCACACTAAGGTTTATTGCTGTTAATTATCGCGTTAATGGACACTAAACATAGATGCAGTCATGACTTAACGCGGAAATTTTGTAACGATATTCATAATGCCGTTAGGCGTTAGCTCGGGTGGCGGTCTTTTTTGGTACATCAAAGAGACTTAGCGCGTTATTTAATGCGTGTGGTGGCTACACCAGCGTTTGTTATTGTGCATCGTAAGTGCAACAGGACCACACGTGTCTGCATAATCAACTGTCGATTGAGATTAAGTACAACTATGGAGTGGTCAAATGAAAAGGTGCTCGAGTTTCTGAAATTACTGCAGACTGAACCATGTTTATGGGATCCGCGACAAAAAGGGTAAAAAAAATTGTAGTAGTCAAAACGATGCCGTTTCCAACAACCATAGAAGATTTAAAAACGAAAAAAGAATCTACGATGGGATATTACTGAGTAATGCAATAAATTCATATAATAGTAATTCACACTCATGAAATAATACAGCGTAGCAGCTTCGACCTCCATCTTGAAAATTATTGTCAAATAACGCATTATTTATCGTCATTAGGCGCTAAATGCAAGTGTGGCCACTCGATTTGACGCATTATTTAATGGATTATTTTTGCGCCTTAATTATCGCGGTAATAGGCGTTAGACATTGACCTTAGTGTGGCCTCCGTATTAGAAGTTTATTTTCTTGCTTCAGTGACTCATGATCATTGACATTTTCCGATGAGATCCATTAGATCAAAACGTTTTATAGATTTGCGCGCGATTAGTTTGCTGACCACAAGGGTGGTCAATTGTTTTTTCCTGGTCTTGTACTTTTAATACAGTAGAAAAATTTGCTGACTAACGTCGTCCGCTGTTAAATCGATAAGAATGACAGATATAGTGGTGTTTGAATTCCAAAAAATATTAAAATTATATACCAAAATGTTAACTTCCAATATATATTTTTGATTTTCTTAAATAAATTTTGTCTTGTGGGCATTTTTGCTTAAATCTTAAATCTTTTTTGTTACGCATATAAAACAATTTATACTAACTCTATAGATTACACTACTACTACCTGTCTTCTCGAGAACTTTGTTAACTTTGAGAATATAAAAAAGCCCATAATTTGTTTCCTGCCAATAATCCCATGTTGAAGTAATTAGCTTTGCTTTAACTTCTAGTCGTATAAAACATTTTGAAACGGTATTAACCTTAAGTATTTTAGGAGTATAAGGATTTCTCTCATATCTATTAAGGCAGTTAACTAATTTATATGCTTTTCTTTGTTCATATTTCCAATAGGTGGTGCTCCTAATGCAGGTCAACAAAAAAATGTCCAGTACGCAAATGCTTTGTATTATCTGTTGACTCAAGTGCAGAGAATGCTTCTAAATATGAAAGAAAGTTTGCCAGAGAGTGGTGTCAATAAAATAAATGAAAGTCTACAAAGTCTTAATATTTTAACTGATGCTATTCTTCAACCATTGATAGGTATGTAATAGTAACGATTACTTCATTTCATAAACCAGTTGAATTCGGTTTACAAGATTAAAATCACTATTACAATTTGTTTCATCATCGTGAAAGTATATTCTTAAAATTTCAGTACAAATTCTAAAAAGTCTCTTTTTAATATTCCAAACCGAAGTTCATTTTTTAAGGGGAACTGTATTATGACCCCTAATAATTTATTATCGGCGTAGATTCAAATATACGTTAATTCTTTAACTGCTTAAAAACTGTGCCTCGTTTTCATTAGACGCCATCATTATGTAGAACCTGGGCTGAGATTCTATAAGAGACAAAAGGAATGTGAAATTGATCATTTTATAAGAAAGCTTGATCATTGTAATAAAAAATACTAAGGAATAATAAAATAAATAAACCGACCACATGGATCATAATCACATAAAATGAGGCTATATTCTTATTTGAAAAAGTGAATGCTATTTCAACATATGAAGAACAGAGATAAAAGGCAAAGTGACATTCCTTTTCCCTTTTAAATACGAAAGCCGTTCGACTAAGCCCATGGGCTTTCGAATTTAAAAGGGAAAAGGAATGCCACTTTGCCTTTTATCTCTGTTCTTCATATGTTGAAATAGCATTTACTTTTTCAAATAAGAATATAGCCTCATTTTGGGTGTATTATGATCCATGTGGTCGGTTTATTCATTTTATTATTCCTTATTATTTTTTATTATAATGAATAACATGAAATAATCATAATACACATAAAGACCCCAGTCTAACCGAAATATAACAATGCGATAAATAATGTCTTATAGAATACGAAATTTCAGAGAAAGAAGTAACTGTTCTCTTTTCCTTTTCCCCGTTTTCCTTATTCTCGCTACAGAATATCAGCTCTGATATTTTTAAGCGTCGTAATCTAGAATTAAGTAAAGATATTAAGTAGGTAATTTAAAAACTTAACTAGAACGTAATTTTAATTACAATTTGACTTAATAATTAATTGTACAAGTCGCGAATCATTGGTCGTTGAACTTTTGGATATTTTATTTGATTTTTTTCTCGTGAAGAAAAGAAGAAATTGATACAATAAGAGTAAATGGTATGGGCTCTAGGTACGAATATTTCTTTGAATAATTACCGATATATCGATTGTTTACTATATAGCGACAGTTATCGATATATCTATTACTATCGATAAGTTAAAATTATTATCAATAGGAGACTTACTATCAACTATCGATAACTACATTTTTAGTTGTCGCTTTTGGTTATTGGTGCCTATTTCTACCAACATTTTATTTTTAGACCGATGAAAAGGGTAGAGGTATTACAAGAAGTTTCAAAATTATGACACTTTCTTGTTATATTCCTTGTTATAAAATAGTTTAAAAAACTCAGTTTTAAAAATGTTTTGATTGTAAATAATTAGTTATTGTTGCAAAATTACGTTGAGTTCAGCCTGTATTGTTTGTGGCATGTTGTAAAAAAATAATTTCGTTTCAGTGTCAATAAATTCTGTAGTTGAAACAATTATGGTTACGATGCATTTAGAACCTGACTGGATGAGGTTACAAGTAACAATGAATAAATCTTTACCAAGCAGTCCATATATGAAAGAGTTAGTTCAGTTTATAACAAGGGTTTATAACACATACTTGACGAATTTTCAAAATAAAGAAGTATTATGTGAAAAGTAAGTGGCATAACACAAAGAGATTATAACATAGTAATCTGTAATGTTATCCCGTAGTTATTAGTTAGGTCGTTGGAATGTACTGACTTGTGACACGGTGTATTGTCTTGATGAAAGAGCACTTTTTTCTTGTTCATTTGGGGCTGTTCCTTTGCGATTTCAGCCTTCAGACGCACCATTAACTTTATATAATATTCGCTATTGATGATTTTTCCCTTCTCAGCATAGTCGATGAAAATTATTTCATGCGCATCCCAAAATATAAAGGCCAAAACCTTCCCAGCTGACTGTTGTGTCTTTGGTCACTTCGGGCGGCTTTCACCGGCTGACTGCCGATTTGATTCCGGTGTATAGTGGTGGATCCATGTTTCATCCATTGACCCGTATAGCATGAAAAAATCCTTTTTATTGCGCTTAAACAGGTCCAAACAGCGCTCAGAATCAACACGTTGTTTTCGGTCCACTGTGAGCAAACGCGGTACCTATTTCTAACAGAGAGAGCTTTCTCATGCCCAAATGTTCATGTAAAATATGACCAACACGTTATTTTGATATCTTTAGGGTGTCAGCTATCTCACGCAATTTCACTTTACGGTTATCCAAAACGATTTTGTGGATTTTTTTATGTTTTCCGGTGTAACCACCTTATTTGGACGTCCAGAGCGTTCAGCATCATTTGTGTCTGTACGACCGCGTTTAAGTTTATCATAGCATGATGAGTGATTTTCCAGGGGCAGAGTCCCCGTAATACTTATCAAGCCATTGCTTTGCTTGAACGGTATTTTTTCCCATCAAAAAACAGCATTTACTCAACACACGAAATTCGATTTTTTCCATTGTTTTGAAAGTATCAAAAGTAGCGTCACTAAAACCACTGTAACTTGTAAACTAATTTTATAAAATATTGACACTTATTATGTATATATATATATATATATATATATATATATATATATATATATATATATATATATATATATATATATATGTATATATATATATATATATATATATATGTATATATATATATATATATATATATATATATGTATATATATATATATATATATATATATATATATATATATATATATATATATATATATATATATATATGTATATATATATATATATATATATATATATATATATATATATATATATATATATATATATATACATAAATACATATATGTTAATATCATCAAACTCGATATATCTATGCCGTTTCTTATTGTGGAATTTTTGCTTTAACTTTACATCTTGATAGATTAGATATTGTTATGTACTTTGGAATCTCTGAAAATCATTCCATTCTTTGCTATCAGCATGTCATTATCAACAAAGCGTAATATTCTAAAATTTCTGAGTTTATGAACTTCTACAATTATTTCATTTATTATTACCTTATTAAAGGTAGTGCAGAAAAAATCTTTTTGGCCAATTCCTCTTCCTGCCGGGATTCGGTCAGTGAGTTCGCCATTTGTTTTAGCTCTAACGTCCTTTTTTTCAGTATCCTCTGTATAATTATGTTTAATATTTCTGTACATACCTATTTTTTTTTTTACTTTTCCTCCTTACAGATGCAATGAAATTGCTCTTAGATGCATTGACCTCCTCGTCCGACATTCGGCAATCCTCCGTCCAATCTCTCAAGGTGGCCGTCAGCGATTACAATCTGATTACTATCACCTAGAAGAGGCATTAAAGATTATTTGTCCGCACTTACCCAACCTAGGACGACCTTATAGGTTACTAAAATCTATAGCCTCATTGATTACCCAGTCACCTGAAGAAATAGTGGCTGGACAGGCTTCTGGGAGTTCTGTTCCTCACAGTACGATTTTGTTGATGCTGTTCTCATTTGCTGGCCAGGAATTGGCTAGTCCACATCAAAACACAGGTAAATATTACACCGTTGTGGGGAATATTATATTAAATATATTTTAGATGAATTTGCTAGGTATTGCTGAAGAAAATTTGTTGCAAGTATAGCAAAATCCGTATGTGGCAATTCTACTCGCTGTGGCGTTTTAACGAAACTGTCCGGCGCCAGGCTAGTTTCTCATTATTATTCTAATTCAATTGAAATTTTGATTTTGGATATATCATTAATCTTAAATGGTTTAACGATAATTTATACCATTTTTAGGTTGGTCTTTACCAAAACTATCGGCCTGGTTGGACGACCATCAAAATGAATCTGAAAGACTGGATTTAGTCGCTGGAGCCTTACAAAAATACGAAAGTATTGTTAGAGTGAAAAACTCGACGAACTACGATCCATTATATCCAATAATGTCGAGGTTTCTTGAGACAGCTGTCAATGAATTTAGATATTAAACCAAATGGAATTCTTCTTACTGTTTTGTTACTATAAGTAATATAATTATACTTATAGCTCAGTTTTTGGTTTTACCTACTAGCATACACTTCTATAGGAAGTGTTAGAAATCTTCATCCTGACATAGTTGAACATATTCTATAGAAATAATTTTGTAATCAGTTGAAGTAGTAGTTAGCTTATTACAGGGATATTTAAAATTCATTATTGAACATCTACAGGTTTTTGAATAATATAAACTAGACGCCACTTTAAATGAACTGCTTGTCTACGTTGACTACCAAATGACATCATATGTTACCATTCATTACACAGATATACAAAATAAAAAAAATTCTCTGTCTTTTCAGGAGACACGTTTTCTTATGTATTTTTTTTATGCTGAACCACTTAAAGTTGCTAGAAAACTGTTAAATTGAAAAAAAAATACATTTTAATAAATAATATAAAAGTATATAATCATTAAAATTATGGAATTATTGTATTGTTCTGAACCTATGTTTATCATAAAAACTTAAAAATATTAGGCTTTAGTGTTCATGTTTAACAAAAAACACGCATACACCACCTTTAACTATGCTACGTAGCAAAATGCTGTTTAAACAAATATTTGCAACCGCTAAATTAAAAAATTGTTTTTAATGTTTATTAATATTGAACCAAACTTATTTCCAGTGTTTTTTGAAGTTCTCAATCCTGACTTGACATCAAAAAATAAAGTTTTATGTTCAATTTCAACAAAAAACTCGCTTTTAACACTTTTTTTTTAAATAAATAAATACAACAGCTAAACAAGAATTTTTTTTTTCGAACAAAACTATCATTTTTAGTAGTTTTTAAGTTTCAAATTCGAATATGAAAACATGAAGAATAGTTTTTAGTGTTGAAAAAAAATATTCGTGTACTATTTAGGAACAAAAGGTTGCAAAATGTAGACTAATTGTATATCCCTTGACAGTTTTAGAAGTCAACTTTTAGATAAATTGATTGAGTGAATATGGGGGAATGTAAGAGGGTGAGTGAGGTAGTGAGTGAGTGAACGAGCGAGCGAGTGAATGAGGTAGTGGTTGAGTGAGTGTAGAAGTGAATGTGTGAGTATGGTGGTATGTGAAGGAGTGAGTGTCTGATTGATGTTCAATATTAATAAAATTAAAAGCAATTTTTTAATTTAGCTGTTGCACAAATTTATTTTAAACATTTTGCCACTTAGCTTAGTTAAAGGTGACGTGTGCGTGTTTTTTGTTAAACATGTACACTAAAACTTGATATTTTTAAGTTTTTATGATAAATGTAAATTCAGAACATTTTTAAAGATGTCCGAAATAATAGTTTTATTCCATAATTTTAATGATTATAGTTTTACATTTTATTTACTAAAATGTATTTTTTCCAATTTAACAATTTTCTGGCAACTTTAAGTGTGTTTTCTGAAAAAAACCTCACGGTAGATGTCCTTTTTTGATTTTTTTTGCATTCAGCATAACAAAAATACTTGAGAAAACATGTGTTTCACTTAAAAGACGGAGAATTTTTTTTGTATACTTGTGTTGCTTTTTTTGTCTTAGTTTTATCGATTTGAAATAGCTATGTTAATTTCTATACTTTTTTTTCCAAACGGCGCTTTACTAAAGTTGTCAGCCGGTGTACAATGGGGAAAATACGTAATTTTTATCCAAATTCATTTTCTGGCCGCAATTTTCAAGGAATTTCAATAGGTTTTTTTTATAATCTTCGTTTTTGATTTCTCTATCGATCTGTTTGGGCGGATTTTATATTACTGACCATGATTTGAACTCATTTTTCAATATAGTTTTTAGCTATTTACACCAAGAACATCAAACCCATCATAACCTTAAGCAAAGAGGAAAAATGATCAGATGAACGTTTCCTAAACTTAAGGCTTTTAAACCAGGAATTCCAAATTCCTAATGTAGTGAACTTTAACCTACTGTACCGAACTACAAACATAACATAATGTAGCGGGCACCAATGGAGTTCCTGGTTTAAAAAACCTTAAGTTTAGGAAACGTTCATCTGATTATTTTTCCTCTTTGCGTAGGGCTATGATAGATTTGATGTTCTTTATGTAAATGGCTGAACATTATATTTATTGAAAAATGAGTTCAAATCATGGTCAATAATCAAAAATTGACCCACATAGATAGAGAAATAAAACATTGAGATTTCTTGAAAATTGCGTGACTGAGGTGTCTTTTGGAAAAAAAGCAATATATATTGATAAATTAATAAAAATCATGGTGAATAATCAAAAATTCGCTCAAACAGATCGATAGAGAAATCAAGGATGAAGATTTAAAAAAAATATGTTGAGATTCTTTGAAAATTGGGGCCAGAAAATGAATTTGAATAGATAAATTAATGTGCTATCCACATCACGAAAATATCTCCCGCATGTGCACACCATTTTATTTCATTAGCTTTTATTTTAATGATAACATCATAATTAATTCAAATTTAAAAATTTCATTAAACTATTAGTTTTCTTACCGAAATTTGTAATTGTCCATCAAGTGAAGTCAGTAACTTTAAATTAATGAGCACCGGCATCAAATAACGAAGATCGATCTATTAGAATGGCTTCCCGGAACTACAAAGTAATCATTGTGCATAAAACAAAAGGTGAGAAACCTACAGGAGATTTTGGAGAAAGTAATGGCCGAATGAATCGATTTTTGAATGAATTTAAGGGGACTCTTAACCGTTTCCGCTTGGCGCCTCATCCCAAAATGCCAGACTTCTTTCTCAACTCGATCGTCTAAAAACTATTCCATAGATTCCAATAATTTTTTTTTTTTTTGATTTGAATTATTGTATTTTAAGCTTTACCTCTGGTCCCATCAAAAAATTTCAGTTTTCAAGCTCGTGGTAACCTAGGAAACATGACTATAAAAGGGATGTGAAAATCTGTGTTTTGTTGCACATAATGTTCCTTTTTTTATAATTCTGCTACTCTGATCTTCAACTTCTTTCTTTCTTTTCTAGCTAATTCTTGATTATTAGGAAACAATCTGAGCGTGGTAGATTTTTAAAATTTTGCTTTGTCTAATTACAGCTCCAAAAAAACCAGTACCAAAATGCGTCTCAATTTTTTTCCTTCCGATAATTTTTTTGTCGGAATTCTTTGACTTATGGAATCTCTGCCGCTCAAAGTATTCAGGGCAATGTCCTTAATTACTAAAAGAAAAATCTACTATGACAGCTGAGTATGTGTCTCAGAAACGTGACTTTCCAGGACAAGCGATATTTCAAAAACTGCCAGTTTCGTGCTCGTTTTTTAGTTTTCTGTTCTCGTATCGAGTTTAGAAGAGTAGAAAAAGTATTTACTATGTTTTTACAGTGACTATACACAACTATTCTAAGGAATAAGTTCTTATATGACTTGTGTGTACTTGCTACCTGTTCACCTGTTGCTACCTCAGCCTGACGCCTCGTTCTAGTATAACTTAAGTTTTTACAAAACTGAGGGGATTCAGCAACACCCCGCTCCTCTGTTTCTAATAATGAGATCCACGATTCTCGTTCTTCGACTGCTGTCAAAAGTGTCTTCGGGACTTGACTATTATGATAGTTATCACTGTTCCAATAAAAATTATATCGTGGATTATTTACAACTAAACAATATTGTGGATAAGTGAAAACATGTTTTAGCAAAAATCTTCAAGTCCAATCCTGAAATAAAATAAAAGTGATGCGTGATGTAGTAATCGAACAGAGTGTGAAAAACGACAACAACTAGGCAACTACAAAAAATTATTTTACTCACTTCTAGTGGTCAAATTGATTTAAAATTTATAGCATTTTATGCAATATCGTATGTAGTTTAAGAATTAAAAAAAATTACCCAAAAACGGTTAGAGTCCCCTTAAGGGCTTTTAAAAGGGTTAACTAAATTTTCAGAAAAAACCATCTAAGGTTCGTAAAGTAATATCCCAAGGGAAACTGACACAATGTTTGTGGAAGCCATCTCGCAGATAAGACAGTATATGGAAAAATCTTACCCTAGTTACTCTTTGTTGTAGAATGCTGAAATATTATCTAAAGTTGGAATCGTATGATGTAACAGACACAGGCATTGTAATAAATAGATTATTACTCACCTCAGACCTACTACTTTCATGTTTTAACATTTAAGATAAAACAGGATACCGCTCTCTTAAGAAGCTTTGACTTTTTTACCCATTAAAACATTACAGCAATGGATAATAACGCGACAGAAAAGAATTTGATTTAGAAAAAAGCAATTAATTATTTCGAACAATATTTATGGCTAGGTTTTTAGTTTAGATATCTCTATGTGAGTATGTACAATAAACAAAACAGAAGCAACGTTTAATAAGCTGTTAAACTAGAGAGCATATTACAGATATTTTCCACGACCGTATTTAAATTGACTGATAATTTTAAATTATTTTAAAAGGCCATACTAATTCTATTAAACTTTTATATAAGCCTACAGTATGTCAAGTAAGAACGTGACCGCTCATATTGAAAAAATATGTTTCGGGAACATTTTTTTTCCATCAATGTATTCTTTAGTGTGTGCTAACAACGGCGCAATTACCTTAGTAAGTTGTTCAATCGCGTCTTGCATCAATAATCACATGGCATCTTCGAGACATGCTGCCGACGAGGTTTTCTGCAAAGATCTCCAAATTTTTCGAATCTCACGAGACAACCGAGTCTACGTCCTCAGAGTTTTCTATTTACAAGGGACCAAACATTTTCAATATTAAAATTATAAAAAGATTAGCAGGACAGATTGGATGCAAAAAGCAAACGACAAAGCTCATTGGAGACAACTTGGAGAGGCTTACATCCGACTATGAATGGAAAAAGCTACCGATGATGATGAAACATTTTCAATAGGGTTGGCTTCTAAAATGCTTCGTAGACAAAGGTTCACTCTGCCGAATTTTTGTTGAATCGCTAGAATCGCATCTACCAAAAATGAATTATTGCGGACACCTTCTTACTTGACGGAATATATATATATATATATATATATATATATATATATATATATATATATATATATATATATATATATATATATATATATTAGGAAGTACTATAAACTCTTAAATGCTTCGACCTAGTGAGCATCTTGTATAATTTGATATATCTAATTAACAAAAAAGGACTTATATTGTTTTCTTGCCTATTTTACGTATATTTCTTACATGTAATTTTTTATTTGGAGATAGAATGATATTACTAAACTTTCATTGCGTAAAAGTATAAAAACCGTAGTATCCTGTTTGTATGATATAGTGACACAAAGAACCGACAATAGAAAGAATTTAAAACATCCTAATCATTGCTCTGTGTAGATTTTATCCAAATTTAACTATTACTAATTTTGATCAGCATCAGAGCTTATTAGATTAGGGGTTTGATAAAAAATCTCTATTTGCTTTAGTGATTTATTAAAATTGGTATAACTACGGATTATTTGATAAACTAAAACATCGTGTTGTTTCCATGTAGAACCTATATTACTATTTCTTTATTATAAAGAAATAATTTTCATACAGTACATTCTATGTAATAAAGCTATACTTCTTCTAAATTTCTTCTCCTCTATATCACTGTATAAAGCTTATTGCACGATACGTCTTTTTGCGGTTTCCTATGATATAATGTTGTTCCCTATTACTCGTTAAGAGTATCTAAAGTATTTTGTACTTCCGATTCTAGTTCTTCACTTATTAAAACTTCATATGAAGTTTTACCCTCCACACAGAGTCTATCAAAAATACGTTTTGACGATTCCCAACATAGAATATTTTGTTTTATGGCATCTACTAATACTTTAGCGTTTGGAAATATTATTGCCAGAATTCTGAAATATAAAATAAGTAGTTAGTTAAAAAAGAGGTGAAATTGTTTACCAGACCTTCCTTCACAAATACAAGATCCATGGCTATAAATTATATGGAGCAAGACCAATTTTAAAGAGATGTAATGCATTAAAATTAAACTTAAAAAAAAAAAACTAAACTAATAAGAAAATTACAAAGCAATATCTTCTATTAATCTTAAAAGATTAACACCCATCTGCTTATATAAACGAAATATAATTATTTACCAAAAGAAATTTTGGCTGATGTCAATCTTTTTTTATAGGCCTAAAGCGCTACAGGAGCGACACGCGTGCAGAAAAAGTGATTTACGTTGGTCTTGAATCGCTGTAAATTATACTTGGTCGGAAACACAATCCTGGGTAAATTATTCCAAAGGGATGAGGTTCTCCACATAAAAGACTGCTCGAAAAGGGTTCTACAAGGAGTAACAGGCTGAACCTCATACGGATGTGAAGT
Source organism: Pachyrhynchus sulphureomaculatus (assembly GCA_019049505.1). Classification (NCBI taxonomy): domain Eukaryota; kingdom Metazoa; phylum Arthropoda; class Insecta; order Coleoptera; family Curculionidae; genus Pachyrhynchus; species Pachyrhynchus sulphureomaculatus. The sequence continues at coordinate 58,231,464 of CM032447.1, forward strand.
AAGCGGGCTACATCCATCCAACACTTTTCATGAAAATACTTGTAGAATAGGTTCTAACGAATCACGGTTGTTGGCCAGTTCCGGATCTGTAAAGCTTTCTAGTTCGAAATAATATTCCCAGCTTTTCAGAAGCTCTCTCTGCTATGCTTGCAACACGTTTATGCCAAAGCAAATTGGGTGACGATGTTAAAGAGATGGAGTGCTTCGACATAACCATGTCGGGTTCAGCAACGTTAACTTTTTTAGAAAAAACTGCCGCCTGGGTTTTTTTAGCATTAAATTCTACTTGGTTACTGTCACTCCAAGATAGGATTTCTTCTAGGTCTTTGTCAAGTTGAACGACCTTCTGCTATCTGCGGATATTTGTAGGAGTAGCCGATGTTTGAGCGTTCAAAGCGAATGAAGAGATATGCGTACTATCATCTGCAAAGCTGTAAATTCGATTCCTGGTCTTTTTCAGCAGATCGTTAACGTAAATGATAGGAGGCAGTATTGAGTCCTGGGGCACACTGGCATTGATAGTGAAGGTGCCACTTGTAAAGAACGCTCTTTGAGAATACATGAGCACAGAACAAACAGAACTTTTTAGACATACCAGAAAAGCGTAGCTTAGCCAACAATCCATCGTGCCAAACACGGTCGAATGCCTTGAATATATCAAGAGCAACCGGTCGAGATTCTCCAAAGTGTTCAATTGCGTGGTTCCAAACTTGTGTTACATAAGTCAGAAAAATCTCTCGTTAATCTATGTTTACGAAAGCCCTATTGATGGTCACTAATAATATTGAATCCTTTAAGATATTTAAGAAGATGCTCTGATGTCTTCTTGCCTTTTTTGGGTATTGACTGAACTGTGGCGCATTTCCAGCAGGGCAGGAAATATTCCCTTTCTGTAGGAGAAGTTAAAGAGTCTACAGGAAATTGGTGTTAGTTCTCTCGCGCAGTTTTTAAGGACTATGGTAAGCCATGCAAATGTAAGCAAAATGTAATTAATACCTAATAAATAAAATATAATACATAAGCAGATTAAAGTGTCACGCTAGCTTATCAACTCAGGACCGCCATGGACGAGATGAGAGGCAAAAACTTGACCATACTGTCGCGACACTGCACACGCACCTTACCCACAGCGCGCCTCTATGGCGTTGAAAAATTTATTAAAGTGGCTACGTTAATTCGTATATCATTCTAGGTTTTTGCAATTTTAAAAAAAATTTGCCAATTTATATGCTTTTTAAGTTTTACTTAATAAGTCTCTTCTTAGGTATAAGATTTGCGCTAATTTAAAAATTGGGTGTGTTTACGTATTATATTTTGGGTATTAAGTAATGATTACATATTACTTGCGTTTTTCATTTTGGAGTGACAACAGTGGAGATTTATTTGGTTAATTATATTTTTCTCTTCTTATTAGTTAAGAAGGGTAAGCGAGGAACTCGCATATATTTTATTTTTAAATAAAAAGGTAAGGATTTTTATTGCTTTTTGCTTGCTGGATTTTATAAAAAATTGATAGTGCCGATCTGAGAGAAACAGTGGTCTACTGATTTATATTAGTGACCAGTTCTGCCACCTGATTTTTAACATGACTAGAGTTGAAACAGAAAGAGAACTCTATGATGAAATTGTAGATTACTCTTAGGACAAGCATATTATAATATATGCCCTTAGGATACTTGGGCATTATTTTTATTGCTTCAAGGAGTTTAAAAATCATATTGTAACAATCAGTGGCGGGAACTATATAACAAAAACGAACTCAAAAATATATTTTTTCATTTCTGTAACGATATAGAAGGAAGAGAAGAATCGCATGTTATTTGTGAAGGAAGTGCTAGGTAAATAAATTACTTGGTAAGCCAGTTTTTTATGCACTACAAGCAATATTAAAACACGCCTAACGTCTGCAATAACTCTTAAAAGGGAACATACTTAAAAATACACACACAACATTGCGCCAAAAACTCTAATTGATGATCTGGAATCGAAGCTTTATCTCTGTCCATCATATTGGCGGGTTCTTTACCCATCTTTTTTTCGAGATCACCTTGTGCAAAGAATTCTGCATATATTAGCTGGGCTACTTTTTTGGTTTCGGTCCAATCCTACAACAAAATTATTATTAGTTGTCAATATATTATATATTTTTTTTAAATAATAATTTAAGTAAAGTTTCAGAAAATTAGTATAAAAATAAAAAAATATCAATCATCTCTCTGGTTTCAGAAAAGAAAACCTTGTTTTATTGCTACGAACCTTAGTCCAAACAGGAGTGTATGTATACAGCTCAAAAGAGTACAACAATGTTCAAGAAATTCAAGGTGACTCTATTGACCGAAGGGATTTTGCTTATATATTGGTCTTTATCACCAGAGAACACTACTGTCCAGTCTGGAATCGATCTAGGAATTTTAAAGAAGTTGATATTGCATTTAATGAAACATGCAGGATAGTTACAGACTGCATGAGACCTACACCACTTCATAAAATGTAAAAAGCGGCCGATTTCGTAACTCCTTCTAATCGCAGATTAGATATGGAAGAATTCAAGCAAACATTCGACGAGCGTACTTTATGGTGTAGGGCAGTTTGTGAGTAGACAATTAGACTGGAAGACCTGGAGAATGCTTAATAGAATCCGTGCAGGTGTGGTACCGATAAAGACAAACTAGATAAAATGGGGTTTCCTAGAGCCACACGATTTTCTACGCAACTGTGGGGAGACACAGGACATGGCACATCTATTTTCGTGCAGGCAATGCCCCAGCAGATGTACGGTCGATGATCTGTGGACGACTGATAGTAATGCACTCGACCTGGCCCGTTATTGGGCCAAAATATTATAATTATGATTCGGACTCACTAAAGTAAAGTAAGACCACGAAAAAATACTGCAAAAATTAAATAATAAAAAATGCAAGACAAATGGACTAAAGGGGTTGCTTCTATACGAGAACGCGTCCGCTCACCGCGGCACCTGACCTCCAGTGATAAATATTTATTCCCTAACTTGAACCTCTAACTTAGAAGAATGAGATTTCAAGTCTATGAAGAAGTCAAGGCGGCCATTTCAGCGTATTTTGACTTCAGAAAAAAATTTATCCCCTGAAAACAGGGTAAGTTGTAAAGTACTAACTGTAATACTAACCTTTGTTTGGTCCGATAAATCGGCACAGGTCATTAGGAGACTAGCTAAATAATATCTATGTTCGGGGTTTGTTTTATTGAATCCTTCCTAAAAAAAAGAGAAGGCCGTAATCTTTTTTTGTATTAACACTAATGGAATTCTTTTATTCTGCTGTTCTCAAAGCTAAATTTCAAAAATATTACATGTTTGACCATATTTTTTTAGGCTCTTTTTCTAATATTTTAATGTTCTAAAGGGTGATTCATTCGTCTTGAGACTAATTTTATGCGTTTGCGTAAATGCCGAACAACCTTTACTCTGTTGTCAGTATCTGCGCATTTGATTATTCGCATTGGAAATGTCATATAAGCTGGATTTACGAAAGTGGGTTGCTTCCTTGTTTGGACAACTGTCCACGAAACAAATTCTCGAAGCGTCTGAAGATAAGCCAATATCTCGAGCTAACATATTTCGTGTTTTGTGTGATTATCGTAAAGGCAAAGAACCAGAAGAGCAACGAAAAATCTTCTGTCAAGCGCAAAAGACAAGTCGCAAAGAAAATTGTCGAGAAAATATGGTGTTTCGAAATCAACCGAATTTTGAAGACAAATAATGTACAAGTTTGAAAATGTAAAAAGGCACCAAAATACACCCCAAGACACCGCGAAAAAAATATCAAAATGTTGCCGTACACTTTGTGTTGAGCACTTCACACATGGGAAATTCATCGTTATAGATGATGAAAAATATTTCACATTTTCGAACAATTCTCTCAATGGAAATGATTCCTTATAATACACTGATGATTATGAAGCAGAACCAGACGACGTCAAATACGCCGGCAAAATGAAATTTGAACCAAAAAGCGTTGATGTGGATTGCCATTTCATCGAAAGGTATTTCAGCTCCTTATTTCCAGCCATGCAGTGCTGTTGCAGTTAATTCTGATGTGTATATCAATAAATGCTTGACTAAATTGAAGCAGTTTATAAAAGAAAATCATGCGCGAAACAAAATAATCTTCTTGCGAGGCCTTGCACGTTGTAATTATGCAAAAAAAAACACAAGAATGGCTCAAAAGACAAACAATCGAATTTGTACCGCAAAATGACAATCCACCAAATGTTCCACAGGCACGACCAATTTAAAGATTCTGGGCAATACTTTCACGTAAAGTTTATGAAAATGGTTGGGAAGCACAGAACCACCCGGCACTTGATTGGCAGAATAAAGAAGTTGAAAGAAATCGACGATTCGGTCGTCCACCGCCTGATGGATGGCGTTCCAAGCAAGCTGCTTAAAATCGAAGGTAATGGCCCATTCGCTGCTATGTAAACGTGTTATTTGATAGATATCGAATAAATTTATATGCCATAAGCAACTGTATTTGAAATATTTTTGCTGGTTTCACTTATACACGCGCCTGAAATTAGTCTAAAGACTAATGAACCACCCTTATTAAAACAAGTTTTCTGGACGCATGAACTGGGTGCCCTGTATAATTTATTACTATCTAAAACACTCCCTTGATATAGACAAATTTGACATAAGTCATTACTTCAAAGTTATATATTTTTTCTTTTATATCCAAAACTTAATAATAATAAATACTTCGATTTCTCTATATTATTATATAACTTACTTGTGCCATTGCTAACTGTCTAGAATGTATTTTATAATGTGAGGCTAAATCAGTTGCCAAAATCATGTCCTTAATCAAATCTAGGCATTTCACATAATCATCCTTTGATAGAGAGTCCAAAAAATTACAACCCTACAATTAAAGAAATTATTATTATATATGTCCATTTAGCCTGTAATTTTTTAAAATCTCGTTAACTATTAAGCAGGGTGTTTTTTTAAGTTATTGTATTATTTTTACTTGTTTATATTAACTAATAAACACACTTCACTAAATATAGCCTCTATACGTGTTAAAAGAGTCGCCCCTTGAAATTGTACTTGGTCCGGCCGAGACAAATTGTTTCGGATGGTTGTAGCTTCTATTTGATGGAAACTCATAAATATATAATAAAAGACTGTTTTTAGTCTTAGGTTTATTTATAATTTTTTTTGGCCTTTTTTTGAGTGTTATTTGAAGAAGCTGCATCGACAGCGAAACGCGTTATCAAAAAAAAAAATTATAAATAAACCAGTGGAAATTACCTAAAACAATCTTTTAGTATATAGACACAAATTGTATAAAACACCACCTTTTATTAAATATCTAGGCACAACGATATTGTTGTATCTGATTGACAAAATTCGGATCAATACAAATCACTTTACTATACAGTATTATTTTGTCTTTTTTCATTACCTTCCTTTCTTCACAGGCTGGCATAAGCACGAAAACGTAAAGTGACCGCATTGTAAGGGATTTCTGTTGAAGAATGAAATGTCAACAAAACTGAACCGGTATGTGTTAACGATACCGACAATTTTAGAGTTCAATGACAAATATTTCGCTGCGTACTCGCCGATTCCTCTTTGCGCTCTGCTATTTTTAGAATTTTTTAGTCTTAGAATTTTTACAATTAATTTTTTATTTATTTTTAATGTATATGTTCGTCACAGGGTAGCACTACACATGCTCAAATAGTGAAGGGCTTGTGGTATCGGCTATTTAGAGTCGCTGTGACATCCTTTTTGTCGTATTTCGAGTAAATTTAATTTCTGTCACTTTATGAATTTGTAGATATTGGCAAAAAAACTGAATTTGAAATATTTTTAAAACGTTATATCTCCCTGGTTACACGACTTTTATTTAGGCTGTATTTAGAGAAGTGCCTTATTTCTGTGACCATTAAAATCTGTTTAAAATGTCCCAATTTACGAGGGCAGCCTTTTAAGTTTTTGGAAACGACCACTAGATGGCGCTAATGAGATGTGACGTTACTGTTGTAAAATTTGACATTTGTTATTGTTAAAACAGTGGCAGCTCAGAAATTGGCAGAGTGGTTGTTTACAGTGAGCGTTTATAAAAAAAAAAAACAGTTTTGTGAACAAATCGAACTTTCACGTGAAGATTTTCGTTGGAAGATTTTTTTCAATTTTAGTAAAAGCCTAACTTAACAACAATGCCTCGAATCGCTTCGTTCAACTTTTGGTAGTGAACCACCATCAGACAAGACAAAATCGGTTGTTTGTTCCAAAAAACCTCGATGCTGAGCACAACATGACTGAAGACGATCGACATGTGACTGTGCGATATAGGCATCCTTAAGTATATTGAAGACTGTAGTAGATTCGATTTTGCATGAACATTTAGCTGTGAAAAAGGTCTATTCCCGATAAATTCCGCATAATTTGACCAAAACTCAAAAACAGGCTTGTCTCAATTGGTGTAAGAAATTCGATCGACGACACGCCAAATCCGTATACAACATCGTAACAGGAAACGAAACTTGGATATATTCGTACGAGCCGAAAACTAAGCAATAATCAACTGTTTGGGTATTCCAAGATGGACCATATCCAACAAAAGTGGTTCGTTCGCAAAGCAGCTCCAAGAAAATGTTCGTTTGTTTCTTTGGTTATACTGAACATGTTGCAATCATTGCTTTAGAGGATCGAAGAACAGTTATGCTGGAAGATATACAATAATTTGTTTGTCAGAAGTCATCGATGAAATCAGGAAAAACAACAAATCATACCATACCAGCTCTCACGCGGCACCTCAAATAATTGATTATTTGACGGAGAACAACATCAAATTTATATCTCATTGCCTGTTTTCATCTGATTTATTGTCTAATGATTTCTTTTTGTCCCCGAATGTCAAAAAAAAATGCGTGGACAGCGATTTTCATCATTCACGAGAAGCTGTTGCACTTCCAAAACCATGTTTTTGAGGTACCAACTTCAGAGTGGAAAAAATGTTTCGAGAATTGGTTCGAACGCATGCATAAGTGTCAACACCTTAAAGGCGAATATTTTGAAAAACAAAAACGATTTGTACCAAAAATTTTTTTCTTTCATTATTTTTGCAAAAACTTAAGAGGTAGCCTTCGTAGATATAGAAAAACCTTAACCATAAAGCTTTTTCAGTTGTCAAAGGTATATATTTTGAAAGCCTTTTTAAGTATACAGAGAGCTCCAAAAGCAGAACGAGTGATATTTCGATTACAAACACATTATATGCAAACATTATGTACATAACCTAGTAGTTTTTAGGATACACCTAAAAAAAATAAACAGATGTCGGTATCTAGCAAACTATCTAATTTCGATATAAGTTATATGAAATAGGTTTAGAACCAAATAAGGTTTCCAAATATTTGAGGCTATACAAAAAATACATAACACAAAGTTGTATAATGTCTCATTTTAATCAAAAACAGCAAATAGTTGAAAATATTTTTAAAATGTGCATTATTAGCGACTAAAAAAAGTTTGTATTTAAATTTTCTCTTTGACTACTATCTTTGGCGACTAAATCTACACCCTGTATAAATAAAAAATTCATTTTCACCTCTGTATTAAGAGTACAGATGGCCTGCGACAGGTGATGTCGCTCCATTACTGAACCCTCGCTAGAGTATAGACTCGCTAACACACTGTTTGATTGTTGTTGAAAAGAATTTGTCGTTCCACGATGGTCTATGTCATGACACAAACACGATATGAAATAAGCCAAAGCTTCGAGTTGCCTAAAAAGTTAATAAAAAAGTGTTTGAGGTCAGTAAATCAATAAAAAGGAGAGAAATTTTGAGACTTAGCGGATGAAGACTTTCCGGAACCTTTCATACTACATTAACAATATGAGGTCGCAATCAACGAAGTGTTAGTATTGGATCTTATCAACTATACGCAGCACCGTTCTGTTGCGATACTGAGAGCGTCGTCAGAAAGCGTCAGAAAACTCGTCATAAAGCGTCAGAAAACACAATCATCCGCGCCGTCCGTGCCAGCAACAGAAATAATCCCAAAGCAGAGAGAGCATAAGCTTCCGATATAGTAGAAAATTATACCAACAAAGCTTTAATAGGGACCCTTTGCCATCTTTGTCTAATCTTCAAAACTAAAGATCTCTGAAGATGCCTTGTGCAATCAACATCAAACATATAATTTAACTCGGTCTAATCTCGATTAATTCACGATTTCTATTAGTATGGGTTGTGTCAACTAAATTACTACCTATAGCTTCATGTTATGTTAGTAATCTGTTAAGTGCAATGAAAAGGTATGAATGATTTGCAAAACTATTTTTTGCCTAGAAACGGTTTGAATTTATGTATATTATTTAAATTTTTTTTGGAAATTGAGTTGATGAAATTATTATCGTTAAAAATATATATAATATAGTTACCAATTGGAGTTTCTTAAAGGCCAAAAATTAGTTTCCCTTCAATTCACTAAACTGGCGCGTGGGTTTTGGTTCGGTCAGGGTTCTTACTGGTTAAATCGCAAACCAAATTTATCGTTCTGCCGCGCACACTCAAGTTTATTTAAGTTGGAGGCCTCTGGTCAATTCGTCTTTCAAACGAGTTTTATGTCTGCGTTCAAGCAATAGGCAGCCATCTAACTTAGTTCTACCGATAAACTTCTTTCGAAATGAGGTTAGAATGCGGCCACAAGCAGAAAAACTGTATAGACTAGGCAAATGAAAAGACATTGTAAATGGACAAAATTGGCAGCATCTTGTTCGGATAACAAATTGATTTAGTGTCAAGCAGAGGTATTAAGTTAGCAAGCCGTCTCTTTCCATTGAATACTGTCAATCGATAACATTTGCCATAACTCATATCATGCCGAAAGTTGTCGCCTTGTTCGAGATGTCCGAATTATTTCATTACAGTACACGGTTTGATTCGTCTGTCAAACGAACGGAGATATTCTTCGACACAATTGTATTTTACAAATGTCTCTGTCTCTCTACGTGATTCAAACCTTCTCAGATCAAATATTATTCTAAGTGAATTGGACCGTCAACATTTCCTCCTGATTCAAAATAAGCGTTCTCATTGAACACCACCAATTTATACACTTGAATACCATAGGAACTTTCATCTTCTGGCGATACAACTACCGTAGTATCATTCGCGAACTTGGTAGTTGTTTCTGGCGGAAATTGAAGATTGTAGATGTACATAATCGGTGCCATCACTAAACTCTGAGCCGCTCCAATGTCGATATCAAACAAAGTAGGGACCGACATAAATTACTATTATGACGTAATTGTAGATTACTCTCGGAAACAGTATCTATGCTTTCTCTTCATACAAATTCACGAAATGTGAATCGTATCAGGACGAAAGCGTGGGTCGGTTTTTCTAGGTAGAGATCTCGTTCTACGAATGAGTTTAGTGGCGAATGAACCATCCTTTGGTATGAGCAAAAAACTTAAGTCCATTATTGCCGCCATATTATTTTAAAAAGCAACTAGAATTATGATACAGTAAACATAAACAGAGTAGCGACGCTTAAGAAAATTTTTAGGTCCTGTTTTTTATCACGCATGCGTTCCCAACGGTCTCGATTTAAGGAGAACCTTTTATAACGTGCTCCGAAATTCATTATTCATAATTTTCCAATAAGTAAATAACTCGTTTGATGTTATAATTGAAAATAATTATAAAAAAAGTCAAGAGGAAGTTTTTGTTATGCGGTTAGCGCTTGTAAAAATATATGTGGTATCTGCAAAGGAGTTAGTTAGTTTTTTTAGATTTCCCAAAGATTCTAAAAGGTAATTTATTAATAATTCTTTTTTTTTATGGGTCTAGCACACGTGCTGCAGGGAGGTCCCTAAAGCGCTACAGGAGCGACACACGTGCGGAAAAAACGATTCACGTTGTTCTTGACAAAGCGTTGTATGAGGAGTAACAAGCTGAACCTCATACGGATGTGAAGTATCAGCGCGACGTGTATTTCTAACATGCACCGCTCTGGGAGGAATTAAACGGGCCACATCCTCCGAACACTTTCCATGAAAATACTTGTAGAGTAGGCTCAAGTCGCCAACCGTTCTTCGATATTCCAGCGAATCAAGGCCGCAGGTCAATTCCAGGTCTCCAATCAGACGAACAGCTCTTCTCTGAATAGAATCCAACAATTGCAGTGTATGTTTGGGAGCGGAGCCCCAAACATGGGAGCAGTAATCCATAGTTGATCGAATTTGAGCTTTGTAAAGAATTAACAGTTGTTGTGGGGTGTAAATCTTTCTGGTTCGAAATAATATTCCTAACTTTTGAGAATCTATCCTTGCTATGCCTGCAACATGTTCATGCTAGGACATATTTGATCCTAAACTAACGCCCAACAAATTGAGCGACGATGTTAGGGGAATGGAGTGCTCCGACATAGCTATGTCGGGTTCAGCAACGTTAACTTTTTTGGAAAAAACTGCCGCCTGGGTTTTTGTAGCGTTAAATTCCACTTGGTTACTGTCACCCGAAGATAGAATTTCTTCCAGGTCTTTGTTAAGTTGAACGACCTCCTGCTGTCTGCGGATATTCGCCTGAGCAGCCGATGTCCGAGCGTTCAAAGTGAATGAAGAGATAAGTGTACTGTCGTCTGCAAAGCTGTAGATTGGATTACCGGTCTTTTCTAGCAGATCGTTAATGTAAATGAGAAAGAGAGTAGGAGACAGTATGGAGCCTTGGGGCACACCGGCGTTGATTGTGAAGGTGTTAGAAAGAAATCCGTCGACCGCCACTCGTAAAGAACGCTCTCCGAGGAAATATGAGAGCCACAAACAGAACCTTTCAGACATTCCTTAAGAGCATAGCTTAGCCAACAGCCCATCGTGCCAAACACGGTCGAATACCTTGGATATGTCAAGAGCAACCGCTCGAGATTCTCCAAAGTGTTAAATTGCGTTGTTCCAAACGTGTGTTACGTAAGTCAGAAGATCTCCTGTTGATCTATGTTTACGGAAGCCATAATGGTTAATAATATTGAATCCTTCAAGATATTTAGAAGATGCTGATTGATAACCTTTTCCATGACTTTCGATATTATTGAAAGCAGTGGTCGGTAGTTATTTGGCAAGGTCTTCTTGCCTTTTTTTAGGTGTCGGCTGAACTGCGGCACATTTCCAGCAGGACGGAAATATTCTCTTTCTGTACGATAGGTTGAAAAGTCTACAAAAAAACTGGTATTAGTTCCCTTGCACAGTTTTTGAGAACTATGGCAGGTATTCCGTCAGCGCCAGAAGCCTTTTTGGTGTCTAGCTTCATTAAAATGCGCTTTATGATACGCTGTCTGAAGACCACATCGGGCATCTTTGACTGCAATATGGGAATAGTAGGTGGTGTTTTTCCTTGGAAATTGACAGTAGAATGTGAAGCGAAGAGTTCAGCCAACAAGTTCGCTCTCTCAGCAGGTGTGGTTGCAATGGAATTATCTGGCCGTGTGAGTGGTGGTATGGTGGATTTGGTGAAATTTTGACTGCCTTAGCGACTGCCCAAAAGGACCTGGAATTGTTGGGACAAGCGAGAAGTTTTTTTTCTAATTCGTTGATTGTGTGCCTCCTTGGTTTCGTCGATAATTCCTTTGCATCTGTTCCGGGCACGGGTTATATAAAGATTATAACTGTGTTTTCATATTAGAGATACAATTTATTTGTTAAACAGTTGATAATCTGGGCACGCAAAAATAGTAATTCTCCAGCACGAATGAGTTTGAATAAATCAGTATATGGATATATTTTTTTTACGTAAGTAGTATATAGGCATGAAATGTCATTAATTGTATGAAAATTATTATATTATATTTAACTGATGATAAAATGGAGCGAAAAGTGTCTTCACTTCATTTTTAAGTTCAGAAGAAAGGCGATCTCATCTTAAAATGATAATTATAATTATTTTCAATCTCTTCAGATTACTGGGATTCGCTCAAATATAAGAAGCATGATTGCTGACATTATAGGCGCGAAGTTGAAGATGTGCAGAGATATATTCTCAAAATGAACATTTCTCTCCCTCCAGACAATATCTCTAATAGTTGAGAAATATAATATCAACAATGAGATATTTAAATGAATAGCGCGCAAAAAGCGTTGAAGCCAAATGTATTTTTTCCTTTTTTTTTTTTCCTGTTTTTTATCTGTTTTAATAAGAACTTGATAAAAAAAAAAATTCTCGTTTTTTTCTTTCTTTCAAATTTATTTCTATTTTAGAGAATAGGATTTTTCTTTGGAGAAGGAATTTAAATATTTCAAAAACTCGCGAGCATAAAACCAGCAATATGGTAACAAGTCATGTAATCATTACAAACTCTAACCTCTCGGGATCAAAGGTGCAGCGTTGGACTGGCGCTACTGTGTTTTATGTTTACTGTGATTATGATTTCGATAAGCTTTTAATGAATTTTAGGTAATGTAACCAGGAAAAATACTTACGTAAAGTAACCTTTCTCTACAAGCTGAAAGTTCTTAAGTGCTAAATAGGCAAAGTGTGCTACAGAAAAAGCGTGAGACCAATTGTGGTATGGAACGTCTCGATAACCTTTTTTTACATACAGTACGAATCTCGCTAGAGTATCCTGTTTTATACGAAAAGTATCGATAAAACCCAGATCTTTCATCATTTTTAAAATAAAACATGGAGTTTCCTTCCATAATATCTTTCTAGGGGTGAAACTAAACCTCGAAAAACCAGGAACTTCATGCTCGCTAGGACACATTGTTACATCTAGTACGTCTTGTTGGTTAACCTAAAAATGATTATTACATTTTAGAAGCTCAGTATAATTGCAGATGAACTAATATAGAAATATATTATGTGAATAAATGGTACATAATGACGATGCTGTCGTTAACAGATAGGACCCTCATCGATATAAGCCACTAAAATTGGACAAAGTCCATTTTTGAGCAGCTTTTACTATTCTCTCATCCGTCAATCCATCTCGAGACGCGTTTCACCGACATCAGCCTCAGCCAAACTGGAATCAACGGGAGGAACACAACTTAATATACTTATCGTAGTACTACTGCAAAGAATAAGTAAGATACAACAATTTGCACCTCTGGCTATACTGATTTTTATATACTTGGCGTAAAATCCCATAAAACGCTGTCAAGCGGTAATCGTTAGCAACAAATGACAACAAAAGTACTGTTTTTGTGAAATAGCTGGACAGTTGACTCCATGCCCTTCACAGTTCTCTAAGTTAGGATATACGATGTAAAAATTTAAACTTTGTGTGGCTTAAATATTTACAACTTTCGCCATTTCGTAAATTTAAAAAAAATAAATGGTGAACCTTGTAATAAATATTTTGTTTTTTAGAGTTTAAACTGTACTCGGGTTCCATCTTGGTTGGAGGAGTCAGTGATAAAAAATTATATTGATAATAAAACATTTCCTAGACTCTATTTATTTGAAACTGACAGTAATAAAAATACCGGGGGACTGACCGGTGGTCCTATAACAGAGGCATGCTCTTTTATAATGAAGTTTTATTGCCGATCAAATCATTTTATTTACATACCTTTCTGTTGCCCCAACTATAACTACATATTTAGAACAGCATGCCCAAGTGTCAAGCCAGTTAGTGTCAAGCCAGTTAGTGACAAGTCAGTTAGCGTGTTAACAAAACATCTTCTCCATCGAAACGATAAAAGTTCGGGCAACTAACCCATAATGAAAAGCATATAGTTAAAAATGTATTTGACTATGTTAAAAACGATCAAAATTGTGGTTTAAGTGTGGACGACTGTGTGACAAAATGTTCCTTAATGACCGGAGTTGGTAAAGTCACAGTTTACAGAAAAAGAAGGGGGTATAGACTCTCCAAAAAAAAGATCAGGCAGAAAAGAACTTCAGCTGACAGACAACACAAAACAAGCAGTAAGGCGTATTGTTCATGACTTTTTTTATGGAAAAAAAAAATCCAACTTTGCATATGATCCTGCAGGCTGCAACAAGTCACCCAGAAATACCGAAAATGAGTAGAGTAAAACTATGGAGTGTTTTAAAAGGTATGAATTTTTATTGGACAAAATGTGAAAGAAAATCTTTATTGATAGAAAGTGGAGAAATTGTATACTGCCTATTTAAGGAAAGTTGGAAAAGCTCGCTCTGAAGGAAAATGGATATATTACTTAGATGAGACGTGGATAAATAGAAGGTACACAGTAAAGAAATTTTGGCAAGATGGGAATATCAAAAATGCTCGCCAAACATTCAATGAAGGTCTCTCTAATGGTCTTAAACCGCCATCTGGTAGGTTAATTATTAAGAATATTGGAAGCAAAAGTGGTTTTGTAGACGGAGGTCTTTTAATATTCTTATCCAAGAAAACAGGAGATTATCACGAAAATATAATTCCGTCGTGTCTGCAGGTTGGTTTTCGCAGATGATAGACTTAATACCACACGGTTCCGTTATTGTAATAAATAACGCAAGCTATCATTTTAAAAAATTAGAATGAGTTCCAACCTTGGGTTGGCTGAAAAAGGACATCCAATCTTGGATGACTGAGAAAAACATTTCATTTCCAAACGACAGTCTTAAGAGAGAATTATCAGACGTTGTAAAGCTTGAAGTTTTCAGAAATAAAAACAAGTACACAAGTTTCGTCATTGACGAAATGGCCAAAAAAAACATAATATTACTGTTTATCGCCTGCCACTACATCATTGCGAGCTCAATCCGATAGAACTTATATGGGCACAGGTTAAAGGTGAAGTCGCTAGGAATAATACGACCTGTAAATTAGTAGACGCACAAAACCTTTTTCGGAATGCCATATCTAATATTTCCACAAAAAAATTGGCGAAAATGCGTCGAGCATGTATTGAGGGTGGAAGATAAAATGTGGACTGTGGACATGGCAGTGGATGGCTTTTTTGAACCTTTAACGATACATGTAAATTCACATGAGTCGGACAATGATAGTTTTTCAAGCATGTCAGAGATAGAAGATTGGTAATACTTTTTTTCATTGTTGCTTGACTTCCTCATTTGTATATTTTTTAATTAATAATGTTTCATTATAAAATGTTATTTTTTTCTAATAAATGTTTAAACATTATAAAACTGTTTCGTTCGTACTATTTGCAAATATACCTATACGCCCAGGCGCACCACCACTAGCCAGAACTATTTCAGACAACAACAAAAAAAGGGTCGTTTTCCTATTGTATTCAAACATAAAAGATTGCGAATATTAGACGATGCCAGATGGTATTCCGATAAAGTTGTTGAACTGCTGCATTACAGGTAAAATATATCTAAAACTCTGGGGCCTTTACTACTGCTTGATGCTAATTTGCATAATTTTAGATGATTTATCGCTATCACTTTCAAATAACTACAATATAGCAAAAGTATATGACTTGCTAAAAACGCGTTTAACTAAATTCCAATCGTATTGAAAACGCAAAATACTTATTAATAATTATTATTTATGTTACATAGAACTACTTACCTGCATATGATACATCATAAGTTCATTCGATAACCTACTTCGAGCTTGCGCGTCTTGTATCTTCTTATAAACTAAACTGTGCATGATTGATATACCGCAGTAAATACTAAACGCGTTCGCTACTTGCTCGTCGAAATAATCAAAATGGCCCCCGATTTTGTTACACAATTGTGCAACTCCTACTATCTTATCTTCATCTCTAATAGGAAAGCACAATATATTTCTAGTTTTAAAACCGGTAGCTTCATCCATTCCTTTGTAGAATAAAGGATGTTTGTAGGCGTCTTTTATATTTAGAAGTTCTCCTGTTGCAGCGACGTGACCTAAAAAAAACGGTAATGTTTTTAAAAAGAAACGTTTCGATCCGTGTTCACGGTGGTTCCTTAAAGAGCTTGTAGATTTTTAATTTATGATGACTGATGTTTTCAGTTTCATACCTAAAAAAGTTACGCCTTGAATTCCACTTAAGGATTACAAAGCTTGTAAGCTGCCACACTGAAATCAGTGTCCTAATCTCGAAGAGTAAAGATACCTGAAGACGCCTTGTGCAAACGTAGTAAAGTTATTCCAAACTAACACGGTCTCATCTAACCAAAACCTTGAAAGCTTCCATCCCATGCCAAACGACTATGAATACGAGCGTTAGTAGGAAACTTAATTCTCAAAATATTATCTGAATTGTCCCCTTAGTTCAATCGAGGTCCCATTCCCCTATTTATATTGAATGTCTTGGTTCATTCTCTATAAAAATAAGTATTTTGGGGGCCATTGCACACTGAGAAACGGCTTTTTGTATAGGCATAGTACACGTGCTGTACGAAAATCCCTGAAACGCTATAGGAACGATGCGTGTGCGTTAAAAGCGATTCACGTTGGTCTTGCTGTAAATACGCTGTAAATTTTACTTGGTGGGAAACACAGTTCTGAGCAAATTATTCCAAACGGATGAGGTTCTCCATATAGAAGGCTGCTTGAAAAGGGTTGTACAAGGAGTGACAAGCTGAGGTTCAGTACGTACGAGGGGGACCCAAAAGTAACGGGAATTTATTAAAAAAAATTATTAAATTTTTCTACAAACAACTATTAGTCTCCTTCAAAATACTCTCTAGTGGAGCTAATACGCTTATCCAATCTTTTATTCCATTATTCAACCCTTTTTATATTCCGTCTGCAAAACGTCCTCCTTTCAGGTCCCTTTTCATCCTGGGACATAAAAAGAAGTCGTATGGAGTCAAATCCGGCGAGTAGGGTGGGTGGAGCAAAGGGGTCATGTCGTTTTTGGTCAAAAATTGGCGCCCAGTGAGAGCCGTGTGGGCTGGCGCGTTATCGTGGTGGAAGATTCAATCGTCCGACTGCCACAAATCACATTGTTGCGCAACCTTTTTAATACTTCACGGTAGAATGCTTAGTTCACTGTCTGACCTGGTGGAACAAATCCCGAGTGAAAGATCCCTCTCAAATCAAAAAAACAAATGAGCATTGTTTTCACATTTGATTTCACCTCAGAAAGGTCCGCAAATGACGACTACAGCGGCTGCTAAGTATATGGGCAAGTTGAGGGCACTCGTTAGCAAATCGGTGAAACGATACACTCAGTTAAAAAATGTTGACGATCTACAGTCTGTCAAGTAATAACTTGACCGCTGCGTATTCTGTTTCGAGAACATTTTTTACCATCAATGTATTCTTTGGTGTATCTTCGAGGCATGCTGCCGACGAGATTTTCTGCATATTCTGCAAATTTTTCGAATCTCGCGAGACAAAGTCCTCAGAGTCTTTTCTCTGAGCTTTCTCTTTACAATTTACCAAACGTTTTCAATAGGGTTGGCGTCCGGCGATTATGAGGGCCACTCTAGTATCTTATCGTAGGCCAACGCGAACCGGTTCGCAACGTGATTTTCGCCCAACAAAGTTTTCTTCAACGTGCTTCGGAATTTGACATCGTGAGCACGAAGATGTTGTCGAATTGTCTTCCTAATTTTGCCGTTCCTTGAGGCAGCGTCAATTTCGGTTCCCGTGAAAACAAAGACGAGCTTTTTTTGGACTAGGAGAATTCACGGTTCTCAAATGACTGGACTGTTGTTTTGTTTTAGGATCGTAAGTGTAGCACCATGATTCATTTCCTGTGATGATTTTGGAAAAAAATCAAAGTTAGTTTCGAACTGCTCCTTCAGTTTACGACAGACCTCTAGGCGACGCTCTTAAAAAACGACGAGTACACAAAACAACTTTTACAACAAAAATTTCAGGAGCCTCTCACAACCTTCTATACCGATGGAGCTTGGCAGATTGATTTGGGAGGAGTGTAATTACATCACCCTAGCGGGCGAACCGTGTACTACAAGTACCAACCTAACTACAACACAATTCCCGTTACTTTTGGGTCCCCTCACGTATGTGATGCATTAGTGCGACGTGTATTTCTTGCATGCACCACTTTCCATGAAAATACTTGTAGAATAGACTCAATAGAATCCAGCAAGTGCGGTGTATGTTTGAGAGAAGATCCCCAAACATGGGAGCAATATTCCAATATATACTTTTATTTTAATTGATAGTCCTAAAGGCGTTCAGATAGTAATTCTAAAAATTGGCAAATTTCGTTATACCATAGGTATTACATTACATTTTTAAACTAGCCCTGGTTAGGAAAACAAACCGTTTATTATTAACATTCTTACCTCTCCTAGTGTATTAATTAGGAAAACCACCGGTCAGTTATTCGGTTCATAATATAAAGTGCAATAATTTTTAATCTAACCAAGTTAAGCATCTTATTTGGAGAAAACAACTGTTTAGCAGAAAACGAAAAAAGTTGTAGTACGCCCCCTACTTATTAGGCGGAAAGGGCTCTATGCTAAGTTATTTAGACTTAGCAAGGGACTACACGCTTTTTACCAGTAGTTTATTTTAATTTATTGCTTCAACAAACATAATCTTTCAAATTAACCTCTTAGTAAGCTCACAAAGCAATATAATCCCTAATGGTCTTTCTATATATTAGTGCTCAGGGTTAAATTAAACATTTAGATTTAGGTTATTGTTGCACTAATTAACATCAACGGCAAAATATTACTCATTAATATTTTTTCGATTAATTAACGTATTATTTATTATTAAGGTATCATTACTAAATAAACAAAATGATTAATGTAAGAGTGTGAAAAATTGTTTTTAGTATATTAGTATTAATCATCTGAAACACCTGAATTCAAATTCCAAGTACTTTAAAAACATTTTTTATCTAATTAATGATGACATACTGAACAACTACCCATGATGTAGTGATACTAAAAGTTTTATCAATCATCTATGTCAGTAATACAGTAATTCCTAATACAGTTTTTTAGAATTTAAAATAGGAGGGTATTTTTTTAAGTTACCTACCCAGCCATGCCATCTTACAAGGAAATTACTTGGCTGTCCCTGTTAGTAGCATTTTGCACTTCTGTAATTTTTTTCTTTCGAAAAAATGAGTAAAAGTAATTTGGAACACCGCGCGGTGATAAGGTTTTCTACTGACGAGGAAAATAGACCAATGTTATTTATGAAAGAATGCTCCAGCAATAACGGCCTGTTTTATTTTCTAACACTTTCTAAACCGGTTCGATGGGGCCGAGATTCAATTCAGTATGACCCTAGAGCTGGAAGATCGGTTGAGAAAAGAACTGAAGAAACCGTCATGCTTGTTGCTGTAAGATCGGCGAATGAAGATCTACAAGATTGCGCACGAAGATTTAGGGATGACAAAAGTTTCTGCATGATGGATCGCCAAACTCCTTAGACCAGAGCAAAAATTGGCGAGGAAAGAAATTTCTCAAGAACATTGGGACACTTCAGAGAACGATGAGAGTTATTTTTCGAAGTTGGAAACGACGAGACTTCTCTGGCGATCCTCTTACGAAGCAGAAGTAGATGTGGTGGGTTCAAAGGATCTCATCCTCTCCAAAGAAGGCGAATGCTAAGTTTGAAAGTTGATGGCAGCCATTTTTTGGACTGCGAAGGGATTTTGCTCATTAAATATATAGAAATAGAGTTCACAATTAATGAAGAAGTTTACGGAAAGATGATCCAAAATATAAATCAGGCCGTTACAAAAAAAAGGCTGAATTCATGGAGAACCAAAAGTTTGCTGATCCATGACGACTACAGAGTCTACTATAGCTCTGATTTTGCGCCCTGCGACTTCCTTTTGATCAAACATCTAAAAAAAATCTCAGGGGCCGAGAATTTTCGTCAAAGTCGCTGTAAAGTCGTTCTTAAGACGCAAACAATTTTTTTTTCGATAGACTGGAAAAGCTCGGGAATTTTTTTTTTAAGTTCGGTAAATTTCCTTTACCGCTACGTAGGTAACTTAAAACAACTTCGTAGATATTTTTGTTAGATATCCGTTAAAAAAAAATGGTCAACGAAAAAAAATTTGCTGTTGAAAACATATTTTGGAAGTTTATTTTTTTATTTATTTTATTTTATTTACTTTATTTCAAATTACAAGCATTTACACACGCGTGCAAAAACATAAAGTGAAGTGACGTCAACATACAAAAAAGGAAATATTCATTGATTTGATACCTTTTACATAAACAGTTACATACTTTACATGTACAAATAATCATTAATACTATATGGTTCTAAATCTAACAGTAATTTTTTCACGATTTTTTTAAACATTTTTTAAGTTGACGCATTTTTGATTCTATCGTCTAATTTATTATACAGTTTAACCCCCATATAATAAACGCTCTGCTTAAACAAAGCCAAACGATGGACTGGACAATTTATATTTGTTGTTCTGGTATTATAATTGTGCTCTCTCCGCATTCCCAAGCTTTCCTTGAGATGGTAAAAAAAACATAAGAATGTCTAGTATGTATAAAGCAAACACAGTTAATATACCCTTTGACTTGAACACACCCCTGCAAGACTGCAAATAAGGCATTCCATTTAAAATTCGTAAAAACCACTTTTGAAAAATACTCAATTAAGAACGTGTCGCCTATAAGTTATGGGTTAAATAAATTCCCTTTTTTTATATTATTAGCGATGCTTTGTGGGTAGAGATTCATTTCTAACCTTATTTCTGGTTAAATAGGACATTGTAAAACATGAGTGCTGCATACGCTTCGTGGTACAAGGCTCAGTTCCTATGTAATCATCCAAAAGGTCCGAAAGTGAGGCCCATAGCGGCTGCTAAGTATACGGGCAGGTCGAGGACACATGTTAGCAAATGGGTGAAACGATACACTTAGTTAAAAATGTTGATGATCTACAGTCTTTCAAGTAATTGAATTCTTGAAAAAAATGTGTTTTGAGAACATTTTTTGCAATCAATGTATTCTTTGGTGTGCTAACGACGGCGCAATTAACTTAGTAAGTTGTCCAATCGTTTCTTGCATCAATAATCGCCTGGTACCTTCGAGGCATGCTGTCAACGAAATTTTCTGCATATTCTGCAAATTTTTCGAATCTCGTGAGACAAAGTCCTCAGAGCCTTTTCTCTGAGCTTTCTCTTTATAAGAGACCAAACGTTTTCAATAGGGTTGGCGAATCTCACCAGACAAAGTCCTCAGAGCCTTTTCTCTGAGCTTTCTCTATACAAGGGACCAAACGTTTTCAATACGGTTGGCGTCCGGCGATTATGAGGGCCACTCTAGTATCTTATCGTAGGCCCAAGCGAGCCGCTTTGCGACGTGATTTTCGCCCAGTGAAGGTTTCTTCAACGTGCTTCGGAATTTAACATCATGAGCACGAAGATGTTGTCGAATTGTTGTCCTAATTTTGTCGTTCCTTGACGCAGCGTCAATTTCGGGTCCCATGAAAATAAAGACACGATTCGTTTTTCGATTTTCGGAGTGACTTTGCCTACCGAGCCACGTTTTGGCAAATCCTCGACATTTCTCGTCTCGTTAAAACAATTTACTCACTTTTTCACAACCGATACTGACTTTTTAATATCCTTGAATGTGTCATTTTAGGCCCTTTTGGATGAGAATAAAGAAAGACTGCCTCGAACCGACACGCAAACAAGTTACTCATTTTGGATTTAACGTGATTTCGACGAAAGTTCGGAAGAGACTGATGCTTTTACTAAAATTCGTCGTAGACAAAGGTTCCCTCTACCGATTTTTTGTGGAATCGCATCTACCAAAAATGAATTTCGTTCTTACTTGACAGACTGTACCAGAACGTGGTTTTTTACTAACATGTTTTCCCGAAATCCTCGATTAATTTTGGTGTCAAGGGGCGTAAACACTAAAGCAGATACGTTTGGATATTGAATAACGATTTAAAGTGGCGGAGTACAACGAAGAAACCATTGTTGAGCGAAAAACACAGAGAGAAATGACTCGCGTGGGCAGAGAAAGACATAGATCGAGACTAGAGCAATATAATTTTTTTCGATGAAGCTTCATTTTGGGGTTATGTTATCATCCCACGAGCCTGGTCAATTGCCACTAACCGATTGGTTTAGCGCACCGTGAGACACCCTGTGAAAATCCACGTTTGGGGTTGTCTTTCGGAAAAGATTTTGGGAGACTCTGCATCTTTACTTACAATTTCAGCGCTGAAAAAATACTCCAGATTTACAAGAAGGCATTAGTACCGACTGCCAAACGGTGATTTGTCCATAAAAATGAAGAGTGGATTCTTCAAGAGGATAACGACTCAAAACATCGGAGTAAAACGCGTAATGGCCATCCCAGTCGCCTGATGCGCACCAAATCGAGAACGTATGGACATAAATCAAGCAGAAGTTTCGTCGTAAAAAGGTGTACACTAGGGTGACAATCCAAAAAAGTATTTTTTTATTTTATTTGGTTCTATCCCCGCAAAATGTTCAATGCTATGACAAAATAAATCTCCTAAATTTTTAGAAGAAAATATTAATATTTAGAGGTCGCATCCATCGATTGAAAATATATTTTTTCTTCTCAATCGTTTTTTCCCCTTTGACAGCCCCCCGTTAGACTTCTGATTTGAATTTAAGGATTAGGAAGGTATTTTCTTGTACATTTTTTAATGCTGAATCTGTTCCCTAGGGCCGTGTTCCCCTGAAGTCCTTCAGTTTTCCGAAATGCTCGTCTTAAGTGCGCATTAAGGGTGAAAAAAATACGTTTTCCTTTCAAAAATGTTCTGCAAAATTTACGGGAAGTATTGTAGATCAAGTTTTATGAAGTAAAATCATAGATATGACACATATAGGATATGATGCGTTTCTAGTTGACAATTTCGCAGGATCGCAAGTATTAGCCATAAGTTTATCACCACTTTTTTGTTCGAGGATTGTCGAGCGATTTTCAATTCCGGTGGGCGACAAGATTTATCTGATAAAGAATCTTCTGATAAGAACACTCCTTCGGATAAAATGGAATAGTTTGCATCTACACTGGGGGACCGAGATTTCCGCGGTTTTTTAATTGTCATATTTCTCTTCTGCGAGATCGCTTTCGTTGTATGAAGATTATTATCGACGAAATGTTCAGCCATTTCACGGAGGTTCCTTTGATTTTCCCGCGCCTTCGCATAGACAGGATATTGCGCACTATTTCCATTGCACATATCATTAATCGCATTGTCACGTATAATGCTAAACAGTTCATATAATTCGTCTATAAAATTAGTTCTTTTCGCAATTACAAAAATAGAATCAACATTGTTCTGTTTCTTATGAGATAAATATTTCGAATATATTTTTTTGATCTTCGAGATAACATTTCTTTTATTTCTGATAGTCCAAAATATGTTTAAATTTTTGCAGTTTTCATAGATACAATGGCATCACTTTTTCTAATTGTACGCTTCAAGAAGAAACAATCTTAAAATATGATTATTCGACAGCAAGGTATTTGTAGAATCGCACTCGGAAAAATCCCTCCAAACACAATTCCACCAATCCAAAATCAGTAACCTTTCCTTGTTGAAGTTACTGCTTTTATGATTTCTACAGGCCATTTTTAATCACGGAAGCAAAGTTTACTTAACCACCGATAATTATTACGTTTTCAAAATGGGTCTGGAACGATGCGAAGAATGAGTTGAGACTGACGGGAATGTGGAAAAATCTCAAAGAATATGTAAACAAATAACAATGGCAATGTGTTACGTATTCTCTATAAAGTTTTTAAGGGAAACATGTTACTAGGAAAGTTTGACGCGGGGGGGGACCGACGAGGACTCCTGTAAATACAGGCTTATCGGAAGAAAAAAAAAACAAATATTGGCTTGTCACTCGATTCTTCACCTTAGCTATTACCTTTTAACACATAAATAATTATTTTCAAATACCGCATTTTATTCCAGTTCCATTTAGGTCTAATTAGGCCCAATTAAAAATTCAATGTTTATTAGGACGTAAAATTCTCGCTAAATTCAAATATATATTAAAAGTCTTGGGTTTCCATTTAAATTTTCAATTTTTGGACTCATAGAGTCCAAACAGAGCGTTAGGCTTAAAATCTAATAGACCCATTCAATTCCCAAGGAAAAATGCTAAGAATTTTGTCTGAAACATTTTTTCTGCAGTTGCCTTCCTGGCGAATTTTTTTAGGTATGTCAATATTTTTCCAACAGTATACTTCGTTCTCGCTGTATTTGTCTAATATTACTCGTGCACCATGAAAATTTCTCAAAGGCCCGTGTCATATTTATGATTCTGTATAATAAAACTTGCTCTACAATGCTTCCCGTAAATTTTGCGGAACTTTTTTGAAAGGAAAAAGCATTTCTTCACCTTAATGCACACTTAACATGAGCATTGCGGAAAACTGAACGACTTCAGGGGAAAACGGCCCTCGGGAACAGATTAAGCATCAAAAAATATACAAGGAAATAACTTCCTAATCTTTAAATTCAAATCAGAAGTGTAATGGGGGGCTGTTGATGGGAAAAAATGATTGAGGAAAAAAATATTTTCAATCGATGGATGAGACCTCTAAATATTAATATTTTTTTCTAAAAATTTAGGGGCTTTATTTTTTCATAGGATTGAACATTTTGCGGGGGGTAGGACCAAAAAAATAAAAAAAAAAAATTTTTTTTGGCTTGTCACCCTAGTGTACATAGTGCAGCAGCTGTCATGGCAAATTCGGGCAATTTGGCAATCTTTACCCCAAGAACACGCGGAAAATCTCGCCGAAAGTATGCCCCGAAAATCGCTGGACGAACTACGGAATCATTAACATTTTCTCGCTATCGCTATCCTTTACTGTGGCTTGATGTAAAAAACTTGTAAATAATTACATTTTTTTAACAACGCGCGACACGTTCTTACTGGACTGTCGACTGTCTGCAATATTTAAGTTATAAGTTATTTATTTAAACCTAGATTACCAACAAAAAAAAAGTCATATCATATACTACTAGTACAGTTCCCGAGACCGTCGGACCCGCTGCTGCTCTCGGACGAAGACAATGACCCCCCTCGCCCGCCGTGACAAGAAGATTGTCATTCTAGGTTAAGTTTAAATTAGTCCTAATTTAAGTCATTGTTACGTCCTAGTTTAAGTTAGCGTAAGTCTTAGTCTAAGGTAGTTTTAGTCTTAGTTCTAAGTCCTAGCATAAGCAACTCATGTATATACTAAACACATTTCCTAGGTTAAGTTAGTATAGGATTCCTATTATAAGAACTTAGGTTAAGATAGAATAAGTTTACATTTAGTATTAGAAATTATTTTTATACTTTCACAATTATAAGAAAGAGGCTTTGCCTATCTTGGAAATCAATAAAGACAATGAGAGACTATTGGGAGTCGACATGCGACTTTTAATAAATAATATTATTATCGAGTGTTCTAGGTTACTTATAAAGGGTGATTCATTTAGAGGTACTTTTTTTTAAATAAAAAAAAAAATGAATAAAAACAATTTTATTTTATAATCTTTATTATCATATAAAAGAACCATTCTTTACAATTATTTCTTAAAGATAATTTCTTTCAAATGTTGTCCGCGACTACGGTTAACAATGTCCATTCTGAAGTTCCAATTTTCAATGACGCGTGTGAGTATTTCGAGTGGTATTTGGCCAATGACTCGAGTAATATTGGCCTCCAATGCCTCAATTGTAGCTGGCTTATCCATGTAGACTTTGGACTTTACATAGCCCCAAAGGAAAAAAAAGTCAAGAGGTGTGATGTCACATGATCTAGCCGGCCAATTCACTGGTCCAAAGCGTGAAATGATCTGTTCGCCGAATTGCTCTCGCAGTAAAGCCATGGTTTCACGGGCTGTATGGCAAGTGGCGCAATCTTGTTGGAACCAAATTTCGTCGAGACCACGGGCTTCAATTTCTGGCATCAAATAGTCTGTTATCATGGCGCGATAATGGTCACCATTCACAGTAACATTCCGGCCGGCCTCTGTTTTGAAGAAATATGGACCGATTATTCCACCGGCCCATAAACCACACCAAACAGTTGTTTTTTCTGGATTTAATGGCAGCTCTTGAACCTCTTCAGGTTGTTCATCACCCCAAATACGGGCATTTTGTTTATTCACGAACCCATTAAGCCAAAAATGGGCCTCATCGGTGAACAAAATTTTTCTCGAAAACAGTGGATCTTCTGCAAGCTTGTCAAGAGCCCAACGACTAAAACGGAAACGATTCGGAAGGTCGGTCGGCTTCAGTTGTTGCACTAGTTGAATTTTGTATGCTTTTAAAGAAAGATCCTTACGTAAAATACGCCAAGTTGTTGAATATGTCAGGCCAAGCTGTTGAGAACGGCGACGAATCGACACTTCACGGTCTTCGCGTACACTCTCCTCTACCGCCCCTATATTTTCTTCACTACGTGCTGGATGTGGTCTATTCGGTCG
Organism: Pachyrhynchus sulphureomaculatus; assembly: GCA_019049505.1. Taxonomy (NCBI): domain Eukaryota; kingdom Metazoa; phylum Arthropoda; class Insecta; order Coleoptera; family Curculionidae; genus Pachyrhynchus; species Pachyrhynchus sulphureomaculatus. The sequence continues at coordinate 58,257,787 of CM032447.1, forward strand.
AGCGTTATCCAATAATGAAAATTGGGTCTCAAACTTATTGATGGTAGAGCGAATTGTGCGTTCGGTAGGCCGATTATGTGGACCATAAGTTGCTCTAAGCGCCCGATACACATTCCTCGTAGAACGCCCATTTTCGTAATAAAGTTGAACAATTTGTAGACGCTGTGCCGGGCTAAGTCTTTCCATTATGAATTGTCAAACACTACTGAACAGGAATGCCACTTCAGTTGACACGACGCATGCGCAATCTGCAATTAAATCCCCATCACAAAAAGTACCTCTAAATGAATCACCCTTTACTTCCAGCTGATCTTACCAATAGTATAGTATACCTGCAATTCCTTGGTCGGCCGCTATTCTCACTTCTGTGCTATGTTCCGCTGGGCTAACCCCGTCAAAAACTTTCGCTACTAGGTGCATATGATCTGGGTCTAATAAAAATAACGAACATCTTTCGGCATTTGTTAATCTTCTCGCTTCGGACATGATTTCTTTTAAAAGATCACTCAAATCCCCTAAAAGTACACAATGTATGTTATAGATATATCTATTTTTCCAGTCCTCGGATAAATACTCTATTTTAATTAACCAACCTGCCAAATAAAGACATGAAGAGAACCAGCAAACTATATGCACTGCATTTGCTTTGCAACGTAACGGGGTATAAATCTACAAACGGTGTCATGGAGTGTAATCCCAATGTTCTCGCCTACCTACCTACTTACACTAAACCTTTTAGCTTTATTGTACAGGGACATTTTTAAGTGTCTCATCTAATTCCTATATACCTACCAACAGAATTCTATCAGTACTAAATTAGTTTTCCATGAAGCTAAATAGGATAAACCAGAATTTGTCACTTGCTAAATTTGATAGTTTACAAAGTCAACTAGGATTTCTAGTGTTCCGTACGGAACACTTATGGAATCACTTTAGTGTCCGCCTATGTCACATCCGATTTTCGCCGAAACTCTTGGACGTAGAATGTTGAAATTTGTGAAAAATATAGGACTTGATAGCCCAATCAGAGCAGTGTAGTGTGAAAGTTAAATATTGACGTAATGGATTAGTTTTGGGAGATGAAATCGGAAGTGAAAAAATATTTTTTTCAAGGTGAAATGAAAGCTTGTAAAAACACGAATTCAAAGATGAATATGATATAATACTCGCGCAAACTTTTCTTTATATTATTTTAAAAAAAAACCGCGAAAAATCGCTGTCACCCCACCCTATCTCTAAAATTTGGAGAAAATTCTGGAATATTCTCTATAAGGTTTAGACTGAATGAAAATTACGATAATTGATAAATTATCTGATATATTAAAAAACAACAACATTTTTTCAAGGTCATTGAGAGGGGTGTCAAATGAAAGCTAAAAATTGCCAAAAATTCAGGTCCCCTAACATTATCTCTAAGAAATTTCGAAAAAATTCTGGAATATAAGGAACATAAGGTTTGAATGAAAATTAGTATGAATTAAATTTTAATAATTTATCTTGAACAAAGATCTGAAACAAATAAACTTTGTTGAAAACCCATTTGGGCTGTGCTTTGTGAACTCACTGATCATTTTATATACCCCCATTATTTTAAAAGCAATCAACGTACGGAACATTAATTGAGCACTAAATAGCATCCTTTACATATGAGCACACCATTAAATATCATTTTTAGTCCCTTTACAAAAATATATAACACTTTATATTTATTTTTAGTCGAAATACTCCTATATAGCTAGCGCCCTATCTTCGCCTGTGAGCGAAGCGAGTGCCATTAAATAGAATAGAGCGGATTGCGAATGCGCATGCGCGCCTCTTATATACACTACATAATTTCACGGGACGTGACATTCGAAAATTAAAAAAGAATGCGGATTTTTAAAGTGTTACAACGAATTTGAAAAGAGAAATATGGAATTTTTTCATGGATGCTGTTTCCCAGGACATCTAGAGGATTATGGCGAGAAATAAGATGATAGACTCTACCAGGGTACTAAAGAAAAGAAGGTATCAGGGAGCTTGAGATGTTACTATGATGGCCGACTATTGTTGGATGATCTATAGAGATGAACGAGAGAACAAAAAGGCTTTCACCAGCAGCCCGAGATAAAATTTCCTGTATCTTACCGCGATGTTACGCTAGCATTGCAATAAATAAATAAATACTGCAAGTTTTGTTCCCTTTGTTTGTCGATCCTCGCGTCTCGGGATGATTCGGCAAATAAAATAACAGTGGGCCACTGCCGAAATATAGACATTGTCCATTTTTAGTAGTTAATGCTCACTTTTATATACGTAGAGTAGAACTCTGACAATCACGCTGCCTGGTGGTAATTGTTGGCAGCTTAGCTCGACAATCTTCTATCGATCTGTGGCCTTAAAGACATCGGCGGAGGAGCATTAAACTTTAGGATTTTAACAGCCCCGGATACAATTTGTTGTATCTTACCGTGATGTATCAGAGAAAGTTTATGAACGTCAATCTACAAAATGAAGTTGTCCTTCCAAAAAACAAAAACATTAAATTTTATCATTATCTTCATATAATATTTCACTATTTTACGTTTTTAGATATAAAAAATAAATTAAATAAATTAAAACTGTGAATAACAATTGTTTTATTTGATATAATTTATACCTTTAATTTTTAAAGCAGCTAACTTTCCTTAAAAAGGGATGTCATCTGGAATACAATATGCGATGTGATATACAATGTTCAAATATTTTAAATAATCTTCAGGACAATCATTAAGAATATTCATAGTTTAATTAAACAACTTTTCAAAAACATAAATTTCGTAGGTCTGTAAATCGATTAATTCCTACAAAAACATGTTTTTCTCAAATATAGTGAAATAGTCGTAATGATTAACGTTCAGGTGTTTTAAAAATAACCGGTCAAGTGCAAGTTTAACTTGCGCAATTAGTGTTCCGTACCTTGATTGCTTCTGAAATAAAAATGTTTGTTACGGAAGTATACAGTGACTTCACAAAACACACCACACCACAAAGTTTTCAACAAAGTTTGTTTCCAATCTTTACTGAAAACTGATGACCTTGAAACTTTTTTTTATACCAGATAAATTATTAGAGGTAATGCACTCGTGATAATTTTCTTTCAATCTACACCCCGTGGAGAATATTCCAGAATTTTTTCAAAATTTGTTGATCAGTACTTTTCGAGATAAGGGGGGGGGGGCAGCGATTTTTCGCAATTTTTTAAAAATAATACAAAAAAAGCGTGCGCAACTATTACATTATATATATATATATATATATAATATATATATATATATATATATATATATATATATATATATATATATATAATATATATATATATATATATATATATATATATATATATATATATATATATATATATATATATATATATAATATATATAGTATATATATATATATATATATATATATATATATATATATATATATATATATATATATACATATATATATATATATATATATATATATATATATATATATATATATATATATATATATATTATATATATATATATATATATATATATATATATATATATAATATATATAATATATATATATATATATATATATATATATATATATATATATATATATATATATATATACATATAATACATATATTTTACTCGTGTTTTCACAAGCTTTCATTTGACACCACACTCGATGACCTAGTTAAAAATATTTTTTTTTACTTCCAATTTCACCACCCAAAACGATGAATATGATATAATACTCGCGCAAACTTAAGTCAAAATTTAACTTTCAAAGCTACACGGTTCTGATGAGGCTATCAATTCCTATATTAGTACCAAATTTTAACTTTCTATGACAAATAGTTTCGGAGAAAATCGGGTGTGACAGACAGACAGACACCGAAGTGATCTTATAAGTGTTCCGTACGGAACACTAATAAGGAAGTGCTTATTTTAAAAATTGTAATATTTTTTTTATGTGCATTTTCTTCGCTATAAAGGCATGTTGAAAATAAGCGTTGCAAAATCTTTCTAGTAAGGAGCATTATTTACGCGTTATGTGTCGTTTATGAAAGTTAACTTGAACGATAACCGTTCCACAAGTACCGTTTTCATCAAATATGGCACAGTGTTATCTTTCTTATTTGTTGAAATTTTCACTCTGTGGACACCGTCTTGAATCCATAAAAGCTTTAAAAAAGAATTCGAATATGAAGTGCGCTGAAGATTGGAAAAAACGTTGGCCTAAGTTGCAGGGGAAGGAGATTGCTCTGAAGGGTATCAAAACAGATTAAGTTGAATCAATTAAAAGTTTTGTGTGTTTTATTTCAGTAATCAGTCCCCTTAATTCACGTATCAAAAACAAAGTACAAGTATATGAAGCAAAACATAAAGATGGTTAAAGTACGAATATAATTTTATTGTGTGACCCAGATCTGTCGAGCATAACTGGGCAAGTACACGTATTAAGATACAAGACAATAATTCTAGAAAACCATCGTACGAAACCAATATTGATTGTTGTGAACATTTTTTACGTCAAAATAAAATGGATGACTGATGAATATTTAACTAAATTTGATAAATGATCCACAGAGCGAAATCTACTTCAAAATTTTAATTAATTTTCTTCGAATTATAAAGTTTGTCTATCATTTCATTATTTGAAATACCTTTATTTATAAGCAATATTTTTTTATATGGGTCTAGGGAAGTCCCTAAAGCGCTCCAGGAGCGACACGTGTGCGTAAAAAGCGATTCACGTTGTTCTTGAATCGCTGTAATTTGTACTCGGTGGGAAACACAGCCCTGGGCAAATTATTCCGATGTTCTCCATATAAAAGACTGCTTGAAAAGCATTGTACGCGGAGTAACAAGCTAAAATTCATACGGATGTGAAATATTAGTGTCACGTGTATTTCTAACATGCACCGCTCTGGGAGGAATTAAGCGGGCTACATCCTTCGAACACTTTCCATGAAAATACTTGTAGAACAGACTCAAGTCGCCAACCGTTCTTCGATGTTCCAGCGAATAAAGGCCGCCGGTCAGTTCCGGGTTTCTAATCAGACGAACAGCTCTTCTCTGAACAGAATCCAACAAATACAGTGTGTGTTTGGGAACGGAGCCCCAAACATGGGACAGTATTCCATAGTTGGTCGAATTTGAGCTTTGTAAAGAATTAACAGTTGTGGAGTGTAAAGCTTTTTGGTTCGAAATAATAGTCTCAACTTTTGAGAAGCTCTCCTTGCTATGCTTGCAACATGTTCATGCCACGACATATTTGCTCCCAAATTAATGCCCAACAAATTGAGTGACGATGCTAGGGGAATGGAGTGTCCTAACATGAATATGTCGGGTTTAACAACGTTAACTTTTTTAGAAAAAACTGCCGCCTGGGTTTTTGTAGCGTTAAATTCCGTTTGGGTACTGTCATTCCAAGATAGAATTTCTCCTGCTGTCTGCGGATATTCGCCGATGTTCGAGCGTTCAAAGTGAATGAAGAGATAAGCGTACTGTCATCTGCAAAGCTGTAGATTGGATTTCCGGTATTTTCAGCAGATCGTTAATGTAAATGAGAAAGAGAGTAGGAGACAGTATGGAGCCTTGGGGCACACCGGCGTGTTCGTTAATACTCGTTATTAATAAAACCGGCCAAGTGCAAGTCGGACTTGCGCAATTAGTGTTCCGTATGTTGAATGCTTTTAAAATAAAAATTTTTGTTACGGAGGTATAAATGATCAATGACTTCACAAAGTACACTCGAAATGAGTTTTCAACAAAGTTTTTTCCGAATTTTACTGAAAACTGATGATCTGGAAATTTTTGTTTTTTTTTATATACCAGATAAATTATTATTTTTTATACCAGATAAATTATTATTTTTTATACCAGATGAATTATTAAAAGTAATATATGTGATAATTTTCGTTCAATCTACATCCTTTGAAGAATATTCCAGAATTTTTTCAAAATTTTTTGGTCAGTACTTTTCGAGATAAGGGGAGACAGCGATTTTTCGCAATTTTTTAAATACAAAGCAAGTACTACATTATATATATCTTTGAACTCGTGTTTTTACAAGCTTTCATTTTATTTGACATCCCACTCGATGACCTGGTAATTTTTTTTTCACTTCCGATTTCACCCCCCAAAACTAACCCCTAAGTCAAAATTTAATTTTCAAAATTACATGATTCTGATGATGCCATCAATTCCTATATTAGGGCCAAATTTCAACTTTCTATGTCAAATAGTTTCGGAGAAAATAGGGTGTGACAGATGGACAGACAGACGGACAGACACCGGAGTGATCTTATAAGTACAGAACATTAACACGTATTACAAGAATATAACGGATGTAAGTATGCATTTTGTTGTGGTCGAGGGTAATGCTTGTAAGTTGTTTCCAGTTTTTTATAAAGTTACGAATCAAGTTCTACCCCTTATTTTTGCAAAAAGGTATATTGAAGTAAGTTTATTTGTAGTGTAAGAATTACTTCTTTGTTACTATTAGAGAAAATCTAGAGCAAATTTAATCAAGGTGGAAGTTTTTACGAAATTTTCCGCCTTTTCATAATTTAAACATAAATGGGTCAGAAAATTCGCACTAGGTTAATACCCTACGACGACGAGAAGGGCGCAAATAAATAGCAATATTATTTTGGACACTCAGATGCCATTTTTCGGCTTGATGTATATTTAAATTTAAGCCTAATACCGTAAAGAAACTTTTCAACTTCAGTATATAAATTATGTAACGTTTTTTATCCTTGCAGTCGTATAAACTTACTTCGATTTTACATTTAGGAGAAGTTTGCAATACAAGGTTTCATTTGATCTTCAAATATTATAATGAAATATAATAAATGTCGTAGTATTTCCAGCTACGGACACATAATAGATTAAATAGAAACAATAAACCTACACTTTGCTAAAATAGGTAACAAGATATACATATCCATACTAATTACTAAACTTGATATGTTAATAAGATTATTATTTATTTTAATAACGATATGCGAACCATGACGATAAAAATCAATGTAAAAACTACGACAATGGAATACGAAATGTTTTTTATGTATCTTCTTTTAAAAAATCAGTGTACGTGATTTTATCTGAAAATTCAAAATATGTTTAGCGAATACGTTATATGACTAGTAAACATATGTGTAATACGATCGCATGCAAGTTGTCAGAATCTTTCTTCTGAGCTCTCTCTTTACAAAGGAACAAATCTTTTCAATAGGATTCACGTCCGGCGATTGTGAGGGTCACTCTATTATCTTATCCTGGGCCCAAGCGCTGCTTAGCGACGTGATTTTCGCCCTGCTAAGGTTTCTTCAACGTGCTTCGGAATTTGACATTATGAGCACGAAGATGCTGTCGGATGGGACACATTTAAACCCGATTTTCTTAATTTTGCCGCTCCTTGACGCAGCGTGAATTTTAGATAAAACAAAGACACGATTCGTTTCTCGACTTCCAGAGGGACTTTGCCTACCGCGCCAGGTTTTGGCAAGTAGTCGACATTTTTCGTCTCGTTAAAACGATTTACCCACTTCTTCACAAATAATATCGACCTTTTAATATATTTAGCGGCCGCGGAATGTCATTTCAGGCCCCTTTGGATGGGAACAAAGAAAGACTGCCTCGAACCGACGCGTAAACCATTTTGGATTTTACGTGATTCCGACGAAAGTTAGGAACGATTGATACTTTTATTAAAATGCGTCGTAGACAAAGGTTCTTTCTACCGATTTTTTGTTAAATCGCTAGAATTGCATCTACCAAAAATGAATTACCGCAGACACATTCTTACTTGACAGACCGTATATACAAAATTTTGTAAGATTAAAGTAATACGCAATCATCTACCATATAGTCTACACAACAGTTGTAACCACTGCCCCTGTCTGTACAAAAAGTTTCCGGAACGATTTTTTTCGTAAACAATAGTAAAAGCTTGAACTCACACCTATGAACAACACATTTGTATTTAACTAGCCAGTTGTGATCGGTCAGTGCTGAGTAGTCGACGTGCGAACTGTATGTGTCTTAGTCGTTGTGGCACAGCAGTATGATGGAACAGCCAGAGGTGATCAAATTTCGTGTGAAACTGGGTACAACAGCTACGAAGACATTCGAATCTATGAAAAAGACTTACGGTGGTGATTATTTATAGCGTTCATAAGTGTCTGAGTTGTTTAAACGCGGCTGAAGCAAATATTGTGTAAATTCGTCATCTTTTGCAGGTCGATCGCCATCTTTCATGCAGAAAAGTTTAGATCTCTAAATCAAGTGGTCAAGATATTTTTCGGAATGTTTTGAACAAGAGGAAAGTGCGTGCGAAGTTTCTTCATCATAGACTGACACCAGAACAAAAACAGAAACGGGACACCAGCTCAAACTTCATCGAAATGACGATTCTTTTATGCAGAAAATAATCACAGGCAATGAGACGTGGTGTCACCAATACCAGCTTACCACAAAACGGCAAAGTGCGCAATGGTTAGGTAGTGTTTTGCAGAGACCGAAGAATGTGCGACCGACAAAGTCAAGAACAGAGATAATACTCATCCCATTTTTTGACGCTCGAGGAATTATTCACAAAGAATTTGTTTCCGAGGGCATTACAGTACATGCCAGGTACTACGTGGGTGTCCTGGAGCGATTTAGTGGGTTTGACCGGAACGATGGAATGCAGCGGATTTCTTCTTGCTTCATGACTACGCGCAAGCTCACATGGCTGAGATAGTGGTCTAGGTTTTCGCGCGAAAATAACCACTCTTCTTGACTTAGCCTCTAGTGAGTTTTTTTATTTTCAAAAATTAAGCTCCACATGCAGGGTCGACTCTATGATGATTTAGAGGACATTAAAATCACTGTGACGCGTGAGTTTAATCTTAATCTTAAAAGATTTTTTTTAACAGTTTCACATGGTTGTATGAACGTTCTGAACGTTGTACCGAGGTCAGAGGGGACTCTGTAGAACATTAGAAGTAATAAAATGTTCAATTTTAATTTTTCTATTTTTATTAATTCAGTTCGGGAACTTTTTGGACAGACGGTGTACTTCAAACATTTTATGATGATGATGAGGTGTAGTTTCATTGAGCTTAAGATTTCAAAATCCCAACCTAGCCCAGCTACAGTGGTAGGAGTAACACTGCTCGAGCGACAAAGGAGTTTGAAACTAAAAGATTTTTATATTAAACTTACAAGCAGTTGAAGTGACTTTAAAGTGTTCGTGGGGTGTTTAAAGATGACGAAAAGTCAGGCCATCCCAAAACTGGACTGAGACAAGCTAAAAAAAGTGCGTAGTTGGAGATGAAGTAAAATCAATTATCCATAACATTTTGTTCGCTTGTAAGGATTTAAACTTCCTTGAAATGATCCTTACTGGTGATAGAAGTGGAGTAGTTCGATCGGACAGTTTGAGACAGTTTTTGAGAAAAAACAAGGTTTGTGTGATGAATTACAGACCGTACTCACTTGATTTAGCACCCTGTGAGCTCGCAAGCGCTCTGACAAGGCGAAACGTCAGCATTGAAAGTTAATACCAGCTACTAAAATTAAAGAAAGTCCATATGAGTAGTTTTTTTTTCTGTTTTCAAATCTGTCAAACCACTTCTAGCCGCGTTTTGTAATGTTACGATTCTTAAACCGAGCTAGGACAAAGAAGAGAAAATAAGTTGAGGTACTTATCGCAGTATGAGCGCAAAATATTAGTAAGATACAACAACTTACTCGCTGCAATAAGCCTACTATTCAAGGTGTACCTGCTGTTGATACTGATTTTTTATATACATAGGTACAACCTTAATAATTGCGCTGCCTAGCGGTAACTGTAAGTAATTGTGATAATACCCTTGCCAGTGTGTAGCTTAAGCGGCCCCCATTAGAGGGACGTATGCTTCCAATTTCCGGCTTATAACAGTCAAAGATACAAATTGTATCATAATGACATTTTACGCTAATAAAATTTCACTATCTAGATTCTCTGGGTTAAATTCAGTAACAATGACTAATTTAGTAATGGTTTAACGCCCATGCAAAAAGCTGTAATGGTCAATAGATGTATTAAGCTTATTATGAATAAATGTAATTTTATACAACTCATGGCAAAAAACTCTAGAAAAATTATTTCTTGTCTCCTTGAAGTGCCATATCCGATACGGACGTAGGCGATCCGCTCGTCTTTTCCTGTGGTTGGTGCCTTTTTAAGTGTTCTAGAGACAAATGGGACCTACAATTTAATGCCACCTCCGAAAGGCCAAACTGAAAGGATTTCACTAGGTATGGTACTACAGGTGGCTGGCAATTGCCTCCTCGAGAAAAATTATTTAGTTTTCTAATTTTCAACTAAAGTAATGCTAAGGTTTTAGAGGAATTTTAAAAAAAAATACTTACCAAGATGCGAAAATAATTTTCGTGCCACAAGTAATAATTTCTGACATTCAGCTTTCAAACGCATCTCTTCCTCACAGCGTCTCGTATTAAGAAATAATGTCAAACAATACCTGAGCGTTTCGTTGACTACTTTTGATATGTATGTACTATCTTTAGAAGGGTTTACTACACATACCAAACATACTGGGTAGGCCTTTTCTTTTTCTGAAAAATTAATACACGTACTCGTATATATATAGGCAAAATAGCATGTCTAAAATATTTTTTATGACAGTTTAAAATATTTATTTATAAACCACATTAAATCTTTCTTCACCGGGTGCCACAAAAAATATATTATGTTTGGATGTTACACATGACAGGTCACACATAACTGGCTACGCGAAAAGCATTGCATGCTAAGGTCTAAACCACCTACGTTTAATGTAGGTCCTGGGCTTTATCGATTGTTATCAATAGAGACCGGATTATATGCAACATAAAAATCTTGAAATATGCATGAAAAATGCTTAAAATATGCATGAAAAGGGTCAAAATATGCAATATTAAATAATAATAAAAGTAGTAATTTTTTATTTTATTTAACATTTTTTAACATTATTTAACATTTGTATTCTTGTACATGTAAACAATAAGGTTGTTCCAAATGTTGGGTAGGGTAAGATTGTTTAAATATTTTTATAAGTGGAAAAGGACCGTTCCACATCCACTGAGGTAACTGGGCAGTATTTGAATTTGGGTGCTATGTTAGCACTTATTGTTTCTGGCAAAAGTTCACCCGTCCCATTAATAAAACTATCAATTTGATACAAAGGTTCAAAGCCTGGGTTATTGCACAAAATGTTTTCAAACTTTTCTTTAACTCTACGCGGAATACATCTGGTAATGTGGAGTTTATTTGACGGATTTTATTCATTAACTGAATTGATTCGGTCAACGCCAAACCTCGAGTTTCAAGCTTTTTAATACCAGCAGGTATGTGGGAAAAGTGAGTGCTAATCAAAGCTATGTTTTTTTAATATCAGAATCGTTAAATGCTTCCTTGGATTGATGAACTGCCATAGCCTCTGCAATATCGAAGTCATTTACTACACCTTCGATGGATTCCGTGAGCAAAGCACGTCACATGAATTAAATTTGGATAAAATACTTTAGGACTTTGGCTGCCTTGATCATATAGGGAGCAGCATCTGAGAGAAATATAAACACTCTTTCATCTGCAGAAGATTCAGGAAATATTTTTTAATACCCTCATTCACAAATTTGGCGATCGTAGAATGATTTGTCTTGTCAAATTCTTTGCAGGCCACCAAATAGGAAGGAGAAGGCTCTAATCTTAATGCACCCACAATTAAATTCGCAATATAGCGACCACAACTGTTGGTAGTTTCATCAGCTGAAATCCAAATAATGTCATCCTTAAGTTCATTACGTATTTCTTCCCGAACATGTTGGTAAATTGTTGGTATGTAATTTTTACGCAGTGTTGATTCGTCTGGTATTTTTTGAGTCAAGCAATATTTTCGCAGAAAATCTTTGAATATAGGATTTGTAAGTTTGTGGAGAGGAATATTACTTGCAAGCAATGTTTCACATAAATCCATGCTAAAGTGGTTTTTTTGTTTGCTTATAGAAGTGGAATCACTGCTACTTGCTGCTGTTATAAGTTGTTGTTGTGGGCCTTTTTTTTGTAATCCTGCGATATGAAGACTTATCTTGACATGCTGGTCAATTTGAAACATCTTTTGTGCACGAAACATTTTTCTCGCAAACTCGACAATATAAAACATTTCCGTCGTATGTAAATGTTCCAGGATAATCAGCTACCCACGAAGAGACACTTTTTTTTGCGGGTGGCATGGTACACGTTAAACTTTAACACAACACGTTAAAAATTGCAAAAAGACTACACTGATGCAAGCGCGTTAACAATAATGTTAAAACTGATATCTTGTTTTAAAATAAAAATTCGTCTTCAAGAAAATTGTTTATTTGGTCCACGCTCAAATATTCTTAGAAACTAACTACTTATTACTTAATATCCCGACCAAGAAACAAAGGAATAAAATACCGTCGTAATTTTGGGTATTCCCTTGGCACTATAACCTAATCGATGTTTAGACTATTGCAGGTAACGTCCCGGCGATAAGATCGGTTCCAGACGGCGACATTAACAATACCCTGAGCAATTCAATTGCCTAGTAATACCGAGAAATATTGTAAATATAGAGAAAATATGCATCATTACTAGATTTTGGGTAAAATATGCAATAATCGGTGAGAATGGTCTAAATATGCAAATGCATATGAAAATATGCAAATGCATATAATCCGGTCTCTAGTTATCAATAAACACAGTTTCATAGGAACCTAGAGCCGTTTAAATTGAAGCGGTAAGTCGGTTGATATCATGGGAATGTCAGAATCACAACAGTTTCTCCAGCTCCACAGTCTGTCAGAATTCAATCAAATAATTTTTAAGGGCCTTTATTTGTAATCTAGTGCCGTTGCATAATTTTGGTACACAGTTTGTGCAGCGGAGTTCCGGAAGCACATCGCAGCGGCGCCGGGGTGACGAGAGTTCAGACACATCCTTGTAAAATCTAAACTATTCGTACACATATTACGATTTAAAGACAGTTTTTATTTTCGTTAAATGCACAAACCAAAGAACGCATTTAATTTAATAAGGATTTATATTTTCCTACCTAAATTACTCTTTTTAGTTGAGGTATCTTAACACGTCTAACACATGGGCTGAAAAGTCCCGGGCCTAACACATAGATGGCGCTAGTTTTATTGCAGTCACCTTTTTTTTCAGTTAATACTAACCTTCAAAAGACAGCTGTTAAAATTTCATGATATTCTATTCATTAGTTTGTGAGTTATTGTGCTAAGAGTGACGCTACTTTTGTTATTTTCAAAACAATGGATCAAAAACAATTTCGTGTTTTAATTTTACACTGCTTCTTGATGGGAAAAAATACCGTTCAAGCGAAGCAATGGCTTGAAAAGTGTTATGGGGACTTCGCTCCATCAGAAACAACAATAAAACGTTGGTTTGCTGACTTCAAACGTGGTCGTAGAGACACCGATGATGCAGAACGCAGTGGACGTCCAAATGAGGCGGTAACACCAGAAAACATCAAAAAAATCCATAAAATCGTTTTGAATGATCGAAAAGTGAAGTTGCGTGAGTTAGCTGACATCGTAAAGATATCAAAAGAACGTGTTGGCTTTATATTGCATGAGCATTTGACTATGAGAAAGCTCTGTTCAAAGTGGGTGCCGCGTTTGCTCACTGTTGATCAAAAACAAGAACGTGTTGATGATTCTGAGCAGTGTTTGGCCATGTTTAAACGTAACAAACCGGAATTTTTGCGTCGATATGTGACAATGGATGAAACATGGATCCATCACTTCACTCCGGAATCAAAACGATCGTCATCTGAGTGGACAGCAACTGGTGAACCTCGTCCAAAGCGCCCGAAAGCACAACAATCGGCTGGAAAGGTTATGGCCTCGGTATTTTGGGATGTGCGTGGTGTAATATTCATCGACTATCTTAAGAAAGGAAATACCATCAACAGTGAATATTATATAGCGTTATTGGAGCGTTTGAAGGCCGAAATTGCAAAGAAACGACCGCATATGGCAAAGAAAAAAATTTTGTTTTATCAAGACAACGCACCGTGTCACAAGTCAATCAAAACAATGGCAAAAAACTACATGAATTGAACTTCGAATTGCTCCCACATCCACCGTATTCGCCAAATTTGGCTCCCAGCGACTACTGGCTGTTCGCAGACCTGAAAAAAATGCTCGCCGGTAAGAAATTTTGCACGAATGAAGAGGTTATCGCTGAAACTGAGGCCTATTTTGAGGCAAAAGATAAATCGTTCTACAAAAGTGGTATTGAAATGTTAGAGCGGCGCTGGAATGATTGCGTTGCTCTTGATGGAGATTACGTTGATGAATAAAGCTAATTTTGAACCAAAAAAACCGTGTTTTCTTTGTTAGGCCCGGGACTTTTCAGCCCATGTGTTATTTTTAATATCTTTACTTCGATAATTTGGGTTAACTTTTGTAGACAGACATATGCTGTCGAGAATTTTGTTGTAAAACTATTTGAGGCGAACAATTTTGCCATACATTATTTTTACGTATCTCTAATTGATTTCGTCGACTGATTTTTTTCCGACTTCATCGATATTCATCGTCATAGGTCGACAAAAATATCCACCAATTTTATACCTAAACCCTTCTCGTGAAATATTATATCCATTAGTGAAAACCGCAATAAAATCAGTTGAGTAGTTACTGAGAAACTCGTGCACAGACAGACGCGACGGGAGATTTTGTTTTATATTATGTCTATATATACATATATATATATATATATATATATATATATATATATATATATATATATACATACATACATACATACATACATACATATATATATATATATATATATATATATATATATATATATATATATATATATATACATATATATACATACATATATATATATATATATATATATATATATATATATATATATATATATATATATATATATATATATATATATATATATATACATACATACATACATACATACATACATACATACATACATACATACATACATACATACATACATACATACATACATACATACATACATACATACATACATACATATATAAATATATAAATAAAATCAGTTGAGTAGTTACTGAGAAACTCGTGCACAGACAGACGCGACGGGAGATTTTGTTTTATATTATGTCTATACATACATTCGTTTTTTTTTTAGGCATTTTCAAAAATTCTTTATTTTTTAATATTCATTTTAAAATTAGAAAACACAAGGTTAAAATCTTTTAAGTCAAATTACACTTTTAAAAACATATAGCATTTTTACGCACACTCGGACATTTAAAATATTTACACCATAACAAACATATAAAACAATTTACTAACGTGTATATACCCTGAAAGTCAACTATTTGTGTGTTTGTGAATTTCAAATTCTGTATTTCTTTCAGCATATCGTGTCTCGTATTTTTTACTGATTTTTTTAAAATTTTATTATCTATAATGGGTGTCTTAACGAAAAAAACTATTATTGATGTTAAGTATATATACCATTTTGTATTATTAAGAGGATATGCATGCCAGCATGTTTATTTTTTAATTAAATTTGTGTAGATATGACTGATTCCTTTTATGTCAGTCCTATCATTCACAGTGTTTTCATCTTTTTTTATTTCAATCATCTCTTTGATCTGTAGTTTGTCATAATTCCGCTCTTTGCAGAGGACCTTGGTTTCATTGAATTTAAAGTCATGTTTTTCTTCTGCTTCGTGTTTACTAAGGGCAGTGGAAGCATTCCTAGTATATTTGTGTCCATTTAGTCTGTTTTTTTAGTAACTGAGAAGTCATGAAAATATATTTCTTCGGACAATTCGCACACGGTATTGCATACACAACATTAGATTCATTCATTGTGGGGATATGGCTTTTTAAGTTTGTAAATAATGAACTTAGTTTATTTTGAGTTTTATGGCAAACTATAATGTTATATTTTTTCAAGACCCATTATATATATATATATATATATATATATATATATATATATATATATATATATATATATATATATATATATATATATATATATATATATATATATATATATATATATATATATATATATATATATATATATATATATATATATATATATATATATATATATATATATATATATATATATATATACATACATATGTGAAGTACAACGTCATTATAGGAATTAAAAATCGTTCGTTAGAGATAGGCTGGAGTAGTAGTCCATCGATAATTCATTTGAGCTTGATGTTGTTGTAGATTACACATGTCGGGTTCACCTAAGTTACTTTTAAAAAAATGCTGCCGGGTTTTTTTGTAGCGCTAAATTCTATTTGGTTAATGTCATCCAAGATCGGATTACTTGTAGGTCTTTGTTAAGTTAGTCTGAGAACATCAATTGGAATATAGTCCTCATTTCACATAAGACTACCCAAATTGTCAACAGCAATAAAGTTATTTTTATATCATTCTGAAAGTAGTCTTAAATCTAGACTCTCCAAGTGTGACTTGTAAAACGACCCATGCCACATAGAAATTGATTCCTTATTCAAATATAATTAGATTTTGACAATATTTTCGTTAAAATTGTTAAAATATTAGTTAAATAGTCCACTAAATCGTAACAAGAAATAGTTTTTAACAGCGAATCAAATGTTAAAGACAAGTATATAACTATTTCGGATGGTACAGCAGAAACCTTTAATAGTCTTTTATGTTATTTCCCAAAAAGTTCTTTTATATAATAAAAAAAGGACGTTCCGCTTTGTAAAACAACATACATAATTCATGAAGGAAAATCTTATTATTATGGATTTTCTACAAGAATGCGCATCGTAAGGCGATATACGGTAACATGAAGACCGAAAATCTATAAATAGTATTAATATTTTCTCTTCCGAAATTTTGTACCTTTTGTTCTACAAAGCGGAAATTTACTGTTTTTAGTGTTTCTTACAGAACACTTATAAGATCACTTCGGTGTCCGTCTATCTGTGTGTCACACCAGATTTTTCACTATTTGACATAGAAAGTTGAAATTTGATACTAATATAGGAATTGATGGCCACATCAAAGCCGTGTAGTTTTGAAAGGTAAATTTTGCCATAAGGGGTTAGTTCTGGGGGGGGGGGGGTGAAATCGAAAGTGAAAAAAAAATTGAATAGGACATCGAGTGAGGCGTCAAATGAAAGCCTGTGAAAAGACGAGTTAAAAAATATATAATGTAATACTTGCACACACTTCTCTTTTTATTATTTTTTAAAAAAATGAGAAAAATCGCTGTCCCTCCCTTTATCTCGAAAAGTACTGATCAAAAAATTTTGAAAAAATTCTGGAATATTCTCTACAGGGTGTAGATGGAACGAAAATTATCACGAGTGCATTACCCTTAATAATTTATTTGGCATATAAAAAAACAAAAATTTGAAGGTCATCAGTTTTCAGTAAAGATCGGAAAAAAAAATTTTGTTGAAAACTCATTTGGGATGTATTTTGTGAAGTCACTGATCATTTTATACCTCCGTAACAAAAATTTTTATTTCAAAAGCAATCAACGTACGGAACACTAATTGCACAAGTCCAACTTGCACTTAACCGGTTTTTTTTTTTAATTTGAAGAATCTATATCAATAGATCCTTAACTAAAAATAATATTAAATTTGATTCTCCAGTTCTATTCTCTTGAACACAAGATAAGGGTAATAAAGTTTAATGCAATTCGTGACATGCAGAATGTGTGGGTCAAAAATCGAAAGATCTAGATACCGTTCATAACAATAATGAGCATAAGAAACTTACTTAAGAGAAAAGAAACATTCAATAAACATTAACTTTAATTCCCAACTACTTCAGATGCCGAACAAGAGTCTGAATTTTAAAACTGACTTTTCTTAACTTGACAACCGTTTGCTGTTTAATCGACTTAATTAGTGCTCCATCCGAAACACTTCGGTGTCCATCTGTCTGTCTGTCTGTCACATCCGATTTTCTCAGGAACTATTTGATACAGAAAGTTGAAATTTGACATAAATATAGGAATGAATGGCCCAATCAGAGCGGTGGAGTTTTGAAAGTTAAATTTTAACTTAAGGGATTGGTTTTGGAAGGTGAACAATTTTTACAAGGTCATCAAGTGGGGTGTCAAATGAAAGCTTGTGCAAATACGAGTTCAAAAATATATATGATGTAATACTTGCGCATACTTTTCTTATGTTATTTTTAAAAAAATGCCAAAAAATCTTGAAAAGTACTATTCAAAAAATTCTGGATATTTGTTTAATTATAAACTTGTAGCTTAGAAGTTAACTTCTGATTTCTAAAAGTAGTAAAAAAAAGTTTTGCTTCAAACTAAACAAAAAAAACGGTCAAGTGCAAGTTGCTCTTGCGCAATTAATGTTCTGTACCGTGATTGCCTTTAAAATAAAATAAAATCCGTACCAAGACTAAGTTAATGAGGTCCCTTGATTATATCTTAAACCAATATGTATTTTCACCTTATTTCTTAGTAAATAATGTAAAATAGCTATGGCATCTTAGGTACCTAATAGCCAATAAATCAATCTAGCTCAATACAGATATTGAGCTAGACTGATGTAGGTAGCTAAGATGCTATAACTATTACACATTATTGACTTGAAGATACATATTGGATCTTAAGATATGTCAGGAACCTAATTAACTTAGCCAAGGTAAGGATTTTATTTTATTTTAAAGGCGATTACGATATGGAACACTAATTGCGCAAGTCCAACTTGCACTTGACGGTTTTTTCTGTTTAGTTTGAAGCAAAATTTTTTTTTGTTACTACTTTCCGAAATCAGAAGATAACTTCTAAACTACACAACCCATTTAAATGATTTTTATACTGTGTCCTACGGTAATAAATAGATACCCGATCGGTCCAATAATTTTGTAGATACTTGAGGACAAACATATATATATATATATATATATATATATATATATATATATATATATATATATATATATATATATATATATATATATATATATATATATATATATATATATATATATATATATATATATATATATATATATATATATATATATATATATATATACAGTACTGTCTCTCGGATAAATAGCAACTCAAGAGCACAAGTTCTAAAAATAAGCCAATAGAAAAACGATCTCTGGGCATACTGCACCAAAATATACAGTCTCTGAGGTACAAGGCTCTGGAAATAGAATGCTTCCTGGATGGTTTGGTGTCTAAACCGGCAGTGCTGCTTTTCAGTGAACACTGGATGGAGAAACATAATATTGACCTTGTGGTAATCGCGGGCTTTACACTCATATCTTTTTTTGCGCGAAGTGAGATGAAGCATGGTGGAGTCTGCATCTTCTGTGAGTGATTTGGTGTTTAATGATCTCAGCGACATCTGCGGCATGAGCATTGAGGGAATAATCGAATTGGCTGCAGTTGGATACCCCAGTTCCAAACCAATAATAGTTTGCCTGTACAGACGTGGAGTGGAAAGGCTTGAACATATGCTGGACTACATACATACAAACTATCCTAAACACAAAGTAATTTGTGCAGGTGACTTCAATGTAAATTTTCTTGAACAGGAAGGTATTCGAATCAAACAACTGTCAGATTTGTTTAATATATTTTGTTTTAATCAATGCATTTTTAAGGCAACTCGAGAAACTAAAGATTCGGCTACTTTGCTTGATAACATTTTCTGTAATTTCGATCACAAGTATTCATGTTACGTATTGAATTCGGCACTTTCTGACCATCACGCACAGATTATTCACATCGAGACTTCTGGCAGTGAGGATTCTACCCCTCAATTCTATTATAAAAGAGTATTTTCAAATAATAAAATTATTTCATTCAAAAGCGAATTAGAAGCGGTTGATTGGTCTACAGTTTATCAATGTGATTCAGTAAACAACGCGTACAGTACCTTCTTAAACAAAGTCCTAAATATCTTTAATGCAATATTTACAGTGAAAAAATGTCTCAAACATAACAAACACAATCCGTGGATTACGCGGGGTATTAGAGTTTCATGTAGACATAAACGTGTGCTGTATTTTAAAAAAATTAAAGGTCTGGTAACCAATGAATACTTTAATACCTATAGTAAAGTACTGAAGCAAGTTATAACACATGCCAAAAAAATATCAAATAACAGCTTTATAAATTCTGCTGAAAACAAAGTTAAAGCTGCTTGGCAACTTGTAAAGACCCTAACGGGAAAAAATAGAAATAGTAACAATGAACTTAACAATTTTTCGAATAAATTTAATGATCCGTTCAAGATAGTTAACAACCTAAATCACTACTTTATAAGCTCTTGTCCGAACATAAGTACAAGTAAACACAATTATGTCCTTTCCCTTGATCGTTCTGTACGCTCTATTTATCTGAGACCAACTACTCCTCTGGAAGTATCCAGGACAAAAATAAAAAGTCGGTCGGAGATGATAATTTACCAATACGTATTATTAGAGAGGTTACAGATTCTATCTCAGAGCCTTTGTCCTATATCATTAATTTATGTTTTGATACAGGTGCATATCCGGAACTTCTAAAAAATGCTTTAGTTAAAGCAATACACAAAAAAGGGGGTTTACATGAGGAAAAAAACTATAGGCCAATATCGCTGCTCTCACACGTAGGTAAAATATTTGAAAAAATTATAAACAATAGGCTAATCGATTTTTTTGAACACAACTCTTTATTTTCCAACCAAAATGGATTTCGAAAAAATAAATCTACAGTTAGAGCGATTTATCAAGCATTAACTCATATACTAAGTTCTTTAAATAATAAGAAGCTCACAATGGCAATGTGCATTGACCTGTCAAAAGCGTTTGATAGTGTCAATCATAATACCCTATGTTCCAAGCTGGAATCGTATGGTGTTCGGGGAAATGCGTTGAATTTGTTAGCATCCTACCTGGAAAATCGGACACAACAGGTTATGGAAATTGATGATTTTGGTAGGCCTATAATTTCCCACAAGATCGGGGTGTCCAGGGGTGTTCCTCGGGGATCAATATTAGGACCTCTCTTATACATTATATATACGAATGAGCTTAGTAGAATATCCGGAGAATTTACTATACTTTACGCAGATGACACTGCATTGATCTTTAGTGAGGAGAGCCCGCACGCAATGCTGACCAGTGTGCAAGGAGCGTGCGAAGCTCTTGATGGATACTTTTCAGCTCATGACTTATTAATAAACGCTCAAAAAACACAATGCCTATTTTTCGGCAATAGAATAGAAAACACTTTATCTTTTACATATCGAAATATTAATATCCAATCCTCCGAACGTGTTTCCTTCTTGGGGGTGGAAATAGATCCGAGACTGGACTGGAGAGCGCATATTGAGAATGTTGCGTTGAATGTTTCAAGGTATTGCTATGCTTTAAGAATTATTTCTGAAAATGTTGGAGTCGATGCTGCTCTGTCAGCTTATCATGCCTTCATACAGTCAAGAATAAGATACGGTCTTATCTTTTGGGGTAATTCACCGGAAATTGAAAGAGTTGTAATTCTTCAGAAAAAATGTATTAGAGGTATATTTGGAATGACGCCGCGTGATAGCTGTAGGAATGTGTTTAGAGACAGAAAGATCTTAACCATTATTTCTATGTATATCTTGGACAGTTTTATGTTTGTTCACAGCAACAGCGATATTTTTGAGACTCATGTGAACAATCACAGGTATGCCACTAGACATAAATTGAATCTGCTTCCCGAAAAGTGTAATTACAGCTACATACAGAAAAATGTTAATTATGTCATATTAAAGATATATAATAGTTTCCCAGAGAGTGTACGTGCGTTATGTAAAACGGAAGTAAAGAGACTTTTAACCAAATATCTGCTTCAAGGAGCTTATTGCTCATTAAATGAATTTTTCTTAAGTCCAGTTGAAATTAGCACGGGGATTTGATGACTCTGTCAGCAGAGGTGGTTTCTTGTCTTTTCCGTTGTGCCTCTTATTTCATTGTGTATTTGTTACTATATTGTAATTTGTGCTTTTAAAGTGTTTTTACTTATTTACAGTTTTTTCCTTTTCTTTTATTTAATTATAGTTTATTGTAAACGTAGTTAACATTGTTTAATGCCTATTGGCTTATAAGTGTAACCTATTGTTACATAAAAACAAATAAATTATTATCTATCTATCTATCTATATATATATATATATATATATATATATATATATATATATATATATATATATATATATATATATATATGTGTGTGTGTGTGAAATTTGTTATGTCGGTTAGGAAGAGATTATAAACTAACAAATAAAAATCTTACGATATATGAACACTATTACATGCGGACGTATTTAATCGAAAAGGTTCTCTTTGAAGTCGATTAAAAAACAAGGTCTGATTTTTAATTTTTCGAAGTTTACTGTTGTTTATTTTTAGTGGCAATCAAATGTCCAAGCAGCAGAAATAAATATGTATATAGGATATTTATTCGTGACATAAATACGTGGATGCTATTTTTGGGTTTCCTGTTTACACTTCAAACAGCAAAATTAACGAATGAAATATCAGTATTTTTCCAGAAAATTTGTAATAAGCGTTTAAGTTTTGTAAGTAGTGATTTTGATTTATTTGACTGGTCCTTACTTATTTATTAACATTTGTAAATTAAAAGGTCTTCGGAAACTCGACACTTTAGCCGCGACTTCTCATCTCTGCACACCTTTCTTTTACAAGAATCTCTACCTGGGACTCTATACTGTATTTTCTGTAGCCTGTGTACTATGCCTATTAGAAGTCACTCTTACCTCATTTAAAACAATGGTATAACAGTCACTGATGTATCGATAGTCGGTTGCATATAAAAAAATAATTGTTGTTTTAAAAGTATTCCTAGCAAAACCTTTTGTTGCTAAATCTGTTTTTCTGTAGTTAAATATTCCGCGAATTACACAGGATGTTTTAAAAATAGTAAAACATGACTTTCAAGAACCAAACATTTTTCCGCTCACTGTATACAACTAAAGTAAATTTTAATGAACATTTCAAATTATAGTTCAGAAGTGTTTTACTAAAATATTTAAAAAGTACATAGTACCCCATAAGAAAGTTAAAATTTGATTGGTTTATTTCGCGAACGTAACAGCATGGTTGTGATTGGAGCCTGATAAATTCAAATCGATACATTCTCCTAAATTGGCAGCTTTGGCCGCAATATCATCTGGTAGAATAATGGACCCCCACTTTCTTGAAGATAACAGAGGCTGCACAACAACTGTTAATTCGGAGCGATGTGTGGAGAAGATTGAGAACGTCTTCTCGCTCGTTTTACAAAATTTTCATGGCTGTAACAAAAGAATACTAATAGACGATGAACGATTAAATCACTTAAGGTTCGCATATGATGTCGTCCTGATCACCAATACAAGAGAAGAATTACAAGAAGTGCTGATAGAATAAATAACAACCCTCGAGAAATAGGTCTAAAAATAAACCTCACCAAAACCAAATATTTGAACAACGAAACTGAAGGTAACAGCCAGGAACTATTAATAGAAGGTGAAAAAATAGGAAAGGTAACAGCCAGGAACTGTTAATAGAAGGTGAAAGAATAGGAAAGGTACAAACATTCATATATTTAGGACATCGAAATATCAAAAAATAATTTAAAGGCTGACTTGGATACAAGAGTCTGGTTTAGCTTAGTCTGCGTTCGGAAGGTTACAATCCACATTTAAATTGGACATCCCAAATACAATAAAAGCCAGAGTGCTCGATCAATATGTACTGCCGGTATTAATATATTGCACTGAAACGTGGGCTTTAAATAAAAGTATAATATATAAACTCCAAGCAATGGAGAAGAGAATGCTAAATATTAGACTCCAAGATCGTATTTCTAACATCAAGATACGAAGAAGATTAAAAGTGACAGATGTAATACAACGAATATGTATATTAAGGTGGAATTGGGCGGGGCATATCGCAAGGATGAATGCAGGCCTAGAGAACATAACAGATGGGCACGTCATATGGTTGAATGGAGGCCTAAAGAATATAAAAATGCAAGGGTAGGCCGTAGACAAGATGGACAGACGACATAAGAAGATTAGCGGGACACGACTGGATGTAAAAGGTAAATAACAGAGCTTAGCGGAGACAACTTGGGGAGGCTTACGTCCGACTATGGATGGAATAAGCTAAATTATTTGAGAAGTTTTACCGAGTAAACTGATCTCCAAAAGAGATAAGTTTGCCTCCACGTAGCCATGATTTGATGACGATTCATTTATTCTTAGCGGGAGATCTAAAAATCAAGGTTTACAGTAACAATTCTTGCTCCGTGAAACAATTAAAAGAAAATATTCCGTAACAAATTCCAGCGATTACGAAAAATACGTTCCAAGTAGTCATCGTTCCAAGATCACTTCGGTGTCTGTCACACCCGATTTTCTCCGAAACTATTTGACATAGAAAGTTCAAATTTGGTACTAATATAGGAATTGATTGCCTCATAGGAGCCGTGTAGTTTTGAAAGTTACATTTTGACTTAAGGGATTAGTTTTGGGAGGTGAAATCGGAAGTGAAAAAAAAAAAAACTTAGTTCATCGAGTGTGGTGTCAAATGAAAGCTTGTGAAAACACGAGTAAAATATATTTATATTTATATATATATATATATATATATATATATATATATATATATATATATATATATATATATATATATATATATAAATATATATGTATACATATACATATATATATATATGTAATGTAATAGTTGCGCACACTTTTCTTTGTATTATTTTTAAAAAATCGAGAAAAAATCGCTGTTCCCCTCTCATCTCGAAAAGTACTGATCCAAAAATTTTGAAAAATTCTGGAATATTCTCTACGGGGTGTAGATTGAACGAAAATTATCACGAACACCTTTAATAGTTTATCTGGTATATAAAAAAACCAAAATTTCGAGGTCATCAGTTTTCAGTAAAGATCGGAAACAAACTTTGCTGAAAACTCATTTGGGATGTGTTTTGTAAAGTCACTGATCATTTTATACCTCCGTAATAAATTTTTTTATTTTAAAAGCAATCAACGTAACGAAACACTTAATGCGCAACTTCAACTTGCACTTGACTGGTTATTTTTATTTGTCTTTTTACTACAAATATTTTAAAATCAAACTTTAATAGGATACTTCGTACACTTAAAAAAAATAAAAGTTTCAAGTGTAACATATATAAAAAAAAAAGTTGTAGGCGAAAACCCAAAAAAGGTGCAAAAATTGATTTTTTCGACAATTATTCTTAAGTGTTAACAAATGCTGATAAAAAAATACTGATGGTCCCGTGAACACGTCAATCTAATTACTATAGATAGTGATAGTAAAAAATATTTTTTTTAATACGTATATATATATATATATATATATATATATATATATATATATATATATATATATATATATATATATATATATATATATATATACGAGGCTGGTTTGAAAAGTCTGTGCAAAAATAAAAACTACTTATGTGTTTGGGGTAAACCTTTTTTATTTTTCGATATAGTCTCCTTTTAGGCTTATACACTTCGTCCAACGATGTTCTAGTTTGTTGATCCCTTCCGAATAATAGGATTTGTCCAAGTCTGCAAAATATCCATTAGTGTCTGCAATCACCTCCTCGTTTGAATAAAATCTTTGTCCCGCCAGCCATTTCTTCAAATTGGGGAACAAATAGTAGTCCGAGGGAGCCAAGTCTGGAGAATAGGGGGGATATGAAACGAGTTGGAATCCTATTTCCATTAATTTTGCGACCACAACTGCTGAGGTGTGTGCTGGTGCGTTGTCGTGATGGAAAAGGACTTTCTTGTGGGCCAATCGCGGGCGTTTTTCTTGCAGCTCGGTTTTCAAACGGTCCAATAACGATGAATAATATTCACCTGTAATAGTTTTTACCCTTTTCCAGATAGTCGATGAGGATTATACCTTGCGAATCCCAAAAGACAGTCGCCATAATCTTTCCGGCCGAAGGAACGGTCTTCGCCATTTTTGGTGCAGATTCCCCCTTGGTAACCCATTGTTTAGATTTTTGTTTGGTCTCAGGAGTATAGTAATGTATCCATGTTTCATCCACAGTGACGAAACGACGCTTAAACTCCTCCGGATTCTTCTGGAACAGCTGCAAACCATCCTTGCAACACTTCACACGATTCCGTTTTTGGTCAAGCGTGAGCAAATTTTGACAGCCGCCAAAAAACATGAAAGACACAATTTCAACGCGAGTGACTGTAACACGTAGACTGAAAAGTTTTTGGTCTGACACGTAGATGTCGACCCTTTAAATCCATATGATTTTTAGAAAGTACGAACCTTCAAACGATATGTGTCAAAATTTCATGACATTTCAACGATTAGTGTACAAGTTACAGTGGTTTTAGTGACGCTACTTTTGATATTTTCAAAATAATGGAAAAAATCGAATTTCGTATGTTGATTAAACACTGTTTTTTGATGGGAAAAAATACCGTTCAAGCAAAGTAACGGCTGATACGTGTTACGGAAACTCTGCCCCTGGAAAATCACTCATCATTTACTGGTATGTTGAATTTAAACGCGGTCGTACAGACACAAATGATGCTGAAACGCTTTAGACGCCCAAATGAGGTGGCGGAAAACATAAAAAAATCCACAAAATTGTTTTAGACGACCGTAAAGTGAAATTCCGTGAGATAGCTGACCCTAAAGATATCAAAAGAACGTGTTGGTCATATTTTGCATGAACCTTTGGGCATGAGAAAGCTCTGTTCGAAATGGATACCGCGTTTGCTCACAGTGGACCAAAAACAACAACGTGTTGATGATTCTGAGCGCTGTTGGGACCTGTTTAAGTGCAACAAAAAGGATTTTTTCATGCGATATGTGACAATGGATGAAACATGGATCCACCACTACACATAGGAATCAAATCGGCAGTCAGTTGAGTGGACAGCAGGTGGTGAAAGCCGCCCGAAGCGACCAAAAACAGTCGGCTGGGAAGGTTTGTATTTTGGGATGCGCATGGAATAATTTTCATAGACTATGTTGAGAAAGAAAAAAACCATCAATAACGAATATTATATAAAGTTATTGTCCGTTTGAAGGCAGAAATCGCCAAGAAACTGCCCCAAATGAACAAGACAAAAATGCTTTTTCATCAAGACAATGCACCGTGTCACAAGCCAATGGTTACGATGGCAAAAATTGCATGAATCGAAGTTCGAATTGCTTCCTCATCCACCGTATTCTCCAGAGTTGACCCCCAGAGACTATTATCTATTCACAGACCTCAAAGAAATGCTAGCGGAAGAGATTTGCCTCCAGTGAAGAAGCTATCTCCGAAACTGAGGCCTATTTTGAAGGCAAAGACAAATCCTTCTGCCCTGTATATTATTTTATTTTTGAGTCCTACTAAACATTCTAGATATTATTTGTCATATCATATGTCTAAATTGAACTGTTTTGGAATTGTCGATATTTGAAATTAAGATCAAATTAAAAAAAAAATTAAGCTGGCTGGTGTCAAACATTTACTGTCAGGTAACGACCTAACGCGTCAAAAAATGATTTATTGACGAAAACGTTTATTGCTGCATTTTGTGAAACTGCAATTTGAGCGTCATATCATAATGGTACATTTAACAGAAACTGAAAAAATCACTTTGTTAATGATGGTTGCTTACGGAGACCGTAAGAGAACACAACAGGAGATGTGGTATCTTTTTAGTGCAGAATATCCGAATCGAGAAACATATTATCCAATCTGTAGTTAGCAAAACATTAAAACGATTTAGACAATCAGGTCATGTTAAGAATCGTTCTAAACTGGACCTCCAAAAGTTAAAACAAGCGATGATAAAAAGTTAGATGTTTTATTGGAAATTACAGAAAATCCCGATACAGCCATTCGTCAGCTTTGTCTAGACCAAAACATAAGTAAAGGTACCTTAAATCGTATACTGAATGAAGAAAAATTGTATTCATAAAAACCCATTCTATTGCAAGAATTATCTGAAGATGACTACGACAGACGCATTGAATTTTGCAAACTCATGATGGAACAGATCAATAATGATCCTAACCTA
>CM032447.1:58286075-58495922 GCA_019049505.1 Pachyrhynchus sulphureomaculatus
TTCTCGACTTTCTGTTGTAGTAACCAATCAAGCAACAAACCATATTCCGAAATTTTATTTCGGAATATCGATTTAGTTTTTTAAAAAATTTTTGATCAGGACTTGAGATAAGGGGGGGAGGACGTCGATTTTTAGCAATTTTTACAAAGAAAAGCGCGCGCAATTATTACATCATACATATTTTTGAGCTTCTGTTTTCACAAGCTTTCATTTGACACCCCAGTCGATGACCTGGTAATTTTTTTTGTTCACTTCCGATTTCACCCCTTAGATACCAGATAAATTATCAAACGAAATGCACTCGTGATAATTTTCGCTCAATCTACACTGTATGAAGAATATTCCAGAATTTTTTAAAAATTTGAGAAAACCAATATATTTTGCTACCAGAAAATAATAATATATTAAAAATATAGTGTACAAAGAAGCTCTAACCAATTAACATAAGTGCCTAAATTACAAAAATAAAAACGTTTGAAAAAACAACGCTATGACGGGAACGAAGTCGCAGGCGGTTGCTAGTAACAAATATTAATCGCTTTAACAAGCAAAAAGAAGTATTATAAATTACAGAATACAAATAACACACCACAAAGTTGGAGCACAAATTGACAACTGCAAACCACCAATACAGTTTACAACAGGCTTTAATTCTTCTTTTTGGCTATTAAATCTTTGGAGAAAGTTCTCCATTTTTTCGTAAAATTACAGAATAATTTGCACTTAAATGAGGGGAAATGATCACACAGCTATTTTTAGTGTTCCGTACAGAACATTTATAAGATCACTTAGGAGTCCGTATGTCTGTCTGTCCGTCTGTCACACCCGATTTCCTCCGAAACTATTTGATGTAGAAAGTTGAAATTTGGTACTAATATAGAAATTGATGGCCTCATCAGAGCCGTGTAGTTTTAAAGTTAAATTTTGACTTAAGGGATTAGTTTTGGGGGTGAAATCGGAAGTGAAAAAAAAAAAATTTACTAGGTCATCGAGTCGGGTGTCAAATGTAAGCTTGTAAAAACACGAGTTCAAAAATATATATAATGTCTTACATGCGCACACTTTTCTTTGTATTATTTTGAAAGAATCGCGAAGAATCGCTGTCCCCCCCTCTATCTCGAAAAGTACTGATCCAAAAATGTTGAAAAAAATTCTGGAATATTCTCCACGGAGTGTAGATTGAACGAAAATTATCACGAGTGCATTACCTTTAATAATTTATCAAAAAACAAAAATTTCAAGGTCATCAGTTTTCAGTAAAGATCGGAATCAAAGTTTGTTGAAAACTCGTTTGGGATGTGTTTTATGAAGTCACTGATCATTTTATACCTCCGTAACAAAATTTTTTATTTCAGAAGCAATCAACGTACGGAACACTAATTGCGAAAGTTCATCCGGTTATTTTTTAATTTAAGCCTAAATTTTCCAATATAACTAAAGATATACAACCTATAAATCTGTTGTTTTGGTAACTTTTAGTTTTAATAATTGCATTGCGGTTAGCATGAATAATTTACTTATGATATATTATGATGAGAAACTACGAATCACAATAGCCAAAAAGACCCAGAATACACGTAGAACGACTGGATTTATTTGAATGTTTAGCAGAATAGCAAAATATTTAACTTGAAATGTTCACCTCAAAAGTCCAGGTAAACATACCCGTAAAAGATTTTTTTCAATCGGATTGGTAGTTTCAGAGAGCAAGCGGCCTTGCGCTCTCTCGTGGCAGTTTCTTTCCCCATCGCGTCAGCTCTATTTGTCACAACCTTATAAAATGTAGCCTACGTTCACCCCAAAGTCCAGCCTACATACCAGGACAAAAATTTTGTAAATCGGATTCTTAGGTTCAGCGATTACCTCGAAGAAAAATCCAAACTTTTATTGTATTATTATAGATTGTAGATAAAATTTTACCTCCATTTCAGAATGATGACCGAGAGGGACAAAAAAACCTTCTTTTATAAAAACCCTCTCTTATACTAAAATTTTACCAGTTGTTTCCAAAACTGGTGACAGAAGTTGAAGTTTTCCAAAAAAACCCTCTTTTAAACAAAATTTTACCCCTAATAAATACGTTTTGTCAGAAAACCGAACCCTCTTGGAAAGGTCATTCTCCGGAGCATCACCTCGTCAGCCCAGCTAATGTTGTGGCCCGGAATGTCTGAGAAACAATCACTTTAGTAACATAAAATCACTAGGATTTTTTTGATCTATTAATTTTAACCATTAGACAAGGCGAAATCGGCGCCATCGTTGGAAAAAATTTTCTAATTGAATTTTTTTTCATAACCTTCTCCAGGAGATGCCCTGAAAGAGGATCAACATGTTGCCGGGCGGTAACCTGGTCCGAATTTGTTTTTAAACAAATTTTTTTTAAACAAAGTCCGGAACAAGTTTTTTTAGGTAAATTGGACCATTTTGAACAAAAAATGTCTCTTGTGAATTTTCTCTAAAATGCGCCGTTTTCGAGATATCGGCGATTTTAGGTGCGAGAAAACGCGAAAATGGCCACTTTCACCTCCCAATATCGGGGTCAAAAATTAAAATTTTCAATGTTGCCAAGGGTCCAAATTAAAGTTTGAGATCTCCTCTACAAATTACCGTAGGAAATATTGCAATATCTTCATTTTTAAATATTGTTTTTTAACAGTTAACAAATTGCGTTCGAGCGCCCGCGGCTGCATCGAAACTGTATACATAGATATATACGCAACGCCCGTACGTAGGCGCACGGAACTGTATACGCACTGCGATGCTCTATAAAGCTTTGTTTCTTGATTTCTTATTAAAATTAATATATTTGAAAAGTATGTAAAAAATATTTATTTATTAAAGAGTAATTGTTATATCAAATTTAATTATTATAACAAATGAATATAAATAAAAATTCAATATTCGATTAGGATGGTAGAAGAATTAAAACAATTTTATGAAATATAACTTATATATATTTAATAGAATTTTCGTAAATATTTAAATTACACCCACACATGAGTATACAACTTACGTTGTTGCTTTTGCAATTACATGCATTAGTTTTACAATTTTTTGTACATTTACATTGCCTAATTAACGAATCTGGTATCGAATTTTTTAACATGAATTTGGGTAACAATTCACCTGTTTCTATAGTGTAACCAAATTCTGCTGCATCTAAATGTCGATACCGAGAATACAATGACATTTTCCATATGTACGTTTGTAGTGAAGCTCGTGAAATGTGCAATTTTAAAGCATCGGATGTACATGGAATTTTTTCCAAAATTAATACCCATCCCACAAGAACGTTCTAAAATTATTTGTCTAGCATTATCTGCTGTTTCTCCAGCTTTATTCAAAATTTTCAAATACAATTTTTCTAATGCATTGAATTCCATGGCATTTAATTGTAAGCCAGTACCAAGTGGGGTTAATGCATTTTGAGTATCTAAATCAAAGACTAAATCTAAAGCTTTATTTTTTAGTACCTACTTTACTAGTAGTATCACAGCCTGTAAACGCATGTAAAGCAGGCAAAACTTGACAAACTTGACTAGTTAAATATTCAGCAGCTACATTACAAGACAATAATCTTGGCTTCTGACCAACTACTTTAAAATACAATCCTGTACAACCAATTAATTTGAAAAAGCTCCAATAATGAATTGCTAATATAAAAACGTCGGTATCAACGGAATGAATTATTATTTCAGAATTATAAGGTAACATATATCGAGCATGACAAAATATCCTTGTATCAGCCTCTAAGTGATTGTTTTCTAACTCAATAATTTCATGTATATTATTTCCCTGTATACAATAGC
Source organism: Pachyrhynchus sulphureomaculatus (assembly GCA_019049505.1). Taxonomy (NCBI): domain Eukaryota; kingdom Metazoa; phylum Arthropoda; class Insecta; order Coleoptera; family Curculionidae; genus Pachyrhynchus; species Pachyrhynchus sulphureomaculatus. The sequence continues at coordinate 58,289,885 of CM032447.1, forward strand.
ACTTTTCAATGTTATAGAATCCACCTGATATTATTAATTGTTGAGTGTGACTTGTACTTATGTCATCTTTCCGACGATTAGCTGCTTGTTGAATTTTTTGAAATGATTCAAAATTTGGTTGTTGTACAACATCATCACACTTACCACAGAAAATGCACTTATGATCACATTTAATTCGTTTAATAGAAAAAGACATAATTACACATGTACATACTTGTAAGGGCGGAAAAGAAATGAATAAACTATTAAAGTGTCCGACTCTTATTTAAGCAATAGCATGTTTTGAACTTTTGCATGATACTTCACGTTACAGCGAGTTGCAGCGCGTATACAGTTCCGCGCGCCTACGTACGGGCGTTGCGTATATATCTATGTATACAGTTTCGATGCGGCCGCGGGCGCTCGAACGCAATTTGTTAACTGTTAAAAAACAATGTTTAAAAATAAAGATATTGCAATATTTCCTACGGTAATTTGTAGAAGAGATCTCAAACTTTAATTTGGACACTTGGCAACATTGAAAATTTTAATTTTTGACCCCAATATTGGGAGGTGAAAGTGGCCATTTTCGCGTTTTCTCGCACCTAAAATCGCCGATATCTCGAAAACGGCGCATTTTAGAGAAAATTCACAAGAGACATTTTTTTGTTCAAAATGGTCCAATTTACCTAAAAAAAACTTGTTCCGGGGCGAAAATTTCAATTTTTGGACTTTGTTTTAAAAAAAATTTGTTTAAACAAATTCGGACCAAGTTACCGCCCGGCAACATGTTGATCCTCTTTCAGGGGCATCTCCTGGAGAAGGTTATGAAAAAAAATTCAATTAGAAAATTTTTTCCAACGATGGCATGTAGAAGTTATAGAAACTTTAATATAGAATTGGTTGGCAATATTTTGACGTAAAATGTTTTAGGTGTGGTAGATATAGAGCGAATTGTAAAAGAGAGAGATGTAGCAACAGTAGATCGTTACATTTCTACTGTAGTCCAGTATATATTGGAAGATGAGCAAGCAAAAGTATTAGATACTAATTTTGTGAAAATATTTAGGTTAAGCCAACTAGCTGTTGAATTTTTATTGTTTTGTAAAAAATATTTGGACAACACTGTGGTTTTGCTTAAGAAAGAGCTTACTAAAAACAGAGAAGTATGAATAAGATATATTATAAACTGCACATCAGTACTTATAGTTATTTGTTTTAGGAAAACAAAGAACTTAAAATCTTTGTTAATGATCTTCAGTCACATATAGAGACAATAACCAGGCAACAAACTGTTGCAATTTTTAAATGTTCAATATGCTCTAAAGCATTTTCTTCAGAAGAGTATTTAAATGCTCACGTTAAAAGACGACACGAAAATATTGAGTCTTATAATGTTGAAACTGATAAATTAAACTTGGAAATTAAACAATTAAAAGAAAGATTGAACAACACAGAAAAATTATTGAAGGAGAAAGAAGAACAAAGTTGTGAAAAAACCTTGCAAGAGAATGATAGTTCTGGCTCTAGAATGAGTGAACTGTTAGAAAAATTCGAACAATTTAAAGAAAAAGTGGATTTTGAATTGAAAGAATTAAGAATGGAAAAGAAATTTTACGAGGATAACTATGGAAAATTGTTCGATATTATGATTCACAACAAGGAGAACGTCGAGCCAAAAAACGATACTAAAGAAATACCAAAGGCAGAAACTACCACACAAACAGATAAAACTGTTACATATGGAAAATGTGCAAAATAGAAATGTTGTGGAAATTCAAGAATATTTTTCTCTTGATGACAATACTACTAAAAAGGTTGAAGAAAATAATTTAGGGGAAATTGAAGAAAATTTTGAGGCTAAGATATCCACAACTTTGTCTGGAATTGAGCATCAAATGCAAGTTTTTTTACATAAATTAAATGAAATCGAACAGGTCAAATCTTTTACAGTTACTCAGCCAGATGTTACATTAGTTAATGAAATTGTAGATAGACTAAGAAATCAAAATGCTGTTGAAAATAGAGGTAACAATCTTGTTGAAGATAGATTGACGAGTGAAAATGTTGAAAATGAATTTAGAAGCGAAAACACTGTTGAAGAGAGTCTTAAAAATGAAAGTACTAAACCAAAGATAAGACCTAGGAGTAAATTTAGTCAACCCACTCAAAATACCATGAAGCCTGTTAGTAATGCTGAGAATTTAAAGTTAGCAATAAATAAACTAGAGCAGCAATGGATTGAAGAAGAAAAATCACCAAGCAAACACAGTACAGTACATTTTGTTAAGAGTAAAAATGCATTATCTGAGAATTATATGCCCAGAATTACAAATATTTTACCGGATACAAAAGTAACAGAAGATTTGAGTGATGTTAGTCAGTCAGAAGTGGACAGTCCATCAGAAACTGAAATAAGTGAATCTGAATCTCTCTCAGTTAAAGAAGAGGCAACAGTAATTAAATCACCGGTTTCTTCGAAGGAAACCCGATTTTCCACAAGGTAAAATTTAGTAAGTCACACACACACACACACACATATATATATATATATATATATATATATATATATATATATATATATATATATATATATATATATATATATATATATATACTGTAATTATATTGCACATATTTAATATAATGTTTAGGTAATATCAGGAAAGGAAATTATAAGAAATCAATTTTTATCAAATTTATTTTTACGAAAATGTCGAGAAATTTTCTTAAGCGGCATGGCTGTTGGTAAGCGTGATTCTTGTAACGGTTGTGTTCAAAATTTTAAACAGATACAACGCGCAGTTGTTTGTTGGTAGCTATCATACTGAAGGAAGCTCATGGAGATTCTGCACCAACATTCAAGACGATTTATTACTGGATAAATTAATTTAAACGTGGCCAAACGAGCATGGCAGATGCTTCACGTTCACGATTCCCGGTTTGGGTTTCTTCTGAAGAAATGGTTGATAAAATTCATGGAAGATTGTCGCATTGAACTTCGTGGGATTGCTGAGATGGTAGGCATCTCATATGAATGGGTATATAATGTCGTGTATGAAGTTCTAAAATTGAGAAAGCCGAATGTGCGATGAGTGCCCCATTTGTTTACTCCAAAAAAGTTGCAGGGTAATCTGAAGAACTTCTGGCGACGTTTTGTGACCGTAGGCGAAACATGGATCCACCATTACATCCCGGAGACAAAACGGCAGTGAAAACCGTGGTTTGGCGAAGGTAAAAGTGCGCCGAAAAAAGCGAAAACAATTTTATCAGCGGGAAAAATGATGGCAACTATTTTTTGGAACTGGGACAGGGTATTATCATGCATGACTATTTGGAAAAGGGTAAAACTGTGACTGGCTCTTCTTATGCAACGTTATTGGACAGTTTGCATAGTGAGTTGAAGCAGAAGCGACCAAGATTATTACGTCTGCTCACACATCGGCGTTGAAATGACACACAAGCTGAGCTTCCAAATAGTTCCCCACCTACTCTATTCCCCCGATTTGGCCCCAAATGACTTTTTTTTTGTTTTCTAACCTCAGAAATTGCTTTAGGGGAATTTTCGTTTAATAAAGGGTTTATTTGGGCTGTAAACGAGTATTATTTGCACTTCGAAACTATTTTTTTCTGTGGGATAAAAAAAACTGGAATGTCGCTGGACAAAATATATTGAGTTCAAAGGAAATTATGTTGAGAAAAGATTTTGGCTTTCGAAAAATGTTATTTACCTTGTTTTTTTATGAGACTTTTCATTCCACCCTTGTCCATCATTACTTTTTCTGTATTTCTATGAACCTAATTGCAAGATCAAATAAAAACTATATTATATTTGGCTTAGCATTATCATAGACTTTCAAATCATTAATACCTATAGACCTACTGCAGCAACAAATAATGCATAATATTTTCAAAGTTTATTGTGATATCAGTACTTTTTGTGCGGTGTATAGTTCAGGTTATTTCAATCTAATCTGATTTAAAGCTTAGAATAAGGTTCTTTTTAGTTTACAAAAATTATCATCCGACAAAGAAATTTTGAGACATCTAAATAAAGAAATAAAGGAAGTCGTATGTAGTAGAATACAAGAACTGGGAATTTCCAAGAGTTGGACTGGTATTCCTCAAAGATCTTTTGAAAGAAGTTTAGAAATTTTGAATCATCAAGCAACCCTTACCAAAAAAGTAAGTATTGGAAATTTATTTGTATTTCATTGATTAATAATTTAATCATTTTAGACATATTCGAATTTCGATTCGCTAAAAAAGAAAATTGATAGTAATGTAGAAAAACAATGTGCTAAGAAAACTAGAAGTAAGGTGAAATTAAAATCTACCATATCTGAAAAACCAAAGAAAGAAATCTCACAGAATATTGTTAAAATTTCATATAGACCAAAATCCAGCAAATCTGTTCTTAATCAAAAGTAAGTTTTGCATATTGTATAAAATTAAGAAATTCTACTGTTCGTCCCAAAGAAAATGGAAACAATCAGTATACCAAATTTGGAGTGATAAAAAAGAAATTGATAGTAATAGATAAATGAATTCTCACTATTTAACGATGGTTTCTGTTATGTTAATTAATATCTCGTTACTAAAACATAGAAAAAATAACCTAACTAACTAAGCAAAACAAAACAAGATAGTGAATGTTCTGATCGGCCGTAGTGTAGTGATAAGTCAAATAGCCAATAGTTATTAACGAGCCAACACGGATCCCTGACCAAGTCGGAGAGTTCGCCAGTCTTCTAGATCCCTTTTTAACCACCAATCCAGAGATTTACACTGTGGCCGTAAATCTACAGTTATTTTCTTTCGACCATAAACTGCTTTCGACATTGAGTATCCTACCAATCAGTGACAGAGAGGAGCGTAAACCGTGCAAGATTTGGCGCCACAAATCTGCTAATTGGGAAGAACTCGTGGAATTTTCCGAACTTTTCCTTGGTTAGACATTTGTTTTCGATTCGACGGCCCATCTGACTGCGCTAAGGAGGTTTCCGATGTTATTTTGGCTGGTATGGACACTTACATCTCTTTTTTGAAGAAATGCCCTTCCAACGGCAAGCCTTGGTTTGACCGAAAATGCCAAGAAGCTGTTGCTTCTAAACATCTTGCGTACCGACAACGGCATAAAAATCATAACGTCATAAATCGTAACATCTTTGTTCGTACCCGAACAGATGCAAACAAATTACCGACGAAACCAAGAAGGCACACAATCACGAACCAGAAACAAACTTCTTGCTTGCCTCAACAATTCCAGATCCTTTTGGTCGGTCGCTAAGATAGTTAGTCAAAATTTCACCAAATCCACTATACCACCACTCACACGGCCAGATAATTTTATTGCAACAACACCTGTTGAGAAAGTGAACTTGTTGACTGAATTCTGCTTCACATTCTGCTGTTGATTTCCAAGGAAAAACACCACCTACTATTCCCATCGTGTAGTCAAAGATGCCCGATACTGTCCTCAGACAGCTTATCATAAAACGTATTTTAATGAAACTAGACACCAAAAAAACTTCTGGCGCTGACGGAATATCTACCATAATTCTCAAAAATTGCGCGAGAGAACTAACACTAGTTTTCTGTAGACTTTTCAACCTATTCTACAGAAAGGGAATATTTCCTTTCTGCTCGAAATGTGCCACAGTTCAGCCAATACCCAAAAAGGTCATGGAAAAGCCGATCAATCAGCCTGTACTAAAATATCTTGAAGGATTCAATATTATTAGCGACCATCAATATGGCTTTCGTAAACAGAGATCAACAGGAGATCTTCTAACTTATGTAATACATGTTTGGAATAACGCAGTTGAACACTGTGGAAAATCACGAGCGGTTGCTCTTGATATATCCAAGGCATTCGACCGTGTTTAGCACGATGGATTGTTGGTTAAGCTACGCTCTTCTGGTATGTCTGAAAAGTTTGTTTATGGCTCTTAAGTTTCCTCAAAGAGCGTCTTTACGAGTGGCATGTTTCTTTCTAACACCTTCACTAACAACACCAGTGTGCCCCAGGGCTTCATACTGTCTCCTGCTCTTTTTCTTATTTACATTAACGATCTGCTGGAAAAGACCAGGAATCCAGTCTTTAGCTTTGCAGATACCAATATGCTCTTCATTTACTTTGAACGCTCGAACATCGGCTACTTATGCAAATATCTGCAGACAACAGGAGGTCGTTCAACTTAATAAAAACCTGAAAGAAATTCTGTCTTGGGGTGAGAGTACCCAAGTAGAATTTAACTCTACATAAACTCAGGCAACAGTTTTTTCTAAAAAAATTAACGTTGCTGAACCCGACATAATTATGTCGGGGCACTCAATTCCTCTAGCATTGTCACTCAATTTACTGGGCGTTAATTTGGGAGCAAATATGTTTCGGCATGAATATGCTGCAAGCATAGCAAAGAGAGCTTCTCAAAAACTGGGTATATTATTTCGAACTAGAAAACTTTACACACAACAACTATTAATTCTGTTCAAAGCTCAAATTCGATCAACGATGAAATACTGTTCCCATGTTTGGGGCTCTGCTCCCAAACATACACTGCATTTATTGGATTCTATTCAGAAGAGAGCTGGTCGCCTGATTGGAGACCCGGAACTGACCAGGAACTTTAATTCGTTGGAACATCGAAGAACGGTTGGCGACTATTCTATCTTTTCTACAAGTATTTTCATGGAAAGTGTTCGATGGTTGTAGCCCGCTTAATTCCTCCCAGAGCGGTGCATGTTAGAAATTTACATCCGTATGTGGTTCAGCTTGTTACTCCTCATACAACCCTTTTAAAGCAGTCTTTTATCATCTCATCCCTTTGGAATAATTTGCCCAGAACTGTGTTTCCGAATGAGTACAATTTACAATTATCCAAAACCAAGGTGAATTGCTTTTTCCGCACACATGTCGCTCTGTAGCGTTTTAGGGATTTCCCTGCAGCACGTGTGCTAGGCCCATAAAAAAATAGTCGCGGACCCTATTTTCCTTTTGTTAAAATATTTAAATTTTATAATTATCTAGATCTGAAATTCTAGCATTCAATATATTTCATATGGCTTAAAATAGGTCACGGACCGCTCCACATTGGGGCCAAATCGCAAAATCCTGGTCAAAAGTCGAAGGTATTGATATTTTGGTCTGAAAATGGCGGCTCCAATATGGCGGAGTTGTACAGAAGTACTTTTTTTAGCGATATTGGTTTTTTTCGTAGCACACGATGATTATTAGCTCAATTTTCTGTAAAAACAAAATGGTGGCGTCGAAATGACGGACTCAACTGTAAAAAAAATAATCCAGTACGTCGTAAATGGAGTTTTTTGTGCCTTAATAATGATCAATTTGGATTTTTCATGTATTGAAGGATCAAAAATATTAACGGATCGTATTATTCAAAAACACTTCAATCACTGACTGTTATTATCAACTTAAATACTTTCCTACAACTATTATTAAGATTATCGACTAAAATCTAATCACTATCGGACGAATTATCGGTATTAGTATCGCTATCATCGTCTGCGCATTGTATTGCGGAAGTTCTAAATTTATTGCTGGTAGCTGGAGCAATTCTATTGCATCAGACAAGAACGTCTTCGTGTTTTTCAAAGGCAATTTACGTAAACCGGAAATCACAGGGTCAGACGCTATTAAAAGTCTATGAAAAACAGCTTCCATAGTTTTTACCCTACTGCACTTTTGTGAATATTCTTCGCGGAATTTTTTTAACAGTTTGTTGTTGAATTCTTGGACTTCCTCCGATATTTGCCCTATTGGTAGCAGCAATGATTCAATAATTTTCAAGCCGTGAATTAAAATTTTGTAGACAGTGGTGGGCCAGACTGTAATCTTCGAATCGAGATTCATTTATGTCAAGCCGGAAGAAATAACCTACAAAATGATGTGAAAACGATCTATAATATGTTGGTCGATTCCCGTTATCGAAGCTGAGACGATTGAATTCTGAAAAAAGTGTCGACCAGTGTTTCCATCGTTGATACTGCCATAATCTTGTTTAGGTGCGTCTACTAATAATCCCAGTTGTAGACGGAAACATTGCTGTATATCTTTTTTTCTGGATTCGATTTTATTTTTGTCATCTTTCCTAGCTTACCATCTTTGGATTTCTAATTTATAGGATAAATGCAAAAGACATTAAAAAAAAAAATGAATCCATACATGCAGGGGAAGAGAGACCAAATTGTAAATTGTCATTGTTCAACTGTTTCTTCAATATTGCATCAATGTCATTAAATTCTTTGGAACTTCATGAACAAATGTAGCATCGTTGAGCTGAAGAAGTATCTGTTAACGAATTATAAACTTTTCTATCCACCATTGTCAAAACTAGTGTATAATTTATGTTGATCTTTCTCCCATCTACAACTGTTTGGAAAAGTTTCAGGTTTTTTTCTTGTTCTTTAACGCAAGCTACTACGTTTCTCGTGGAATCAACAGTTTCGCGCTTGAATTCACTTTTGATTGGTCTGCAATATCTAGGGAAGAAGGGTCGCGGATTTTTCCACACAATTACATTAGTGTCTGATACGAGTTGCAATGGTACCAGGGAAGTGAAAAATATCTTTGCGTCTGCTTTATTTTCGTCGTCATTATCAAGAATTTGTTTAAAAGTGCTTTGCCCCGAAGTTCCATCGCACCCCCATTTACATACCAGTTTTAAAGAACGAACTTCATTTGACGAAAAGCTTGTAATAACGTCTAATTGTGTTAATAAAATACGATCTTCTGTGTGATCAAGTAATGCCTGTAATTTGACTTGAGCGCGACATTCCGTTACTATGATTTCCAATTTGATTGGGGTAACACTTTTTGGTTTCGCTTCTTGAACTTTTTTTACGATGGATACATTGTATACCACAATACTGACTCCTGGATTATTTATCTTCAATCAATAAAGAGAGAGCGGCATCACTTGAAATCATTTTTTCGGGTTGGTTCATTAACGATTTTCTGTACCTTGAAGCTTTTGTGGGCGTTCCGGACAAAACGTCCTGCACCACTTTCGCTGCATCCAATTTTCCGTCTGCTCGAAGTAGCATTTGTGCGAAATCCAACACATCATATCTGAGCTCCTGACGAATTTTTTCTGTCTTTCTCCTTTTAGTCCGTTCACTCGATCATTGGAAAGTCAGCGATAGACGGCCGAAACTCTAATCATTAGACAGACCTGCTAATGAATTTTCGTCTGGGAAAGATACCATGACGTTCAGCGAATCTGCGTACTTTTCAAAGAATATTTTTTCCATTTTATGGATTTGCTTCAACTTTTCTCGGAATTTTGGTATCAATTTTTCGAGATCCGTTTTGATAGTTTCGGGTAGCTTATAAGGGCTGTGAAATTTTTTCACAGATAGATTTTTGTCGCTAGTTTCATAGCACTCATTATTGTTGGCTAGTTGTCCTTTTATCAAAATGAATAAATCTTTTCTCGACAGAGTAACTTCTCTACCATCTTGCTTGGTTCCTGAAACGTTACGTCAACAAAAACATCAGAAACAATTCATAAAAAACTTGCAACATTTTTTTAAACGTGTCAAATATTTTCAATAATCCTTATTGTTTCCGTTTAATTTTAATTATTCAGATTATCCTTTATCAAATTTATTTATATCCAGATTCCCAGATGTTTTCCCAAAAATTCAAATTTCTTATAATTCTTCATATTTCAAAAATATTTTTTAACTCCCTCCTCTCGAAATTTCCGTCCCTACAAAAACAAGTAACCACACGCAAACAAAAAATAACGAGAAGTTTCTGTTTCCATTAACTATAAATTTTAAGTTATATTATGGACGAATGCCTTATGCGCGCGATTCGAAACAAATTTTTATAATTTTCCACAAAACCTTGTACATCAGCCAAATATGCAGCTATCTGCAGCTAGTTTTTTAATATGTTTTAGAAAAATCTATTTCGAATATTAGGGTTGAAATTTCTTGTTGGGGACTTGTGGGGGTTTTTTACTTATTGCATTATACGAGGCTGGTTTGAAAAGTCCGTGCAAAAATAAAAACTACTTATGTGTTTGGGGTAAATCTTTTTTATTTTTCGACATAGTCTCCTTTTAGGCTTATACACTTCGTCCAACGATGTTCTAGTTTGTTGATCCCTTCCGAATAATAGGATTTGTCCAAGTCTGCAAAATATCCATTAGTGTCTGCAATCACCTCCTCGTTTGAATAAAATCTTTGTCCCGCCAGCCATTTCTTCAAATTGGGGAACAAATAGTAGTCCGAGGGAGCCAAGTCTGGAGAATAGGGGGGATGTGAAACGAGTTGGAATCCTATTTCCATTAATTTTGCAACCACAACTGCTGAGGTGTGTGCTGGTGCGTTGTCGTGATGGAAAAGGACTTTCTTGTGGGCCAATCGCGGGCGTTTTTCTTGCAGCTCGGTTTTCAAACGGTCCAATAACGATGAATAATATTCACCTGTAATAGTTTTACCCTTTTCCAGATAGTCGATAAGGATTATCACTTGCGAATCCCAAAAGACAGTCGCCATAACCTTTCCGGCCGAAGGAACGGTCTTCGCCTTTTTTGGTGCAGATTCCCCCTTGGTAACCCATTGTTTAGATTGTTGTTTGGTCTCAGGAGTATAGTAATGTATCCATGTTTCATCCACAGTGACGAAACGACGCTTAAAGTCCTCCACAGCACTAGCAATCTCACGCACCTTAACTCTTCCGTCATCGATCACCACATCATGGATTTGATCAATGATTTCTGGAGTCGTAACCTCCACAGGCCGTCCAGAACATTCAGCGTCACTTGTGCCCATATGGCCAGTCCGAAAATTTTGAACCCACTTATAAACTGTTCTAATCGAAGGTGCAGAGTCACCATAATGTTTATCAAGCTTCTCTTTAGTCTCCTGAGGCGTTTTGCCTTTCATAAAGTAATGTTTAATCACCACACGAAATTCTTTTTCGTCCATTTCTTGAAAATCACTCGACTTCCTTGATTCACACGAATGCCAAACACAAAGAAATAGACCAATATGGCTGAAACTTGGTGTGCGTTCATTCAAGAGATGCTACTAACTAAACATGACCTTGATACGCGCCGGTGGTGCTATCTCTCGGACTTTGCACGGACTTTTCAAACCAGCCTCGTACATCGGCAATTATTACAACGCGCATTCCATAATTTGTTACACATTTAGCAATGATGGATATTTTATTTCATGATTAAAAAAAATGTTACGGATATAAAAATAGTACTTACGATCAGGAGGGCAGTCCATTTTTCAGAATCATAATCGGTTGAAAATAAAGAAAAATATGCACTTTCTAGCATGACCTTTTTTTTCAACATAACAGTCGTACGATGTTGCACCCGAGACGTTCAGTATGAAAATGATCTGCCGAGGTAGGTGCAAATACTTGCGCTTCATCGTGGGTGGCATACAATGCTAGATACCTCATTAGAACTATTCAGACCATTAAAGGTCGATATATCACAACTTGATTAATCGGCTTTTGACCAGCATTTTGCGCTTTGGCCCCAATGTGCGCTCTAACTAACCAACATCCTAATACGGATTTGGATATTTGCCATTTTGTCTGTTTATTGTTATTATCGCAGTCAGGTTTTTAATGACTGCTTATTTCATTTTTTGAGTTAATTATATTTGTAAGATGAGTATCCAGTTTTATCATTGTATTGGTTTTTTATTTGAAATTTTCATAAAAAGACAACTTGTTAGTTTTGGCCTCGGTTGTATTGCATGTTTGATATAACACTTAGTGCAGGTGGGTCATAACAAATTGTTCAAGCATTTTTTTTACGGAGTCCAATTGATAGTTTAGACGCCTTGCTAAATTACCATTATCTATGTCACGTGTGGACGCCCTGTATATTTTTTAGTGTTCCATACGGAACACTTATAAGATGACTTCGGTGTCTGTCTGTCCCGTCTGTCTGTTTTTCACACCCGATTATCTCCGAAACTATGTGTCATAGGAAGTTGAAATTTGGTAATAATATAGGAATTGATGGCCTCTTTGGAGCCATGTAGTTTTGAAATTTAAAGTTTGACATAAGGGGTTAGTTTTGGGGGGTGAAATCGGAACTGAAAAAAAATTTTTTTACTAGGTCATCGAGTGTGGTGTCAAATGAAAGCTTGTGAAAACATGAGTAAGAAATATACATATAATGTAATACTTGCGCTCACTTTTCTTTGTATCATTTTAAAAAAATCGCGAGAAATCGCTATCCCCCCCTTATCTCGAAAAGTACTGATCAAAAAATTTTGAAAAAATTCTGTAATATTCTCCACGGGGTGTAGATTGAACGAAAATTATCACCATTACACTACCTTTAATAATTTATCTGGTATATAAAAAACAAAAATTTCAAGGTCATTAGTTTTCAGTAAAGATTGGAAACAAACTTTGTTGAAAACTCATTTGGGGTGTGTTTTATGAAGTCACTAATCATTTTTTATTTGAAAAGCAATCAACGTACGGAACACTAATTGCGCAAGTTTAACTTGCACTTGACCGGGTATTCGTTATAAAATTATATTTCTATATAGATACCGTGGAAGGCTTTCTCTTTTACTCAATTTTAAAATATATTGATGTTAAGGCCTCTTCAACTCTATCTAACAGGCGTTGAAGGTCTTCGATCTTGTTACTCAAGATAACAGTATCGTCCGCATATCTGACTGTGTTAATGAACTCTCCATTCGCCCTCACTTCATGTGGTTGTTCATATAAAGCTGTTTTGAATATTTTGTCGGAGTAACGGTTAAACAGCAAGGGCGAAAGCATGCAGCCCTGTCTCTCTCCTCGTTGAACGGCAACATCCTCTGACTTGATCCCTCCAAATTTCACCGATGCCGTTTGTCTCCAATACAGATTCCTGATTATGCTGATGTTTCTGTTGTCAACTCCTGTATGCTGTAGTATTTCGATTAATTGTGTATGCTTTGCTCTATCGAAAGACAAACACATTCCGGCGTTGGCCTATACACTTCTGGAGCAAAACATTCAAAGCAAAGCGTGCCTCTCGTGTTCCAAGGTTATTTCCGAATTGTCAGTTGTCCAGATTTTCTTCGCACTTTCTTCTGATTCTGTCATGAATGATTCTAAGGAACACTTTCAAGGTATGACACATCAAGCTTATCAGTCGATAGTCATTACAGCATCTTGCTCTTTGTTTCTTCGGAATGGGTACGAACACTGATTTTAGCCAGTCGTCAGGAAATTCGCCGGTGGCATAAATATCATTGAACAGTTTTACAAGTAACTGAATATTATCTTCCGCGATCATTTTAAGGAGCTCAGAGGGAATGCCGTTGGGTCCAACAGTTTTTTTTGATTTGGCCAATTTTATAGCATATACGACTTAAGATTTCATTATATCAGGGTCCTCGTCTTGTTGTCCATGTTTGTTGTTGTCCGACCAATAACAGTATACAAATATCAAAATATCAGAAATAGTGGGTCATAAAATTGGCTGGCTGTAATAGACGCCGTTGTCGATCATTAAGCAACAGTAGTTTCAGATTTCCAGAGATTTCGGACGGCGTGAAGCAGCGACTAAAGTCGCTGTTTTAAAAGAAGCTGTGACTTATAGATCGCCGTCGCAGGTATACCTGTGACCTAAAAGTCGCTATTAAGTTCATCTCTAGTATGCATGTCCCTTCTCGACAGACTCATCTGCCCACTTTTTCTATTAAGAGCCCAAAGAACTAACTGCTTTAGTAATAGTTTTGTAACAAGGTCATGCCAGCTTGCTAACGAGTATCCTAGTCTTGATTTCTTAACCTAACCAAGGTAGTGAAAGCTAATATGGAGTTATTTTTAAGTTTACATTGACCACTGATATATTTCTTATTGTAGACCAGTATTTTCTTTTTAGAAATTCAAACATCAGTCCAAAGCGTCAAACGGTGGAAATAAAAAATCGAGCTTTGTATGAAACAGATACTGAAAGCGAAAAAAATTTCAAAACGTCTTTTCAGAAAATTGTTGCAAATAAATCTGAACCTCATCAAATGTATTCAAACGTGGTAAACGAATTCAAATCATTACCAACAGTCAACTTACAAACAGTGGAGAATTCCGACACTGATGATTTAAATAAAAAGGAGGATTTTCAGAAGGGAGTTCTAAAAAGTTTTCCTTCTGCAGGATCATTGTCTAAAAAAAGAAAGTTTTATTTGATTTAGACAGCGATACGAGTAAAAAGCAAGACTTTCCAGTCATTCAGAAAGCTGAAGGGAGTACTACAAGTATTGCTAGTTCTATATTGGAACATAGTGTTAAAGATAAAGGAGATTTGATAAAACCAAATAATGAATTCGAAAAAAATAATAACGAAAATAAAAGTAGTGATACGAAAGAGCACAAAGACGAAGAAAAAGATATAAATGATTTATCTGATTTTGATTTTAGCGACTTATAGATGTAAGTTGTGTAGTATGCGCTTACATCTTTTTCCGTACAATTACCTTAAAAAAATCTGCTTCACATTAGCATGGCGAATTCTTTGTTTATTTTTCTATATTTATTTTTTCTTCTATACTATTTACTATTATAGATGTTTATGTAAAAAAAAAACTCAGTAAGTATATCAGTAAGATAAATACATTATATTTTAAACAAATAGTCGAATAGTATTATGGAAACTAGGTGAGTGAACAGTATTATGAAGACTAGTAGAGTTTGCTCTCTTGGCTACCTTACTGCTATTTATTCTAGCAGACAGGGAGCCCCCTACCACCTTTAAGAGGCTATACCAGTGTAACTACTTAAAAATAAGGATATTTATCGACAATTTTTTTAAAGAAAACTACTGCATCAAATATTTTAAAATGTTGCTATTTATTATTTGTTTACAAATATATACAAACATATTGAAATTTACAGGACTTATGCCCCAGTAACGGGACAAGTGAAAACAAAGTAGCTCCACTGCTGTCGTGATTGGCGCCTTCACATCAAAAAAACAAAACGATCATTAAAATAGTATAATTTTTTTCGTACCATCAACCATGGACTTTAAAAAATATAAGAATGATGGCGTTTAGAAAAAAAAGTATAAAATTTTCGTCGTTTTGTGCATGCTAAATTGACATTTTTGGTCCAATCAAAAAATCCATGGTTCATGGTATGACAAAACATGTCCTTAACATGCAAAAAAAAACTTAAGTCGATACAATAAATTGTTTCCGAGTTATAACTGCAGCAATTTTTAAAAATGCAATTTAGAGAAAAACGCATTTAAAGAATGACTAACGTGTAACACATAAATAATGATCTCATGTCACGTACCTACCTTTGTGACTATTTTGAGTTCACTGAAGTATTAGAAATTTAACTTTCACTTACGTGATGACGCCACGGCATTGTAATTTTAATACCTGCTCCAGTTCGCGTTACGCTTCCAAAAACGAGATTATGGCTCCCCGAGCAGCTGAGCCTGGCGACAGCTGTATTTTCTAAAATAAACATAGGCCGACTTTGATACTTCGACGATTCTTATTCTATTTATTTTGAAATGATCAGGCTGGCATAGCCTCTTAGGGTAATCATGAAAGTTGCGGTAGCTATAGTTCTGTGACATAATCTAAAATGTTACTATTCTTATTTGGAAAATTACAAATTGTTATTTACCTATGCCTTAAAATAATACGAATAGATTGAAAATAACTTCGTTAGCTATAAAAAAATTTCTAGCTGTAAACAAGTAATATCAAATTAATTTATATACTTTATAATTTCTCTGCTTTACATTTTGAAATCTAGTCATTTCATTGATTACTTTTTTAGTTTATCGACATTTAAGAGTTATTGTCATATAAGATTCGGTGGTTCTTGGGATTAGATCATGTCAAATTGAAGCAACTGAATCAATCACATTCTATGTTCGAATTTTGAAAAGTAAAGATGTCTGAAGATATCTCGTGCAGTCATAAGCGAAATATCAGACAGTTATAGCCTGTTCCAAAATATAAGATCCTGATTTTTGCCGTTTTAAAGTGGGCGGTATAAAAATACTGACCTTTTGTTTATGATAGGTTGCAGAGATGGACTTAAAAAATTTATTTATTAATGCAAATAAATAAAGTTATTGGAGATGTTTATTTATAGATGCATGTAAAAACAAATGGATAAGAAGTACAAATATACACTTTGAATGAATGGAGTTTACAAGAGGGGACATATTGTATAAATAAAAATATATTTTAACTTAAGCCTAATTCGGTTTCACTATCACTGTCATCAGCTGAGGTAATTATCAGTGGTTTTATATATTATTTACATAAATATATGAATCTTCAACTTGAACAACGTGCTGAATGGAATTCTTTCAGCTTTTACAAGGTATATCATTTATAACTTTTTTTACTAATTCAACCACTGACACCACTTAAACTATGAGAAACATTTTGTGCCCTTATTTTCGATTTAAGTTGATGCCAAATATGTTCAATTGGATTAAACATACAATAATACGGAGGAAGCCGCAAAACAGTGTCCCATTTTCTCAGCCATACCATCACAAACATATTTCTTTTTCAATTTATAGTCTTTCAAAACTTCCAAAAGACCACTTTTTTTATAACTAAAGTCAAAATAAATGTCATTTTCTAACATATATCCCTGTATTTCCGATTTGGTGTTGACTGCATTAGAAACTTTATTTAGTATTCGACTATGGTAACTTGCATTGTCCATAACTATAACACTCTGTTCGTGAACATTTGGCAAAAGGGAAGTCTGAAACCAATTTTCAAAAACTTCTGTGGTCGTGTCTTCGTGATAGTCCAAACTAGAATCTTTTATGTTTTTTGCAGATACATTTGAAACCCAGCCAGATTCAGCATGCAAAATGGTTATTAGTTTACGTTCATTTGAGGGTGCGTTAGTCTGACATTTTGTACTGCTGTCAACCCACCCTTTTTGCACAGTGTCATGGGTATCGAACCACGTTTCGCCAAGGTAAATTATTGGCGAATTCGCTGATCGATACTTTTTAATTTCTTGTAAAAAGTATGTCTCAAGATTCGTAATCTTTGTGACCCATCACTACTTGCCTTTTGTTGATTTTTCGGGACGTGAATCCCATTCTTAAGAGAATTCTGTGAAGGGTTGATCGGCCACAATGTATATTGGTCTCGTCCTGCACCAGTCTTAATTTTATTTTGTCTAGTGTCGGCACGAACTGTTTTTCATACATAGAATATATTTTTCTCCTGATGACATCTTTTTCACAATCGTCTACATGATGCAGAAAATCTTTCCGTTTTTTCGTGTTCCTTAGTGATGGTTTTCCTACAATTCCCTTAATCGTAGAAATTGGGGTTTTTATTAGTTCACTGGTTTCTTGTAAAGCACTTTGTTTATTCAATTTTTTTTTACCAAACTGTCGTAAACATTTTTCACTATTTGTTTAGCGTCAAGTGATAAATGCTCTTGCGATTGCCACTATTGCAATTGCACATAATTAAAATAGAACTGTTACGTTATAAGTTGTAAGTAAAACTAAAAATAAAAATAATAAAAAGTATCTTTCGAATCATAATGGGGACCTGTGGTCATTAGGCCTATATTATCAGATACTTAAAGGGCTCCAAACCGGGTTGCCAGGTAGCAAATATATAGGTAAAAATCGATCCAATATGATTGCAGGTGCAAGTGAGCGCGTTATACACAGCAGGTAAAATAATAATACGTTTATCATAATACCTGGCAACTATGCACAAAACCATATTAGGGTCGTTTATTGCCCCATTGAAAAAGCAAAAAGGCAGGATCTTATATCTTGGGATTTACCATACTCCACTTCGACACGCTTCAATCGCAAGAACAGTTTTTTTCTCGGCTAACCAAAGCCATGAAACTTTCCGTTCCAAATTATTGTTACACTCCAAATCTAAATTTAGAAACGCTGGTTTTGACACAAAGTTGCAAATAATCCGCCATAATTTATTAATTGTTACAATTTCGACAAGATATATTTATTTAGGATTATAGAGAATAATACATTTTATACTTTTTAATTTTTATTTGTTTAATTTCTAATAAGTATGTACATAAATATTTTTATGCATTGCCTTTCTTCTTACCCAAATGCCCTGTTTCGAAATAACTATTTTTATTTTATTTATGTATTTTGACAAAATATTATACGAAATTTTATACTCTTTTGAGATATAATAGCACCAGCCATAAAAAATTATTTCATTGTATCACAAAATGTATTGCCGCATATTAAAATGGCACCGTCTTTGAGTATTATTAATCGGACAGATTGGGACCTTTAAGTTAAACTTAATTTGTTGTTTTTTTTTACAAAATTACCGTAAAAAAGTGTATTATTGACATCCATGCTGTCTCATATAAGAATGATCAGCATTTCCTCCTACAATCTGCACTAGAATCAATAATACGTTTAGGTTTTTTTTTTCGATACTATATATAACTGAGATCTTAAACCTATCGCTGTAGAATGGCACACGCAAATGCGAACATAGTAACACTAAGATAAATTGACTTATGTCTATGTTCATAGTAAA
Source organism: Pachyrhynchus sulphureomaculatus (assembly GCA_019049505.1). Classification (NCBI taxonomy): domain Eukaryota; kingdom Metazoa; phylum Arthropoda; class Insecta; order Coleoptera; family Curculionidae; genus Pachyrhynchus; species Pachyrhynchus sulphureomaculatus. Next base: position 58,308,425 of record CM032447.1, read on the forward strand.
GCGTAAGTCAAAGTCGACGTCTTTTCGGACAGTTTAGTGCTTGTGCCAGTGTTACAACTGCTTAAAGACTGATGTTCTAACGTATTCGCCATTTTACTTTTTGATTAATTTTCCCAAAATTTAAAAAAAGGATACCCCAAGTTAGGTTACAACTTTTTTAAAGAATGGTAAACAATTTTATTTAAATTGTTAAGTCTATAAACGTCGCAAACCAAAAAGGGCGTGCATCATTAGCTTGCTTCAATAATTAAACAGTAATTTCTTAGATTCTTAGAAGGAGAATAAGTTGCCGAGTCCCTTGGGGCACCATTTCTTGGAATTATTTTTTAATAACCAGGATATTTAATTTGAAAAATAAATAAAATGGTGGATGTGTCACGTCGTCATGATCTTAAGCAGTGATACATTCGCCACTTTATTTTTTGATTAGTTTTATTTTTTTAAATTATGCCTGCAAACATTGGAAACTAAATATATGTTTGTAAACCTTAATAATTTAACAATAATTTTCATTTAAAAATAAGTTTTTATATTGTTGCATCAAAGTCTAAAAACATTTCGTATAATTGACTCATCTAGATAAATTATATCATGTAGACCCATAATATAAATTGTCAAATATTCCTATTATTGAAACTAAATAATTTAAACGAAAAACGCTAATTTTAATTCTTAAGCGGGTTTCTTCACTGGCCTTTTTTTCTTGTCTTCCTCTTTGGTTCCAGCCACAGCTGTTGCTTGAGGACTTGAGACAGCTAATCCTCCTTTCCCTACAATAGCTGTACCTCTAGGTGCCGATCCTGCAACACCACCAGGTCCTGCTATGGCTGTGGCTTGTGGTCCCGCTTGGGCCATGCTGGGTTCAGGTCCTTTGTCAGCTGGTTGTTGTTGACCAGGCGTGGCTGAAAGTTGATAAAATTATTTAATATAAAACGCAGTTGTGTTTTTTCGCGTTTGTCCCGCTACGGTGAGATATTCGAACCTAACAATAGCTCAAAATAGCATATTGAGGTTAGAATATGTCACAAACTTGTCAAGATTTGTTAAGAGTTTGGTCTACCTTTACGTGGCAAAGTTTAGAATTTATATTTTTGCGTAATTTTCAGAAAATTTGGCAACATGAATTCGAAGAAGCCTTCGTTGTTTTTTTAAAGGTGTTTCCAGCGAGTTAAATCTTAGTAACGCAGGATTGCCTGTTTTCTGCGCCTATTATCACACATAGCTATTACGACGATCTGCTAAATTTATGTTGGGTACTGCGAGGATTATATTTATTTAATAATATCGCCGCGGTATTATGAACTTGCTATTTATATGTAGTTTTTCTTAATGGTATAATTGGTTTATTTACGAAAAATTAAACGATGAATCACAAAATTGTTACTTCCTCCAGTAAAAAATTGTGTAAACCACTGTTCATTTTACCGCTTGCATGCTCTAAGAATATAAAAATTCTATATTTAGTGTTCCACACGGAACACTTATAAGATCACTTCGGTGTCTGTTCGTCGGCCTGTCCGTCTGTCACACCCGATTTTCCCCGAAACTATTTGATAAAGTTGAAATTTGGCACTAATTTAGGAATTGACGGCCTCATCAGGGCCGTGTAGTTTTGAAAATTCAATTTTGACTTAAGGGGTTAGTTTTGGGGGGTGAAATTGGCAGTGAAAAAAAATTTTTTACCAGATCATCGAATGGGGTGTCAGATGAAAGCAAGTTCAAAATATATATATGTAATGTAATACTTGCGCACACTTTTCTTTGTATTATTTTTAAAAAATTGCGAAAAATCGCTGCCCCCCTTATCTGGCAAAGTACTGATCAAAAAATTTTGAAAAAATTCTGGAATATTTTTCACAGGATGTAGATTGAACGAAAATTATCACGAGTGCATTAATAATTTACTTGATATATAAAAAAACAAAAATTTCAAGGTTATCAGTTTTCTGTAAAGATCAGGAAAAAACTTTGTTGAAAACTCATTTGGGGGGTGTTTTATAAAGTCATTGATCATTTTATACCTCCGTAACAAATTTTTTATGTTAAAAGCATTCAATTTACGGAATACTAATTGCGCAAATTCGACTTGCATTTGGCCGGTTTTTTTTAGAATATGTAAAAGACAAATTCAAAATTTTAATTTGTGAGGCTTATAGTCTAGTAATGTTAAAACTATACAGCACAATTTTTTTGTCAATACTTTTATGGGAATTTTTAAAATTTGTCATTCATAGTTTTTCAAATTGATGGGAACGAAACTTTGAGTTTTTCTTATTCTCAGACAATATTCTAAAAGATTATAATTTTTGTATCCCCACAGTAGTAAAGTCCCCTGAATATGCAAATTTTTAACTGGAATATTACTTAAAATTAATTATTATGTAAATAAGTACTTACACTTGTTTACGCAAGTTGCTTCAGCTCTTCCGTTTGACAGATATCCTAATTTTTTTTTTGACTGGTGAAATCAAACGCGAGCGTGTCATAGGCAACGTTGTCAAATTACTTAGGCGTTTTTTACGTAATTAAGGTGCTCTTTTTTCGTATTTTTATTTTTCATATCAACTGTATATATCTTAAAGTACTTAATTTACATGCGGCTAGAATGATATTTGCCTTATATTTCTGTCTGATATTTCTTTTGAGATTTCGTATTAACGGAAATATTTCCCTGATTTTTTGAATTGCTTCATTCTAAACTCTAATCTGCAAATTGCCCCCTGCACGATAAGATTTTATGCTTCATAAAAAGAAAAACGGATAGAAAACTCTTAGCAGGCTCGAGATAAAAGTAATATTGGATTTTTTTCTCTCTCATGCGTTTACCTGACAAATACGTGCCAGACAAGGATTTCTGTTATGTAAGACAATGATAAACCTTTCAATAATAAAATCTCTAAACCATATATATAAATAGAACAGTCACTCAAGTAAGAACGTGACCGCTCCTATTCTTGAAAAAATATATTTCGGGAAAATTTTTTGCCATCAATATATTCTTTGGTCTGCTAACAACGGCGCAATTACCTTAGTAATTTGTCCAATCGCCTTCTGCATCAATAATCGCCTAGAGATTTTCTGCATACTCGCATATTTTTAGAATCTCGCGAGACAACTGAGTCAAAGTCCTCAGAGTCTTTTCTTTGAGTTTTCTCTTTACAAGGGACCAAACTTTTTCAATAGGGTTGACGTCCGGCGATTATGAGGGCCACTAGTATCTTATCGTAGAAACAAACGAGCCGCTTCACGACGTGATTTTCGCTCAGCAAAGGTTTCTTCAATGTGCTTCGGAATTTGACATCATGAGCACGAAGATGTTGTCAAATGATCTCATGGGACACATTCAAACCCAATTTTCTTAATTTTGCCGCTCCTTGACGCAGCGTCGATTTCGGGTCCCGCGAAAACAGAGATACGATTTGTTTTTCGACTTTCGGAGTGATCTTGCCTACTGAGACATGTTTCGGCAAGTCGTTGACATTTTTCGTCTCGTTAAAATGATTTACCCACTTCTTCACAAACGATACTGACTTTTTAATAATATTTAGCAGCTGCGTAATGTGTCATTTTAGGCCCCTTTGGATGGGAACAAAGAAAAACTGCCTCGAAACGACGCGCAAACAAGTGACTCATTTTGGATTTTACGTGATTTCGACAAAAGTTCGGAATTGACTGATACTTTTACTAAAATGCTTCGTAGATAAAGGTTCCTTTACCGATTTTGTGTTTAATCGTTAGTCTCGCACCTACCAAAAAATAAATTAGCGCGGACACGTTCTTACTTAACAGACTGTACCATCTTTTGTGCGCGCCGTTTTAGTTGTTGCCGCTCATCCAGCGATTCTCTGGCTCGCCATTAAGTAGTTGACCAAAATTTCCACGGAGTTATCAGGTTTTTTTTCGGACTACAGTTTTACTTTCTGGATGTTTATGTAATAATAATAATTAAAACATGTATACTTAAACAATGATCTCGCATCAACTAAAAAATAATTTTCGGGTACCGACATTGCGCCTGTATTTGTTGCTAATATAGTCAGTTGATAACGTTTATCGTAACTCATAATACCCTAAAATAGGAACTTACTACTTTCACTTTCTTCTGCTTTTAAACTTCCTCTTAAATTATTGGGAGCATCAAATGAAGCATCCACAACAATCGCATCGTTTTCGTAATCATCTCTGAAATTAAATAAACCTGGTACCGTATTTGGAGTGAATCTAAACTGTCCAATTAATTGAGGTTGCCCGATTGCGTCTCTGGAAGTGATTCCTTGGATATTTTGAAGATTAGTGCCAAGATCTCCTTTGTGGAGTTAAAGGATAGTATTGACCATAAAATAAATGAGGCGAAGTCGCCGGATACTCTGCTGTTCTAAAATATTGTTGAATAGTTCTTAGAGCACCATCATTCTCTTGTTGGTTGGGCTGCTGAGGTTGTGATTCAGTTTGCTTAGGCTGTGATTCGATTTGTTTGGGTTGTGATTCTTTTTGTTGAGGTTGCGATGCGGGTTGTTGAGCTTGTGAATCTAATTGTTGGGGGTTTGTCGGAGAATTGCGTTGAATTAAAGTTGGAACGGGAACCTAAAAATATTAGTTTAGTGGGAGTAATGTTGATTTAAAAGTGCCGCTCTGCAGTTGTGAACATTTCTTTATTGAATTAAATATAAACTAATAGTTGATTCCTTTAATATTTAAAACTCCTTAAATTAATTTTAGTGAGCTCTTTCTTTTCCCCGTCGCTAAATAAAAGAAACACTTACAGGCGATATGTTTTCCGGTCCTGTTGACAAAATTTGCGATGGCTCTTGACCGAAAGTTTGTAAGAACTTCGGAGGGTTTTCAGGAAAAGGTTGCACATTAGTGTACCTAAAAGCTGGAAACTGAGGTTGAATTTGAGACTGGAATTCTTCAAAAGGATAATTGTATATATTGTTTCCGTTTAATACGAAAAAAAACGCTGTCCAGGCTGTAGACTTGTAGTATCCGGGATGAACTGGGGTATTTGACCTTTTTCAACATTAACGTTTTGTTCTGGCTGATTTGATTCGGTAAATGTTTCAAGTTTTTCTGGTTTCTTTTTTGGTTTAGCAACTGGTTTAACTGAAATAAATAATTGTTTAAATTGCATTTGAAAACAATAAAAAATTGGAATATTACATATCTAAAGGATATGTGCTTGTGTCAAAATCACTTTGTTCATGTAATTTACAAGTACAATCCGCCTTGTCACTAAATTATGTTGGGAATGTGGAATCTTTGTCACAATGACACTACTCAGTATATATCACCATTCCGTATTCCATTAAATTTACTTACGAACTTGAGAACAAAGAACAACTACCATTTTTAGATATTTTAATTATTAAAAATAACAATAAGTTAGAATTTGATATCTACAGAATAGACAGAGTAACAGATAGATACATTCCTACTGATTTATTTCATTGTAAAGAACATAAATTAGCCGTATTACATTTTTTAGTTCGTCGTTTGGTCACTTTTCCTCTGAATGGAGTAAAATTCAATAATGAAAGGTGTCGAATTAGGGATATAACTAGAGTTAATGGTTGTGACGATGACTTAAAAAACAAGTTAATAAATAGACATAAGTTCATGTTGAATATTCAGGTTTCCACCTTTTTTACACGCGAAGCAAATAAAACCAAATATGTCTCCTTACCATATAATTTGAAATATAATAGGGGACTTAATAAGGCATTTAATTTTGGCCTAGGCCTTACCTTAGTCTATAAATCATCAGACAATTTGAGGAATATCTTAGGAGAAAAGTGAGAGTTATGAAATTAGTTGTAATGATTGCAACAAAAAGTATGTTGGACGAACTAAAAGGTCAACTAAAACAAGATTTAAAGAACATCTAGCACGGTAGAACAGAAAAGTCTAGGATTGCCGAACATGCCCTCAAAGTTGATCATACTGTAATATTAGATAATTTAAGATTAATTAAAGATGTATTTGATAGGGCATTGTTGAACGCATACGTAAGTCTAGAAATTATTAATTATTATTATTAAAAGTAGTTTAAATAAAGACAGCCTCATGTTAAAAAAATACCTCTTATACTAGTATTCTGAAAGCTTAGGCCCTTCCCAAAACAGTAAATAAAACAGAACCCTTCGATACAATCAATCTTTAAAAAAGAACCTTCAACAAATCAAGACCTGTTTCAAAGGCAGTACTATTTTCTACATCCATAGATGTAGAGGAGGATGACTTTAGGGTACAACACCCCGATCTATAGAGAAAAACGGAGAAAACTATTATCCGTATTTTGGTGTAGCGTGATCTGATGAGTTTTTCATATTTTTGTGCTGTTAGTTATGGCTTGCTTAGCTATTACCTTTCGTTTTTTGAGCTCCTCGCTGCATCTTCCATGATTTCTTAAAAGTGAGTCATGATATATAAAAGTGTTTACAGTTTCAACGTTGTGGATCTTTCTGGGTTTATTATTGTTCTGTCGATACACAATCATGAACTTAGTTTTGTTCTTAGTAATTTGCAGACATTCTTCATTATTGAACTTTTCGACCTGTTGTATGAGTCTGGCTCTTCCTCCGATGCAGCTGTTAAAGTAGTATCATCAGCTTAGCGGAGGTAATTTATTTTCGTGCCACTGTCTTTTCTAGAGTTGTTCCCATGATCCATTCGCCGTAAATGTTGAGCAACATGCATACATTCCTGTCTGATACATTGGCCTATTTGAAATTAATTGGTTAATTCATTCTCGGTTTTTGCTTCAGATAATTTACATGTGACCTATTGTTTGTTTTATCGTTGTTCAGTATTTTTACAATAGGATTTCCTCCGTCACTACTCAAAAAATGCATCACAGGTCGCTGCTCTAACGCGGAGCATAATAACAGTGGGACAGCCATCTTGTTCCTGATGGTGCTGTGCTGCCTTCTTTGTTACAGCATCACTCTACCCCCTGTCGTTCATTTTATGAAACTTAAGGAACATTACAGCCATTTATCGAATCAACCATATAACTTTTCGGAATTTTATTGCACTTTTATGGTTTTCTTTGATTCACCCTCGTATTTGTATATATAATTTTTCGTAAGATGTTTTTCTTCATTCTCAAGGACATTTTAAACAAAAGAAGGTAAGAGAAAATTTCGTATATCCGTCACGAATTATAAAATTCTGCTTATTACTTCCTTATTCCGGAAAATCCTTGGTTTTATGTTTTAAAAATCTCGAAAGATAATGTGATAGATTAATAGCAAAAAAAAACGTTAAAATGTAAGGAATCTTAAATAAGACTGATTTTTGTTAAAAGTATTTTTATTAGTGCGAGTGTATATGTACAATTTAAACTTGAATTCGTTTACTAACCAACTAAAGATGTCAACAGTGACAGGTATCACACCTCACATTTTCTGTGATTAGTATCACTTTTGGTTAACTAGTTTATTAACGGAATAAGGTGGTAACTAAATGCGTTGCCAAACTTCAGAATGTTTTAGTATTCTTTTATTTTTATGAGCACTCGCTCTCTAGTCGTTGTTCGATTCCGAATTTCGGGACCCATTCATGATAGTGATGCTAGTCTATCCTCTAATGTTATCATGACTACTACAACCGATATGTTTGTTAAATCCTCGATTTGGTTAAAAAATTTTACAGAAGATCTACCTCTTGTTTTTTAGACTGTCTACTTTGTCTTGGATCATTATCTTCTCCATGCCGTCTTTTCGTATTACGTGACTGAAGAATTTTAGAATCCGTCTTTGAATCGTTAAAAGCAGCCTTTCATGATCCTATATATTCAGATCTTTTACTATAGAGACATAAGCCGTCAAGGGGATCCTTAGCATCCTACTCTAGCAAATCATTTCGAATGTGTCTATTCTTCTACTGCATACTGCGTTCAGTGTCCAGGATTTCGTCTTATAGGTTGCGATATGAAAACTAGTGCCTTGAAGAGTCTTGTCTTAGTTGCTTTCCAGATATCGTGGTCTCTCTAGATTTTAATCGGTCTACCTAAAGTTTCCTTTGCCATCTCAATCTAAAAATATTATGGTTTATACATAACTTTTCCTGGTTGACTTTGGTAGGACCTCTTTCCCTTTTATGTAAACAAAAATAATAAAACAAAAAAAAATTAATTAACCCTAAATCATAGTCTAGTCATAAAGCCTGTTAATCGCGCGCTGCAGCCTGAAATTTTACATGCCGACAGATGGTACCAATGCAAACTATTTCACCCTTCGTGAATACGCAGGTAACGTGCACAATTGAGCTGTTTTTCTTTTGTGGGCAACGAGTGGGGAACAACACCCGTGTTGCACTTTTAGCGTTGTTCAAAGTGGAAAAAAGTGCGTGCGAGATTTTTTTGATATTTAAGCGGTTTCCAGTTTGTGTTTACTACTATTACAAGATACAGAAACACTTGGAATGTGAAAAATAGACTGCGCAAGGCCGTTCTCGCTCTTCTAGAATAAAAATACTTATCGAATCTGTGTGCTTTAGTATCTACAGACATTATCTGAGAAAATAAAAAGTGATGGCATGTGAAATAGACTTCGCTTCGCGCAGAATGTCACAAGTTATTAAAAAATATTAAAATTAAAGAAAATTACAAAGTCTAAGGACCAAATCTCGGCTCAGAAAAAAAAATCTTTTAAACGTGATGGTCGCCTCTCTCGGAAAGGCAATGAGAAACCCCTTAGCCCTCTCAGTTTGGCCGTTTGAAACCGGAATTAAACTGTAGATTATGTCTGTGAAACATTTAAAAAAAAAAAACACCGACTGCGGGCAAAGGCGCCTACGTCCGTAAATTGATATGGCATTTCAAGAAAAAGAAGAAGGCCCAAGTGATACTGGAATGCAATATTCCATCTACTATTAAAGCTGTAGACAGGATTTCCGGTAGCCTAGATTTGAATTCCATGTCCTTGAGACTTGTACGAGTGTTGAAATTCGGTTAAAAGGAAGAAGTTAGTTCATCCTTTACCAGGACTTTAAAATGATCAAGCCACAAGACCTGCTTTACCTCTTAAGCCAACGGATTAGCTTATAGAATATGTCTGTATTCTGATTGCTAATAAAATGTACAACAATATAAAATCATCGATAAGTTCTAGATGTTTTGAGCTTAGTTATGAGAACGATGATGGACATTTTACATAACTGCGAAAAATTTTTAAAGTGTTTTGACGTATTTTTTAATAAACATTTCTAACTAATGTATAATGCAGGGGTTCCCTAAGGTCCCCAGGGATACCGTGGATAGTGAACAGGGGCGCCGCGAGCTTCGCCAGATTTCACTTCGCAAGACGAAGAGAGTCTTATTGAACTCTCTTGCGACAACAGCCTAAAAACAAAATTTGCTAGTTCCGATTTGGTGGAAATTTGGATATCAATCAAAAATGAATATCCAAATCTAAGTTCAAAAACTGTAAAGATCCTGATTCCCTTTGCAACATCCTATTTATGCGAAGCCGGATTTTCAGCTGAAGCTGTAATAAAGACCAAATATCGCTCAAAAATCAATATGGAACCAGAAATGAAGGTAGCAGTATCAAGCCTTATTCCGCGATTTGAAAAAAAACATGTAGAGATTAGCAAGCTCATCTGTCACATTGACTAATTTTCAAGGTTTTCATCATTTGTTACTGTATTTTCCTGTTTTTTTCTTTGGCGAATTTAATATATTTTTGCGTGTCAATTTTAACGTCTATCTACGTAAGCCTTACAATAAACCAAGGTTTAACTTAAGATTTAGAGTTATTTTCATTTCTGCGCCTGATTAAAAGTGATCGTACAAAAAAAAATTGCCTTTGGGAGCCGGGACAAAAATTTTTAAGCCTTTAAGTGCGCCGCAAACTGATTAAGGTTGGAAACCCCTGGTTTATTGCATAAAAAAAGCTTCACTGTCATTATTGGCATATATAATACGCAAATGATAATCCCGTTTGTAATTAAGGGGGCCACCATTTTACACATTGTAAACAAAAGAGCGCAGAGAAGATGTTTATAGCAATTATAGTTTGGCGACAATAATTTTTTGTTTTAATTTCTTAGCTGCGTGGCGTACTCCTTGCTTAGGATGTAAAAGGTCTCGGCTTCAAATTCCGGCAGGTCTCTATACTTATTTATTAAATTATTCAAGTATATTTGGCTTGGTTACATACATACATAGATAGTAATCATTGCAGAAATGCAATAACGCCCGTGGCAGCACTATTGCGTTGTCTAGAAGGCCGTGAAATACAAAAAATGTGTTTCGGCACTTGAACAACCTTGACGGATAATAGACCATTCTCGCCGATATCTGTAGAATATGACAAAAAGGTAAAAATCCCTATTAGAGCGCAGAGTGAACGATAAAAAAAAGTATCTTGTTAATCCCGTAAAATTCTGGTTGCTACAAATATTTTGTTGTTGTTGAGTTGTAAAATGACGTTTTTTTCTAATTACAAACGTACATACCTGTTTTTTTTTTGTTTTTCTATTACTTCAACGTAAATTACAAATACGACCAAGATGTAAACAACTCTTAGAAAAATTATATTTTATTTCTTCCATTATAATTCACGTATAATACGTCGATAAAAATAAAAATGGAGAACAAAAATGCCATGGTTCACTGCAGAAATCAAATAGAAATGCCGTGAAAAGAAAGAAAACTGTCTAAAGTTCAGGTCAATCTGGACAGATGAAGCCTACCAAAGATATAAAATACTACAAACAGAAATTCACGAATTAGTAAGAAGAACAAAAACGGAATAATAGGAGAGATACACAAGAAAATTAGAATCTGTGGTCAACAAAAATAAATTTGGAGATTCGTAAGACAGCAGAGAACGGAGATGAAAGAACTAATAGAGTATACACACGTGAAGAAAGGAACGTGGGCAACATATCTTACACAATTATACAAAAGAGAGCAGAGTATCACACTGCCACAAACACCAGAGATAACGATAAACGAAGAAACATATATAACGGAAGAAAACTTAATAGAAGCACTAGAAAAATTAAAAAACCGTAAATGTCCCGGGAAGAACAAATAGCTAATGAACTACTAAAATATGGAGGACACTCTCTGGTTAAGCAACTCCAGATACTTGTACAGAGGATTATAAAACCGAATAGAATCCCAGATGAATGGAGAACAGCGACAGTTATATTAATGCACAAGAAGGAAGAAAAAGAAGATCCAAATAAGAGGCATAAATCTACTAAACTGTATACTGAAATTAACAACAAAGATTATTACAATAAAAATAAATGCGAGAATAAAACTGGAAGAAGAACAGCAAGGATTCAGAAGTGGGCGCTCATGCACCGATGCCGCATTCATTGTGAGACAGGTAAAAGAAAAATCCATAGAATACAATATTCCAGCATAGTTGTGTCTGATAGAATTTAAAAAAGCTTTCGACAATGTGCAAATAGAAGACATTATTTATCTATTATATCTATTATATCCAACAGGAACATCCCATTAGACCTATTTAAAACTATCGAGAATATATATAAAGACAATAAAGTAGACGCAAGATTAGCAGAAGGAATGGCAGAACCAATCAACTATGAATCTTTAAGACCTCTTCTATTTAATATTGTCATGGATGAAATCATAAAGAAGAGATATAGAATGGGTAACAAAGAACTTAAAATTATATGTTATGCAGATGGCGCGATAATAATGGCTGAGACCGAGAACGATTTGCAAAGGCCGCTACACGAATTCTACATAGCAGCAAAACAATATAATATGTCAATCTCAACTGAAAAAACCAAGAAAATAGTAATATCCAAAAAGCCGATTGGGTGCAAGCTGGTGGTGGAAGATAAACCAATAGAACAGGTGATGGAGGTTGATTACCTGGACATCAAAATATCGAATATCGGAAAAATCGAGGAAAAAGTAAAACATCAAGTTAACAAGGCTAATAGGATAGCGGGATGCCTCAAAGATACCATATTTAGAAGTAAATTTCTCTCCGTGTAGACCAAAACAAGAATAGACAAGAGCGTAATACGACCAGTAATGACGTACACATCTGAAACAAGACCCCATACAAGTATAACCCAGAGGATGCTGGAATTAACCGAAATGAGATTACTTAGGATATGTACAAACAAGTCACTGAGGGATAGAGAAAGGAGTGAAGATATAAGACGCGCACGTAATATATAAATATCAACCAGTGGATAAGAGGAAAAAAGTAGAATGGGGTCAACACATAGGAAGAATGGCAAACAACAGGATAGTACGGATAGCAAGAGACAAATCACCGAATGGAAGAAGATCAATGGGACGTCCAAGAAAGAGATGGAGCGACGATCTAAAGAGCAGGGAACAAAGAAAACAAACAATAGTGCCTAGCTATAAGTCGGAAGAAGAGGAAGAAGAAGAAGATAATTCACGTACAACATCTTTTGTTATTTAAGGGGTTACATACACCTGGGCGCTACAAAAAGTATGTTTATTTAAAAAAAAATATTTTAAAGGTATTAAGTAAATAATAAAAAAGAATGGCGATTATATATTTTTATTGTACTTTATATTATAAGAATTTTTTTTAAAATGTGTTTTAAATGTTAACATAATTTTTTATCGGGTTAAATGATGAAACTGATGAAAACTATGGCGCTTCCTTGTCGGCGTGATAACTTAACAAAAAATAATCCATTATGCAAAAATACAAATTAATCTTGTAAAATATTGTAGTAGTTAAAAATTGACGAAAGGGTTTTTTGTTCAAAAATAAAAAATTTACGCTGTTTCAAACTTCAGTATGCAATTTTCGACCAAAAAATTTATGTTTAATTATTTATAAAACATTGTCTATTAGAAAAATTAAAAAAAACCTCTCAACATTTTGTAGAAACAGTAATTATTAAAATTAAAAAAAAAAAGTTAAAAAATATTAAAAATTGACTGAGTAATATTGCAGACATTGTCTGAAAACAGGTAGCGGTCCCAATCCGACTTCAGGTCACATTTAATGCTACAACTTTGTAATGGAATGAAATTTTCTTAAATTTTTTGTTGAATAATTCTTAGAAGTATGTTATAAAGAATAAAAATGCATAAAAAAATCGAATTTTTAAAAATTCGAGGTGTATGTAACCCCTTAAAAGCATGTTCGAACTAACTGATCGATGCACGTGAGCTGTCCTTTTTCAAGTATCATATTTATGACAACTAAGCGAGGCGCCCTTTAGATATAATCATTATTACGAAGGAAAATTTTAAGTAATCTTAATTTTAAAGATGATGTTTCTCTTTTGGTTGATATAACAGGTAACGTAAGAAATATTTTCTTTAATCCTACTAATCGACTTAATTAAAAAATGAAACATCCATCCCCCCTATCCTTTTAGAATCCTTCCGTAGTGCAGACTATGTGGATCATTCCAAAAAACCGATATAAAATTTACTAAAGTAATTGACCTTATCGAATCTAAGAAAGATTATAACGGTTAACATAAATTATTTGAACAATGCGAAATGGCTTGTTTTATTTGCTCTTATAGTAAATAATGAGTTTCTTTTTGGACAGATAGTTATAGTAAAGCAATCAACGTGCCTCTATTTTATGTCTTTATTGTCTTAATTATTAAATTATATAACTAAAACGACAAAGTCTCAAAAACTTTCTTCTGTTTTACTAGTTTTACGAGTGTATTAGCTACAAGCTTGATATGATTAGCAATTTAACATCTGGAACGTCACAGTATCCAGCTGCTAGCGCTGGTTTTAAACCAATGACTTAGGCAGGCTCTCAACTCATGACGCTATCATGCACGTCATAAATGTGTAAATATAGTGTAAACATCCGTCTATATTAATCTTCTTGTCAACATGTTAAGTATATTTAAGAACTTAAAAACGTAGGTCTTCTGTCATCTGAAGTTATTTACGACATTCGCTCTATTATCTGTCTCAGTTATTTGTACATATGCAAGAAAGAGATATACCTAAATTCCCAACCTGGAATTGGGGTATAGCTTCATGTTTTAGAAGCCAGTAGCGCCGAGTTTATAGGCAATAAAAATAATCGATAATTCTTTGATGGATTGAGGAAGCCACTAAAATATTTGAATTGTGAAGCAAGAGATTTTGTGGCGAAATTAATAGTGTATTTTAAATCGGAAAGGGATAACAAGAGTTCTCTTATATCTCTTAATGCTGTACAGGAGGTAAATAAATCACATAGGTATATCTTTTTAATGTGTTTACAATCTTCCGGTTCCAGAGAGTCTCTGCTGCTTTACAGATTAGTACGAGAACTGTAGCGAGTATCAAAATTCGTAATGATAAAAATGAATTGCTTTCAACACCTGGAAAATCACGACCAAGAAAACAAGCTATGACCCATGATCTGGGTGAACGTTCTAAAATGGACCTTCATAATACATTATATGATATGTATGCACAAAGTAGGTAGCTATTAATATCTATCGGTTTAAGTAAAATCGAAAGTAAATCATATTGTACTTTTAGAAAAACATGTTACTATTAACAACTTACGTAAAGAACTGCTACCAAAAAAAATAATTAATGTCAGTTATGGATGTCTTCGAACATTACTTCTGGATTTGGGAATCAAATTTACGAAAGATAACAATAGACGAGCATTAATGGAGACACCAAGAATTTGTTCCATGAGGGAAGCTTTTCTTAGAAAGTATATGGAAAACAAAACAAACACATTGCCCATCAGCTTGTTTTCATAGACGAAACATGGATTTTTTCAAAAGGCAGTCAAAGGAAATCATGCCTGGAGGAATTTGATGGTAAAATGTTTATTGTTTTACATACTGGACACCGTGGGGGTTTGGTGGAAAATGCCAATTTACTATTTGCAAGCAAGTCAAAGTCACTTGATTATCATGGAGAAATGAATAGTGAAAGGTTTACGAAATGGGTCAGAAACCAGTTGACTCCTAATTTAGAAGAACCATCTTTAACTATAATGGATAATGCATCATAATATTCAGTTGAAGTAAAAAAACAGCCATCTTTAGCTTGGAAAAAAAAAATTAATTCTCGAGTGGTTGCAGAAGAATAGTTTACCTCATAACAAACTGATGTTTAAGACAGAACTGTTAGATATTGCAAAAGCTCATAAAAAATCAAAGGAATATCAAATTAATAAAAATTTTTCAAGAGCATGGGCATGAAGTGTTGAGATTACTTCCTTATCATGGTCAATTTAATGCAGTCGAGCTGATTTGGGCAAATGCAAAAATATTTTATAACAAGCACATTGGTGCAGAGGAAGATGGAGATAAACAAGTACTTCAAATGTGGAATAGAGCCTTAGAAAAGTGTACACCAGAGGTATGGCATGCCAGCGTACAGCATACAGAAAACCTGATTCAGCAGTGATATGATCGTGAGGTAAGAATCGAAGAGAATCTACTTCTTGCGATTAGTGTCATTATTCAATTAATAATTTAAATATTGCTTATTGACACGTTCCAACCCACTTGGGCAACATTCAATGTAAATTTTGCAGGACAATTATAGACTTATCTATCTATCTATTAGTTTGATTTGATAAATCATATTAAACTGGATTATGCAATTTTTATCTCCTATTCATACTTTATACCCTCGTCATGAAATATCTTTCTGTTTTTAAAAGTATTATATTTCAGTTCTCTATTTTAAAATTTTATTTAATGAGTTCTACGGTGCAACTTTTTACAGTTTTTATAATGCCTTGTATGTAAACTTGATACAGCTGTGTTAAGTGTGTATTGTAATTTCATTACAAACATTACACAAACTTCAAATAACTAACAGATAACAATAACGTTTCATAAAGTAAATTTACTCACGAAATAATCTAATACCAACCTAAAAAATAAAAATAGGTGATATTAGACGTTGGATTTATGCAGAGAGATAAATGTCCTTCACAAGTAAGAACTAAGGTGTTTTACACATCATGCATATTTAATATATCCGTAGTTTTCGTTAATTACCAAACCGGATGAAAAATTTTAAATTCTATTTTGACTTTTGAAATTGTCATTTAAAACTCAGAACGCCAATACTGAATTGACAGCCGATTGAATCGTATGAATATTCTTGACGTCGCGTTAATCACATGACTGCAAAGATCCATTGATCAGACTTTAACAGATGATTTTAATATTTTTAGTCTACTTTTCTCACCCTATGCAAAATGCACGCCACGGGAATTCCTATCTATGTTTAGTTACTTGGCTTTAGAACCTTTCTCTATACATAATTAATTGCTAAATATTACAAGTTAAAAGTCTTGTCACATGAATAGGCTTATTCTTTTATTGAAATCAATAATAAATTTAGGTCACAAATATTTAAGATCTGGTTCGAAAACAAAGGTTAATTCTTAAATGCATTTTATCAGTTAACGATAAAATCTGATACATTAATAATAAAAGGAAAACGGTTAATAAGCAGTATTACTAAATCTGTAACCTTTAATAAAACTTAAGTCCAGTTGTTTAAATAATTGATATTACGAAATGGTAGCGGCCATGAGCTTCACAAGAAAAACCAGATATTTTTCTTTAATACATTATAATAAAGTACAGTGTATACGAGTAAATTCTAAAACTACCAATTTACATACTTAAACAAAATAATTATACCTGTATTATAATTAGTCATCTAATTGTTATTCTAAAAAGAAAAAGAGGTCACTGTCAACTGTTTGTGTTTAAAAAACCGAAAATGGCAGCTGTACTCTTGTAAATTCCGGTTGCGTGTTGAAACGTACAATAACATGTCATTTTTTATGCAAAAGCTCCTATTTTGCATTCGTCGTGCGTAACTTTATCTACAACTTATTATTAGATTACGAACTGTGATAACATTGGATATTCTTCCTGTTTAGTGGAGTGTTCTTATTCAAGTGAAATTTTACTGAGCTCTTCTAATAACTGTCATAAACAACTTAAACAAGTTAATATTTTTAAAATTGTTTAGCTTTATTTCTTTGTAAATTGCATCTCACTCTTTACTATTTTGCCTTTTATTGAAAAATACTTCAGCATTATGATTTTTGTGATTAATTTGCAACAGTTTTTTTTTTAAACTATGACCATGGTCCAAAATGATGAAAAAGTTCCAAAATTGGCTCAAATGAATGCTGAAAACAGTCTAAATACTTTTTAAGAAATGGTCTGTTAGTTAAGTTATCAATTTAGTTGAAACGTCAGGCTCTGTTATTAAAAAAATATGCAGGAGGTATCCTGTTTGCAAGAAAAAAATATTTGTAGTAATAAACAGTGCGGTGTTGTTTTCAGGGGTAGGTACTACGATATCTTGTGAAGCGTCGCCCAAAATTATGATTAAAATTGAAACAAATGCTTTAAATAAATGTGGAAAGTGTTTGTTTAGTTAACGTAGAACGCACGGCTTACTCTACCTATAGATCCTGTAAACCTTAGTTGATCTCTGTATGAGAACACGAATGGCAAAATTAAACTGAATAATTTTTTTACGAACTTTCTAACATATATAGTAAACATATAATGAGGTTTATTTTGGATGACTGAAGTGGAGGTGGTGGAAAAAAGCTTAGCAACCTTAGATATGTTGAGGACACTGTATTATTTGCAACGTTAATACAAGACCTGAAGTTAGATATAAAGCATCTTGAAATCACTAGCAAAAACTGGACTGATAATAAAGCGAAAACCAAAGTAATTGTTAGTCGTAATGAAGATCTGTCACACAGAAATGAAATTGCTGGTTTCACTGTTGTAGGCTCCCTCATAACTAATAATGGTGGTTGTAAAGCGGAAGTAAGAAGACGTTTGGCTATGGCTAGAAACTCGACGATCAAAAACTCCTAAGCTCTGGAAAGATCCACAAGATTAACCCCATAGCTTCGGCAACATGGACCATAATACAAGCTGACAAAAGAAGAATCGCGTCTGGGATGTGGGCATACCAAAGAATCCTCAGAGTATCATATACCGAACACCGTACTAAAGTTTGATTCTTGATGAGCTTAGTATAAATGACCGTCTTTCAGATAGAATTAATAGACAGTACCTGCGATATTTTGGTCTTATTATGAAAAAAGTGGATGCAATGAAAAAGGTTGTAGTAACGAGGAAGAGGGAAGGGGTAGAAGATCAAGGAGACGGTCTCCAACAAGATGGTCCGATCAAGTAAGGTCTCTTGGCAAAGGTATGCACTAGTCATGTCATGTCACGCTGGATCGAGATGCCTGGAGAATAACTGTTGAGGCCGCTAGCATCGAGTTATAGTGGTAATTTGCATTGATGTGAGTTAAACACAAAAAAGTCAGACCTGTTTGTTGATGTGGATGACAATCAAGTGACAACTGAAACGTTTTTTATGCACTAACGGTCCTGTCGTTCGATTTATTTTAAAACATGGCTTTTAGAAAACTATTTACATTCCTTTATCAAAATTGCGTTTAGCATTTTCTGATCATGGGTCTAAGGCAATTTATATCTATCATTTATTACTATTCTAGAAAACAAAACAGTGCTAACTATTTTTAAAAATTTGATCAAACATTTATAAAATAATAAATACATACTTTGTGATGGCAGCGGTGGAACTTTCGCAGGATTGGTTGGAATTTCTTCAGCATCTTTTTCTATTGGTGGAATATGAGCTGGTTTTGGATATCCTGCTACTGGGAATATTGGACCTTGAGGATTATTTCTGACGATAACGTTTGGTCCTGGGCCTTGTGGGAAAAGGAAGTTGCCAGGCGGATTTCCTGGGTTGATAAGTATTGGCTGACCTTGACCTCCTGGACCATATAGGACTATTTGAGGTTGTAGTCTAGAAGTAATAATAATATGTTCAGGTTAGCTTACTTTTTATGAAAATAAAATTATTTCTTCTTTGTAATAAAATATTAGGTGTATAAATTAATTCTAGGCCCTTACAGATATTTATTTACTCAGAACCTTATAAAAAATCTTCAAAATAATCCCCTTCACTTTCTACACATTTGGACCATGTTTTAGGTAATCGCCGGATTTTAGATTGGACAAATGATGTTTCAATGCCATAGACTCATCGGCTTTTTCGGCCTATTCAGCTGTGTTGTCCTGAGAATCAGCCAGATGGTTTTTTCAAAATCAAATACCTACTTTCTTTGACAAGTAATAATTTTGTGTAAAAAATCGTTTTTCTTTAATCTGGAGTAGTAAGGAGGGAGCAGTATCGTAGCGTCTGCTTTTGTTTCCAGGAATGAGCTCATGAAGCACCTACAGAGACCCCTTACGTGTCCTCTCTAGCTTCACCAGACGATGGATATGAGCTTGCTGAGTGACTCCCAGTGCATTTGCAAGTTCCAGCTGAGATTGACATTATTGTCGTTATTCTGAAACTGGAATTTTTTTATCGAAATTGCTAGAACTGTAGTACTATTCACACGACATTATATCTATAACTTATTTTTTTAATTATGTTGTATGTAAGATCAAGCACTATATCTCGCCTTAAATCTAAAAGATACCATTTTAATATGGCGGCTAAAAAAATTGATTTAGATTCTGTAGTCAATGAAAAGTAGGAGTCTGAAAACTAATTGTACACCTATTATGGGAAACAAAGGAGTTAGAATCAAGACTCCTCAAGCATAATTTCTAGGAAAATTCATTGATATTGTTTTGTGAAGAAAAACTGTCGGTTACGAATTATATTACATTAAAAAGAAAAACAGCCTAAATATCATTTGAACGATTTTGTTTCCCAATAAAATTTAATTTTTAGTTTAAAGGTGACCAAAACGAGAAAGATGAAATACGAAATTTGATAAAAAAAAAAATAGGCAGAATTTTAATTTTCCCAAAAACTCTTTATTAATTTTTTTCCTCTTCAAAGTAGTGCCCACCAGATATAATACATTTTTGCCAGGCCTTTTTCCAGTCTTCGTGGCAATTCTGGAACTGAATTTTTGGTATAAGGTTTAGCTCCTTTTGCGATTCAGGCTTTATCTCCCTAATGTTGGCAAAACGTCATCCTTTCATTTTTTTTATCTTTAGGAAGAAGTCGCAGGGGGCCATGTCTGGCGAATACGGAGGCTGAGGCATTATAATGGCGTTGTTTTTGCCAAAATTTACAAACAAGCAGTGAGATATGAGCAGGTCCATTATCATGGTGCAATTGCCATGAGTTCTTTTTGCCACAAATTCGGGCGTTTCTTCGGATTACTTCACACGACTTTCAGATAGTACTCCTTCTTGATCATGCGACCTGGTGGCAAGAACTCATGGTACATTATGCCCTTGAAATCGAAGAAAACGGTGAGCAAAACCTTCATATTCGATCTAACATGATGACTTTTGTTCGATCTTGGCTTTCCTAGAAGTTTCCATTGGGACCATTGGGCCTTAGTTTCCACTACCAGTTATGACCCGTTTGAGCACGTTCGACACTACTTCTGGTCGAAATTCAATAATTTCGGGATAAATTTTGCTACCCAAAACATCGAGAAAATTGCTTGGCATCATCAGCAACCCCCCTGATAGTGATTTGGCAATTATCCATAATCATTTTTTCGACATTGTCATCGGTTGTTGATATGCTGGGGCGTCCAAGGCGCTCACCATCTTCGATGTCCCGACGGCCATCTTGGAAAGGTTTGTACCACTTGTAAATGCTTGTTATTCATAGAAAACTTGCCAGAAGCAATGTTCAACATTTCCAATACAATTCTGTACTTTATTCCAGTCTTAAAACAAAATTTAAAGCAAATTCTTGTTCCATTTTTTCCACACCAAAATACGTGTAATTCAGCCAGCCAGCAATAAACGAAACATCCAATATGACCGCCAGTGCCAAGATACATCAAGGACAAGTGTACCAACAAAACAAAAAAATGTTAACGATAGCAAATCAAAAAATATATATCTCCATGTCCCATGTATTCACATACGTCGGGCTCTTTGTATCATTTCTTCAGTTTATATTGAGGTTGTTACTAATTGCTAGTCGAAAAAATGGACGTAGCGTCCGGAACTCCACATTAATCCCTGATATTCCTGAACAACGAGTGCTGGTATCTACTGGTTCCTCGCCGACCCTTCATTTTTCCCTGAAGAATAAGTTTTGGAATCGAGTAGCTGTCACCTCTTAGTATATGTCTCAAAGAAGACACCTTTCTTTGTTTTACGATATTAAGTAGTTGCCTCCCCACCCCGGCCCTTTGAAGCACTTCTTCATTGGTTAGGTGTTCTGTCCAAAAAATTCGTACCAAACGTCGCAGTATCCATAGCTCGAAAGCTTCGATATGATTCAATGATCTCACTTTTAACGACCATATCCTATACCATATAAGAGGACCGGCCAGACATAATATTTTATTACTCATAGGCGCAGTCTTTGAAGCAGCTTATTTTTCAACTTTAGAAGGTATCCTTCGCCATGCCCCTCCACAGTGTAACCTCTCCATCACAGTCCCACCGTTCTTTGATAACAGAGCCAAGATATTTGAATTTAGCAACCCTCTCAATCTCGTGATCCTTTATAAAGAGATATGCATCCTCTAGGGGGTGTCTACTAATCACCATCATTTCGGTTTTCCCAATATTTATACGAATATCATACTTCTCGCCAATATCATTCAGCTTATTGATGAGAATTTGCAGATATTCCATGATATTGGCAACTACTGCGGTATCGTCTGAATACTGAATATTATTTATAGTCTTTCCATTGACTTTTTTCTCTCTGCTTATCTTTAGAGTAAGTTGAAATATTTTCTCTACGTAGATATTAAATAATACTGACGACAGTATGCACCGCTGCCTAACACCCTTTAAAAATACTAAAAGGTTTTGTTGCAATGTCCTTATTAATTTTGATCTCGGCAGATTGATTCCAATATAACTGTCTTATTAATCGTATATCCTTATCATCTATACTAATCTCAGGGAGCCGCTACCTCAGAAAGTCATGCTTTATGTTGTCAAATGCTCGTTGGTACTCAATAAAACATATAAATTTTATTATTATTGATACTTGGTTTAAATAAAAATATCTCCTTTTTCAAAGCAATAATATTGTTAGCAGAACAGTCACGAAACCTAAGTAACGTTTTTTCATTTGGTAAAAATGACTCCTTTCTAGTTTTTTCCCTTTTATGATCACCCTCTCTCTCTCTCTCGCTACTCTCTCACTCTACCAGAAAAAAAAAAACAACTCAAAGCTTTATCATTCCATCAACACGGAAGCGTTGTTTACCAACACAGCCCCACAAAAAAAAAGTGGGGTATACTTTTGATGCGATATATCAGATCCGTAGTATTTTTGCCCGCTGATCACGAATCTGACGTCAGAATATCGCCATCACATCTCAATTTTTTTCTAACCTCAAAAAATAGGTAAAAATTAGTAAAAAATTAACAAAAATATACTCCTAAAAAATTGATTCAAGCTTTTTCATGAATCCAAAGATGTATTAATATGTACTTGGACACGCTAAGCTAATATTCATCGGTTGGATTAAGCCATACAGTTCTGTTTTCTTTCTAACCTCAATAAATCAGACAGATATATTGCTTCTCGAATGCAAAAACGAATTCAAATTAAAATTCAACCGATTCTTACCAAATTTGGTACACGGGGGTTTTTTGGGTTGCTGATCATGAATCTGAGGTCGGATTTGCAAAATTCAAAATGGCGGATCCAAGATGGCGGACAAAATTTTTGAAAACCAACCGATTCCTACCAAATTTGGTATACAGTTGGGGAATCCTCAAACCTGATACTCTTAAACCCTAAACCCTGAAACCTTAGACTCCCACACCCTGTAACCTCAAAAAATTTACCTCAATAACCCTGTAACTTTAAAAATGAGACCCAATAAACTCAAAACCAGGACTTTTAAACCATATACTCTCAAATAGTAGACCCTTAAGCCCTAGAATTGCGAAGGTTAGATCCGCGCCTAACTTTCCTTTTTTTGGCTGTATCTTGTTCTTTTTTCCGCGAATGACCTATTCAAAGGCTTTCTGCCCAAACGCTTTTGAGGACTTGTTTCTCTTTATAGCGACCAGCAATAGTCCGCTAGCATATGGTCATCCCATCGTCCTTGATACCGATTTTCTATGATTTTCAGATCTTGGTCAAAACGTTCCCTTTGCTCCTCACTGTAGTCACCAAGATTATCTGGGAAATCATCGATGTGGGAGTCCAGGAAATGTAATTTTAGATTCATTAAGCAACCTAATGTTTGAAAATTTTTTACCATTTTCTCGACTATTTCTTTGTACTTAGGACTTTTATTATTTCCCAAAAAGTTTGTTGCGGCTTCTTTAAAACTAAGCCAAGCAGCTTTTTCAACTTTATTCATTTTAGTAACAAATACTGAATCTTGAAACAATTTTCTTATTTGTGGCCCGTCAAATACGCCTGCCTTAATTTTAGCTTCAGAAAATTTCGGAAATTTTTTATGCAAATATTTGAAACATGGGCCGTTTGTATCTAATGCTCTCGTGAATTGCTTCATAAGCCAAGTTTAATGTGAAGCGGGGGAATAAGAACTTTTCCTGGATCTACCAATGGTGGAAACAATACATTATTTTCACCAGGAGTGAACGATTCTCTTGTTGGCCAAATTTTTTTCTTATATTGACGTTCCCTGTCTCTGCTATTCCACAGACATTTATAACAGGGATAAAGTGTAAACCCTGACTGTTGGCCAAGCAATATTGTTACAATTTTCAGATCTCCACAAATTTTCCAGTTATGATCAGCATATTTTATTTTTATCAAAAGCTGCTTCATTTTTTCATATTGCCCTTCCATAACTGTGGAATGAGCAATCGGAATGGGAGCGTAAACGTTGGTATTATGCAGCAAAACTGCCTTAATGCTCCGTTTAGAAGAATCAATGAACAGTCTCCATTCTTCAGGATCGTATGAGTTATTTTGAAATTCATCCATTAAACCTTTTACATCGGTACAATATGAAAGTGACAATTCCTCGTCCATTGTGAAATATTTTCGAAATTCTTCATCTCTGTTTCTATAATAAGAAATCGTAGCTTCTGGCTTAAGTAAATGTCTTTTCTTTAAAAAGGAAGCAAGATGCTCTGAACCATCTTTGGATAAGCCTAAATCTCTGACTAGATCACTAAGTTCTGACTGTGATACGAGTATTGGTTCTGGTTTACGGTTGTATGGGAGAAATTCTTTATCTGTGTCACTAGTATATGATAGGTTGTCACTAGAACATTCATTAGTAACAGTATTTGAATCTTTTTCGACAATGTCAATGTTTTCGGCATGAACTGATAAGGTGAAATCATTTGTTTCCATAACATCAGCATCAAGTGGTTCAGGAGGCGGAATTAGTTTAGTTGGTCTTGTTACTGTCGAAACATCGTTATAAGTAATAGTGCTTTTATTTTTTCGGTTATGCCTAGATACAACATTCATACAAAAGTAGCAATCATTTTCACTGTATGGTCTATTCCATATTGCTGGTCTGGAATATTTAATCGCCTTCTTATTGATGTACAACATTATTTTGCAAGAACTGCAAATGATGTGGGGAACCCAATCTGTACCCTGGTGCTGTATTTTAATGTTAAAACAATCCTTATATAAGGTTTTAATCTTAACCGGTATCGTTATTTTACTCAATACGTGTTGACAGCAAATATAACAAAATGAATCACTGTTTTTATCGCACTTATGAAAAGTCCTTGTACCGTGAGACCGTTTTCTTGTAGCATTATACTCTGCATGAGCCAAGTCACCCATACATGAAGAGCTACGGTCGCTGGATGACGACGGCTGCGGGCCCGCTTTCCCACCCTGACCAACCGCCGATACTGGGTTTCCGAGTCCCTGCATCGTAATTCTCTTTCTTCTACCTGCCATGACGGCATCTAAGCCGTTATCCAGGGACTCTGCCGGCTAGTAGAGTAACACCGTTGCCCACCGTCACCACATGGAGGTGCCCTGGATGCAGGTAGAAGAATAAAAATCGACCGATGAATTTTCTCGGCGTTCAAAATGGCGCGAAAACATCTGCCATCTTGAATTTTGCAAATCCAACTCAGATTCGTGATCAGCGACCCAAAAAATCTCCGTGTACCAAATTTGGTAAGGATCGGTTGAATTTTAATTTGAATTCGTTTTTTTGCATTCGAGAAGGACTATATCTGTCTGATTTATTGAGGTTAGAAAGAAAACAGAACTGTATGGCTTAATCCAACCGATGAATATTAGCTTAGCGTGTCCGAATACATATTAATACATCTTTGGATTCATGAAAAAGCTTGAATCAATTTTTTAGGAGTATATTTTCCTTAATTTTTACTAATTTTTACCTATTTTTTGAGGTTAGAAAAAAATTGAGATGTGATGGCGATATTCTGACGTCAGATTCGTGATCAGCGGGCAAAAATACTACGGATCTGATATATCGCATCAAAAGTATACCCCACTTTTTTTTTGTGGGGCTGTGCAATTGTTATAGCATCATATATGTACTTGTTCATATTACTTCTAGGACCTCTTTGTTTCCGCGCAGTCCAAAATTTTTTAAAACATTTTAAATTCAGTAATAAACCTTTAGCAATCCAAATTTAGAGTATATACTATTGTACGAAAAATAAATTGCGTAATTAACAAAATAAAATGTTGATTTATTTTGAGATAATAATACATTTAACAGGTTTTTACGTAAATATAATTTATTTCAAATACCCCTCAAGTGTTAGACAACCTTCTAATCTAATTTAGGTTCGGCCATTATTTTCAAACCATAGTATTGTAGCCTAGATCAACTAAATTAAAAATGAAATGTACTATTAAATCCTATCCGAAGTAATTTAAAAGTGAAGGGTAGCTAACTGCAATAAAACAGGTTTTCGTCTTAAAAATGTTATAATTTTTTTATTATTTTTTAACTAGTAGGTATGAGTTAATCATAATTTATATTGTAATAAAGATTGAAGCTTTTTCTATGACTATTATTACATATTTCTTAATTGGCAGATTTAATATTTATACACCTTCAAAGAAAGAAACGAATTAGCAGTTAAGTTGAATAGCAGTAAGTTTTAATTTAAAAATATGTTTATTGTTGAATATCAAACTAACATCATTAATATAGTATAAAGAGGCAAGCCTAATGAATGACAAGGCTGAAAATTTTTTGATCTAGCTGCTTAAAACACACATTTTTTTTTGCGAATTTCACTTTATTCATCAATATAGTCTCCTTCAAGAGCGATACAATCAATCCAACGCTTTTCTAACATTTCTATACCACTCTTGTAGAAGGATTTGTCTTTGTCTCCAAAATAGGCGATAACTTCTTCATTGGAGCCAAATCTCTTTCCGGCGAGCATTTTTGTGAGGTCTGCGAATAGCTAATATAGCTAATAGTCGCGGGGGGTCAAATCTGAAGAATACGGTGGATGAGGAAGCAATTCGAACTTCAGTTCATGCAATTTTGCCCTCGTGACCATTGACTTGTAACACGGTGCCATTGTCTTGATGAGAGAGCACTTTTTTCTTGTTCATTTGGGGCCGTTTCTTTGCGATTTCTGCCTTCAAACGCTCCAATAACTTTATATAATATTCGCTATTGATGGTTTTCCCTTCTCAGCATAGTGGATGAAAATTCCATGCGCATCCCAAAATACAGAGGCCAAAACCTTCCCAACCGACTGTTGTGTCTTTGGTCGCTTCGGGCGACTTTCATCGGCTGCTGTCAGCTGACTGCTGATTTGATTCCGGTGTGTAGTGGTAGATCCATGTTTTATCCATTGTCACATATCGCATGAAAATATCCTTTTTATTGCACTTAAACAGGTTCAAACAGCGTTCAGAATCATCAACACGTTATTGTTCTTGGTCCACTGTGAGCAAACGCGGTACCCATTTCGAACAGAGCTTTCTCATGCCCAAATGTTCATGTAAAATATGACCAACACGTTCTTTTGATATCTTTAGGGTGTCAGATATCTCACATAATTTCACTTTACGGTCAACCAAAACAGTTTTGTGGATTTTTTTGATGTCTTCCGGTGCAACCACCTCATTTGGGCGTTCAGAGTGTTCAGCATCATTTGTGTCTGTACGACCGCATTTAAATTCACCAACCAGTAAATGATAAGTGATGTTCTAGGGGCAGAGTACCCGTAACACTTATCAAGCCATTGCTTTGCTTGAACAGTATTTTTTCTCAACAAAAAAAAAGTGTTTAATCAACACACGAAATTCGATTTTTTCCATTGATTTGAAAATATAAAAAGAAGCGTCACTAAAACCACTGTTACTTGTATACTAATCGTCGAAATGTCATGGAATTTTGACACGTTTGAAGTTTGGTACTTCCTAAAAATCATATGGATTTTTTGAAAAGGGCGACATCTCTGTGTCTGTGTTTGGGTTTTTATGAAAGTTATCAGCATTTCTTCGCTATGTCCCCTGTTAAAACAAATATTTCTCTCTGTAAAAATTTAATCAAATGTACGGTAAAACCTGCTATGGTTCGCGATATATCGATAACTATCGATATATAGATAATTATTATTACAAAAATCAATGATGATACATATTTTCAGCAAATTACATTTTCTTTTGTTTCACAAATTCCTGATAGTATTACAACCTGTGATAACAAAATATAAATCTGTTGTTGTAAGTTGAGACTGTTATCGATATATTAACAGTTATTATTCAAAAATCGATAATCGATGGGCAGTAGGACACTTCCAAAAGAAAAACCCTCTTTTTGAGGGCACTTGTGATGCTATCGATAATTATCGGTATATTGATAATTATTCACACATGGAGAGTTATCGATAATTATCGATTGATATTTTTAAATATATATATATATATATATATATATATATATATATATATATATATATATATATATATATATATATATATATATCGATAATTAACGCTATATTGATTGTTATGGATATATCGATTGTTATTGATATAGCAATAATTTTTAGTCAAAAATGGACAACCGGGACGATGAGAAACATCCAAAACAAGCATCTTCTTGTCTAAAAAAAATTATTACTTTATAAAATTAATGAGCGGAGATGGAAATAAGTAATAACTATGGATAATTATCTCTTATATCTTTTTTTTTTTTATGCGCATAGCACACGTGTTGACGGGAGATACCTAATGCGCTACAGGAGCGCGGACGAATGGGTTCTCCATATAAGAAAATTCTTGAAAAGGGTTGCATAAGTAGTGACACACTGAAACTCGGATGTGATGTATTAACGGGACATGTATTCCTAGCATGCACCGCTTTGGGAGAAATAATTATTGATAACTATCGATACATTGATAATTATTGATATATCGATAGTTATCGATATATTGATAATTTTATTATCACCTATTGTCATTCCATATATCGATATAACGAAACGTCCCCCCTAGTCGTGTGAGGCAATAACTGTACCTGTACGTGGAGGCATCATTTCAGGAACATCCTTTCAAAAATTGTCAAATTTTAAGAGAAACTCAATAGCATTTACAAATATTCTGTTAAAACTTAAGAAAAAATCTAATTCTTACCTACGGATATAAGTTTAAACCATCGTTTATTTTCCACAGTTTTTAAAAATTAGGGTAAAAACAAATTGACACAGTGTAGTTGTTCCAGGTCCAGATCTACACAAGATTGGATGTAGATATTGAGATATAATTAAGTTTAAAATTTGTTCGTTACTTTACCGAAAGCCTGCCAAAGTTCTTATATATTGTTTATGTCAACAGCCAGTAAGAACCCTAACCTATTTTGCGACGAATAAAAATTAATGAAACAAGAAAAATGAAAACCTATTTTTGCAATAAAAATACCATAATATAATAATATTGAAAGTTCAAAAATCGTGTCATAATGGGAAGACAAATTTAAAAAAATCTGGGTTTAGCTCACATTAAAAAATATTTATATGCTTGTTGAGTAGGTTCAGAAGTAGTTGGTGCGCTTAAAATCCAACTCACGCAATTGCCTTGATTTTATTTCTTTAATAAATAGCACCTGTTTCTCAACGTGTTGTCGGATCGCATTTTTTTTAATACTCTCTAAAAATGAGAGCAAGTTGCTTACTAATTTAACCGCTGTAAGCAATCCACGTTTTATAATATAATCGTACCTTGGTATAGGTCCTTCAGCTTGGTACTGTGGCTCCAGGTACGGCACTCCATAAAACTCTGGAGAAAATTGCTGTCCAGAATAATACTGTTTTAAATCCAACGATGGCTGTATCTCATTTTGCTGCTGTCCCCTCAGTGTTTTGAGGTTCTAAGTATACCACTTCTTGTTTTTGTTGTTCGGTTTGTTGCTGTGCTTCATTTTGTTTTAATGTTGGTTCTTGTTTTTTAGGGTTTTCTTGAGCCGTTGAAAGTGTAATTAGACTTATTGCCAAAATAAGTTTTATTAACATATTTGTTTTGACTAAAAAAGTAAATAATTTCATAAAAATGTTATGCGTTTAAAAATTAACACCAACAGAATTTCGTTTTGTACAATATATATATATATATATATATATATATATATATATATATATATATATATATATATATATATATATTTTATATATATATATATATATATATATATATATATATACATATATATATATATATATATATATATATAATATATATATATATATATATATATATATATATATATATATATATATATATATATATGGGACCCCCTCATTAGTCCATAAATTTACGAAATTTTTCAGGGCACAATCTGGTCCAGATTAAAGCTTATGATATGTAGTTTTGAATTTTAGGTGACATATTAAGAAATTGTACTGATTTGGGCTCAATACCGACCCAAATCTGAAAATGGATTTTTTCAGAAATCGTGATTTTGACCTATATTTTTTACAGTGCCGTTGCAAAAACCTTATCATTAGGACAATTTTGTTCGTGTACGTTTTCGATGTAAAATGTCCCGAGAAACGAGTATTTCTTGTCTCTTACATAATTTTCTACAAGAGTTGTAGATTATCAAAGAGAACTTTTGGTTATATTAGGAAATTACTTTTTTATTTTAGTTTTTCTGAAATTTTTTGAAATCCATTTTTATATTTTGGTATTGAGCCCAGATCAGCACAATTCCTTAATATGCCACTCAAAATTCAAAACTACATATCATAAGCTTTAGTATGGGCCAGATCGTGTCCTCGTAAATTGCGTCAGTTTATAGTTTAATGGGGAGGTCCGGTTGACAAAGAATGACCCATATATATATATATATATATATATATATATATATATATATATATATATATATAAATATATATATATATATGGGACGATCCGCGTCAACCGAATCAGAGATACGACTAAAATTAGAAGCAACCAAAAAAACTTGACCAAGGGCTCATTTTAAAGCTTAGAGCGTTTACTTTCAAATGCCGAGTGTGCCTTTGAAAAATCCAATATGGCGGCTCCAATATGGCGGCCGGCAGCCGGAGAAAAATCAAGTGTCCAGCAAAATTGTAAAAATAAAAATTCGCAACTGTTTGGGTCGTTTTTTGGCTCAAATTGTAGCTGATGGACGCCCCAAGAAATTGGGGTGGTAAGTTGACAAAATCCAACATGGCGGATCCAATATGGCGGTCAAAAATCCAATATGGTGGCCGAATTTTCGTAAATGAACCGATTTGCACTAAATTTGGTAAACGGGGGTTTTTAAGGTCTGATTTGCCAAATTCAAGATGGCGGATCCAAGATGGCGGATGAAATTTTCGAAAATCTATCGACTTGTACCAAATTTGTTATCCGGGGGTTTTTGAGGTCCCTGATAACGAATCTGAGGTCAAATTTCTAAAATTCTTAAATTCAATATGGCGGATCTAAAATGGCTGATTCAATATGGCGGCGATATATTCTAAAATCAACCAATTGACACCAAATTTTATGTAAAGAGGTTTTTGAGGTCGCTGATCATATATCTGTGATAAGAATTTAAAAATTTTGACAGATTGAAGGTCGAGGCTCATTCATGGCTCAAAATTCAATTAGTTATTGCTCAACAGTATTGACATTTTTGCACTAAATTTGGCATACGGGGATTTTTGGGGTCGTTAATTACGAATCTGAAGTCAAATTTATAAAATTCAAGAAGGTGGACCCAATATGGTAGAAACTGAATAAGGCAATCTACTATATTGAGTCCGCCATCTTGGATTTTGAAAAATCGAACTTCTGATTCGTAATCGGCGACCCCAAAAACCCCCGTACAACAAATTTGGTACAAATCGATAGATTTTCGAAAATTTCATCCGCCATCTTGGATCCGCCATCTTGAATTTGGCAAATCAGACCTCGGATTCGTGATCAGCGACCCTAAAAACCCCCGTTTACCAAATTTAGTGCAAACGAACCATTTGCGAAAATTCGGCCACCATATTGGATTTTTGACCGCCATATTGGATCCGCCATGTTGAATTTTGTCAACTTACCACCCCAATTTTTTGGGGTGTCCATCAGCTACAATTTGAGCCAAAAAAACGACCCAAACAGTCGCGAATTTTTATTTTTACAAGCTTTTTTTTGCAGAACACTTGATTTTTCTCCGCTACCGGCCGCTATATTGGAGCCGCCATATTGGATTTTTCAAAGGCGCACTCGGCATTTGAAAGTAGACGCTCTAAGCTTTAAAATGAGCCCTTGGTCAAGTTTTTTGGTTGCTTCTAATTTTGGTCGTAGCTCTGATCCGGTTGACGCGGATCGTCCCATTTATATATATATATATATATATATATATATATATATATATATATATATATATATATATACACATATACATATAAATATAAATATATATATATATATATATATATATATATATATATATATATATATATATATATATATATATATATATATATATATATGGGTCATTTGTCAACTGGACCCCCTCATTGTTATTTTTTAACATTTAAAAAAAAATTGGAACTTTTTCAAGAAAGTTTTTTATGTGAATTAAATATTTTAGAATAAAGAGAAAAATAAGCTTGTATGTTTAGTTTTTTTGTGCTTTCCATTTTTTTTTTTTATTAAGGATTTGATTATCCGTATGCGCTCTAGTTATTTTTTGTGCTCAGTGGAGGGAGATACATTTAACCAACAGTATATTCAAACTTGTATAGGTGATTTTTTTTAACCTATATATTTTCAACGTAAATTAACAAATAAAATTTACCAATATCAGAAATATTCAACGCAACTATATAATTATCAACGTTTCAGACGAATCAGTTATTAAGTAGTAAAATTTGGTAGAAATATTAGTAAAAATATTGCATAGGCCTATAGCATTATATCAATTAATTAATGCTGTAGGTTATTGAATTGACAATATTTTTGCATAACAGAAAATTACAGGTATTTTGTATTGTATGTTATGTAAACAGAAAAATAAAACTGTATGCAATTCTAAACGAGCAATTGTTATGCACAAATTGCCTCGAAGAATATAAAAAATTTAACAATACTAGGAAGACTTATATGTGAAAATTATTTTTTATGCGTTTTATAAGTTGTTAAACATGATTTTAGTAATAAATGAAGATTACAATTGTTGTTTTAAGACATTATGCCACGAAGGGTATTAAATTTTTCAATTCGTTGAACATGTCGTACGGACGTTACTTCATGAATAATAAGTGGGGCCTTATTTTATTACACAGTATTGCTTGTTATTGTAAGCAATTTCTAAAAGCTAGAGTATCTCAACTTGTTCATAAAATATTATTAATACCTAATGTCATTTTAATATTATGTTAAAGTTGGAAGCCCAGGAGTAGCACAGAAATTAAATACTTATAAGTTACAGTAGGTACTTAAGAAATTGTTGAATCAACGTACCAATTTGCATATTCTTTTATGGGAATTTTGCATTAAGCCAAATAGAAGGAAATCTATATGAATTGGTAACTCTACAGACTATACGGACATTATTACTGTTATTAGTATCAAAAATGTTGGCTTTCGATCAAAAGAAATCCTGTGTTGAGGTGGATAAAAATTATAGCAATAAAATAAAAATAACATATAAAAATATGCTTTTGATATTTTGTCGCTTTCGTCGACTCTTGCGACACACACAAAATGTCTTGTTTGGTATT
Source organism: Pachyrhynchus sulphureomaculatus (assembly GCA_019049505.1). NCBI lineage: Eukaryota > Metazoa > Arthropoda > Insecta > Coleoptera > Curculionidae > Pachyrhynchus > Pachyrhynchus sulphureomaculatus. Next base: position 58,341,572 of record CM032447.1, read on the forward strand.
GTAAAAATTAAGTATTGTTAAAAACAGAGAGATCTATTAGTAATTAACATCAATTAACACAATCCAGCTATACATAAAATAATAATCGTTCGCTGTAGTGGCATTAAGTCTGTTTGCCTCCGAGGGTGGTACACGTATCCCCTGAAATGTTTTCGTGTTTAGATTTAAGCTAGTAACGAAGATACTTTTAACTGCAATAACAATAAATATATACTAATTTTTATGTAAAAACGCAGCCATATGTTACAATTGGATATGCTCCAAAAATGATTATCGTCTGGGACCCAAATAACCTTAATTCGACACTGTTAATAGCCCTATTGTAAAAGTGTAAAATAACTACTGTTTCACAAAGAGAGACATATTGTGGAGAAAATTCCACTAATATCTGAATCCAAAATTAAGATCTTTGGGTCTCTTGGGGCTATTGATAATATTGTTTGCTTAGATTTCAAGATTTTTTACATCTTACAATTAAAGTCGGTCACTTGCGCAAACTGCTTATTATTTCCTTCTGGCACCCGTCAATACTGAAATATATTCATTGCAAAACTAGTGAGAATCATTACCATTTATCATTGATTAAATGTGTGGAAGGTAAATGTCTTTATTGAAAGGAGGCTTAAAACTTCGTAAACGGAACAGAGGAAACCTTTTTGCCCACCCGTAAATTTCACCTTAACAACAACGATTTACACGCTTTCCGAACTTTCTGAGTTCACTGAGTACCTCAGGTTACCACTCGATATGAGGGTATATCAGAGCACGTGTTATCTGAATATATCATGTCTTAATTTGCCCAATACTTCAACTCGATGTCAATCCATTTTTTTATCCAATAGGATCCTGTTAAGGACCATATGAAAGATTTCAGGACGCATAGGATTTTTCTTCAAATCTATCTTGGTCTTGTCAATGCTATCAACAAAGCCACTGGCCTGCCGATAGCTTTGGGCTTGCTCTCGTTGCTTGTTCAAGCATTTATTATTCCACTTGTGTAATGATGATCCTATTGACTACTTGGAAATATCCAACTTGAATTCCGGGACCGTTAAAGGAGGTGCTAACACCGAACTTTGCAAGTTTATGCGTCTTTTTGTTGTCTTGAATTATCTCAAGGTCAGGAATCTTGACCGGGTAGACCTGCATACTTTGAAGGAGTAGCTTTTATACAAGAGAAATCCTAAATGATAAATCCTTAAAGGTATAGCGAGAAATTCAGCGAAAATGCATCTCGTTCAGAGAAATTTATCTATTACAGTCTGTCAAGTAAGAACGAGACCACTTGTATCCTTGAAAAAATGTGTTTCGAATAAGGTATTTACAAATAAGATTTTTTGCCGTCAATGTATTCTTTGGTGTGCTAAGAACGACACAATTACCTTAGTAAGTTGTCCAATCGCCTCCTGCATCAATAATCGCTCGGCATCTTCGAGACATGCTGTCGACAAGCTTTTCTGCATACTCTGCATATTTTTTGAATCTCGCGAGACAACTGAGTCAAAGTCCTGAGAGTATTTCCTCTGAGCTTTCTCTTTACAAGGGACCAAACGTTTTCGATAGGTTGGCGTCCAGCGATTGTGAGGGCCACTCTAGTATCTTATCGTGGGTCCAAGCGAGCCGCTTCGCAACGTGATTGTCGTAAGCAAAGGTTTCTTCAATGTGCTTCGGAATTTGACATCGTGAACACCAAGATGTCGAATGGGCTCATGGGACACACTCAAATCCGATTTTCTGTATTTTGCCCCTCCTTGACGCAGCGTAAATTTTGGGTCCCGTAAAAATCGTCACGTTTTTTTGACTTTCGGAGTGACTTTGCCTACCGAGCTACGTTTTAGCAAGTCGTCGACGTTTTTCGTCTCGTTAAAATGACTTACCCACTTCACAAACGATACCAACTTTTTAATATATTTAACGGCCGCGGATGTATCATTTTAGGCCTTTTTGGATGGGAACAAAGAAAGACTGTCTCGAACCGATGCATAAACAAGTGACTCGTTTTCGATTCTAAGTGATTTTCGACGAATGTTCAGAATTGACTGATACTTTTACTAAAATGTGTCGTAGACAAAGATACCTTCTAGTGATTTTTTGTTGAATCGCTAGAATCACATCTATCAAAAATTAATTATCGCGGACATGTCCTTACTTGACAGATTGTAAATGGGTTTATAATATTTTTACTTAATTATAAAGCGTATCATGTAAATCCCAACACACCAAATGTATACATCATCAAGAGAGAAAATTATAGACAAAAAATATATAGTTTTGACAGCAAAGTCGTCCTAAAACTTTAGAAGTAAATAAGGGTTTGCTGAAAGAGTAGGTAGAAATAATCTGCTACTTTTAGGATAAGCATCGGCTATTTGGGGCTATAAGAAAATTAAAGGTCCTATTGTAGTTAAACATGAGATGTTTGAGAATCTTACAAAATCCGAATCTATTTTAGAAATCCCGTATAACCAATCACATACAGTAACCGAGGCATAAGTAATTTTCAAGTTTTTAAATAGTAATAACATAAAAACACAAAACGTTCCATTTTAAACCGACCGTCTATAAACAGTGTATATTACAAATTTTGCATCGGATGGTATTTTAAAGTTTGGAGATGTCTGCATCATTATTTAAGTTTTTGTAATATTTTAGCATGATAGCACTTTAAAAATACTAAAATTTGAGAGATTTGTGTCTTCTTTGCCATATTAATACTAATTAAACACCGTTTATACTGTTCCTCTAAATTAATTTAATGAGAAACAGTGTTGTTGCTTAACAAAGATTGGGAAAAGAGTTAGACCATAATTTCTGAATGAAGTTTTCCTATTTCCCCAACTCATTAGCTGCCATGTTAAACTTTATCATAAGATTCTTAAGATTTTAAGAAAACATAAAGAAACTAGTGTTTGATTTCTACAGGCTGAAAGTTTTTTCATATTTCAGTTCAGATAACTTTAGCTAGACTACTGAGTATTAACTATTTTTAAAATAAATTATAATAGTCAAATAAAAATTTTGCTAAATAAGAATATTATAATTCTTCGGCTTCAACAGTGAACATAAAAATTTTTATTTGTTTAAGGTATTTACAAATAATATAAATTGTTTTATTAAAATTAATTAACAAGAAATGATGCTATTTTGAAATTAAGGAAAAAGAGTTAATATAAAAATATAGAAATAAAACTTCATTTATCCTTTATTCCTAACATAACATTGTTAAAGTATGCCCCACACAATAAGAATTATAGATGAATCCGGCCGGCATTATAAACCGGTACCGGTAGAAACATTTCAAATAATAAGTAAAAGCTAGATTGATTTTAGTTACTATTGTATGAAAAAGTCAACAAAGTTAGATATATCTACTTACCCTTACAAATGATTAATCGTAACTAATGTTTTTCTTTTAATCCACGCGGCACTACTAGTTCGTCTGAATATCAACTCAAATAATAGAAGGACCATCGACCTCTCTTATATGCGACCGTAGGTGGGGCCCACCCAATGCCAACGTGAGCCGATTTTTATTTATTTTTAAAATTTAAAAATAATTCATCAATAATTTAAATTAGATTATTTGGTTTATTGTTCTTCGGAGGGTTTATTTTGAAGGTTTGTTGCACTATCCGGTCTGATCATATATCACAATGCTAATTCTGTTTACCACTGTTTTTTTTACTCTTCCTTTTTAAAGTAAATCGATTTAAATACAATTTCCTTTATTCATATAAAAAGGGGCCGGAGTGGGCCAATAATTTTTATTTTAAGAGTTCGCCTGTTTCTGGAGATTTCGAGTCTAAGTAATTGCTAGCCCCGAAATTAATAGATATATTTCTTGAATTTATTTTAGGAAAAAATGTGAAATATTAAGAGAAAAAAAGCTAGACAAAAGGTATTCCAATAAAAAAAAAATCTAGTAAAAAACAAATTGATAAATAAAAAAACCTATATAGTACTCGTATATCAAATTAATTGTCTAAAAACAATGTCATCTAAATATGATCCGTCATTTACGGCACTCTTCTAAGCGAGCGGTAAAATTATTGATAACTGCTCTGCACTTCTTTTCCGTCATCATTGCCACTTCTAGCTATACAACTAGAGAGGGAATATTGTTACAGTAAACTCTCCGTAAGATAAGATCGATTGGTGTTAAATCAGGGCTAGGGCTATGGGGGGGCCAAATTATGTCACGTCTTTTGGAAATCGATTTAATTTAATTAATTGACGAAGATGAACCTCTGATCATTTGGTTTTAATTTTGGTACACCAGATTTTTAGATACAAACGTTCACGAATAACGCGTTAGGACGAACCTTTGGGCACATTTACGACACTTGATAGTTGGTATTTTCATTTTCCTCGATTTTCGCAAACTGATACTTGAACACACTTTACGTTTGCATCATTTCTCGATGTCTTTTGTCGCCCTACCCGAAGTTTACTTAAAATTGAGAGTTCAAACTTCTACATTAAATTTTTAGTCAGATAACTGCGACTTCATTATGCTGTGTAAACTATATTGAAAACCAAATTTTTTCCTGATTTTGTAAAATCTGGCATACAAAGACTCGCTCCGCTCCGACGAAACGCTTCATTGCAACTAAATTTTTAAGAATTGAGCTTACACTCACCCTTGCCCTTACCTTGTCCCTCCTGCCTGTTTACGTTCGCACATTGAGCCAAACAGATTTAAACTTATTTATGGAGAACTTGGTATATTATATATATATATATATATATATATATATATATATATATATATATATATATATATATGTGTGTGTGTGTATAGTTGTGTTGACAATGAATACATATATATATAAGATAAGACTTGCCGCGGTGGATTAATTGTTAACCGGTACATAGAGGAGATCCTGCAGGAACACGTCGTTCCTTACACGGTGCGGTAATGCCTGGCGGAAGTGGGAATACCCACATAAGACTGGCCTGCGCGGGTCCTGAACTTAATCCAATCGAGCATATGTAGGATGAGCTCAAAAGGTTCGAGTCAGAAATCCAGCTCCTGCATCGCTGAGGGACTTAAAGGTTGCGATGGCGGAAGAGTGGAGAAGAATCCCACAGACAGTGGTGGAAAGCTCATCCGCTCTATGAAAAACCAGCTGGTAGCAGTAATAAGGACTAGGGGGGGTAATACAAAATATTGATTTTGGGTTTTATCAATAAATTTGGTTGTGAAACTGAAAATTTGTGTAATTTTTCTTTCCTCTTACCCCTATTTTCAATCCTTCTTCTTATTGTTTCCCCTTTCAATCATTTTAATCAGTAAAAAGCATGAGGTACGCTATGAAATTTGCTATCATTGGAAAGATAATAGAATGGGTTTTCAAATGATACTAAAATCCGTAAAAATATATGAACACTAAATTCTAAGATCTGTGTTAAATGAAGCCAAATAGCTTAACAATAAAATTAATTAATTGCTTTGTTAACTGACACTAAATATATTTTTGTAAAGATTTACAAGTGCATTTCGCGATTTCATACTACAACTACACTCTTAAACGACTTAAATCTTAGTTAAATGTTTGAAAATGTAGTTGTACTACGAAATGACGATAACGCATTTGTAAATATTTACAAAAATATATTTAGTGTCAGTTAGCAAAGTAATTAAGTAATTTTATTGCTAAAATGTACTGTCACAAATGTAACGGACGAATCAATCAACTCTTCAAATAGTCGATTTTTATACTTACCAGTATATATATATATATATATATATATATATATATATATATATATATATATATATATATATATATATATACATATATATATATATATATATATATATATATATATATATATATATATATATATACATATATATATATATATATATATATATATATATATATATATATTTATATATATATATATATATATATATATATATATATATATATATATATATATAATTTTTTTTATGGGTCTAGCACACGTGCTGCAGGGAAATCCCTAAAGCTCTACAAGAGCGACACGTGTGCGGAAAAAAAAGCGATTCACGTTGTTCTTGGATCGCTCTAAATTGTACTCAGTGGAAAACGCAATCCTGGGATGATGTTTCTCCATATCTTGAAAAGCGTTGTACGAGGAGTAACAAGCTGAACCTCATACGGATGTGAAGTATCAGCGCGACGTGTACTTCTAACATCCGCCGCTCTGAGAGGAATTAAGCGGGCTACATCCTTCCAACACTCTCCATGAAAATACTTGTAGAATAGACTCAAGTCGCCAACCGTTCTTCGATGTTCCAGTGAATCAAGGCCGCCGGTCAGTTCTGGGTCTCCAATCAGACGAACAGCCTTTCTCTGAAAAGAATCCAACAAATGCAGTGTATGTTTGGGAGAGGAGCCCCAAACATGGGAGCAGTATTCCATAGTTGGTCGAATTTGAGCTTTGTAAAGAATTAACAGTTGTTGTGGAGTGTAAAGCTTTCTGGTTCGAAATAATATTCTTAACTTTTGAGAAGCTCTCCTTGCTATGCCTGCAACATGTTTATGCCAGGACATATTTGCTCCCAAATTAACGCACAACAAATTGAGTGACGATGCTAGGGGAATGGAGTGCCCCGACATAACTATGTCCGGTTCAGCAACGTTCACTTTTTTAGAAAAAACTGCCGCCTGGGTTTTTGTAGCGTTAAATTCCACTTAGTTACCGTCACCCCAAGATAGAATTTCTTCCAGGTCTTTGTTAAGTTGAATGACTTCCTGCTGTCTGCGGATATTCGCCTGAGCAGCCGATGTCCGAGCGTGCAAAGTGAATGAAGAGATAAGCGTATATATATATATATAGATATGTATATATATATATATATATATATATATATATATATATATATATACATATATATATATATATATATATATATATATATATATATATATATATATATATATATATATATATATATATATATATATATTTAAGTCACTAATTTTTTCAATTTTTTTATTATTGAACTTGAACAACAAACCAATACATATGTAGAGAAGAAGCAAATATTTTTTCGAGTTTTTATTATTTATGTGTGTTAACACTAATTGAATCGGTGAATTCGACAACCATACAAGTCCAAAATTTGACATTTTAAACTGAGATAGCCATTTTGTTTTAAATATATCCCCCTATCAACTGAGCATAAAAACCGTACGATATACGAGTACTTAAACGTTAACGCTCTACAGTAGGCTGCCGTTCGGTGATGACTGGAAAAAACCGTACATGTCCGTGACTTGTACGGTTTTTCATCTCAGCTACTAAAATATCTGCAGTTATTTGTTTACAAAGAAAGAGTTGACTTCGTGTGGGTTTTATTAATTAAAATAGCTTAATTATCGTGTGTTTTTAAATTTGTTTAAATAAAATATGACATCCTGTGACAGAGAAGATGTGGTTACTAGCAATGGCAACAAAAAAAGAAAAAGGAATATTGTTAGTTGGAAACATAACCAAAGAAAAATAGCACGTTTGCACGGTCAGGAATATGTTGGTAAAAACGGAAAACATATTGAAGCGAAAACTGTCGGACCTACATGCATGTAAGTTTACATTTTTTTTAATTAATTAATTTTAACTAATGAATACATTTTTAAGGTGTAAAAAAAAGTGCATGCAGCAGTTTACTGATGAAGAGAAAACAGAAATAATATCAAAATTATACGACGGTAAGCCAAAAAATGAACAAGATAGGTATTTGCAGGGGCTTATTGAAGCAAAGCCTATTGAAAGACATCGGATAAGAGGCGTAAAACCTAAACAATAAAGAAAATCAAATTTTTTGTACTTTGTTATGAAACAATCAAATCGAATTTCCGTATGTAAACAGGCATTTATTAGTCTTCATGCCATATCTCATTGGCAAGTTCAGCGTTTAAACACCTTACTTCTAGCTACAAAATCACCAAAGGATTTAAGAGGCCGGCACAACAGACCTCGTGCAATATGCGAAGAATGGATTGTGAAAATAAAAGAACACATTGAGTCATTCCCGGTTAAAGTTTCCCATTACTCCTCAAAAACCATTCATTATTTGGATGCATCTTTAAATGTGAAGAAAATGTACAATCTGTTTATAGATAAAAATCCACAGCTAGAAAATTTGGTTAAATACGAATTCTATCTAAAATATTATAATGAAAACTACAATCTCAGGTTTGGAAGACCACAGGTTGATGTCTGCTCGGTATGTGAAAGCCTTGGAGCTAAACTTAAAGATGTTAATCTTAATGATAATGCAAAGAGAGTGGTTGCAGCGGAACTCATAGTTCATAAAAGGCGCGCAAAAAAGTTTTACACGAAACTAAAAGAAGTGCAATCTCTGTGTAAGGAACGACCAGAAGTAATGGGCCTAGCTTTTGACTATATGCAGAATATGCCCCTCCCACATATCCCGGTTCAAGAAATTTTTTATCTGAGGCAACTTTGGGTATATGCATTTCAGATTCATAATCTTAAAGACAACACTGGTCATTTTTATAGCTACCACGAGGGTGAAGCTCTAAAAGGATCTAATGAAGTATGCACATTTCTTTATGATTATATATTGAACCACATACCATCTGAAATCACTGAGTTACACTTATTTTCTGATGGATGTGCGGGACAGAATCGTAACCAGACCATGGTTCGCTTTTTGCTAGCATTGCAGGCGACCAAGAGATTTAACAAAATATACCATTACTTTCCAATAAGAGGGCATTCATTTTTGCCCTGCGACAGGGATTTTGGTTGTGTCAAGAGGGTGATTAAAAAACACGATCGAATTTATATTCCAGAAGAATATCAAGAAATAATACTATCTTCAAGGAAAAAACAGCCATTTACTGTAAAGTTAATTCGACATAACGATATTATTGATTTTAAAAAGTGGTGGCCGACTGATTATAAAAAAACGTGTTCTATTTTAGTCAGTGGTGATAATACTAGAAAAGAAAATTTTGCTGTGTCAAACTATAGGCAATTTCTTTATGGCAGTTCAACTCCAGGTTATGTGACAACGTGGAATTACATAAACGGTTTTCTCTCCTACACATTTAAGTTATTAAAGCAACATAAGGAAAGTCCTTCTCTACCGACTGCTGGCGCTTATAAAGATCCTCTACCTATTAATGAGAAAAAAGTCGAGGATATTAAAAAAGTTATGCAATATATGACTGGTGAAATGTTAGAATTTTTCTACCATATAACATCCTGTAATACGACAACGGCAGAAAATGACGATTAAAATGTTTAAATCAGTATTTATTTGTTATTCTTTTAGAACTATTAAAAATGTAATCATTTTTCACCTGTTTTATTTTTTTTTTTTACGATACTGATTTCGAAAACCGTACTTGTCCACTAACTTCTTTTAGCTATAACTATTAGACCGTTTCGTTTATAGAAAAACTATTACTAGATATAAATCCCAGATCACCAGATCTAAAACTTCTCTGTGTATGCCAAACCTGAGAAATAAGTAATTTAAAAGATTATCAGTTTTTCTTAAATTTCTCAAAATGACATTTTCGGACATGTACGGTTGTCGAACTCACCGATTCAATTGTACAACCACTTTATGAATAAATTATTCTTAAATTTGTTAACATGACTGGAGATTTAGAAGTTAAGCAGTCGTTATTTTTGAAGTAAACGGAACAAGGAAGGATGACACGATCATGTACAAAAAATGGAAAAAACAGAAGACTACTACGAGGCAGACTACCCAAACGATGATTCGAAAATTGGAAATCATCCACAGAATTTTAAACCAACGGGCAAAAGGATGCGAATCTTAGTCTAGATCGGAAGAAGAAGAGGAATATCATCTGAATTTGAGATTCTGAGGTTATAATTTTATTTGAAATTTAAATTTTCTTATTGACAGAATTCTTCACATATCCTTCAACAACAGTCGAACATTTCCATCCCCCGTAGCGCTCTAAATTAGTTATAATGCTCCTAAAACATTGATCGACTAATATAGGTCTCGAAATTTCGCAACTTTAGGTACTTTGCTACTAGCCTAGGCATTTCACCAATTAAGTTATTTCCAACAACTTTTTTTACGCATTTTTTGTTTCGATATTTCAAAAACGTCGGCTAGTTGTACTCGATAAAGCTCTTCTTCTTAGAGTGCCGTCTTCATTAATGACGGTTGGTAACAATCTCAGCGAACGCTTGCCGGTTCTGGGAAGCTTGGAACCGTTCATGAGTTTCCAAGCCCGTCCAGTGTCTGCTATTTTTCAACCAGGAATGCTTTGTTCTCCTTATGCGTCTGTCTTCAATTTTTCTTTCCATTTCAGGATCTGATACTTATCACCATGGATTATATGACCCAGATATACGGTCTTTTTGCTTAGTTATTTGCAAAAGTGCTCTCATATTGTGCTCTATTTGTGACATGCGCAGTTCATGGTATCGTCAGGAATCTGCGAAATATCCACATCTCCAAGTCTTTATTTCTGTTCCTTGGGAGTCAACGCCTCGCAACCATACAATGAAACTGAATGCACGTAGCATTTGCCAAATCGATATCGAAGCCTTAAGTTCAGGGCGCGATTGCACAAAAATGACCTCATCAGATTAAACGTGATCCTTGCTTGCTCAATTCTGGTTCTAACCTCCACTTCAGGATTCAAACAGCTATCTATCCAGGTCCCTAAATATTTGAATTTTCCCACTACTTCAATTCTCTTACCGTATATATTAATATTTAGAGGGGGTTCCGAGTTTTTAGATATTATGAGTATTTTGTTTTTATGGTATTTATTTTCAGGTAGTACTGATTTACAACTTTGGTAGGCCCATTTAGCAAACGTTGCAGGGCTTCCGAACTGGCAGCTATTATCGCAATGTCATAGGATATTTAAGGTTATTCAGTATTTGACCGTTAATTTTAATGACATCTGTTAGGTCCTTTAGTCCTTTGAAAATACAGTCAGAGTATAAGTTGTACAATAACGGTGGCAAAATACGACCCTGTCAGGCTCCTTTTTCAATAAGTATTGGCTCGGTTGTTATACCATTATACTGTACTTGTGCTGTTTGGTTCCCATATAGACTTTTTATGATTTCAATGTTAAATTTGTCGTGCCCCTTTGTCTCTAGTATTTGTGAAAGTTTCACATGGTCCCCTCGGTCGAACGCCTTCTCGTAGTCTATAAAGCATATTTACTTTCATTGCCGATCCCTACACTTCTAAAATAAAACATTAAACTTTAACAACCCAAACAAAGCCTCTCGAGTTCCCATTTCTCTATGAAATCCAAACTGTGATCCACTGATATCTTGCTCGCATTTTCTAAATATCCTTGAATGTGATTTTGAGAAACTCATTAAATTGATAAGCCTGAATTCATTACATTTTTTTACGCTCACCTTTTTCGGAATATCAATTAATTCTGATCGGGATGTGAGCGGTGGAATCAATTTTGTTAAAAATTTTACAGGCGTGTCTATGTTTTCTTCTTCCAGCACTTTTACTATTTTTATATGAATATTAGCTGGTCCAGTAGATTTTCCGAACTTTCTGTTCTTTATGGCCTTCTTTTTATTAAGTCGGAAGAGCTTTCTAGATATCTCGTTATTTCATATTGGGGCGGTTCGGTGAAGAGCTATTCAGTATATGATTTCCAATCTGCCCTGAGATCATCGGCACCTATAATGGTTTTGTTATTATCGTCCAGCAAAGTTTTAACCTTTTTACTGTTTTCCCTGCCACCTCTTTTATTTTCTTATGTACAAAGAAATAATCATTTTTCCTCTCTAGTTGTTCGATTTTTCGTTCATCAATTCTTACTTAGAAAATCTAATCTCTCGTTAAATGTTCCTGTTTATGTCTTTATACTTTTGTGAGTTTTTGTTTTTGTAATTTCTTTTTTCCTCCATCACGTCCAGTATCTCATCAGTTGTAAAGCTCGATATAATCTAATTAAGAAATTTTAAAAAATCCGTTGCATGTTATTTTTTCTATCAGGTACTTTCATAATTAAAACAAAGTCCTTGTCTTCTAGGTCACTGTCAGTCACTTTAGTAAGTTATTTACAGCGACACCCGAAATACTTATAATTAAAACAATCTAAAACATTCAAAAATTTGGCAATATGCATTAAATAAACAATTACTAAAAATTTTAAAAATTGAATATCATTTTCTGCCTCTGTTATAAGCTTGCTCTCGTGTTAAAATTTTCAGCTTGTTACAGTGTCACTGTGTCACCTACAGCTCGCTTTTTAAAATATGACAGTAGTGTTCCAAACTTACTAATATTTAAGTTTTTTTTTTTAACATCGTTAAAACATCACTTTTTTGTTCAAAGTTTAGTTACAAGGTTACTTACATTTCTAACTATTATACATACAGTGTCTTTAAAAATTAGTGCACTCATTTATGATTAGGCTCTAGGGCGGCTGTTGGTCTGTCTTAGTAATTAAACCTTGTGTATATTCTTTTTTTTCCGACAAGGTCTTACATGACTTTTGTTAATTTGTTTTCGTTTTTAAAAGATGTTTTGCGGAGGATTTGTTGATATTAGTTGAGCTTTTGCTTGTGGTTTGTTGGGAAAATTTTTTATCCAAAAAAACCCAGCTAGCTTTTATCAGGTACTAGTAGTTTTTCAAGGTTTAATTATTTAGATTTTTTGATTTCATTCAGTCTTCTTCCTTTCATCCATCTCTCATTCTTTCTCTCCCTCTCTCTCGTACTTGTTGTATGGCCCATTAATTATATTTACATAGTTTATTGTTTATCTTAGTCTATTTAATATAATTTATATATTTTACATAGGTTTATTTGTTTACATAGTGCGTTTGTTCACGTTTTTTTTTATTATTATTTACCCTAATCACTGATCACTTTCAATCCATTGTTTTTCATTTTTAGTGTTCCATACGGAACCCTTATAAGATGACTTCGGTGTCTGCCTGTCCGTCCGTCTGTCTGTCACACCCGATTTTCTCCGAAACTATTTATCATAGATAGTTGAAATTTGGTAATAATATAGGAATTAATAGCTTCATCAGAGCCGTTTAGTTTTGAAAGTTAAATATTGACTTAAGGGGTTAGTTTTAGGGGGTGAAATCAGAAGTAAAAAAAAAAATTACTATATAGTAGTATATATAATATTTAGGGAGTAAATATTTGTTTAACACTTTTATTACTAGATTCCAGATTTAGCTAGATTGATTTATTGGTTATTAGGTAGTTAAGATGCTATAATTACTATACATTACTGACTAAGAAAAAATTTGAAAATATATATTGGGTCTTAAGATATATATACATGTCAGGGACCTAATTAATTTAGCCCAGGTAAAAATTTTATTTTATTTTAAAAGCAATCACCGTACGGAACACTAATTACGCACGTCCGACATGCACTTGACCGGTTTTTTTAGTGTTCCGTACGGAATACTTATAAGATGACTTCGGTGTCTGTCTGTCTGTCTGTCTATCACACCCGATTTTCTCCGAAACTATTTGTCATAGAAAGTTGAAAGTGAAATTTGGTAATAATATAGGAATTGATGGCCTCATCAGAGCCGTGTAGTTTTGAAAGTTAAATTTTGACTTAAGGGGTTAGTTTTGGGGGGTGAAATCAGTCATCGAGGGTGGTGGCAAATGAAAGCTTGTGAAAACACGAGTAAAAAATATATATATATATATATATAATGTAATACTTGGGCTCACTTTTCTTTGTATTATTTTTAAAAAATCACGAAAAATCGTGTATCTCAAAAAGTACTGACCAAAAAATTTGAAAAAATTCTGAAATATTCTCCACAGGGTGTAGATAGAACGAAAATTATCACGAGTGCATTACCTTTAATAATTTATTTGGTATATATATATATATATATATATATATATATATATATATATATATATATATATATATATATTCAGTAAAGATTGGAAACAAACTTTGTTGAAAACTCCTTTGGGGTGTGTTTTGTAAAGTCACTTATCATTTTACACCACCGTAACAATTTTTTTTTTGTTTTAAAAGCAATCAACGTACGGAACACTAATTGTGCAAGTTCAACTTGCACTTGACCGGTTATTTATATCAAGAATATCACAGCATTAGGATAAGAAATGTGTCAATAAATCGTATGTCATGTAAATTTTAAGAAATAAAAAATATTTATTTGTTTTAATTTATGCCCACGGTATTTTGTAATACGTGTCATGTTAGGAAACTAGTAATATTCCAGCAGGACTTTTCAAGTTTTTAGGACTCAGTCTACGGCTTCGTCCTGAGTCTTCCCTGCCTATAACGAATTTGACACGTAAATAACTAATAATTTTAATTTTTAATCTTTCATATTTTTATAATCTAGTAACAGCACTTTTTTAAAGATGACCATTCAAGCTTTTTTTTTAGAAAGTATTTCTTTATTCCCGACCAACTAATTTCCATATATGAATCAAGTTTTTCAAGGCTTTAATATAACCTGATTACAACATTCAAAAAACCAACAATAAGCAAAAAGAAATTACTTTCTACGAATATGTTTCAATTTAAGAGCAACCTACGTCGCGTCGTTGATATTTAATTGTTATTAAATGGGTGGGACATACACAAATTCATTTTTAAACCTGAATGCTTATTTTCCATGTTTAATATCAATTATTTCATTTTATCTAGCAATAATATCTGTACTTTCATTTGTGAATTTAAATGCATTTTACACATGACAAAATATAATAGCTAGAACTGTAATATGAAAACAATTATAAAAAAGAAAAGCCACGGTATATGAACGGCCCTGCTCGCGAAATAGGTTAAAACTTACCTACCTACTGAAAAACCTCAATAAGTTTTCCTTTCTTAAACAAAGTGTAGTTAAATATTAGTTGTTCGCACAATAAGTTGTATTTCAACCAACCAAATTATTTTAGTATGAGGGCGTTTTTAATATATATCTAGCTGAGAAGGAAAAGATTTTGTTGTCTATTCAATAAAATGTGTTTGTAGTGATTAAACGCATTTCTGGTGGCTTCGGTGAAATTTTAAATTGTACGATAGTTTGAGGTCGAAATATTTTGCTGAAAATTAGAATATATATACATGTATATCATCATTAGCTTATTTCATCCATAGTCGGATGAAAGCCTCCCCAAATTGTCTCCAAAGAGCTTTGTTGTTTGCTTTTTGCATCCAATCGTGTCCTGCTAGTTTTTTTATGTCGTCCGTCCATCTTGTCTGTGCATCTTTTGTGTTCTCTAGGCATCCATTCAACTATACGGCGTGTCCATCTGTTATCATTCATCCTTGCGACATGCACCGCCCAATTCCACCTTAAGATACATATTCGTTGTATTACGTCTGTCACGTTTGATCTTCTTCGATCTCGATGTCAGGAATACGATCTTGGAGTATAATATTTAGCATTATTCTCTCCATTGCTCTTTGGGTTTCCTGGAGTTTATTTATTATACTTCTATTTAAAGCTCATATATGACAGTACATATTAATTGAATACTCTGGCTTTTATTAAATTTGGGTGTCTAATTTAAATGTAGATCATAACCTTCCGAACGCAGACCAAGCTAACGAGGCTCTTCTATCCAAGTCAGCCTTTAAGTTATTTTTTGATATTTCGATTTTTTGTCCTAAATATATGAATGTGTGTACCTTTCCTATTCTTTTAGCTTCTATTAACAGTTCCTGGCTGTTATCTTTACTTTCGTTGTTGAAATATTTGGTTTTGGTGAAGTTTATTTTTAGATCTATTTCTCGAGACTTGTTATTCAACTCCATCAGCATTTCCTGCAATTCTTCTTTTGTGTTGGCGATCAGAGTGACATCATCTGCGAACCTTAAGTGATTTAATCGTTCACCGTTCATTAGTATTCCTTTATTTTCCCACTTTAACAACTTGAACATGTCTTCTAGAGTCAACGTGAACAGCTTTAGGGATATCGCCTTGTCTAATTCCTCTTTTAATTTTGATTTTATTTGTTTTTTCTTCAAGCATTATTGGCGATGATGCATTTTTATATATGTATTCAAGAAGAGTTGTGTATCTTTCATCAACTCTGCTGTTATTTAAGGCGTTAAGGACTGCCCATATCTCTACGGAATCAAATGCTTTTTCTTAGTCAACCATTGCTATCCACAAGGTGACCTTATATTCATTTGCTTTTTCCACTAATTCTTTGAAGATGGAAGTGCTGTATCCCCGTCTAAATCCCGCTTGTTCACGTGGTTGATAACTGTCTAATTTGCTCGTTAATCTATATGTTATGATTCTAGTGAGGATTTTGTATAGTACCGATAACAGGCTGATGGGTCTATAATTCTCCAATTTAAATTTGTCCCCCCTTTTTTAAATATATATATATATATATATATATATATATATATATATATATATATATATATATTTAAAAAAGGTGTACAAGTATGAAATGCGGATTTCAGACAGCAGATGGTGCACCCATGCAGTTTGTGCTATAAAGATTTGACACTGCGCCATTTTGTTGTGTCATCAACAAGTGTCAGACGCGCACGAGTGATAAATTGGAAAAGTGTGTGCATAGTGTTGTGTTGTTGTGTTCAATATGTCGAAATTTATATCGAACAAAGAGCATTCGCGGACAGCATTAATTTTCTGTTTTCATTTGAAGAAAACTGCTGTTGAATCATACCGATTACTTCGAGAAGCTTATGGTGAACATGCTCCATCGCAAGATACGTGTGAAAGATGGTTTTGGCATTTTAAAATTGGTGACTTCGATGTTGCAGACAAGGAAAACCGCCAAGAAAATATGAAGATGTGGAATTGCAAGCCTTGTTGGACGAAGATGATTCGGAAACACAAAAACAACTCGCCGAGCAATTGGGCGTTAGTCAACAAGCTGTTTCCAATCGGCTACGAGAGATGGGAAAGATTCAGGACCGGTAGATAGGTACCACATGAGTTGAACGACGCGACGGGCAAATGGAAAGCGCAAAAACACGTGTGGCATTTTGCTCGCTCGATACAAAAGGAAGTCGTTTTTGCATCGTATAGTTACAGGGGATGAAAAGTGAATTTATTTGGAGAATTCCAAGGGCAAAACATCATGGATAGACCCAGGCGCACCATCCACATCGACCGCAAGACCAAATCATTTTGGCAGAAAGACGATGCTCTGTGTTTGGTGGGGCCAGAGGGGCGTGGTCTATTATGAGCTGTTAAAACCTGGGGAAACGGTTAATACTAAACTTTACCAACAGCAATTGACCGATTTGAACTGTTCGCTGCTTGAAAAAAGGCCAGAATATCGAAAGAGGCAACACAAAGTCATTTTTCTTCATGACAATGCTCTATCACATACGGCAAAACCAGTTCGCGACACGTACGAAGCACTCCGCTGGGAAGTTCTACCCCTTGCGGCTTACTCACCAGACTTGGCTCCTTCCGATTACCACTTGTTAGCATCGATGGGTCATTCGCTTGCTGAGTAGCGCTTTGGTTCGTACGAAGATGTGAAAAAATGGCTCGATTAATGGTTCGCAGCAAAAGGGGAAGATTTTTACTGGCGTGGTATTCACAAATTGCCCGAAAGATCGGAAAAATGTATAAAAAGCGATGGAGCATACTTTGAATAAAGCACTTTTTATCACTCTTCCGAATTTAACATGTTTTTTTATAAAAAAAAATCCGCATTTCATACTTGTACACCTGGTATATATATATATATATATATATATATATATATATATATATATATATATATATATATATAGGATTATTTAATTACCATACCAAATTAGGGAACACCCTAATCTGCACAATATTTTACTCGTAAAACACAATAAATTTATAATATATATATATATATATATATATATATATATATATATATATATATATATATATATATATATATGTATATATATATATATATATATATATATATATATATATATATATATATATAATATATATACGAGGCTGGTTTGAAAAGTCCGTGCAAAAATAAAAACTACTTATGTGTTTGGGGTAAACCTTTTTTATTTTTCGACATAGTCTCCTTTTAGGCTTATACACTTCGTCCAACGATGTTCTAGTTTGTTGATCCCTTCCGAATAATAGGATTTGTCCAAGTCTGCAAAATATCCATTAGTGTCTGCAATCACCTCCTCGTTTGAATAAAATCTTTGTCCCGCCAGTCATTTCTTCAAATTGGGGAACAAATAGTAGTCCGAAGGAGCCAAGTGTGGAGGATAGGGGGGATGTGAAACGAGTTGGAATCCTATTTCCATTAATTTTGTGACCACAACTGCTGAGGTGTGTGCTGGTGCGTTGTCGTGATGGAAAAGGACTTTCTTGTGGGCCAATCGCGGGCGTTTTTCTTGCAGCTCGGTTTTCAAACGGTCCAATAACGATGAATAATATTCACCTGTAATAGTTTTACCCCTTTTCCAGATAGTCGATGAGGATTATCCCTTGCGAATCCCAAAAGACAGTCGTCATAACCTTTCCGGCCGAAGGAACGGTCTTCGCCTTTTTTGGTGCAGATTCCCCCTTGGTAACCCATTGTTTAGATTGTTGTTTGGTCTCAGGAGTATAGTAATGTATCCATGTTTCATCCACAGTGACGAAACGACGCTTAAAGTCCTCCGGATTTTTCTGGAACAGCTGCAAACCATCCTTGCAACACTTCACACGATTCAGTTTTTGGTCAAGCGTCAGCAATCGCGGCACCCATCTTGCGGATAGCTTTCTCATGTCCAAATGTTTATGCAAAATATTATGTACCCGTTGAGTCGAGATGCCCACAGCACTAGCAATCACACGCTCTTCTGTCATCCATCACCATATCATGGATTTGATCAATGATTTCTGGAGTCGTAACCTCCACAGGCCGTCCAGAACCTTCAGCGTCACTTGTGCCCATATGGCCAGTCCGAAAATTTTGAAACCACTTATAAACTGTTCTAATCGAAGGTGCAGAGTCACCATAATGTTTATCAAGCTTCTCTTTAGTCTCCTGAGACGTTTTGCCTTTCATAAAGTAATGTTTAATCACCACACGAAATTCTTTTTCGTCCATTTCTTGAAAATCACTCGACTTCCTTGATTCACACGAATGCCAAACACAAAGAAATAGACCAATATGGCTGAAACTTGGTGTGCGTTCATTCAAGAGATGCTACTAACTAAACATGACCTCGATATGCGCCGGTGGTGCCATCTCTCGGACTTTGCACGGACTTTTCAAATCAGCCTCGTATATATAAAATGCAACGTCTCTCTGTCTGTCTGTCTGTCCGTTAGTGCGCTTATCACTCGAGAACCACTTATCCGATTTACGTGCTTTTAAAACATACCTATGTTCTCTGGACATGTTATATGATATATTTTATTACGTTAGGTAACATAAGGAATAACCACTGACGATAATGTTGAATCAAGTTGCAATACACTGCCTAAACCATTAAATATGGAACAATATCATGTAGCAAAGAATATAATATATATAAAATGCAACGTCTCTCTGTCTGTTCGTTAGTGCACTTATCACTCGAAAACCACTTTTCCGATTAACGTGGTTTTTTATTCATACATATGTTCTCTTTCCAAGTTATATAATAATAATAATATATAAAATGCAACGTCTCTCTGTCTGTTTGTCTGTCCGTTATTGCGCTTATCACGCGAGAACCACTTATCCGATTTACGTGTTTTATTTAGATTTGTACATATGTTCTCTGGCCAGGTTATAGGATATATTTTATTACGTTAGGTAAAATAAGAAATAAGCAGTGACGATAATAGTGAATCAAGTCGGAAAAAATGTTTGCCGCTAGCGCGCTCTCTTGCAATACCCTAACCTAAACCGTAAAATATGGACAATATCATGTCACAAAGAATACAGTATATATAAAATGCAACGTTGCTCTGTCTGTATACAGTATGTATAAAATGCAACGTCGCTTTGTCTGTCTGTCTGTCCGTTAGTGCGCTTATGACTTGAGAACCACTTATACGATTTACATGTTTTTTTTTTTTTAATTCTTACATTTGTTCTCTGGCCAGGTTATAATATAATCTAATATTAATATATAAGACGCAACGTATCTCTGTCTGTCCGTCTGTCCGTTAGTGTGCTTATCATTTGAGAACTACTAATTCGATTTACTTTTTTTTTTTAATTCTTAACTTAATATTAATCAAACAAAAATCTATAATATATATATATATTATATATATATATATATATATATATATATATATATATATATATATATATATATATATATATATATATATATATATATAACGCAACGTCTCTCTGTCTGTCTGTTTGTTAGTGCGCTTAGCATTCAAGAACTACCTATCCGATTTACGCGTTTTTTTAGTTCATACATATGTTCTCTGGCCACGTTGTAGGATATATTTTATTACTTTAGATAACACAAGGAATAAGCAGTGACGATAATAGTGAATCAAGCTCATGCGAGCGGAGCCGTGGACACGGCTAGTTAAATATAAAATTACAAAATTTTCACTGCATAAAATACTCAACAGAAACAGAACACGTGTCTGGGCAAACTGATTTAAACGAAAACCTTCCATTATACAGCAACAACTGTTGTTATCCCTTCCACTTTTTGCTACCTGCCCCTTGCCTCTACTACCCTTTCTAAATACCTGACACCTCTAAAAGATGTTTTCTAATTTCAATTTTTGTTAAATGACTGTTATACTATAAAAACTTCAAAGAAAAAATTTTCATAAAATGGAAAAATTGCAATAATTAAAAAAATAAATAACAACAAAAAATATTGGTAAACTTTTTAATATTTCGTCTAAAAAATATAGTTCAGAAGGTTTTATACTAATTCATTTAAAGTGATTGGATTTCGAGGGCAAAATCCCTAAGGCACTGCACTAAAACCGATTGTGTCGATTCCTGCTTCCTGGGAGCATCCCAATAAAATACCTAAGTGCCGTCACACGTGAAAAATAACTCTCATCGTTCTCTAAGTAACTAAATGTTCTTGAGAAATTTCCTTCCTCGCCCGTTTCTGCTCTGCTGTAAGGAGTTTGGGATCCATAGTGCAGAAACATCTTTCATCCTCAAATCTTAGTCTACAACCTTGAAAATTGTAGCACTGGGATTTTCATTTCTCATTCTAACAACAGCAAATCTTCAACAAGTCCGACGGTTTTCTCAGCTCTTGCCTCAACCAGTCTTTTTGATCTGGAATCATCCTGAATTGAGCCTTGATCACGTCGAAACTATTTGAACTAAAATTTTGCTTGAAACTGACACAGTATACAAAAAAAATGTTCTGCCTTTTAAGCAAGACACACGTTTTCTTAAGTATTTTTTTATGCTGAATCCAAAAAAATCATAAAAACATATCCACCCTGAGGTTTTTTTAGAAAACACACTTAATATTTGCCAGACCTTGAAAAAAATAAATTTTAATAAATAATGTAAAACTGTATAATCATTGAAATTATGGAATAAAACTACTATTTCGGACATCTATAAATGTGCCGAGTCTACATTTATCATAAAAAACTTAAAAATATTAAGTTTTAGTGTTCATGTTTAAGAAAAACCCTTACACCACCTTTATCTAAGCTACCTAAATAATTAGGTGCAACTGCTAAATTAAAAAATTGTTATTAATTTTTATTAGTATTGAACAAAATTATTAGTTCCAGTCTTTTTTGAAGTTCTTAGTTCTGACTTGACATCAAAAAATAAAGTTTTATGTTCAGTTTCAGCAAAAAACTCGCTTTTAACACTTACAAGGGCGCTATGTGGTTGGTGAAATGCTTTTTTAAGTAAATGAATGTAATGAAATCTTATCTCGAAAATACTAATCAAGAAATTTTGAAAAAATTCTGGAATATTTTCGACTCCCCTCTCTTTAATAATTTATCTGGTATATAAAAAAAAACAAAAATTTCAGTTTTCAACAAAGATCGGAAACAAACTTTGTCGAAAACTCATTTGGGGTGTGTTTTGTGAAGTCACTGATGATTTTATGCCTCCGTAACAAAAATTTTATGTCAAAAGCAATCAGCGTAGAGAACACTAATTGCGCAAGTCCGACTTGTACTTGGCCGGTTATTTTTGTGGATCTTTTTCCAATCGTGACACTTTTTATCAATAGTGTGGGTAAAGAGTATCGAATTAAGTCAATAAATCCACTACGCTTCATCTTTAGAACAGTGTTTGAACATCAATTTAATTTGAAATTTGTTTACAAAATGTCAGTTTATTATGAATATAGAAAAAAGTTATTTTAAATTTTGAGCTAATTTATCTTTTAAATGTATTACGATATATACTTTTGTATGTGGAACTTTTCCATATAAGTTCAATGATATAAGACTAGTTGTGTATGTACTCTGCTTCACCTTAGAGAAATCCAATTTCCTCACAGAAGCGTTACGAAATATTCCTTTAATTAAAAAATAAATATTCGCGATTTCACAAAGTATACTTCTTAGAATCTGACATAAGGCGTATCGGGAAAACCTGAATATAACAGGGACGCCGTGAGTCGAAGAAGTTTAAAAACCAGTGATATAAGTTTTGATTTAATAGTACAACCACAACTACTTTATTTATTTACAAGGGTGGATTGAAAAGTCTTGTAAAAACCATGGTAAAAAACATTTTTTTGCAAACTAAAAACGTATTTTTTAACATAACCTCCATTGAGCTCAATACAGTTGGTGTAGCGAGATTACAATTTTTTTTTTATTCCTTCAGAAAAAAAAAATGTTTCGAACTGTACGTAACACTCGTTTACAGCACAGATAGATAACCTCGTCATTTGACGAAATTTTTTCCCCCCAAGCTAATTTTTGAGGTTAGGGAATAAAAAAAATTATCTTGAGACCAAATTTGGGGAATGGGGTGAGCGAGGAAATATGTCGAGGCCCAGTTCGTGCACTTTTACCATTGCAATGATCGAGGTGTGAGCTGGCGCATTGTCCTGGTGACAGAGCACTTTTTTGCCTGCTAATCTTGGTTGCTTCTGCTTCGACTCACTATGCAAACCGTTCAATAAGGTTCTGTAGGAAGAGCCAGTCACTGTTTTACCTTTTTCCAAATAGTCAATCATGATGATACCCTCCGAGTCCCAAAAACAGTGACTAACACTTTTCCCGCCGGTAAAATTATTTTCACTTTTTTCGGTGCACCCACGCTTCCTCTATAGTCACAAAACGATGTCAGAAGTCCTTTAGGTTACGCTGCAACTTTTCCAAATACGATTTTAAAGTGCCCTTCCTTGCGTTTTGGTCTGGAGTCAACAAACGCGACACCCATCACGCACTTAACCTTTTCATTTTTAGAACTTCATGCAGGATATTATTCGTATGAGATGTCTACCATCTCAGCAATCTCACGAAGCTTAATGCTACGATCTTCCACACGATACCATGAATTTATCAATCAGTTTTTAATCGGGTGTCCTGAATGTGCAGCATCTGCAGTGCTCGTACAGCCACGTTTAAATTCATTGGTCCAGTAATAAAGCGTGTTAAGTGCTGGTGAGTCCCCAGGAACTTCCTTCAGTTCAGTTTCTATTTGCTCCACTTTTTTTAAATGAAAATGTTTTACCACTGCATGATACTCGGCATTATTCATTTCTACGAAATATCTAACATTATTTACAATAGTTGCCAACTGCGCTTTGGGTCTGTTTGAAATTTTGAATACAGTCATTACAAGAATCACGCTTACCAACGGTCAAGCCGCTTAACAAAATTTCCGGCAATTTCGTATCAATTTACCAGACAACAATCCACCCTAATACTTTTTAGAATTTGATATAGAGCACATCAGGAAAAATTGAATTTAACAGGGGCGCCGTGTGTAGAATAAGTCTGAAAACCAGTGATATAAATTTTTTTTATTTATCCTCTAAAAATTCAGATGACAAACGCGAATATGGATATTTTCTTTTACCTGTAGACGCCTTTTTTTAAGAAACACAATAAAATTATTGATAAAATAAATAATATATTACTGTTTTAGTTAAAATTTAAAATTCAGTTATGTTTGATGATATTTAGTAATAATTTTATTTAATAATTCAGTCATTTGGTCAGATTTCTTGTGATTTTTTTTGTGAGAACCAGCTGCAGCTCCTTCACCATAAATAGGAATCAATGCTTGATCAGGTGCTACTCCTGCAATGGCTGTAGCTACGGGACGTGCTATAGCAAGACCTCCTGGTCCGACTACGGCTGTAGCTATCGGTTTACTAGCTGCTACTCCACCTTCTCCTAAAGAGAAAAAAAACGTATTTAGTAAAACTGTTATAAGTTTTCATATGTTAATTTGAAAAAGGACGTCGGCAGTTCTCGTATGGAAGTTTGCCACACGCGTGCCTTTTTAAAACATCTGGAAATGGTAAGGAGAAGGGAATATCCATAAATGTCTAAAATGTATTTTTTACGACTAAAAATTATTGATATGTTGAAAAATTCCTAACGTACCCTCAAAAATGTGCGTAAATGTGCTTCTCACATGTATTGCACGTTACTTTTCCAAGAGTACAAATATACATTGAACTATCTATCTATTGTCAATTCTTGTCAATTATCGTTACCTGAATCAGTTACTCCTGACAAGTGTTAGGCACTCAAACAGAATGTAAGAGCTTACCAAATCATTAAATTTCGTTCTTAGAGGCAAAACCAAAGTTAAGTTCGAGCTTTGTTTCTGCATCGATTTCAAATTTGTGAGAGACAGACAGGTATCAATCGGCATATTGTTTTGATGCAATTTAATTGGCTCAAATTCATTATAAATTAACTACTAAAAGTAACTATGTCATTCTAAAAACTAAGGAACTCTTACCCGCTACTGCTAAACCCACTGGTTTTGCTTCAGCAACAGAAGCATCATCAGGTGGCAAATTTATTGCAACACCATCTTCCCCTGGTTGCACTTCTTTCTTTTTCTTCTTCTTCCTTTTCTTCTTCTTTTTCTTCTTCTCCTTCTTTTTTGTTTTCTTCCTTTTCATTTTTCTCTTTTTCCCCTTTCTTTTTTTTATCTTCGTTTTCTTTTGTTTTATTTTTACTTTTCATATCATTTCGCTTTCTGTCAAACCAATGACTTAAACCTTCTCTATTTTCAAAAATCATACTCGAGCTGTCTTGAAATTCTGCTAATTTTTTTGTAGATTCGTTTATTGACTTCATATGTGTTTGGTATATTTGCTCTTCTTTTTCAGTTAGTTGTCCATTTTTCTTTGCGATATCCTGCAACTTGACAATTTCAGCAGCTCTCTGCTGAATATTTTTTATGTATTCCTCATAACCTTCAACGTGTTCGGTGTCAAATTTGGAAGGTAATGGGGGATATTCGAGTTCAGTTGGATCTATTTCTATTTCCGTTTGTTCTAATGGTGGGGGACGGTCTACTGGTGATTTAATTATCGTGGTGGAGATTATTTGGCCGTCAGCTGTTTCAGTTATTTGTAGAGATTGTCCTTTGGCACCACCGTAGTATGGAAGTATTGATATTTTGGTGGTTTCCCTAAATATAAAAAATATAAAATAATTTTCTGGAAATATAATGTGGGATTGATAAATTTTATATAGTTTCAATAATTTTACAGTTTTTGATTCCGATAATGATCAAATTCATCATCAGCATAATGGTTAATAGTCATTCATATTGAGTCATATATCCTTTCCAAGGTTTTTGAAATCAAGAAATCTGAAAATTCAATTCAATCAAGTTTGACATAAGCCACTCATATGCTGAACTTTTTTAGGAATTAATATTTCACTATTAGCCCAGTCGTCAGGGGTTTTGAGCTCTCATTAAATGTTAACAGGCTGCACTTTGACACATAGATAGTTTTTTGGAGTAGGATACGATAAAATTCAAATAAAATCAAAAATTCGGTTTTTCGGTTATACACCGAAAACTGAAAAACATGTCGAAAAACTAATAGCACTACGTGAAAGAGCGAGAAATTTTGCAAAAAAAAGTATATAAATTTTCTTTTCCAGATTTTTTTTATTAGCGTGAGAATTTATTAAAAATTCGGATAGGTGATTCAAAAAGAGTAGCCCGCCAAACAGGTTAATTTGAAAGTCTACACGCACCGCTCAAAGGTTAATCGATATTACTTGTTTTCAGAGGAGACTTTCAGTTTTCCGATGATACTAATAGTTTTTATTTTTGTTGCTTTATAATTTGTAAAACTTAAAACGAAATTTTTGTTTGCATAATTTTAACGGGCATACAGTAAATTACAAATATTTAATAAAGTATAGTATTGAAAAAAAAAAAAATCCTTGTACATACATTATTATTAAACCTTAAGTTTTAATATAAGAATAATTAAAAATACCCACATTTTTTTTGTTAATTAAAAATTGACTCTAAAAAATGAAAATTTACCTGCTATAGTGCTCCGCCGGCAATTTTTCGTTCAAAGAGGTACGACTTTGTATTTTTTGATTATTATTAATCATACAACTTAAACTTAAAATAAAAAATTATTTAAAGGTGGGCAATCACAGATAAATGTCTAAGCTTTAAGTATAAAGTATTTAAATTTCATTTAAACATCCGGGTGCAAAGAAAACAGTTATTGAAAACACAAAAATTCTGAATTACTCGAAGAAATTAAATGAATTACGTACTCTCTAGCTGTCATTTTGAATTTTTCAAATCTGTCATCGGATTCTTAATCAGCACTCTGAGAAACTCCTTAATAGCCAATTTCAAAAAATTTAGCGGTATACAGAAACGTTAATTTAATCATAAATGAGGTTGGAAGCATGATTCTCACTCACTGGAGATTCGGAACTGACCGGCGGCCTTGATTTGCTGGAACATCGAAGAACGGTTGGCGACTTGAGCCTATTCTACAAGTATTTTCATGGAAAATGTTCGAAGGATGAGGTTCAGCTTATTACTCCTCGTACAACGCTCTTCAAGCAGTCTTTTATATGGAGAACATCATCCCTTTGGAAAATTTGCCCAGGACTGTGTTTCCCACCGAGTACAATTAACAACGATTCAAGAACAACGTGAATCGCTTTTTTCCGCACACGTACCGTCACTGTAGCGCTTTAGGGACTTCCCTGCAGCACGTGTGTGCTAGGCCCATAAAAAAAAAACAACTGAAGGGGTTAAAGAGTTGATTGAGTTACTTTGTGACAGTACATTTTAACAATAAAACTACTTAATTACTTTGTTAACTGTCACTAAATATATTTGTAAAGATTTTACAATTGTGTTATCGCGATTTCGTAGTACAACTACATTGTCAACCGCTTAACTAAGAGAATATATTTAGTGACAGTTAACAAAGTAATTAAGTAGTTTTATTGTGAAGGGGTTAAACCAACCATTTTATTTTAAATATATTTTTGTAAATTGCAGTAAAACTAAAAAAATCCATATACTATTTTTCTTGTAAAATTTTCCGTTCTTTCATGTGGTGTTATAAGTTTTTCGATATCTTTTTTATTTTTCGAGAGATTTGCGAAAAACCGAATTTTTTATTTTATTTTCGATTTTGTAGGCTTAGCGTACACACTTTAGAGCAGTAAACTTTTTTTTTTATCCTTTTCTACGTCCAAAAAACTACCTGTATGTCAAAATGTAGCCTGTTAACGTTTAATGAGAGCTTTTCGTCAACTGGGCTATATAAAGTATCTATTACAGGGGTCGGCAAGCTATGGCACGCGTGCCATCTCTGACACGCCAAGCAGTTTTGAATGGCACGCGTACCTATTCAAAGTTTACACATTAATTCTGTAATCTGTGACATGTTTCGAAATTAAGTAAATAATCGAAGACAGTATTACTTTAACGATACAAACAAAAACGATCTATTATATGGGTCACTAGGTATTATTACCAAAAACTACAAAATATATATTTTCGTAATTTATAATTTTAACTGAATGCATTGGTTTGGCTTTAATTTTGGCAAGTATTAAAGACGGCAAGCCTCAAAATATAAGCCTAGGCAAAAACACAAATAAACGTCCTCAATTCAGATCAAAAGAGCCGCTATAAGGCGGTTTTTGTTTGACTTGACTTCAATCGTTCCGACGCGCGCCGCAACTCTTTTTATATTGCCGAACTTTAGTTTTGGTTAGATTTAACTTCTAGGCGGCCCTTTCATTGCAATGGGCGGGTTGTAGATAATAATTTTTGTTCTAAGAAATTTAATAAACGTAATTATTGGAATTTTCTGGAAACATTATTTTTCTATATATAGCAAGCGGCTACACGTTTGGATCATTTAGTATAGAAGTAACATCCGTTCCAGTCAATAGTCGTCGAAATGTTTAAAAATTAAAACTATGTTGCGTTATGGCCGCGAAGAAACAGAAGTTAGACGTTCGATCATTTCAAACTTCATGGAAAACAGATTACGGTTTTGTACAGCAAAACGATAGGGCCATTTGTGTCCTATGTCGGGAAAGCGTAGTTTTTCCGGACATCTAGTGTTCAACGACATTTCCAGATAAAACATGAATCGTCATTTAAAGATAACGCTGATAAAAGGGAGGCAATACAAAGAGCAAGTAAACAATACGAGAAACAGTCAACATTCTTTAGCAAAGTTTTCGAAGGAAAAAATCAGGTAACTGAATGCAGTTTCAAAATTGCACAATCGTTGGCACAAAAGGGTAGGCCGTTCACTGACGGAGAATTTATGAAGCAAACGTTTTTGAGTACTGGCGAGATTTTATTCGACGACTTGCCCAATAAGGATACAATATTGGTCAGGATTAGGGATATACTGGCATCAGCGCGGACCATCGAGAGACGAATTACCGAAATGACACAAAATGTCCAAAAACAGCAGAGAGACGCTATCAAACGGAGTTTTGTATTTAGTGTAGCATTGGATGAAAGTGTCGATATTAATGACATTGCCCGTCTGGCAATCGTTGCGCGATACTTCGATGATGGCAGTGTGTATGAAGAGCTGATTTGTCTGCTCCCATTGCAGGGAACTACAAGAGGAGAGGATATATTTTAAGAATTTGTTAAACATTTTGAAAAGCGGAACATTGATTTAAATAAAAATTTTTGCGTAACGACAGATGGCGCTATTGCTATGATTGGGAGACATAAAGGATTTGTTTCCCTTCTTATTGAACGCATGGGTCGATCAGTTTTGAATTTTCATTGCATAATTCACCAAGAGAGTTTGTGCGCTAAAATCACCGCTGGAAGTTTAAAATCCGTGATGGATAGGGTGGTTAAAATAGTTAACTACATTGTCGGTCGTTCTTCACTGATCCATAGACAATTTAAGGCGTTTCTGCAGGAATTAGAAAGTGCATATTCAGATATACCATTGGTGAAATTAAATCGTTCTTGTTGGAAAAAAATCAAGTGGAAGCTTATCCTGAAGTAGAAGATAAGAACTGGATCTGTATGTTAATGTTTCTTACTGATATTACAAACCATCTCAGTGAACTCAACTTAAAGTTACAAGGTTCAGGCAAAACAGTTCTGAATTTATACGAATCCTGGAAATCATTCAAATTAAAAATAGATTTATTTATCAGCGATATTACTACAAACACATATAAATATTTTCCAAATTTAAAAACTTATATATCCAGTGTCGACGATGGTGCACTAATAGACGAAATTCTTAAATATATGACTAATTTAAAAAAGGAGTTGATCGAGGAGGTCAGGATTTTGATAAACATGGTCCTATGTTCGCTTTTTCAATCAAACCAGATTTAATGGAGTTTTCCAGCAGTTGCTTTGACATATCTCTTTTCTCATGGATGGACATTAATGATTTCCATCTTCAATACACTGAATTTAAAAGCTCCGAGTTATGGAACACGAAATTTGTAGAATTAAGAAGGGTATTAGAAGGTGACCGCCAAAACCATTCAAACGAGATACTCAGTTGTTGGATGAGTTTACCAGAGAAATTTATTTGTCTTAAGAAAGTAGCGTTTGCCATGCTTACAGCTTTCGGATCATCCTATATCTGTGAACAACTTTTTTCCCATATGAGAGTGATTTCAAACCCGTGCCGAAGCAGGCTGACAACAGACAACTCGGAAGCGTGTGTGACACTGAAAATAATGACATGAACCGGATATAAGAAAACTCTCTAAAGAACTTCAAGCACAGGGTTTACACTAGGTCCTAGGACTAGTATAATAAAATTGTTTGTTAAATGTTAAAATTTTTTGTAATTAAACCTTCTAAAAGCAATATTTTAAGTTAATTTAAGTTAATTTTAGTTGTAATAAGTATCTATGTCGGCACGCAAAATGTTGTATGGATGAAAACTGGCATCCCTTAGTTAAAAGGTTGCCGACCCCTGATCTATTATTTCAAACATCGCTATATGATTATTTTAGTATGAGATTTCATACAATATCAGGGCTACTGGGCAGCACGTATGTAGAAATAGCGATTTGCGTTGGTCTGGAATCAATGCAGGTTGTAACCTGGGAGAAACACAGTGGGTGGGAGTGCGTATCAGGTTCTTTACATAAAAGATTTCTTGAAGAAGGTAACATGAAGAGTGGAGAGCTGAACTTTGTACGGATGTGCTGTATTAGCGCGACATGTATTGCTATCGTGCAACATTTAGACCGAGTCATAAGCTGCATCTGACAAACACTTCTAAAATTATTTTAAAAAAAACCCAGTCGCAAACCTTTCTGCGATGTTGGAGAGAAAATCGGAACACGAAGGGAACGAACTTACGATGGATCCCAAAAACCTTTATTTCATAGTGAACTTTTAAACGAATGACCGTTAGAAGGGCTATCCCAAAACATTGCTTCCTAAAACAAAGCCTTTTTATAATTGAACTTTACCAACTTCAAAAATCGGTTATCGGAGCGCAAAAATCTCCTCAAAAAAAGAACACTTCATTATACTTTAATTTTACCAACTTCTTAAAGTGATGGAGGGGAGATTTTCAAGAAGAACCCTCACTTTTTTTTACCAAATTTTAAAGTGATGGTCCAGAGAGATATTTATAAAAAAAGCCCTCTCTTATAACAAAATTTTAGCACAAATAAAAACTTTATGCTGGAAAAGTAGACCAAGGGAAAATCACTCCCTCCCCTCTTGTCAGCCCTAGTTCCAGGAATCAAGGATTCGGTGAGGGAAACGGTTCTCTCAGAAATCCATATGTGCTTTACACAGTCGAATTTAAGGTTTGTGTAGCAGTAGAAGCTATGTGGTTATGTGGGTAATGTAAAATGTATCTGAAAAATCAATTTTTTTTTTCCGTTTTCAAGAAAAAACTCGAATTACAGTTTTAAAAATAAATGTCAAATGGAGGCACTATGCTATAATAACAATTGTCATCATTTATTTATTTATATAGTTATTTGTTATGTGTATTTACTTAAATTTCTCGACGCTATGGCGAATGAATGTTTTTTAATGTTATGTATGCAATTTTAACGAGTCTGAAACGTTTAGTGAGTTTTAAAAGTAATTAATAAAATCATCTGATAGAATTGTGATTCATTCAAGATTCATGTGAGTTCAACAGCAACATTTTGTGGCTTCCAGAATACTAAGTTTATGTTTTAAAGCCTGGATGTGTTTATTTCCTTCTTAGAATGAAAATAATAATAATAATAATAAGTGCTTCACATCAACAAAAGCCAATGAAAAATCCACCATGAGACAGAAGCCATCGACAATCAAACACTCGATAACATGCTCGACAAAGAAACATATCTAGGCTTCCAACAAAGCACCAAACTCAACCACACTCACATCAAAACAGAGCTCAGAACCGAATTCAAAAACAGACTCACAAAATTTATGCAAACAAAACTCAACTATCACTCTCACTAAAGTCATCAACAGGTTCACTATACCTATACTCACATATTCATTTGGTAGACACAGAAAACATTCACATCCTTATACGTTCTCAATTCACCAAATACAGGAAATTACACCCCAACGCATGCAAAGAAAGACTTACCATCAAGAGGACGGCAGGAGAAAGAGGAATCATAGATTATAAGATCACTACACACAAAACAAATACAAGCACTTAGGAAATTCTTTCCCACCAAGCAAACCAGCTTCCACACAGCAACAGTGAAAGCAGACAAAAACTACACACCTTTCGACTTATCCCGGACAGACCACCCAGCAGACACACACAGTCATACCCAATTACAACAAGAAAACATGAAAACGTGCTCAGAAAAAACACTCCATCGAAAACACAGATACCACATAGAACAAGACCACGTAAATAAAAAACAGTCATACACCTGGTTACAGGATGGGCAGCTATTCCCTGAAACAAAAGGCTTCTTACTTGCCATCCAGGATAAAGTCATATTAACCAGAAATTACCAAAACATATCATCAAAGTCCCAACTATTACAGAAGACAGATGCAGGAAATGTCACCAGCATAAAGAAATGATCGAACACATAACAAGCGGATGTAAAATATTAGCCGGAACGAAATACACAGCCAGACATGACCCAGCGGCAAAAGTAGTTCACCAAGATTACAAGCTCTACTGGGACATCAGTTTCCATACAGATAAAAATACTCCCCGCCAATAGACCCGATACTACTTTTCAATACAAAAAAGGAAAAGTCACCTATCTAATTGACATAGCTGTCCCTAACGACACAAACATCCAAATGAAATATATAGAAAAAAACTCTAAATACACAGATTTTGCAACAGAAATAAAAAGGCTATGGAAACAAAAAAAAGTTATCATTGTCCTCCTCATCATATCAGCCACAGGCCTTACACCAGCATTTACTCCACACTTAATACAATTAGGACTCAACACAAACATACACAAAAACATTCAGAAGATTTTGAAAACATGTAACATTGTCAGTTCATTTCTTAATACACAATGGTAATAGCGTCAGCCAAACATGGAACCACATTGACCAAATGCGAGAAAGAAGAAAAAAAATAACAATAATAATAAACGTCTTTATTTTATACTCGGCGAAATGCAGTATTTATGTTGTTATTAACCAAGTTCCCAAAAAAATACAATGTATAAAAAAAAACAAAGAAAAGAAACACAATTCAAGAACTCACAATTATTACTTAACTCTACTTACTCAAAACTAAAAAAGAAGAAAAAAAAAACGTTGTAATGAACATGAATTGATATTAATACTCATATACAAGCAAACCTTGTTCTCCACCTTAACCTATAAAAAAGACGTAATACTAACAATCAAAAAGTCATAATAATTATAACAATAAGTAACTTAGAAATAACATTTTTTTTAGTTGTCTTCTCAAAGACAATTCAGACAGAGCAAGCAAACCTCCAAGAATCTCGTTCAGACGTTTAGCAGACGTATAGCGGAAAGACCGTTTAAACAAACTTGTACGATTACCGAGCTTGGATAATGCAGCCTTTCACACAGATACTCCGGCACTCCGGTCCTCAATAGTCTATACAGAAAGCAACCCAGATGTAGCCTTTCTCTATCCTTAATACGCAACCATTTCAACTCCTTCAGCACTCACTCACATGATCCCTCCATCTGCATCCAAGAATGAAACGTACATAGGAGTTTTGAATTTTTTGCAGCTTATTCTTCGACAAAAGGTTCAGATACGGACCATAAACAAAATTACAATGTTGAGGGTGTAAATATCACAAACAACAGTGCTCCCAAAATCGACTCCTGAGGGACGTCTCTGTCCAAGGCCAAACTTTGTGACACTCGGCGATTAATCAGTATACGCTGTGATCTATCCTATTTGGCGGATAGTCCTTTGATAAATTTATTGTTCGTTCTTTAAAAGCCAAATAATGAAATACTGGGTGTCCCTTTTAAAAAATCGAGATGACAGTTTAGGAGAGTGGATAAAAGAAAACGTTAATCTTGATACGGTAAGATGATTTGCGACACAAAATCCATTTTGATAAGTTGTTTACTATTTATTTATAATGTTGTCTACGAAAGTTTTTTAGATGTTCTTTTTTAACACTACGGTATTCAACTAGAATATTATCAGTGAAGTACATTGAATATAAAACATCTTTCCTAATCCGCTAAAATATATTTACTGATTAGAAAATTACAAAATAGTGTTAAATAAAATAAATTAATTATTACTTACAAAAGAAGCAACCTAACGCTTGAGTCAGACAGAAAGCAAAAAACTAAAATATTTCGATACTCTAATTTTACCACTGGTGGAGAAAATATTTTGGATGTTTTGTAAGTGGACCTTGTTCATGCACAGAATATTGTAAATATCTGTTTTTCAAGTATTTAAGTCCGTTTACCTTTGTGTATGTCTTCCAATTGTTAAATTGCGATCTTTTTGAACTCGTCGCAGTAACAAGACATTGGTTTTTTAGCGAATACTGAGCTTTGTAATTAGTCAACTTGTCTCTCACAAGGATCAAGGAATTAATGTTTTTATTTAATTATACTGTATTTTAACATGTGCTGGTACAATCCAAGAAACACTTCCTTTGGTTATCTTAAATATCAGCTCTGTAGTTTAACCATTATTTTTACTGCTACCTAAATGATTCTGGAGCAATGTAAAATGGGGATAACAAGTACGAAATACCTAATTTTTAATTAAATTTTGTTTGTTTTTCGAGCTCCCCACTCCACTAACTACAAGACTGGAAAATCTTGGGTGTTATAGGTATTTTTAATTAAAAGATGCTCGAATGAAAGTCAGAGATAGAGACTTTTATAAAACTAGGTTCGGAGCCTCTTGAGAACACTAATTTCTGAAGTTTTTGTATTTTTTCTTACAAAATTTTTTGATTTTCTTTAAATTCTTTGAATTGACTTTTGGTAGAGAAATGTGACACTAATATATATTTTGAAACTTTTTTACTTTTCATACAGTTTTATTTTCACGAAAATTTGTCCTTGCGATATCATATTAAAGTTAAAAAACCGGCCAAATGCAAGTCGGACTTGCGCAATTAGTGTTCCGTACGGTGATTGCGTCGAAAATAAAATAAAATCTTTACCTAGGTTAAGTAAATTAGGTTCCTGACATGTATATATCTTAAAATCCAATATGATTTTCGTGTTTTTTTCTTAGTCAATAATGTAAAATAGTTATACCATCTTATCTACTTAATAGAGAGAGAATAAAGATTAAAACAGTTGTTTACTACCTAAATATTTGTTTAATTATAAACAAATAAATATATTTGTTTAATTATAAACAAATAAAATAAAATTATTTTGTCTCAGTACCTGTTCGTTGGTCACCAAATACTTAAAGCAATAGTTCTTAGTCTTATATTTACTTTCGACGAAATAAACCTTCACCATTTTATTGTTCAAATAACTCTTTTTTTATACGAGATAAATTATCAAACGCAATGCCCTCTTGATAATTTTCTCGCTCAATATATACTTTGTGAAGAATATTCCAAAATTTTTTGATCAGTATTTTTCGAGGTAGGGAGTGTGGACAGAGATTTTTGGCAATTTTTTAAAATAATACAAAGAAAAATGTGCGCAAGTATTACATCAAATATATTTTTAAACTCATGTTTTCACAAGCCTTCATTTGACACCCCACTCGATGACTTGGTAAAAATTTTTACTTCACTTCCGATTTCACCCCCAAAACAACAAAATTTAACTTTCAAAACTACCATACCCTGCTCTGATTGGGCCATCAATTCGTATATTTGTGCCAAATCTCAACTTTCTATGTCAAATAGTTTCGAAGAAAATCGAGTGTGAGAGATGGAGGGGCGGACACCGAAGTGATCCATCCCATAAGTGTTCCGTACGGAACACTAAAAAGATTTTAGTGGGTACTATTTAGAAAAAATCTTATTTGTAAAAATAATAAATTAGCTGAATTGGCGTCCTTAAACTTTGCTCCCTTTTCCCACTCGTGTACTTACAAACCGCAATTGGGGGAATGTTGTAAATTCTTATAATTTTTATCTTTTTTTTTCAAAAAATTAATTTCTACAACTTTCTCAAATTGCTAGAAATTACCTCTTCCCTCTTAATTTTGCTTTAACCTTAAGTGAATTTTAACATTTCAGCAGAGCCTTTACCATAATAATTAAATAAAAAGTTATCTAGTGTCGTAAAATTTTGGAAACACAGCTTGGAAATCGATTTAACTACTTTGAAACAGTGCCAACATAATGTAAACGAGTTCTCTCAGCCTAATTTTGACAGCAAGGCGAATTTTCGTCTATTTTAGTGCATTTTTTCACATGTTAACGCTTTCGTCTCACTATTTCGTAAATATCTCAGCGTCTGTTCGTTGTTATGCGACAAAAAAATTCGTTTTACTTGTCATAAAATTGGAGAATATAGCCTTTATATTAACAAAAAAAGTGCCAAATTTTATAAAGGAGGACTGGTGAAAATTCGCATTTTGGTCCAAATTTTATTATTAGATTTTTCTTGTGGGAAAAAGGTCGTAGAAAGCTTTTTTTAAATGTGCGAAATTTTGTGCTTTTCAAGATGTTAGAGGGAAAAATAAAGAATATATACGCTTTTGCTCTAAAAACGGTGTGGTTCATTCTCTTTATTTCTATGCAATATTTTATTTTAAATATAACATGAAAAAGTGATTTTAAAACAAATACTACCTATTTATTGACAACCATTAATACAGTGAAGCTGAATCATTCTCAATTAGTTATGGCTTAATTCAGCTTATTGACGAACCAACGCGGATCCCTGATCGAGACGGGGAGTTCGCCAGTCTTCTTGATCTGTTTTTAACCACCAATCCGGAGATTTACACGATCACCGTGAACCCGCCGTTGGGTTCTTCCGATCATAAACTGCTTTCGACATCGAGTATCCTGCCAATCAGAGACAAATCTGCCAAATGGGAAGATCTCATGGAATACTTTCGAACTTTCCCTTGGATAGACGTTTGTTTTCGATCCGATAACCCATCTGACTGCGCCAGGAAGGTCTCCGATGTTATTTTGGCTGGTATGGAAGCTTACATTCCTTTTTCGAAGAAATGCTCCTCCAACCCTTGCTTAGACCGAAAATGCAAAGAAGCTGTTGCTTCTAAACATATTGTCTAACGACAATGGTGTGAAAATCCTAACACCGTAAATCGTAACATCTTTGTTCGTGTCCGGAATAGATGCAAGGGAATTATCGACGAAACCAGGGAGGCACACAATCAACGAATTAGAAACAAACTTCTCGCTTGTGGCAACAATTCCAGGTCCTTTTGGTCAGTCGCTAAGGCAGTTAGTCAAAATTTTACCAAATCCACCATACCACCACTCACACGGCCAGATAATTCCATTGCAACCACACCTGTTGAGAGAGCGAACTTGTTGGCTGAACTCTTTGCTTCACATTCTACTGTCGATTTCCAAGGAAAAACACCACCTACTATTCCATATTGCAGTCAAGGATGCTCGATGTTGTCTTCAGACAGCGCATCATAAAGCGTATTTTAATGAAGCTAGACACCAAGAAGGCTTCTGGCGCTGACGGAATACCTGGCATAGTTCTCAAAAACTGTGCAAGGGAACTAACACCAGTTTTCTGTAGACTTTTAACCTATCCTACAGAAAGGGAATATTTCCGTCCTGCTGGAAATGTGCCACGGTTCAGCCGATACCTAAAAAAGGCAAGAAGACCTTGCCAAATAACTACCGACCAGTTGCACTACTTTCAATAATATCGAAAGTCGTGGAAAAGCTTATCAATGAGCATCTTCTAAAATATCTTGAACGATTCAATATTATTAGCGATCACCAATATGGTTTTCGTAAACATAGATCAACAGGAGATCTTCTGACTTATGTAACACATGTTTGGAACAATGCAATTGAACACTTTTGGAGAATCTCGAGCAGTTGCTCTTGACATATCCAAGGCATTCGACCGTGTTTGACACGATGGACTGTTGGCTAAGTTACGCTCTTATGGTATGTCTGAAAGGTTCTGTTTGTGGCTCTCATGTTTCCTCACAGAGCGTTCTTTACGAGTGGCGGTCGACGGATTTCTTTCTAACACCCTCACTATCAACGCCGGTGTGCCCCAGGGCTCCATACTGTCTCCTACTATATTTCTCATTTATATTAACGATCTGCTGGAAAAGACCGGGAATCCAATCTACAGCTTTGCAGCTGACAGTACGCTTGTCTCTTCGTTCACCTTGAACGCTCGAACATCGGCTGCTCAGGCGAATGTCCGCAGACAGCAGTAGGTCGTTCAACTTAAGAAAGACCTGGAAGAAATTCTATCTTGGGGTGACAGTAACCAAGTGGAATTTAACGCTACAAAAACCCAGGCGGGCAGTTTTTTCTAAAAAAGTTAACGTTGCTGAACCCGACATAGTTATGATGGGGCACTCCATTCCCCTAGCATCGTTGCTCAATTTGTTGGGCGTTAGTTTGGGAGCAAATATGTCCTGGCATGAACATGTTGCAGGCGTAGCAAGGAGAGCTTCTCAAAAGTTGGAAATATTATTTAGAACCAGAAAGCTTTACACCCCACAACAACTGTTAATTCTTTACAGAGCCCAAATTCGACCAATTATGGAATACTGCTCCCACGTTTGGGGCTCCACCCCCAAACAAACACTGCATTTGTTGGATTCTGTTCAGAGAAGAGCAGTCCGGCTGATTGGGGACCCGGAATTGACCGGCGGCCTTGATTCGCTGGAACATCGAAGAACGGTTGGCGACTTGAGTCTGTTCTACAAGTATTTTCATGGAAAGTGTTCGAAGGATGTAGCCCGCTTAATTCCTCCCAAAGCGGTGCATGTTAGAAATACACGTCGCGCTGGTGCTTCACATCCGTATGAGGTTCAGCTTATTACTCCGCGTACAACGCTTTTCAAGCAATCTTTTATATGGAGAACGTCATCCCTTTGGAATAATTTGCCCAGCGCTGTATTTCCCACCGAGTACAATTTACAGCGATTCAAGAACAAAGTGAATCGCTTTTTCCGCACTCATGCCGCTCCTAGAGCGCTTTAGGGACTTCCCTGCAGCACGTGTGCTAGACCCATAAAAAAAAAAAACATTAACACATTTACTAAAATTATCACAGATACAATCTTTATAATTAAAAAAAATCATTAATGTTCTATAGCGTATGTACTCGAGATTAATTTTTGTTATATTCAAAATCATCCGATTGATTATCCGAATCAGATTCATACTGGCACGAGTATAAAAGGTTGACTCTGTCTAACTTTCATCGATAGAACGATCTAAAATTAATAAAGATGAGTCATCGGAAAAATGATCGGTAAATTCATCTGTCAACGATTCTGACTGATCATAATCTTCAATCAGCTCATTCTCATTATTCTTATCTAGAGATCTTGCGAGGATATTTCTACAGTATCTTCGCAATTCGCACAATTCAAACCATTGCAATGCTTGTATAAACTAGTGCATCGAAGTTCAACGTACGAACAACCACAAAAAGCTGAGATATTTAAGAAATAATGAACCGAAAGCGTTAAAATGTGAAAAAATGCACTAAAATAGAAGAAAAGTGGCCTTGCGATCAAAACTACGCTGAGAAAACTTGATTACATTATGTTGGCACTGTTTCAAAGTATCGATTTCCAAGTTGTACCCAAAAATTTCCAAAAATCATGAAAATTTTACGGCATTTCCCTCCACTAATCTTTCAATTGGCTTTGAATCATCTATAACCTTGAAGATGTCACTAATTAACGTACCGGGTGTTTTATAAATAAGTTCACACTGGTCTAGCTTATTTAACGAACGCAGCGGATCGAAGGGCATGGTACAGGTACAGAGCGTAATACCGGTCCTAGAAAATTTTACATATAATGTCTTTTATAGAGTGCCATGCTAGTCATTCGAGAACTTTTCTCGAGTAAATGGACTTAAGACGGCATCCATGTAGCCCTGATGGGCGCTGACGGATTTTTCTTGTAAGGTTATCTCAAAACTAAAGTTACAGTAACAATCTTCGGCAATGGGATAGCTAAAAGAAAATATTCAGCAAGCAATCGCATTGAAGATGAATCTCTCAACTCGATTAGAATACTGTCTGGAACTTAACGGTCCACATTTAGGTGATATTATTTTTAAGAAATATACTTTCAAGGGCTTTAATTTGAAATATAAAGTATGTTGTTTTCGTTTATCAATTTATTTATGTATTATAAATATTTTCTCTTTCATTGAACCCTCGGTTTTTTAGTGTCATACTTGTAAGATCATTTCGGTGTCTGCAAGTCCGTCTGTTCCGATTTTCTACAAAACTATTTAACATAGAAAGTTAAAATTCGGCACTAATATAGGAATTGATATATATATATATATATAT
The DNA here is from genome assembly GCA_019049505.1 of Pachyrhynchus sulphureomaculatus. NCBI lineage: Eukaryota > Metazoa > Arthropoda > Insecta > Coleoptera > Curculionidae > Pachyrhynchus > Pachyrhynchus sulphureomaculatus. The sequence continues at coordinate 58,381,874 of CM032447.1, forward strand.
ATATATATATATATATATATATATATATATATATATTGCAATACTTGCGCACACTTTTCTTTGTATTATTTTTAAAAAATGCGAAAAATCGCTGTGCACCCCCTTATCGCGAAAAGTACTGATCAAAAAATTTTGAAAAAACTCTGGAATATTCTCCACAGACTGTGGAGGGGACAGGTGTCTTGCAGACACCATCGATCATTTACAAATTAACTATCCAAATGCCGAAATTGCCATCCTGGGCGACTTTAATGTCCACAACATCAACTGGCTTAAATATTCAAATACTACCGATGAACAAGGTCGTGAAGCCGAATCATTTTCAATCAGTTGTGGCTTGACTCAGCTTATTGATGAACCAACACGGATCCCTGATCGAGACGGAGAGTTCGCCAGTCTTCTTGATCTGTTTTTAACCACCAATCCGGAGATTTACAACGGTCAGCGTAAATCCGCCGTTAGGTTCTTCCGACCATAGACTACTTTCGACATCGAGTATTCTACCAATCAGTGATAGAGAGACGCCCAAACCGCGCAAGATTTGGCACTACAAATCTGCTAAATGGGAAGATCTCATGGAATATTTTCGAACTTTCCCTTGGTTGGACGTTTTTTTTCGATCCGACGACCCATCTGACTGCGCCAGGGAGGTTTCCGATGTTATTTTGGCCGGTATGGAGGCTTACATCCCTTTTTCGAAGAAATACCCTTCCAACGGCAAGCCTTGGTTTGACCTAAAATGCAAAGAAGCTGTTGCTTCTAAACATCTTGCATACCGACAGTGGCGTGAAGATCCTAACACCATAAATCGCAACATCTTTGTTTGTGCCAGGAACAGATGCAAAGAAATTATCGACTAAACCAAGGAGGTACACAATCAACGGATTAGAAACAAACTTCTCGCTTGTCCCGGCAATTCCAGGTCCTTTTGGTCAGTCCTAAGGCAGTTAGTCAAAATTTCACCCAAATCCACCATACCACCACTCACACGGCCAGATAATTCTATTGCAACGACACCTATTGAGAAAGCGAACTTGTTGGCTGAACTCTTTGCTTCACATTCTACTGTCGATTTCCAAGGAAAAACACCACCTACTATTCCCATAATGCAGTCCAGGATGCCCGATATTGTCTTCAGACAACGTATCATAAAACGTATTTTGATGAAGCTAGACACCAAAAAGGCTTCTGGCGCTGACGGAATACCTGCCATAGTTCTCAAGAACTGTGCAAGGGAACTAACACCAGTTTTCTGTAGACTTTTCAACCTATCCTACAGAAAGGGAATATTTCCTTCCTGCTGGAAATGTGCCACAGTTCAGCCGATACCTAAAAAAGGCAAGAAGACCTTGCCAAATAACTACCGACCAATCGCACTACTCTCAATAATATCGAAAGTCATGGAAAAGGCTAATAATCAGCATCTTCTAAAATATCTTGAAGGATTCAACATTATTAGTGATCACCAATGTGGCTTTCGTAAAAATAGATCAACAGGAGATCTTCTGACTTATGTAACACATGTTTGGAACAACGCAATTGAACACTTTGGAGAATCTTGAGCGGTTGCTCTTGAAATATCCAAGGCATTTGACCGTGTTTGGCACGATGGGGTCTTGGCTAAGTTACGTTCTTATGGTATGTCTGAAAAGTTCTGTTTGTGGCTCTCGTGTTTCCTCAGAGAGCGTTCTTTACGAGTGGCAGTCGACGGATTTCTTTCTAACACCTTCACTATCAACGCCGGTGTGCCCCAAGGTTCCATAGTATCTCCTACTCTCTTCCTTATTTATATTAACGATCTGCTGGAAAAGACCGAGAATCCAATCTACAGCTTTGCAGATGACAGTACACTTATCTCTTTCATTCACTTTGAATGCTCGGACATCGACTACTCAGACGAATATCCGCAGACAGCAGGAAGTCATTCAACTTAACAAAGACCTGGAAGAAATTCTATCTTGGGGTGACAGTAACCAAGTGGAATTTAACGCTACAAAAAAACCCAGGCGGCAGTTTTTTCTAAAAAAGTTAACGTTGCAGAACCCGACATAGTTATGTCGGGGCACTTTCACTCCATCCCTCTAACATCGTCACTCAATCTGTTAGGCGTTAATTTGGGAGCAAATATGTCCTGGCATGAACATGTTGCAGGCATAGCAAGGAGAGCTTCTCAAAAGTTAGGAATATTGTTTCGAACCAGAAAGCTTTACACTCCACAACAACTGTTAATTCTTTACAAAACTGAAATTCGACCAACTATGGAATACTGCTCCCATGTTTGGAGCTCCGCTCCCAAACATACACTGCATTTGTTAGATTCTATCCAGAGAAGAGCTGTTCGTCTGACTGGACACCCGGAACTGACCGACGGCCTTGATTCGCTGGAACATCGAAGAACGGTTGGCGACTTGAGCCTATTCTACAAGTACTTTCATGGAAAGTGTTCGAGGGATGTGCCCCGCTTAATTCCTCCCAGAGCGGTGCATGTTAGGAGTACACGTCGCGCTAATACTTCACATTCGTATGAGGTTCAGCTTGTTACTCCTCGTACAACGCTTTTCAAGCAGTCTTTTATATGGAGAACATCATACCTTTGGAATAGTTTGCCCAGGAATGTGTTTCCCATCGAGTACAATCTACAGCGATTCAAGAACAACGTGAATCGCTTTCTCCGCACACGTGTCGCTCCTGTAGAGCTTGGACTTCCCTGTAGCACGTGTGCTAGACCCATAAAAAAAAAACAAGGTGTAGATTAAATGAAAATTACCTTTAATAATTTATCTGGTATATAAAAAAAATTTCAATGTCATCAGTTTTCAGTAAAGATCGGAAAAAAACTTTGTTGAAAACTCATTTGGGGTGTATTTTGTGAACCCATTGATTATTTTAAACCTCCGCAAAAAAAAATTTTAGTTTAAAAGCAATCAACGTACGGAACAATAATTAGTGTTCCGTTCCGTTCCTTAATTAGTAACTTCGGTTTTTCATTACGTGTAGATTTATGACACCATCGAAGATACTCTTGGTATTTTCACAGCTTTATTATCTTACCTTATTTATATTTTCTAACCGATATTTAGCTTCTACAAGGAAAATCCAAATAATCATATATTTTTTTTTAAACGGATTTAAATTCCTATTTAATATTTTGAATCGGCATCGCGTAGTTGACCAAATTTTTATACCACTCTATCAGAGCAATAAAACACAAAACATCAGGTATATTTTTATTTACAATACTACACAATTTCTTTTATAATCTATGTCCTAATTTACCATATATACAACATATGCTTTGTTGGGCGTAGCCAAAACGGGCTAAGGTTCCATATGTCCCCTGGCCCTACGGATGTAGAAAATTGCGCCCTTTAGAAATAGAACTTTTTTATCGGGGGCTTATTTATGTAAAAAATGGTCATCGGTTTTTTAAATTCAGTGTAGGTTTTTAGTGTTCTATTGTAGGCAAGGGTTCCCTTTTGTGAAAAATCTCCACTTCATCTGTACATCAAATGTTAGTTTACTGTATTGGGAAGGGTCTAAGCTTTTAGAGTTTCAACTCAGGAAGTTTTTTTTCATCAAGCTCCCCTCGATTGTCGTTTGTTGGGCTCCAGTTTGTCGGTTGGCACCTCCGTCTTTTCTTTCTTAAAGAAACGACTTTTGTATCCATATACTCCCCGCCCCTTAAAACCTTGCCACGCCACTGGTGCTATGTTATAAGCAACTTTTATTAGGTACTTATTGATTCATTACAGGTACTTCGAAACATTATCAATATGCAAAGATTACAAGCTTAAACTAAATAAATGAAACATAACTTGAATGGTATATACATTGATTTTTTATAAAAGAAATAACAAAAACTATAATGAAGGATAATTAACTAAACCAAAAGTTTTTAAAATGGTATTGAATGAAGGTCTAAAAATCAGGTACTCGATAATAATTGTAAACAATACGTAGGTAAATTAAAAAACTTCATAATTAATAAATAAAATATTTCTTTTCGATTTTATCAGAAGATTGTAATTTTTAACTGTACAACTAGAAAAAATGATTTTTAACTCTTATGTAGTCTGTCAAGTAAGAACGAACGAAAGAAGAAAAAACTTAATTTAATAATACAGAATCGTATTCTTGAAAAAAATGTGTTTCGAGAACATTTTTTGCCAACAATGTATTTTTTGGTGTGCCCACAACGGCGCAATTACCTTAGTAAGTTGTCCAATCACCTCCTGCATCAATAATCGCCTAGCGTCTTCGAGGCATGCTGTCGACGAGATTTTCTGCATACTCTGCAAATTTTTAGAATCTCGCAAGACAACTGAGTCAAAGTTCTCAGAGTCTTTCCTCTGAGCTTTCTCTTTACAAGGGACTAAACGTTGTCAATAGGATTGGCGTCCGGCGATTGTGAGGGCCACTCTAGTATTTTATCGTGGGCCTAAGCGAGTCGTTTTTTCAACGTGATTTTCGTCCAGCAACGGTTTTTTCAATATGCTTCTGAATTTGACATCGTGAACACGAAGATGTTGTCGAATGGTCTCATGGGACACATTCAACACCATTTTCTTAATTTTGTCGCTTCCTGACGCAGCGTCAATTTCGGGTCCCGTAAAGACAAAGACACGATTTGTTTTTCGACTTTCGGAGTGACTTTGCCTGTCGAGCCACGTTTTGGCAAGACGTCGACATTTTTCGTTTTGGTAAAAGATTTACCCACTTCTTCACGAACGATACCGACGTTTTAATATAATTAGCGGCCGCGGAATATGTCATTTTAGGCCTCTTTGGATGGGAACAAAAAAGACTGCTTCGAACCGACGCGTAAACAAGTGACTCATTTTGGATTTTACGTGATTTCGACGAAAGTTCGGAATCGACTGACACTTTTACTAAAATGTGTCGTAGACAAAGGTTCCCTCTACCGATTTTTTGTTGAATCGCTAGAATTGCATCTACTAAAAATGAATTATCGCAGGCACGTTCTTACTTGACAGACTGTAGCAATAATAGCCCAAGTGATAGTGTTACCTTTCTGAGCAGTATTTTTTAACAATTAAGAAACAATTTATGAAATAAGAATTAGAAACTTTATGCTTTCTGCATATAGTGATACCAGCTATTAAGTTGCAAAAAAACTATAACACTCTTTTCTGATTTTTGCTTGTGGTCATAGTTCACGAATATTGTAAAACAGATGTCATACGAAGGGTACAGGCAATAACCAAGGATAGTGCAAATTAGTTTATTTAGAGAAAAACGCAATCAAATATTTGAAAGTCTAGAACCTTTTATTACCTAAAGTCTATACGTTTTAATACTTTTTGTCTTAAGAAGTACTTAAGAAACTTTCTTACTATATTTATTTTTAATCATGAACTCTGAAAAAATAATAATAATGAGTCTAAATACATAGTTAACTGTGTGAAAACCAGGAATATTCACTTAAATGTAGTACAAAATGAGAAATGTCCATTAATCATTTAAATGATTATTCTTAGGTAAAAAGTCTTTGTAAGAAAGCTCAGAAGGCAGGAACTCATCGAAAAATTCTATTTTTTGTTTTTTATTCAGTACAGGTTGTTTTTTCCCAGAGCCCATTATAGTTTTCTCTGTGTGATACTACACGGGGATGCTTCTTGTTAACTATTATTTTCACGTTGTTTTCGACGAGGTATCACATTTTTTCGTGTATTTTTTTGAGAAAAATTAGTCAACTGACGGATAACTTCATTTGGTACAACTTCAATAACTTTAAGTGGACATGGTTGAGTTCAGGAAGCCTTAATTAACTCATACCATTGATAAGGTAATTCAAGGAGTTTTGAGGTCAGTCAGGTCCATATTTCTGTCATATTCAAGACATGAATCCTCTTATGGGAAACTCATTTTAATAGAGTGAAGAAGTTTGAATGTGTGGACAGTGTAATAAATCAATCTTAAAATTGTGAAATTTTTGTTCTGTCCTCCACAAGAGTCACAAAACTTTGTAAATGATTAGTGGACCTGTCCAGATGATTGAGAATAAAGTCATGTAAAAATGATGCAACTTCATCAGTTCCCTTCTTGTTGCATGTTTCTGGATATGAATCTAGATATATTTGCCCGTTCTCTAAATTTGAAAAAAAACCATAGGTAATTATCTCTTGTAATAGACATCATTAGTTGTAATATTAGGCAATGAAACATTATTTTCAACCTTTTGTGAGTTTTACTCCGTTTTCTTACTAATTTCTTTCTATCATAAAACTCTTGTGCTTGTTTCTTATGAACTGTATTTAATATAATCAAATTTTTCAATCCTTCAACTTTGTTTTCTTGTTCTAGAGCCTTTGCTCTAACTAAATACATGTCCATTCTTGGATAACCGAATGAAATATTGAACTCTGTATGACTCATACGAAATTTTATCATCAGAATTTCTGTTCAACATACAAATCAAACATTTTTTTAATGGATAGAGTTTCAGGCAGGTAATCTTTTCTTGAATCTTTTAAACTGTATTGACTTTTTCTGCTTTTGAAAGATTTTGATATGAGTACACACCTTTGCCAAAATATGTTCATTCATCCATTTGTGGTGTGATGAATGCCTCCCTTTTTGATCTTTAGGAGCTGCTCCAGAAGTTTTTAATGAACGTTGAAGATGTTCCAGTTTAGTTATTATACCGTGAATCGAGATAAATGATTTAGAGCACATAGAAATGTCCTTGTTTATTTTGTCGATGTTTATTCTCATTTTGTACGTATAAGAAGCATCATGAAAATTTGCATCTGCTTCATCTTTTTGGCTTCTGCGACGTTGTATGCTATGCACAGTTATAAAACCACATAAGTATAGATTCTGCTCATCAATATTTTAATATATCTTGTAGATTCTGGTTCGATAAGATTTTACACTCATATCTTGCACAATAACATGGATCTCCGAGTTCGTGTGAAGAAATTCTCAGTTTTTTCATAACTTCTTGAGTTCTACCATATTTTTTTCTCTTCTTAGAACATTTTTTAATAGGGGATTTGTTTTTATTACAGCCTGTATCAGTATCTGTAACAATTTTTCAGAAAAATACTCCACAATACGCGGGAACCGACACAAAACCTAATCTCTTCTAACTGTCAATGTCAACATAGATGACTTGTCGAAATGGACATGTGTTATTCTATTCCGTTTCACACTAGATATACAGTGACTCACAGCTTAAATGATGCAGTCGCTATAAGAAAAGACTAACTGGTCTCAGTGCCTCTTTATTTATTTGGAAAAAATAACTTATTGAAATTAAATTAGTAGAGTCTTCTAAAAAAGTATAAATTACTTTTTGTCTTAAATATGCCTTACTTAATTAACAATAAATAAATAATCAAATCATACGTAATTTTAACGTCACAGCTTAAATGATGCAAAATAACAACAGGGGTCAAAACTTATCGCATTTTGAAATTTACGAAGACGGCGTTGCTTTGATTTCTTAGTGCAATTGTTTTTTGTTTAGTTTGACATTTTTTCATTCAATAAAACGAAATTGTTTAAGAATGGGTCGTCGAACTACAATTTCTGAGAGAAATTTAATTATTACTCATTACAGGAATGGATACAGCCAAAGGGACATAGCTAAAATGGTAAATAAATGTCCGTCAACTGTTCAGCATATCATTGAACGTTACCGGAATGAAAATAGAGTCGAGAATAAGTCAAGGTTGGCTCCAAATAAGATCTTCAATGAACGTGAAGAAAGATGGATTTTAAGAGAGGTATCAAATAATCCAAAAAAAAGTGCGTCAAAGTTGTGCGCCGAGGTGGAAAGACAGTTTGGAAAAAAGGTGTAACCCCGAAACAGTTCGACGGATCTTGCGAAATAATAATTTACATGGTTGAAATGCTAGAAATAAGCCTTTCATTAGCCAAAGAAATAGACGTGTGAGATTGGAATTTGCCAGAGAGCATATCAATAAAGACTTGAACTTCAGGAATTCAGTAATATTTGCTGATGAGATCAAAATAAACTTATTTGGGTCCGATGGAAAAACATCAGTGTGGAGAAAGCCTAACGAAGAATTAAAACTGAAAAATATGAAAGCTACTGTAAAGCACGGTGGAGGTGGAGTGATGTTATGGGGCTGTATGTCATCTGCAGGAGTAGGTAACATGCATTTCGTCGAAGGAAATATGAACCAATATGTGTACTTGGATATACTAAGGCAGCATCTCGTCGCTAGTGCCCAAAAATTAGATATTGAAAACAATTATCGGTTCTATCACGACAATGATCCAAAGCACACGTCATTTCGAGTCCGCAGTTGGTTGCTTTATAACTGTCCAAATGTTATTAAAACACCAGCCCAGTCACCAGACTTAAATGTAACTGAAAATTTGTGGCTGACATTAAAAAATAAAGTAAATAGTGCCCCAATATCAAATAAAACTGATTTAAAAGTAAAAATTACTGAAGCAAGCCGTTATTGATAATGAGGGAGGCCTGACCAAATATTAGCAGGCTTATTTCAAATTCTACAGTTTGTTTTCTCTAATAGTTTTGGTATATTGAATTTTGCATCATTTAAGCTGTGACGTTAAAATCGCATATAATTTAATTAATTATTTATTGTTAATTAAGTAAGGCATATTTAAGACAAAAAGTAATTCATACTTTAGAAGACTCTTTACTAATTTAATTTCAATAAGTTGTTTTTTCCAAATAAATAAAGAGGCACTGAGACCAGTTAGTCTTTTCTTATAGCGACTGCATCATTTAAGCTGTGAGTCACTGTAGTTTGTCATATGCCTGTACTATATTTTAAAAAACGTACGTTTATCTGGGACATTTTTAGTTTTTAACGAAAACGAGTAATCGGCAATTAAACCACCACAAACAAGCATAGTGTCGTCATTAGATTTAAACAAAAAATGACATTCCCTGTTTTTTGCCTGTGCCCTTCACGGTATACTATACTATAATAGCTTCTAAATGTATGAGCACGAAAATAATAATTTGATACCGGTAAATTTTTTTTTAAAAGCCCGTTTTTATTATAAAACTTTCAAGATTACAACTGCCATATCGTTTCTACAGGAAGTACGTTTCATACTTTCAGGATGTGTGTAATAATTTGTTACTCCATGATGCTTGGAAGAGTACAATTTTATAAAAATTGTACTAATATTTTTTCTCGCTCAAAAATTGACACAAATAGAATCGAAACTCATATAACATCTACTTACCGAAAGATAAAAATCTTTAGGAGGACTGAGTACTTCAAATTTTAATACTTCGTCCCACAATGTATCAGCTTCGTTTCTGTAGTGGCGAGGTTTTGACCTATAAATTACCTCCCACTATTTGACTATTTAAACTTTACAGGGAGTATGATATTAGGTATGTGTTTCGAAACCAACACCACAACACTGAACTGACTATGAAGAAGTGGTCAGACTCTCATATTCAAGAGATTTCTATCATAGTTTCTAATTTTCTAATCCTTATTTCATTAATTGCAATAAATCTCTCAACCGATAGAACATTATACCAAAAAAATCTGTCACTATTTCTTTTTTCTATAATTATGGATTTTTAATTTTATATAATTAAATTATTAAATTCATATATTTGTTTACTCAGATCTTTTTTTATAATACACTTCAGGTTGCTGTTAAGAGCTATCCATTCTGACTGTAATCTCTCAAGCTTAGGATGTACATTCAAATGGTTATATTCTAAACATTAAGATCATATTTTTGTTTTACGATCACCTAAAAGCTTCATAGCTTATTTCTAAATCACTCTCAGCATGCGCAATACCACCAGGTCCTGCTACCGCAACTGCCGCAGGTTCAAATAAAATGTCCACGTTCATACCCTCTCTGAGGATGGCTCTAGATATCGGATTCGAAACAGCCTTACCTTCTACACCAGCCACTGCTGAAGCTTGCGGTTTCAGTATTAAAGTTGTAATATCATCTTCTTTTACAGGACTAGATGACCTTAATCGAATTATTTTATCCTGTAAAATTGTGTTTTTGTTTTTGATAAAGTGGAATAAAGGATGTAGCCTGTAAGGAGCCAGAGATGGTGGTTTATTCGCCGTAAATGTTGACTTAAAGTTTCCTATTAATTTATTATCATTTAGAGTTTTGTCTATTTTTATTTCTTCTTTAGGATTAACTAAAATATTGTTCTGATTGTTCTTTTCGTTTATTAATTTATTGTTAGCATTTGTATTAGAAAATTTACGATTTTCTATGAGTCGTTTTAATTCCTGCTCTGGTTTAATATTGGAACGCAAACGATTCGTAGGAAAATGATGAAATTGCAAAAAAGTAGATGGATAGTAGATTAAGTTTTGGTCCAAATCTTGAAGTGTGGAATAAGTAAACGGTAGCCATGCAGAAGGGCGTACATTGGAAGATCTAGGAAAGTAGAAAAGGAATATGAAATTAGAATGATGAATGTAAGTGAGATCATAAAGTTTTTTTAAACCTTCACCCTAGGTATAGCAACATAACTACAAAAATAGACTACACAGTAGTTATCACTAGTACACAAAACACTTTATTTTTGCACTCTCCTTTCGCTGACCATGTTAGCATCATCAGGGGCGATGATTGACTTAGATGCTAACATGGTTAGCGAAACGTTCATCGAGGGCAGAATAAAAGTGGTCTAGTAGTGATACCTGCTGTGTAGTGTCGTTGACTCAGGCAGTCATCGCTCCTGATGATGCTAACACAGTTAGCGAAACTCCCGTCGAGTGTAAAATAAAAATATTTGACGCAGTGCATAGTATCATTGTGTCAAAAATTCCAAAGCCCCAAAATAGACATAATTATTTCTTTATTTTAAAACAGTTTCGCGATTTTAGGATACTACTTTTTATGATTTAAAACCAGCGTAAAACTTTCATTTTTTTTTGAGTTGTTACAATATTGAGCTGAGTCAGCGATTAGCTAGTTAAAGTTAGAATAGCAAAGTTTTTGCCTCCTCCTATACTTTTTTGAAATGATTAAAATAAATAGTAATTATGTTTTTTTAAGCGTACAGTCGTCAAGGAAGTACGTGTTAAAATGGTAATGATGATGAGCAGTCCCCATCAGCGTCGATGATTGCTTGGTATCCTCTAGGCATACTTTCTACGAGATTTTCCGCCTATTCTTAATGTAAACATTTCCAAATTGCCCGAATTTGCCATGATAGCTGTTTCACTGTGTACACGTTCTTATTGCCAAGCTTCTGTTTGATGTATAACCACACGTTCTCGTTTAGGTTTGCCTCGGTCGACTGTGATAGCCAATCTAGTGTGTCGACACCGGATTCCCCTTTCCACTGGCTAAACCACCGTTTCACAGTCGGCACTAATGCCTTCTTGTAAATCTTGAGCATTTTTTCAGAGGTCAAATTGTAGATTAATATGAGGAGACTCCCAAAACCTTTTTTCGAAAGACAACCCCAAACATTGGAAATTGATCAGGCTTGTGGGGTGATAACATAACCCCAAAATGAAGCTTCATCAAAAAAATATATGGCTCCAGTCTCGATTTATGTTTTTCCCTGCCCGCGCGAATCGTTTCTCTCTGTGTTTTTCATTCAGCAATGGTGTCTTGGTGGTACTTCGCTACTTCAAATCGCTAACTCGGAGATGAGTGCCTTTCCACTTTAGTTTTTGCGCCCCTAGGCGCAAAGTTAATTGAGGATTTCCGGAAGCACATTACACATAAATAAAGTTAGAAATGAATCTCTTTCCACAAAGCATTGTTTGAAGGGGTGCCAACAGCAACCTCAAAAAAAGGGAATTTCTTTTACCAACTACAAGTTACAGGCGACACGCTCTTACATGACCGTGGGTAGCTTTCTAAGAAGATGATGTAAATTATAGCTTTTTTTAAAGGATTCAATTGGATATATGAATGAAAACCTTTTGGAAATTTTACCTAGTATAAAAAATTTAATAAATTAAACATGAAATATTTCACCGGTAACTTCATAATACGAGGATTGTACGATAAGTATCCGACCTCGGCCAGAAATTACGCTACTACTATTTAAAAAATTATATTTTTTGTAAATATAACCTCTCACAAGAATCCTGTCAAATTTTCAAGTAGCTGCGTGATTTAGTTTGTGAGTGGCGGCCATTTAAATTGAACGACTTTTGTGATTTTACAACAACAGGAAAAATTAATATCGAGCAGTGATAAAATATTCGTTTTTGAAAAAGAAAACGGATGATGAGATAAAGTTTATGGAGACTCTCCACCTTTGTTATCGACCATAAAAAAATTGAACAGCTGAATTCAAACGCAGCCGTACCAGCATTTTTGATGAAGAATGTCCAGGTCGTTCAAATGAGGTCACCACCTCAGAAATGATTGAAAAAATTCACGATATAGTGATAAATGATCGGACAGTGAAAATGTGTGAGATTGCTGAGATTATCGGCATCTCAATTGAACGGGTGCAGAACATTTTAACCGCTCATTTGGATATGAGAAAGCTTTCGGCAAGATGGGTGCCGCGATTGCTCACAATTGATAATAAACATGCACGTGTGTCAACTTCAACAGAATGTGGGGTGATGTTAAAGCGCAATCGGAATGATTTCTGACGTCGATTCATCACTGTTGACGAAACATATACTCAACACAGCACACCAGAGACTAAAGAACAGGCTAAACAGTAGGTTTTCCGTGGCAAACCGTCGCCAAAGAAAACCAAAGCGACTTTATTGACTAACAAAGTCATGATCACAGTGTTTTGGGATGCACGGGGCATAATCTTCGATTATCTTCAAAATGGCAAAATGATTAATGGAGATTATTATGTCAATTTACTGGATCGTTTCAACCATACTGTGAAAGAAAAATGTGCCCATTTGGCAAAGAAAAAAATCCTCCTTCATCAAGACAATGCACGCGTGCACAGTTGTGTCATCGCAATGGCAAAATTCCATGAGTGAGGATACACATTGCTTTCGCATCCATCATATTCGCCAGATTTAGCCCCCAGCGATTATTTCCTATTTCTGAATATGAAAAAATTGGCTCAAACGGTGATTGCTGGAACAAACGGCTATTTTGAAGGGTTGGAGAAAATCGTATTTTTTAGATTTGATACAAAATATAGATAAATGTTAGACTAAGTGTATCGAGCTAAAAGGAGACTATGTTGAAAAATAAAATAAATTTTACAGGTAAAAATGTTTTTTTCTATTCAAGGTCATGTACTTATGCAATCCTTGTATAGAGAGCAAGAAAGGACCCCGCACATATCTTATGGAAAATGGCTCTCGGTTAAATTCGCTCAAACTTTGTTATCTTCTAGTTTTTGTTATTCTCAACAAAAGTTCCCATGGTCACAACATGATCTGACGGTAAGGTTTCAAGTATTGGTAATAATAGCTCAATCGTATACGTACGTGAAACCATTTTTACTATTTGTAACTACTTTTTTACTAACTTTTTAACCTTTTTCACGTTAAGTGTAACAATATAATAGTGTAGTATTGTATTTGTATAAATGTGATCCCTGCTCTTCTCCCACTATCAGCCTCTCCGCGGGTCGCGTCCTCAGGTTGGAAGCATTGTCTCAAATAGGGCGTCAGGCTATCACAAGGCAGAGCACAAGTCTTGCAACTGCAAAGGTTCGTAAGTTATTGATGCAACGATTCGTTTCACAAAATATACGGTTCAATGCAATAACCAGAGCAGAATATATAGAAAGTCATGTACCAGCATTTGCGAACGAATTATACAATCCGACCCCGGAAAATCCAAAAGCTATATCGTACATTGATGGTTCTTATATAATGATTCCAAAAAGTACCAATTTTCGAGTCTTAAGACAATCATACTGCGTGCATAAAGGTCGCCATCTTCTCAAACTTGCACTAGTTGTAGCCGCAGATGGTTACATTCTTGACATTCAGTGACCGTATTTTTCCGATTCTCGGAACAATGATGCGCAGATGCTTCGTCGCGAATACGAACGAGACAATTCCGAAATGGCATAATGGTATCAAGGTGGCTACACTTTTGTTGTTGACAGAAGATATCGCGATTCTATTCCTTTATTTGAACGAAATGAGTTTACGTATAAAATGCCTGCTTTATTAGGACCTAATAAAAGTCAATTAACAACAGAAGAAGCCAATCAATCCCGTTTAGTTACTAAGAAGAGATGGATTGTAGAAGCAAGAAATGGACACATCAAGTCTATATTTAAATTCTTGCGTGACATTATTCCAATCGTTGATGCTCTGAACATCGGCGATTATTATCGCATTGCTGGAGCCATCATAAATAGATATCATCCTCTAATAGAAATGCAAAAGTGCCACCGTAGAAACGGCGCAAGCCATGCTAGTAAAGGTACGGACAAGAAATGAGCTTCAAGCACGCGTTTGAAGCTGAAGATTTGAAGAGGAGAAACAGTCAATGGGTTTTGATCGATGAAAATGACACGCCTGAGTTTCCACGAGTGACATTAGATTATTTAAAGAATTTGACTGTAGGCACGTATCCGATAGAGTTGGCACCGTCTTACATTCAAGACAAATTTCAGAGAGATGAAGTCGAAGAACTCCAATTAGATCAACTCATAACATAACCCGGCTTACTAAGATTTAGAATTTATTCTAGATTTAGAAATGTCACTAAGCATCAGCTGTGGATTAAATACGAATCAGATCAGAATCGAATACATAATGAACCGATACATGGATATTATTTACGTGCAAAGTTCGTGCTCGAACCCTCGGTGCTTGTGCTCATGTTACCAGCATTTTGTGATATTTAGGTTATGCGTGATATGGAAATGTAAAATACCCCCTATTTCATGTAATACAAGATGCCGGTGACTGACCAATACTTTTCCAGTTAAATGAAGTAATATGATAATATTATGGATGATTATATTTCATAACCAACTTTCATAACACATACACACACCACACACCCACACGTGTAAAGGGTCAGATTCCCGCCACATCCACGTCGTTGATTCTGGATAATGCTAGAAACGGGGGTCAGATTTATACACATACAATACTACACTATTATACTGTTACACGTAACGTGAAAAAGGTTACAAAGTTAGTAAAAAAGTAGTTACAAATAGTAAAAATAGTTTCACATACGTATACGATTGAGCTATTATTACCAATACTTGAAACCTTATAGAGCAAAAACGGCTCGTCAGATCATGTTGTGACCTGGGAATTTTTGTTCAGAATAACATAAACTAGAAGATAGCAAAGTTTGAGCGAATTTAACAGAGAGCCATTTTTCATAAGATATGTGCGGAGTCCTTTTCTAATGTGTTGATTAAAATTATTAGATATTTCAGCAACATTTTAAATATATAAATAACTTTTTTGTGTTAATGAAATTGAAGCCAATTTCATCTAGAAAGTGTTATTAGAACATATTTTAGCCATTTTGTTATTTTATTAGCTTCGACCTTATACATATCAATAAGAAAAAAACTCAGTTAGGCTTTATTATCATTTATTTAATATAATCAGTCTGTTCCAATTTTTTTTTATCTTTCTAACCTAGTTAAAGTTTGAAGTATATATTAAATAATTTTTACACTAAAATTCTAATACTAAAGAAAGTTTCCTTGTTGTCTAGATAATATAATAAAGGACCTCGTGAATAAAAATAAAGCAGTTGCTTCCATTTGACGTAAGGCGCTTTTAAAGAGTGATTTCCAAGTTGGAGTATTGGTTATAGGACGCACTACAATACTTCGTTTTCGAGCATTTTAAAAATTAATTAACCTTGCAAGCGCAAGTCCGACTTGCACAATTAGTGTTCCGTACGTTGATTGCTTTTAAAATAAAAATTTTTGTTACGGAGGTATAAAATGATCAGTGACTTCACAAAACACACCCCAAATAAGTTTTCCACAAAGTTTGTTTCCGATCATTGTTGAAAACTGATGACCTTGATTTTTTTTTTTTTAAATATATCAGACCAATTATTAAAGGTAATGCACTCGTGATAATTTTCGTTCAATCTGCACCCTGAGTGGAGAATATTCCAGATGACTTCACACCACACATGCCAAAAGAGTTTTCAACAAAGTTTTTTTCCGATCTTTACTGAAAAACTGACGACCTTGAATTTTAATATATTCACCAGATAAATTATGAAAGGTAATGCCCTCGTGATAATTTTCATTCAATCTACAACCTGTGAAAAATATTTCCGATTTTTTTCGAAATTTTTTGATCAGTACTTTTCGAGAAAGGGGGGCAGCAATTTTTTAAAAATATTACATTATATATATTTTTGAACTCGTATTTTCAGAAACTTTCATTTGACACCCTACTTGATAACCTAGTAATTTTTTTTTCACTTCCGATTTTTCCCAACAAAACTAAGCCTTTAAGTCAAAATTTAACTTTCAAAACTACACCGCTCTGATGGGGGCCATTAATTCTTATATTAGTGCCAAATTTCAGCTTTCTGCGTCAAATGGTTTCGGAGAAAATCGGGGTGGCAGACGGACAGACACCGAAGTGATTTTATAAATGTTCCGTACGGAATACTAAAATGTTAATTTCGATCTTGTACAGCAATAAGGTTTTCCCGTTGTGATTTCATATTGTCAGAATATTAATATTGTACCACTTTTTTATAGATAAACCTAAAATTTTGTTTTGAAATTTAAAAACTTAACAAATTATAATTAATTAATAAATGCAAATTAATACAAATTTCGGTTTCGGAGGTTCTTATACTTACTTATTTGAAATTAAAAACAACCCGTCTCTTTAAACCAATTAATATCATTTTCATACCAGTTGGAAGCCTTTTCTTCAATTTGTAACAATTGCAGCAAGATGAAGAAATTGCTGGAAAATTCTTAAGCAAACAATCTGTTTTCTTTTTATTCATACAGGCCAATGTAGTACTTATTAAAAAGGAAATCTAAGAGCACTTATTCTATACATTTTAAATTTAGAACATTTTAGGTATCATTCAGAAATCACAACGAATGTAAGATGAATTTTAAATAGGTTTCTAAGCTATATATCAAGTTTTTAAAAAGTTTTAGAGCTAATTGATTTTTTCATTTCTCTTCATTTATTATATCAGTATTTAAAACTATATAACGATAATTGTTCCATGTATTGTTAGATAAGGAAATGAAATATGGCACATTTCCTTCAAAAAAATGACAATCGTTTTTTTTTTCATTTGATTTGGAAAGAATGAAATCCGAAGTCATTTTATTTGAAGTTGAGAACAATTTACTGCTTTCACAAAAATTTTAGAAACATATTTAAACAGTTTTAAAAATGATCTCAAGTACTATGAATGTAAAAATAATGGCACGGAAATAAAAATATACATTTTACTCTTTTTTGAACAATTTCTTCATCCACATTTACATTATCATTAATTATAACATACATAAATTACGTATTACATAGATTATCTAAATTGAAGTAAATTTAGAATACGTAAATATATACTGTAATTTTCTTAACATATTTACTACTCCTTATAAACCCATTTTAGATTCAGCGTTTTTAGTGTGTTATTTTACCTTACCTAATAGTATACTCCTTTAGAAGCTTGGCCGTCTAAATCTGTAATTTCCTCCTGTAGTTTCTTCTCTGTGTCACCAAATTATTCAATTATTTTACATCCCAATTACCCCCTATTATAATAAATTACCGGTCCTACAGCTACTACCTTCCCCACTCTCGTATTAGGTACATGCCGTGTTCCATTCATAACACTATCTTTAATAGCTTCATTTAAATCAATTTGTGGATCTACAGCCACTACTTTAGTTCCAGATCCAGCGATTGCCAGACCATCTGGATGTGTATACGCTACACCATTAGGCCCCACAATTGCAGTTCCACCACTACCTGCAGTTGCTATACCTCCTGGACCTGCTATAGCGACTCCTCCTTTACGTACTTTAAGTTTATGGATAAATATACCACTCCCTGTATTTTCTCTGTTAAAAACTTTTCTGGTACCGTGGTTTGATATACTTATATCCTCAGCTTTTTCAGATTCTAGAGGTTCATCTTCTATTTCCTCTACGTGTAGAATTTGTTCTTTAATAGGAGATTCTGTTTGTTTCGAGGGTCGTTCCGAACTTCGTGAATTGGATAAAAAAGTCCAATTTTCCAGAAGTTAAATCATCATTACGGTAGGAGTTTAATATTTCCCATTTATTTTTATTAGATTTTATGTCATCCGTAAGCTCTCTGGCTTCTGATAAGTTTGGAGTGGGTAAGTTTACAGTAAATCTGATTAGATCATCTCCACCGATATCTATATCTTCTACATCTAAATATCGCAAATTATCACTCAACTTACTACTTTCAAGATTAAAAACTTGTATATTATCAACTCCTTCTCTTTTATTCATTTCAACCGCTATTTGATGAGGTTTATCATCAATATTCACACTCGTTTTTGAGTTAACTTTAAGTTTGGATCCTTGTGGTCTCGGTGTTAGCTTGCAAGGTCCTTCATTTCCAGAATTTGGGCCGTACTCAATCATATTGGTTATAGCATAGTACATTTGGAGAAAAGGATCTCTAATATAAATTGGAAATAGTTGAGATCCGGGCCAATTCCAATTTTGTCTTGCTTTATGTGATTTTTGTGCTGATGCTGCTGCATAATTGTTTAGTACATTTTGTATATGCGAATTTACAATTTTTTCTGGCAAGGAATTTTGATATGGATAGTTCAAAGTAGGAAAATTTAAATCCTGGTAGTTTTGATTGTTCCCAGAGATAATGTTTTTAATATTTTCAACTGTCATTTTTTCCAAAGTAGTCCGATTGTTTTTTCCTTCTGATTGTGGTACAATTTCTGTCCCACTTGAGCTTTGCATTGGATACATTGGATATCCTAGTGGCTTATTTGGAAGTTGGTTGAAAGTACTAGGTAGCTGAGGTGCTGAATATATTGCAGAATTTCTTAACGTTTGTTCAGAAGGCGAAGGCATGTAAGGAGGAGCTGCATTATACATGTTTATCATATAAGGATTTGGCATTAGAAATCCTTGAAAATGGGTAACTTTTCTCCTGATGTACTGGCCTGAAATGTGGTCTTCAGGTTTAATTTCTGCATCGGGATCGGTCATACTTATCACATAATTTTTCTGGATTTTGTGCACTATTTAAAGTTGATCTTCTAAAACTAGGTATATTGTCTTTATTCGAGTTGATACCTTGATCCTTTTCCAAATATTCGAATACAGGGTTAGTAAAAGGATCCACGGGAAACTTAAAATCCGTTGATTTCTGACTCTCTTGTGACCTTGAGTAGCTGTATGGAAAATGGAAATAGTTTTTTAGTGGTTTTGCTCTTTTAGGAGTGTAGCCATGATTTTTGTTAACTTCGGCAATTTTTTCAAGAATTTCTTTAGTGCTAGCGTCCATTCCTTTCTGATCAGTTGGATTATTGTTTGGTTTGATTCCATTATTGCTGTTTATAGGCGTTACCTCTTGTATAATTTGTTTTTCGACCCTTAAAAAAAAAGAAAAATTTGGTATGACTCAATTTTTTGAAATCATTTTTAGATTTTTACAACAATCTCCTGCTACAGCATTATGCAAAGGCCAACTTACCTATACAAAAACTACACTAATGCACATGTATACAAAATGCCACTAACACCAACAATTTTAATGGTATAATACAATGGTAAATACGCCAATAAGTTTAGGAACTAGTCTAGTTACTATTTTTTTAATGGTTCGTAATTAAGTGCTTTTGTATAAATATTTTATATACAATGTTTTATATACAAGTAAAGAGTTAGTGAGGAGAATTATTCTGTCCCAATTTAAACAGGAAAACATTAACTTGCTGGTTAGTTTTTTAGTTATATATTTTCAGGACACCAGTCACTTTATGTAAGTATATAAGCTGTTTTTAAGTCAGCACATTACACAGCTCCACAAAAAAAAGTTCATTACCTTGAACCAAAATATATATGGATCTATTGTATTTTTCGACGCTGAATTCGAATCCGTAGTTAAAAAAAAAGATTTATCGTGTCATTTTTTTTTAACCAAAAACATCCCTTGAAATGGGCTAAAACTATAAAACTATAGTTTTAGCTCATTAGACTCTTAATGAACTATGAAAAATGGTAGATATTTTATAGTCTAGAGAAGAGAATATGCATTCAAACCACCGCAAGTTATTTCTATTAATTAAACCAAAATCCTCCCTTATCTGGTGTGACAACCAGACTCTTAAAGGGTTGAGACTTACCCCTATAGGATATAAAAACCACCCCCAACTACAGAGGTATCTCATAAGTTTCAATAACGACGAAAAAAGTTCAGGCTTTTGTAGTTGTAGGCAGGGGAAACAAATACGGAGTAAAGTCGCTTGAACTACCGATACACGACTATAAACTACCCTTAGAAGGTGGTAGAAACTACCCCTACGCTCGAATGATGCACATGGATGTTATTGAAATTCGGAAAGGATCAAGTACTTTTATCCCATTGTACCAAACATTCAAGACAACTAGATCATCTTCCTAATAAGATCGAAAATCATCCCTGGGAGGGGGGCTAATTAGTCCTGGGATTGATGGATCTTAGATGTTCTAGCATCTGAGAAAAAGAGTACAGGCTTTCGTAGTCCCAGGCAGGATGGACAAATACAGCCTGATGATGAGATGCTAGAACTTCTCAGATCCATCAATCCCAAGAGGTAGTTCCCCTCTCCTAGGGATGATTTTCGACCTCATTAGGAAGATAATCTGGTTGTCTTGAATGTTTGAAGATTCATTACATTATTATTATAGTTTTGGCCCATTTCAAGAGATGTTTTTGGCTAAAAAAAATGACACGATAATTCTTTTTTTTAACTAATGATTCGAATTCAGCGTCGAAAAATACACTAGATCCATGTATTTTGGTTCGTGGCAATGAACTTTTTTTTGTGTGGCTATATTATTTTTGTAGAAAAGCAAATGACAAAAATAAATTTATATTTGAAGAGGAAAAGACTTACTCGATACTAGGATTGGGATCTCCATTTTGTATCTCTGCGTGGGGCCGATCTTGGGGTCTACAGCAAACTATACCCACTAATAGCTGAAAATAAAAAGATCTATAATTAAAATTTAGTAAGATATTGTCCTTAAAGAAAAATTTTAGTAACACAATTACGGGCGATTGTACTTGTACAACAAGGATGAGCAATTTTTATTTTTTTTTTTAAATTTCAATCTAGATATTCTTGTCCCTTACTATCTATTACCTGTATCTAGATAGTTTGTACATGAGTGCCTGAAAAATCCGTATCTAGTTAGTTAAAAATTTTAATATCTGGCCCAACACTGCTTCCCAGCAATTTGACAATATGTCCCTTTATACGTAAATGATTGCCAATAAATAGCCTTTTATTGTAAGGCGGCATTTTTGGACGAAGAATTTAAAAAAAAAGTGCAAGTTGGACTTGCGCAATTAGTGTTACGTACGTTGATTGCTTTTGAAATAAAAATTTTTGTTACGGAGGTATAAAATGATCAATGGCTTCACAAAACACACCCCAAATGGGTTTTCAACAAAGTCTTTTTCTGATTTTTACTGAAAACTGATGACCTTAAAATTATTGTTTTTTCTTTATATCAAATAAATTATTAAAGATAATGCATTCGTCATAATTCTACACCCTGTAGAGAATATTCCAGTATTTTTTCAATATTGCTTGATTAGTACTAGCAATTTTTAAAAAAATAATACAAAGAAAAGTGTCCGCAAGTATTACATTATATATACTTTTGAACTCGTGTTTTTACATACTTTCATTTGACACCCCACTAGACGACCTGGTAATTTTTTTCTTCACTTTCGATTTTACCCCCCCCCCCCCCTCAATAAAACTAACCCCTTAAGTCAAAATTTAACTTTCAAAATTATGCGGCTCTGATGAGGCCATTTAGTACCAAATTTCAACTTTTTAGGTCAAATAGCCTTGGAAAAAATAGGGTGTGAGAGACGGACAGACACCGAAGTGATCTTAGTGTTCCGTACGGAAAACTAATAAACACTTGAAATTTTCAAATACGGTGTACGTGTTCAACTTATTAATCTAATAAAAGTTTTTTTTTAACCTTGCAATACTGCCACCGTATTTTCGAAATTCAGTTGGAAATTTGCTTGCCCAAAAAAATCAAAAGAATCGTGCCAAACAACTACCGGTCGGTCAGATTGCTTTCAGTAATATGGAAGGTTATGGCAGATTGAAAGAGCTATCAAGCAGCCTCGTTGCTATATCTGGAAAGATTTAGTACGAGGACCGCTTTTTAAGTTTTTACAAACCATCGCTAGATGGTGCTATTGAGTTTTGATATTACCATTGTTGTAAAATTTGACATTTGTTATTGTTAAAACAGTAGCAGCTCAGAAATTAGCAGAGTAGTTTGTTTACAGTGAGCGTTTAAAAAAAGAATAGTTTTGTGAACAAATGGAAATTTCTCGAGAAAGTTTTCGTTGGATGATTTTTTACGATTTTAGTAAAGGCTTAACTCAGCAACAATACCTCGAATTGCTTCATTCAACTTTTGGTAATGAATCACCATCAGAAAAGACTATTTACAATTGATTTGCAGAATTTCGTCTTGGTTGTGATTTCTTCAGCGATGAATTTCGTGACGGTCTACCAAAATCAGTTGTTCTAAAAAACAACGATTCTGTGCGCAACATGATTAAAGAGGATCGGCATATGACTTACCGCTAGAGAGAGGCATCTTTAAGCATATCGAAGACTGCAGTACATTCGATTTTGCATGAACATTTAGCTGTGAAAAAGTGTTTACAATTAGTTTGCAAAATTTGGTCATTATCGTGCTTCCGTCAGCGATGAATCTCGTAAAGGACGACCAAAATCGGTTGATGTTCCAAAAAACATGGATTCTGTGCACATCATCGAAGAGGATCGGCATGTGACTTACCGTAACGTAGAGGCATCCTTAGGCATATCGAAGTCTGCAGTACATTCCATTGTGCATGAACACTTAACTGTGAAAAAGATCTGTTCCGGATAGATCCTGCATAATTTAACCGAAACTCAAAAAAGGTTCGTGTCAATTGGTGTAAAGAAATGCTCAAAAAATTCGACCGAGGACATGCAAAATCCGTATACCACATCGTAACAGGGGACGAAACTTGGATATATTGGTACGAGCCGGAAACTAAGCAACAGTTAACTATTTGGATGTTCCAAGATGAACCGAATTCAACAAACGTGGTTCCTTCCAAAAAATGGTCGCTCGTTTCTTTGATTATACTGGATATGTTGCAACCATTGCTTTAGAGTATCGAAGAACAGTTAATGCTGAATGCTATACAACAATTTGTTTGCCAGAAGTCATCGATGAAACCAGGAAGAATAACTGAAAACGTCGCATCATTCTTCATCATGACAATGCTAGCTCTCATAGAGCACGTCAAACAATTGATTATTTGATGGAGAAAAATATTGAATTAATGTCTCATTGCCCGTATTCACCCGATTTATCGCCTAACGACGTCTTTTTGTTCCAAAATGTCAAAAAAATGCGTGGACAGCGATTTTCATCATCTCAAGAAGCTGGTGAATCCTTCCAAAACTATGTTTTCGAGGTACCAACTTTAGAGTGGAAAAAATATTTCGAGAATTCGTTCGAACGTATGCAAAAGTATATAAAATCTTAAAGGCGAATATTTTGAGAAACAATAAAAAAAACGGTCTATATCAAAAACTTTTTTTTTTTCATTAGTTTTGTAAGAACTTAAAAGGTAGCCCTCTTATTACTAGCGACCACCAAGATTTTCTTAAGTAAAGATCAATAGAAGATCTCCTAAGCCGTGTCCCACATCTTTGGAACAATGCAATAGCTCATTATGGAGAATCTCGAGCGGTTGCGCTGAATACATTTATAGTATAAATACTACATTACATCCAAGGCATACACCCACGTTTAGCATGATAAATTGTTGGCGTGGCTACAGTCTATCTGAAAGGCTACATTTATAGGTTTTGAGTTGTTTGAGTACTCGTTCTTTGCGAGTGGCCGGCATCTTCACTGTCAACGCCGGCGTATCTCAGGGTTCTATACGGTCTCCCACCAAACGGCAAGCTTGTTTCTTTATTTACCTTTAATGCTTCAACACCAGACGCCTATACAAATATCTGCAGACAGCAGGAGCTTATAGAATTAAATCAAGACCTGATAGAAATTTTGTCTGGGAGTGACAGAAACGAAGTGGAAATTAATGCTAAAAAAACCGAACAGTCTTTACTAAAAAAGTTACAGAGCCCTACATAGTTATGTCTGGACACTCTATTCCATTAACGTTGTCACTTAACTTGCTAAACGTTAGCTTGGAAGCAAATATGTTTTGGCATGATCATGTTACAAATACAAAGAAAGCTTCTTAACGGTGTCTGAACATTAGTCCTTATCAGAAAACTGTGTACTCAACAACAATTTTTAATCCTATACAAAGCTTAAATTCTATTGAACGGAATATTGCTCCAATTTTTGGGGCTCTACTTACAAATATACAAGGTGCGTCACTAAAATCCGGACAAATTGCGATTGAAATCTCCGGCCATATTATGTTTCCGCCAGAGGCGTCGGAATAGGAAAATGACTGAAGTAAATATTGTGAGTCTTAAAATTGTCGCCATGTCGAATACAACTGCAGAGTATAATAGAAGAGCCGCAATCATCGACGACCTCCGCACCGGTTTCAAGAACGGTCCAACGAAAGTTCCAGTACGTCGGCGAGGAAGCGCCACTTGAACGAATGTACCGTGAGGTCCCCTGAAGTCATCAAAAGGGCTCAAGCGTTGATTTTGGAGAACCCAGAGCAAGCATTACGAAAATTGGCGTCGACTGTGGGTGTAAACTAGCCGACGATGCGTAGAATTGTCAAAGAGGACCTTCGATACTATTCCTACACAATTAAGATAAGACAGATGCTCTTTGAAAATGTTCAATAAGTACCGGTGTTTGAAGACAGATGGCGTTGCTAAGACAAATTGATGTTACCATCGTGGCTGGTCATCTGATAGATGACACTAGAAAAAAATTGACGCTGATTCAGAGGTTAGTTTGCATTTGGCAGCCATTTCAGTAAGTAGTGTAACCTGTTTGTCGCTAAGATGGAAAAAGTGCAGTATCATTCAGTGACTCGCTTTTTGCTTTTAGATGAGAAAACGTGTGAGGACATAAAACGAAGGTGCGCGAATTAACAGAGGCTATAAGTGTGTCGACGGGAACGGTAATTAATAGTGTACATGAAGTTGCTATGAAAAATTTGTCGGCCCGATGGATGCGATTGCTCACTGTAGGCAACAAGTGGGTACGGCTTTCACCTTTGAAGCTGTGTTTGGAGCAATTTAAGCGAAATCCCAGGGACTTTTTGCGTCGAGTTGTCACCGTCGATGAGACCTGGATTCTTAATTATACGCTTGAGACTAAATAACAATCAAAACAATTGGTTACTTCAGGGAATCTGCTCAAAAAAAGGCGAAGACGGTCTCATCGGCCGGAAAAGTTAGGACAACTTTGCAGTCCAAATTTTTTGGACTGCAAAGGGCATCATACTTATTGACTTCTTAGAAAAAGGAAGAACGATCACTGGTCTATACTATAGTGAGATATTGGATCGCATCGACAAGAAATTAAAGGAAACACGGCTCCATTTAGCGAAAGAAGAAAGTACTGTTTTACCACGACAATGCTCCAGCACATTCATTCGGAGTTGTCGCCACCAAACTGCATGAATTGCGTTACGAATTGTTGCCGCACCCCCGTATTCGCTCGACCTGGCTTCTTGCGATTTATTTTTGTTCCTCACATGAAGAAAGGAAAAAAAATTGAGGAGGTCGTCGCCCAGACAGAAGCGTATTTTGAGGAGTTGGACAATCCCTATTTTTTGGAGAGGTTAAAAAATGGCAAGGACGGTGGAAAAAAGTGTATATATACCTAAAAGGAGACTATGTTCAAAAATAAAAAAATTGTTTTTGAAAAAATGGTGTCTTCAATCCTAATATGAGTACTTATTGAACCACCCTCGTACTTGTTGTCGACGTTATGATGTAGAATGGTTACGATGTCGGGTAATCGTATTGTATCGAATGGTTGTTTTGGTTCCACCGTAGAAATAGGGATAAGTGTGTTAAATTCAATTCCCTTCTCCACCAGTTTTCGCACAATGAAGATCGCATCTATTGTGGATCTGTTCTGATGGAACCCTACTATTCCTCACACATTCCCACCTTTAGTTCAGTCGTTTGTACTAGCAGTTTCCTGAATACTTTGAGAACGGTGCTCGGTAAGATTATTCTTCTATAATTTTTTGGTTCTTTTTTGTTGCCTTTTTTAAATATAGGGATAGTTATACTTGTTCTCCAGTCTTTTCGAATCGTCCCTGCTTGGAGGATTTTGTTAAAAAGTTTCGTTATTTTTTTGGCAGAAGCCTCTTCTCCGTATTTCAGCATTTCATTACACCTGGAGATTTTCTGTTTTTCAGCTTTTCCAGCATTTGCAGTACTTCTGCTAATGTCATTTCAATGTAAGTCGTCGTTGTCGTTGATTCTGCCTTCTCTTTCTAATCTTCTTGATTTGCTTCATTTTCAGTCTGACATATCTTAAGAGTATTATAACCATTTCTCTGGAGTGATGGTTGTCACTTATATTTCTTTATTTATTAGTTTCTTCTTATTTTTGGGCATATTCCACACTTTCTTTTGCCCTCTGTCAAAATCGTGCTGCTTTTCCATTGAAAAGTTCTCCTTTAATTTAATCGCTTGGTTAACTCTGTACCTGACTTTTTTATATTTATGTTTAAGTTCTTCTGGTGTTTGACTATTTCTGAGTTTTGTGTAGAATTTCTGTTCTTCTTTTCACCTTATCAACAAAGTCTCTAATCAATATTTTTCTGTGATGGGTTTCTAGTAGCTTGCCCCAAACCGGTACATGCGCGTTAATTAAATTTTGCTTTGGTACTATTTCGATAAAATCAAAAATCTTGATTAAAATTATAAAGTAAGGGTTCAATAACCTACTTATTGATCATATTATTTAACACCTACGTAACCTTGTCCTTTACAAAAGATACACATAATTCTTGTTTTATATCCCGACTGTATTTTACGATAAACCGTTATTTGTAAACATTTATCGCCATACTAACAGATTTTATCTTGGCCCATGCATACTCGTGTCATTAATCTTGTGTATCTTTTTGCACATTCAAAAAAGTCTTATAGACTTTCGTCGGTTTTACGATTTATTCATTACAAGATAAAACATTTCTAGCACGAATTATACTTACGTTCGTTGCACGTATACAAAACCAATACTACGAGTATATACGAGGGTCACTTTTTAAGTTTTTACAAATGACCACTAGATGGCGCTATTGAGATATTACCTTACCATTGTGGTAAAATTTGAAATTTGTTACTGTTAAAACAGTGGTAGCTCAGAAATTGACGGAGTCGTCTGTTTTACAGTGAGCATTGAAAAAAAAAAAACAGTTTTGTGAACAAATGAAAATTTCACGTGAAGATTTTCGTTGAATGATTTTTTACGATTTTAGTAAAAGCCTAACACAACAACAGTGCCTCGAATCACTTCGTTTAACTTTTGATAATGAATCATCATCAAAAAAACTGTTTACAATTGGTCGGAAAAAATTCGTTATGGTCGTGCTTCTGTCAGCGATGAATTTCGTGAAGGGCGACCAAAATTGGTTGCTGTTCCAAAAAATATGGATTCTGTGCACAACATGATTGAACAAGATCGGCATGTGACTTACCGTGAGGTAGAGGCATCCTTAGGCATATCGAAGACTGCAGTACATTCCATTGTGCATGAACACTTAGCTGTGAAAAAATCTGTTGCGGGTAGATCCTGCATAATTTAACCGA
Organism: Pachyrhynchus sulphureomaculatus; assembly: GCA_019049505.1. NCBI lineage: Eukaryota > Metazoa > Arthropoda > Insecta > Coleoptera > Curculionidae > Pachyrhynchus > Pachyrhynchus sulphureomaculatus. The sequence continues at coordinate 58,409,801 of CM032447.1, forward strand.
AACTCAAAAACAGGCTCAAAAAATTCGACCGAGGATATGCAAAATCCATATACAATATCGTAACAGGAGACGAAACTTGAATATATTCGTATGAGCCCGAAACTAAGCAACAGTCAACTGTTTGGGTGTTCCAAGATGAAGTGAATCTAACAAAAGAGGTTTGTTCGCGAAGCACTTCCAAGAAAATGATCGATTGTTTCTTTGGTTATACTGGACAGGTTGCAACCATTGCTTTAGAGCATCGAAGAATGCTGAATGATGTACAACAATTTGTTTGCCAGAAGTCATCGATGAAATCAGGAAAAACAACCGAAAAGTCGCATCATTCTTCATCATTATAATGCCTGTTCTCAAGCAGCACGTCAAACAATTGATGATTGATTTGACGGAAAAAAAACATTGAATTATTGTCTCATTGCCTGTATTCATCTGATTTATAGCGTAACGACTTCTTTTTGTTTCTGAGTGTAAAAAAAAATGGGTGCACAGCGATTTCATCACCTTAAGAAGCTGTTGAATCCTTTCAAAACCACGTTTTTGATATACTAACTTCAGAGTCGAAAAAATGTTTTCAGAATTCGTTTGAACGCATACAAAACTGCATAAATGTTAAAGGCGAATATTTGAGAAACAATAAAACGGTTTGTACCAAAAATTTTTTTTGGAAAAACTTAAAAAGTGACCCTCGTATTACCGCCAATGAGACTAAAATTACCCAGCTTTCCTTAATTTTCTGGCCGTGCCCTCCAGAAATCGTTGCAAAATCTCTAGGGATTTTACAGATCCGGCATATACATTTTTAACAATTTTTGCTGATTTGTTCTTGCTATTTTGGTGATCAATTTACTATTGACTTTATAAGGAATATTACACGTAAAGTGATGCAATAAGGCTGTGTCACAACAATAAAAGAACCGAACGGCTGTAAATTATTCAAGTTGCCGCTAATACCAGTAAAAAAGACCGGTTAAAGTGTTAAGATATGGTGGGATATCTTTGTCGGTATTGCGGCCGCCGCGTTTAATCTCGCCACTATTTATGTATAGTAGAGTTTTTTTGCTTATTTTCCTTTTTGTGACACATGCTGGTTGTCTTATTTAGTTTTCTGATATCAGTCCGATCATTTGTAACTTTTTAAACTTTATGTTTTATTCTATTAAATTATTTAATAGTTCTCTATATTTTTGTGTACAGCCGGTTGAAATTAAGGAGGAATACTATTTTACAATAGTGTAAACAAAAGAGCAGAGAAGATGTTTATAGCAACCAGAATGTGGCGGGATTAATTGTTAATTGTTTTGATTGGTTTGGTTCATGCCGCCAAATTTTGATTTTTATGAAGGTCTTCTCTGTGCTCCTTTGTTTATAGTGTTGTAAAATGGTGTCTATTACACTGTCTTATTTGGAATCTTTTAACATATTACGAACTGATTTTTAGTATAGATGTAGAATATATACAGATATAGAATAGAAAATCTAGGTAAAGAGAACATTTTAAGTTAAATATATAAATAAGACACTCTTTTTGCACTGTTATTATAATGGATGGAGTCTTTTCCAGTCTACTCTGGCGTTTATAAGGGTTGCATATTGTCACCTATTCTCTCTAATATCTATGGAGAACATATCATGAGAAGTACTACGGAAAACTACGATGGGAGCATGTCAGTAGTAACTGGAAGGCGTATAAGCAACCTAGAGTACGCTGATGACACTGCTATCTTCGCTGAAAATATCAAAGATCTTGAGCGTATCATGCTACAATTACAGCGGAAAAGCGAGTTGCTGGGACTACGGATAAATCAATCTAAAACCAAGATTATGATCATAGACAGAGCTAACAATAACCAACCAAATACCACGAAAGTTTTTTAACTGTAAAGTTATTGATAAATTTAAATATTTGGTTTCTTTAATGACAAATTCTGGAAGTTATGAGCCAGAAATACGCCGAAGGATAGAGATTGCCCGTCATGCGGTTGTGAAACTAAGAAAAATTTGGCGCGATCACAATATATCTAAAACAACATAAATTCGACTCCTGCATTGTCTATTTTTTTTTCTATTTTACTACATGCCGCAGTGACCTGGACGCTTAAAGAAAGGGACCGCTCAAGATTCAACGCGTTTGAGATGTGGTGTTATCGCAGACTACTGCGTATACCGTGGACTGCGTACAGAACCAATAATTCGGTTCTGGGAGAACTAGGAGTAGCTAAAACAATAACTGACGCCATCAATGAAAAAATTTTGCGATACTTTGGCCACCTATCTAGGTGGAATAACGATATGTAGTTGCTAGTGATAGAAAGGAAAGTAAACGGACGTAGATCCAGAGACCGATCACCGCGTCGCTGGTCGGATCAGGTTCGGGAGCTCACGGGAGTTGGAGTGCATGATGCAGTTCATCTTGTTAATGATAGGAATCAGTGGAAGGACTTAGTGTCATTGGCAGTAATCGCATCTCTGCTAAGAGGTTCGGGCTGAGAAGGAAGGATTATAATGACAACACCATTTGATTTAACAGTAAAACTAGATATGCTTTTCTACATTTCAATATTAGTCATGTCGTAAACTAAATTGAATGACAGGCTGGTAAATATAAAAAAAAACCTTTTCGTCTGTTTCTTTCAAAGCAAATTAAAGTTCATTCTGAGACAAACCATATGTACACAAAACTCTGTAAACTATGCTAGGTTTCAGGGTTCAAAAACTCTGTCCGCCTTTATTAATGCAGAAAGAGTGTTTTATTGTATGAAAATGTTTTGTTGCCGAAAATATCCACTCCTCGGTCATTGATTTTTAAATTGGGTGAGTATTTAAAGTTCCACTCTATGAAAGGGTCCTTTTTTTGTTAAAAATCGCTAATTTGGTCATCGATTTTGATTTTATTGCGAAGGGAAACTTCTCAGCCCAAGAAAGATTTTTTTTTCAGAAGTTCCGTCTCCAGTTTTTTGTTTAAGAAATGCTCTCTTCCCCACCCCTTGAACTTGGATACGCCCCTACAAAAACTATATTTGAGTTTTTTTTATTTTGAAATAATTTTGAAGGGAGTGAAATGAAAGTTAATAAAAAAAAGTTATCCAACAATACAACATTAATATTTTTGGTAAAAGTTAGTTTCCAGGAGAATGAAAATTCCTAATAAAGTTGGTTGGTATACAGCTTTTTCTCGTTACAGTAATGTGGCATGTACATACATAATGCATTCATTGTGGTCTGAGAATAAGACGGAAAAAAATTAATCGTATACGGTGGCATAGCGAAAAAGAAGAAAAAATATTAGGCTCTAATAGGGCAAGGCGACTTATTCGATTCTTTAATTAGAGCTAGGAAAGACGTTGTTTGTAGAAAGGAGATACATATGTCCTTTATCTTCCTCCCCCCTTGTTACGCCATTGATTGTATAACACAGTTATTTTAGATCCATTTTAAAAGTCATTGACAAAAAAAAACAAATAAAATATTGAAATTGCCACTTATTATCCTGTCAGAAGATAATCATTCTTTATTTTATTATTATTATTTATTTTTCTTTACTTTATTATTTGAAAAGTCGAATAACCCGATCATTGTAATACGAGTAGTATAAACAAAATTGAAAACGTAATTTGAAATATTATATCATGGATACTAATTAAATAAAAGTAAATTAATGCAGTTATTAAAAAAGGTTGATAATCATAGAGGTTAAGAAAGAAATACGGAATATAAAAAACAATAACCCCAAAAAATATTACGATATAGTCAAATAGTAATAATTATCCAAGTAAATGATAATTAATAAATATATTCCCCAATTTAACTCGTTTATTAGCCCAGTTGTCGGAGGCAAATTTTGACGCAAGCGACAGGTAGTTTTTTGGACATCGAATACGATAAAAAAGTTTGCGGCTCTAAGGTGTACGCTAAGCCTGCAAAATCGAAAATGAAATGAATAATTCGGTTTTTCGCACATATCTCAAAAAATAAAAAAATATCGAAAAACTAACAGCACCACGTGAAAAAAACGGGAAATTTAACAAAAAAATAGTTTATAGATAATTTTAAAAAAATTATTTAAAATAAAATCGCTGGTTTAACCTGTTCAGTTGTAGTGGGAATCATGCTTCCAACCTTATTTATGACTAAATTAACGTTTCTGTATAACGCTAAATATTTTGAAATTGGCTATTAAAGGGTTTCTCTAGGTACTGATAAGGAATCCGATGACAGATTTGAAAAATTCAAAATGGCGGATCCAATATGGCGGTCAAAGAGTACGTAATTCGTTTAATTTTCCAGTTTTCTGTTTAAAGTGTCTACTAAGGGATTTTTTGGGGTACTGATTAAGAATCTGAGAACAGATTTAAAAAATTCAAAATGGGTGATCCAAAATGGCAGTCGGTGTATATAAAAAAAATAAAAGAAAATATATTTATTTATATAGAAAATGAATATATATGTATTTTATAAGTATATTATATATAAATATTGTTTTGTATATATATATATATATATATTATATATATATATATATATATATATATATAATTACAAGTAAACATACTACATAAGTGTCGCACAGATGACCGAAAACAGATCGGGCTGGTGGCGCTGCGCGCGCATTTCTTCTCGATCGCCATTAACAAAAGTCCTTCGAGTAATTTAGAATTTTTGTGTTTTCAATAACTATTTTCTTTGTACCTGGATGTTTAAATAAAATATAAATACTTTATACTTAAAGCTTAGACTTGTATCTTTCATTTCCTTTTTTCCTTCCATTTTTTTTTTATTTTAAGTTTAAGTTGTATGATTAATAATAAGCAAAAAATACGTTTATTATGAACAATTTTTTAAGAGCAAAATGACAAAAAGAAGAAAGAGTTTTTTAAAGTTTTTATTAATTTTCTAATATCAAGTATACTTTTAACTGTAATTAAAAATAAAAAAAAATTATCCGGCTTTTTTTACCATTTCGTATCGCTTTAAACGTAAAATTGCCGGCGGCACACTACAACAGGCAAATTTTCATATTTCAAAACTTAATTTTGAATAACACAGACAATGTTGGTATTTTTAATTATTCTTATATTGAAACTTAAGGTATAGCATTGATATATTCACAAGGATTTTTTTTTTCAATACTATATTTTATTAAATATTGGTAATTTACTGTATGCCCGTTAAAATCATGCAAACAAAAATTTCGTTTTAAGTTTCACAAATTATAAAGCAGCAAAAAATAAAGACTATTAGTATCATCAGAAAGCTGAAAGTCTCCTCTTCAAAAAGCTATCTTTTAGTTTTTTTTGCACTCTGAAAACAAATAATATCGATTAACCTCCGAGCGGTGCTACACTTTTTTGAATCACCTATCCGAATTTTTTATGAATTCTCACGCTAATAAAAAAATCTGGAAAAAAAATTTATATACTATTTATTGTACAATTTCTCGGTTTTTTACGTGGTGGCATTAGTTTTTCGATATCTTTTTTATTTCTCGAGATATTACCGAAAAAACTGTGGGCTTAGCGTACATCAAACTTTAGCAAACTTTTTTTTATCGTATTCTTTGTCCAAAAAACTATCTGTATGCCAAAATGGATCCTGTTAACATTTAATGAGAGCTCAAAACTCTTGGCGACTGGGCTATATAGTTGATTTTTCTTTTATTTTATGTATCAAAAACTTTAGAATTAACCAGCCTATTAATTATACTAAGTTTATAAAACTAATTCATTCATAATTTTTATTTGTAATTCAATAACCGCATAGTAACCCATCGACCGACATAGTCTGCCTTATGAATAAAAACAATAACTACTTACCAAAATAAGCTTAATACACCACATTATTTAACTGTCGTATTGGCTAGAAATAGACACTATATTGCATACATAAGGCATGTACTCGACTGGCAGTGGCCATATAGATAGAGGCTTTTTAAAAACTAACGGAAGACGTCGATTTTGTGCGATGATGGTACGGGTCAACAAGAAGATCGAGGACGGCAGTATCGAAATTTTTGGAACTGTCGAAAGAATCACGGATTATTGCGGATAAACAATCTGCCCTGGTACCGCTAAATAATCGCAAATTGGGCATTGCCTTAAGATTACTAGAACCTCCTATAATACTTATAAATATAAAAATTAATGGTTTCACGCAGAACTAAGTACAGACCTCGTAAAACAGATTAGCAGAAGTTTACGAAACTGACTTTACAAGGACTCGATGAATGATGTGATTTTCCTATAATATTTGAGCACCTCTATTTCTATCATTACAATATAGCTTGTACATTTTCCCTTCCTAAAAAGTAGTGCTCCCACTAGACATTCGTCATTAAAACAAAAAAAACGTATATATGTGTAAAGAAAGAAAATGTAATTATTTGTTGACATCTAACAGCTCACTACATCACTATCACTGTAAGCTTATTTCTATCCAATGCTGAATGTATTGCCTTCTCCTTGAACTTCAATTTTAATGTATTTGCAGCTGTTGTTATCCATCCAATGACCGCAATCCCCTGTATATCGTTCCCCCATCTTGTTTTGGAACGTCCTACTCTCCTGTTTTGTTCTCGTGGTCTCAATTCTATTGTTCGCTTGGTCCTTTGATCATCAGTCGTACGTGCCACATGTCCAGCTCATTGCTACTTTCTTTCTGCTACATGCTCTATACTATCCTTTACTTTCATTTGTTCAGGTATCTGCTTGTTTCTCTTTCTATCTTTGTTTTATCCCGATTATCTGTCTTTCGGGTGCTCTCTGCGTTCGCGCTAGTTTTTGAATATGATCTTTATTCAGTGTCTAAGGTTCAGCGCCATATGTAATCACAGGTAAGATGCACACTTTGGCCTTAACGTATTTGGGATGTCTTTATCTTATAACTTAATTTTCCAAATGTCCAGCATTCTAGCCTGATTCTTCTTCTTGAAATTTCCTCCTCTTTCGTCATAGTAATTTTTTGCTTCAGATACACTTAATTCTCAACAATTTTGAGAGCTGTTCCTTACAAATTTATAATTATGTTGGTATTAGTATTGGTTAGTATTTTTGTGTGAAAACTATAGCAGCATCATTTCAAGCATTGGGCGACTGTATGGGAAAGTAATTAAGAATAAGATAGAAGACAATATAAAAGGCAAAGTAGGGGAAGACCAAGCAGGATTTACGGCTGGGAAGTCCTGTATTGATCACATATATACAGTCAAGCAACTGATGGAAAAGAAACTAGCCAAAAACAGAGAAATCCACCTAGCTTTCATCGATATAAGAGAAGCTTACGATTCAGTCGCTAGAAGTCACCTCTGGAAAGCAATGTCAAACATGGGAATCGACAATGTATTAATAAAAGCAGTAAAAGCGATATATAGAAATAATATTACCATAGTAAAAATTGGTAATAAGTTAGGGGCGAAAATTAGAACAACGAAAGGACTACTACAAGGGTGTACAACCTCTCCGACATTGTTTAAAATCTACCTGGAACAGACTTTAAAAAACTGGAAGAATAAATGTCAAGGTATGGGAGTCCCAGTAAGAGACGACTACTTAGACAGCTTGAGTTTCGCAGATGACCAAGTCGTCATGGCACAGGACGAACAAGATCTCAGCTATATGGTGAGGAAACTGAAGGAAGAGTATGACAAGGCTGGGCTAGACATAAACTTTAGTAAGACGGAATACCTAACAACTAAAACACGAGAAATAGAAGATCTAGAAATTGAAGAGAACGTAACAAATAAAGGAACTGGAAAAGTTAAGTACCTGGGCACCATAATAATAAGAGAAACAACATCCGAAGAAGAAATCGAATCGAGACTGGGACAAACGAGAACCTGCATCAGACAGCTAAACTCAATATTATGGGATAAGCACATAATGAAAGCAAACAAAGTCAGAATATACAGAACAATCATTGAAAGTATCATGACATACGGGTCAGAAACATGGACCATTAACAAGAAATATAAATTAAAAATAAACGCGGTAGAGATGGAATGTTGGAGAAGGTGTTGTAGGGTGACCCAGACTGATAGGATTAGGAACGAGGAAATAAGAACGCGAATGGGAATAACAAAAGACGCAATACATGCCATAGAAGAAATACGATTGAAATGGTATGGTCACGTAAGGAGAAGCGACGACAGAAGGTGGATTAAGAAAATCACAGAATGGAGTCCAGTTGGAAGAACAAAGAGGGGAAGACCTAGGCGCTCATGGCAGGATGACGTTGATGAGGCAATGGAAACAGAGGGTTACAGGAAGGAGACTGGGAAGATCGAAGAGAATGGAACGCGAGGTTGAGAGAAGGGAGACAGCGTCAGCTGTAATAGACCCTTAAATATATATAGTATTTTTGTCTTATTTTTATTCATTTTAAGACTATAGTTGTTCAAGCCGTGGATGATTGCACACATTTCAACAGAATCAAAAGCCTCCTCATAGCCTGTGAAGGCTATGTAGAGTTCGAAGTTGTATTCATTACTCTTCTCTAGGATATTTCTCATTGTCTGCAAATAGTCGCATATGCTAGAGCTGGATCTAAAGCCAGCCTGTTCGCGTGGCTGGTAGGAATCTAACTTATTTTTTAATCTGTTGGGGATAATTCTAGTTAACAGTTTATAAATGTGTGATAGTAAACTTATCGGACGGTAATTGTCTAACTTTCTGACATCTCCCTGACATAATGTTGATATTTTGCCAGTTTCTAGGCACATGTTGAAAAGTTTGACAGCATTATTTGTAAATTTAATATATTTATTTAGTTGCTAAAGCGAAGTATTGTATTCGTGAAAAAATTATCCTCCAACATTTTTGCATTTCTTTCCAGCACGACAAACACGTGGTACGAAACGTCGCCGCAAAATGAAGCCGGCTGTCTACCGCCGGATGGTTAAAATGTGCCTTGTCTTTCTCAGAGATGCCGCGCATATCTTTTACTATTATGATCCTATATAATACAACTTTTACCTGCGCGGCATCTCTGAGAAACTCGACGAGGCACATTTAAACAACCCGGCGGTAGCTAGCCGGCTTTGTTTTTTTTTTGATATACCGGATAAATTAGTAAAGGTAATGCACTCGTGATAATATTCGTTCAATCTACACCCTGTGGAAAATATTCCAGAATTTTTTCAAAGTCTGTTAATCAGTACTTTTCGAGATAAAGGGGGGACAGCGATTTTTCCAATTTTTAAAAAACAAAAGTGTGCGCAAGTATTGCATTATATATATTTTTGAGCAAACTTTCATTTGACACCCCACTCGATGACCTGGTAAATTTTATTTCACTTCCGATTTCACCCCTCAAAAATAACCCCTTAAGTCAAAATTTAACTTTCAAAACTACACGGCTCTGATGAGGACATCAATTCCTATATTAGTGCCAAATTTCAACTTTCTATGTCAAATAGTTTCTGAGAAAATCGGGTGTGATAGACGGATAGACGGACACCGAAGTGATCTTATAAGTGTTCCATATCTGTACGGAACACTAAAAATCAATAAATTATTTATCCAGTACCTACTCTGAAATAGTTCTAAAATCAATACCATTAAGTATTAAATATGAACTTATCACTTTATTATTAAAGACTGCAGTTTGGTGAGTTTACCGTATTTTCAACCGAAAACCTACGAAATTGCAGTCACGTAGAAATTTAATAATAAAAGGATAAGTTGACAAAGTAAACTGTTCATATTCAATATTTATATTGTAACTGACAAATCAGTCAGACTTTTTCATACTATAGAGAACATAATTTAAGCATTATATCTTGATATTACTCAGTACATATCACCACTACACCAAACACTTTATTTTTGCTCTCGACGCGGATTTCGCTAACCATATTAGCTTCATCAGGAGCGACGATTGAGTACTCAGACAGTCAACCATCGCTCCTGATGAGGCTAACATGGTGCCAAAGATTCCACATTCTCAACATAGATTATATCTTGATGTTTAAAATAGTTGTTACTTGATGGTGAGATATTAATTACTAACAAAAATTGAACAAAGAAAAAGCTGCAAAGATAAAATAGAATAACTGGAATCTGACTTTTCTATTTACATGCTATTTTTGTTACAATTATAAGTGATAAAAAATAACAATTTTCGGATTCCTTAACTCCAATAACCATGAAAATGACGTATAACTTGACATATTTGAAGCTCCCCCAAACTCCCACGCCCCCTAAACTCTTGTATATAATGCTTAAGATTTGTCCATTATCCAATTAAAACTAATAAATTTCTCACAGTATTGTTGGAACAAGGAACAACTATCGATCTCCACCCCTTCCTTTGGGCGATATCGCTTAAAAACTTTAAGTTCCTTTTGTACTTCAACTATTATATTTGAAACCGATATATCATTTCATTCGAGAGTTATCGTGACAAGAAACAGATAGACCGACCGAGCAATCGACGGAAAATAAAACCTATGTTTTTCATAATCTAGGGATTTTATTATATCTTCAAAAAAATTTTGATTACTTATTTAATTTAATTTGCACGGCCTTTTTGCGAGATTTAAGTGGATTTTACCCTCAACAGGATCATTCCAGGTTTTTTTGCAAAAATGTGAGGTTGTCTTTTGGGCCCCCGTCCATCGAGAGAGGCTCTATTAGAATGTGAAGTCTTTTTTTAATTTGAAATCTTGAAACATCCACTCCGGATTAGTTATGCTATAATGAACATTAAGGCTGTGATAGCTAAAGTAGCATATAAATTAAAAGACGATGGAGCAACATTCACAGAAAATAACTGACCATGTAAGGTTGTGGTATCGGGATCTGGTGGTAGGACATATTTTACCAATCTGTGGAATTGTCAGACTATTTTTTTATGAGAATAGCACACGTGAGGTAAGGAAATTCTTGAAGCTCCACAGAAGCGATGCGTGTGCGGAAAAAGCGATTTATGTTGGTCTTGTGTCTCTGTAAATTATACTCGGTGGCAAACATTCCAAAGGGATGAGGTTCTCCATGTAAAAGACTGCTTGAAAAGGAATGTACGAGGAGTGACAAGCTGGATAGAAATTATTAGCGTGACATGTATTGCTAGCATGCACCGCTCTGGGATGAATTAAGCGGGCTACATCCATCGAACAGTTTCCATAAAATTACTTGTAGAATAGACTCCTTCTACATATCTTCCGCAGACAGCAGGAGGTCGTTCAACTTAACAAAGACCTGGAAGAAATTCTCTCTTGGGGTGACAGTAACCAAGTGGAATTTAACGCTACAAAAACCCAGGCGGCAGTTTTTTCTAAAAAAAATTAACGTTGCTGAACCCGACATAGTTATGTCGGGGCACTCCATTCCCCTAGCATCGTCGCTCAATTTGTTGGGCGTTAGTTTGGGAGCAAATATGTCCTGGCATGAACATGTCGCAGGCATAGCAAGGAGAACTTCTCAAAAGTTGGGAATATTATTTAGAACCAGAAAGCTTTACACCCCACAACAACTGTTAATTCTTTACAAAGCCCAAATTCGACCAACTATGGAATACTGCTCCCACGTTTGGGGCTCCGCTCCCAAACATACACTGCATTTGTTGGATTCTGTTCAGAGAAGAGCGGTCCGTCTGATTGGGGACCCGGAATTGACCCGCGGCCTTGATTCGCTGGAACATCGAAGAACGGTTGGCGACTTGAGTCTGTTCTACAAGTATTTTCATGGAAAGTGTTCGAAGGATGTAGCCCGCTTAATTCCTCCCAAAGCGGGTGCATGTTAGAAATACACGTTGCGCTGGTGCTTCATATCCGTATGAGGTTCAGCTTGTTACTCCGCGTATAACGCTTTTCAAGCAATCTTTTATATGGAGAACATCATCCCTTTGGAATGATTTGCCCAGCGCTGTATTTCCCACCGAGTACAATTTACAGCGATTCAAGAACAACGTGAATCGCTTTTTTCCGCACTGATGCCGCTCCTGGAGCGCTTTAGGGACTTCCCTGCAGCACGTGTGCTAGACCCATAAAAAAAAAAAATATCTTAGAAGATGCTGATTAATAGCCTTTTCCATGACTTTCGATAATATGGAAAGTTCGCTAGTTGTTTGGCGATGAACTTCTTACCTTTTTTTTGGGTATCGATTGAACTGTAGTGAATTTTCAGCAGGAAGGAAATATTCCCTTTCTGTAGGATAGGGTGAAAAGCCTACAGAAAATTGCTGTTAGTTCTCTCGCATATTTTTTGATTACTGTGGCCACCAGCTTTTCTGGTGTCTAGCTTCAATCAAATACGTTCACGCTGTCCCAAAATAATATCGGGCATCCTTGACTCCACTATGGGAATAGTGGGTGGTTTTTTTGCCTTGGAAATCAACAGTAGAATGTAAAGCAAACAGTTCACCTAACAAGTTGACTTTATTGGTTTAAAAATAGTAATAGTAATCTGGCACATCTAATTCATTAGAGATAATCTTTTAAAAAAATCTAGGTCCAGTTTCAATTAAAACCAGGTAAAACAGAAACGACTGAAGAAATGGTTCATGAGATTAGACCGTGACTGGTTGACTTTAGGGTTCTAATCTTGAAGAGTAAAAGTCCCTGAAAATGTCATGTATGCCATCGTAGACGAAACTTTGGAAAGTCACTACATTTTGACACGGTCGAATCCCATGATTTATCATCTAAATAAAGCCATGAAAGGTTCCGTCCCATATGATTTAATTTAGATTAGCTATAATCAATTTTTTTTATTTGTTGAGTAGGTTCATGTCACATCTCAGCCGTTGCCTTAGGGAGTTGCAACGATCAATCTTGCAGTTTTTGTCGTTGGCCTTGTCTTCACGGATCTTGGCATTGCGAGTCGATGAACTTTCTTGGCAGTTTTACCAGACGCCAATCTAAAATCATGAATATCTTAAAAAGTCGTTAATTATAAAAATAAAAATAAAAAAATTATTTTGAATTGAAGAGTTTACGGTACTTTATTATTGATGTGGTTTCTTTTATAGTTCAAAATCTGGTTATTCTTTTTTTTATGTCCGCTGTTGCCGTTGGCCGAAAAATAAGTGATCTGTAGAATTTAGATGAATTAAGAATAATTATTTATAGATATCAGTACCGTCAGATATTAGCATAAAGTATTCAATTACCGGTATTGGTTTACTCTTTGTTCTTTTAGTTTGCTTCGAGTCGGTGTGGTGACTTTTTTACGTATTTCTTGTCTTATTTATCCTGTAACTATATGTCGACCTATAATATCGTTACGTGTAATGTTTTATGAGTGTGGAACGGTACAGAGTTAAGGACACATGCATTTATTTTAAATCCAAAAATAATATGAAACATTTAAACCGCGTGATGCGAAAATTATACAGTAGAGATGAGAGAATTATACAGCATAGATAACTTCAGAGGAATCATTAAAAGCAAACAAGAAGGAATGCTGTAAATTATTTAAATAGGTGGAAATTTTAAAAATATTCATAACTAGTTAACTTAAGTTCAAAAATCGAAAAATTAAAAAAAAAAAAAAACGGTTTAGGGATTTATATATATATATATATATAATATATATATATATATATATATATATATATATATATATATATATATATATATATATATACAGTCAGTCCAAAAACTCTCCATAAACCACCTGCTTTCTATACTATCTTTCTGTTATGTTTAACTAATTAATTGAAACAATGAGAAAACATGTTTAAATTAATATTTGAAACTTAACCAACGAGGATTAGTACGAGTATTAAAAATACCTACGGAACATTTTATTTGGAAATAACATCATTGTTATAAAAATGTAAACAAAATTAATGTCAATTACCATATTCTCCGACTCGCAATCTCCTTCTTTTTCGTTCGTTCCATAGATCTTCCAGATTTTCTTCCTCGATTTCTCTGTAGATCCCCTCTCTATGATTTGTTTTCGATCTACCCCGCTTTTTCTTGCCTTTTGGTTGCCACTTTAGTATTTGTTTTTGGTTTCGATGTTAGTCCATTCTTTGTGTGCCCAAACCAGATAAGTTGTTTGGTTAGAATGTTATCTGTAATACTGTGGTTAGTTCCCATGATTTCTTTAATACATCTGTTGGTGACTTATTCTCTTCTGGATCTTTCTGATGCTCTTCTCTAGAAGACCATTGCTTTCAGCGTGACTAATGCTTTTTTCTTCAGAAGTCACACTACAGAAGTATATAAGGCGATTCTTTTCACTATGATTTCATATATCCCCTTTTTATTGGTTTTACTAATAGACAAAACCCATAGAATGCTGTTTAGCAGTTTAATGGCCTTTCTTCTTGCTGCATTTCTTTCTTTTATTGCCTTGTCCAGTTTTCGAGCCTCCAAAATCCTTACACCCAGATACTTGTCGTCGCCACAGCGTTTTTACCGTTATTCGATCGTCTAGTATAAGATATTTTTGTTGTTCTCCAATACATAAATATTTTTTTTCCTGAACCCCAATCTTTATATTCGTCAAATACTTTCCACGTCATGTGTTTCAGGTCGTCGCAGTCTTAAGCCATTTCCACTTGGTCATCCATCGAGCATAGCGTGTACGACATTACTAATTTACCAGTATTTCCCTCGTAAACACGCAATTTTAAAATATATGCTGAGTCTGACATTTCGCCTAACATACTATTTCCTCGCCTTAAAGAACCCTTTTAGGGAAGCAACCTTCTAAACTCGACTCGTACCCCTGTAATTGTATTTGTTTCTAGCAATAACAACGCTGTACTGTATGACGTACGGGTTTGTACTTCAGCTGAAGTAAAGCTTCGGGTTAGAAGGGTTGTTCTTCGGAACAAGATGTACTTGGTGTGATTGAAAGTTCCCAAACTAATGTTATAAATCTGAAGTAGTTATTTTTAGGCTTCGTGACTCCCGTCACCTTATGTTTGGTTTAAAATTTTGGTTGTACAGATTTTGGGCACCATTCATTTTAAAATAAAAAGAATCTAACTTCAGCTCAAAAAAATGAAAAAATACTAGTGGTTATATAGTTGTTGAAAAAATTTTTAATATGGTACAACCGTTGTGTCCTGAAAGGTAAAACTGGTGATTCAGTGAAACGCTAGATTTAAATAAAGAAAAGGGTTTATTAATGACAAAATTAAAAGTTCTAACTTCGCTACACTTTAAAATTACTACTACTAAATAAAATCCCTTAATCTAGTAGATGGTACGATTTTATAGAGTTTTTAAATCAGGATTCTAATTAAAGGCTTAGCTAAACACGATGTTAAAAGTTCGTGGAATTAACTTCACAAGTTACACGTGCAGAATAGACGATGTAAAAGGCACTTGTCAGCAGGAAGCTAGGTCTATGGATTGATATACTGATGACTTACGGTTTTTCTATGAGTTTTTTGGCCTGTCCTGGTGAGATCTTCATAACACTGATGTCTCCACCTTGGCTGCCCCAGTTACCTTTGGGCTGCTAAACATTTCTTGACCCCTAAAGGTCTGGGAATAAGCAGGATATTTCAAGGAAAAGGCCTTGAACTTGGATACTAAAACCGTTTCTGCACTACTACATCACTAATAAACGAGTACGGCGACGTGATAAAAAAAGCCTACTGGGCGGCTTCCTGAAGGAAAAGCCCTCTCTGGCTAGATGATCAAAAGGAGAGCTCACTGCGGTTCTATGATGGGGAAAAAAAGCCTTTACTACATCTCGGCTGGAAAAAGCCGTTACTGCATCTGGGCTGGAAAAAAGCCTTGAACAGTGCCATCTGCACGCTTAAGTATTTTCTTCCTTCCTTAAAGTAACGTCTCTAAAAATGGCTTTCTTCCCGGATACAAATCTATAGCCAATCAGACAAATTCGATGCAAATTAAGGAGTCCAGTAGTCAACCTGCAATGCACACTGTAAAATTTAAATGTAACTGCTCGAAAATTTAAAACACTGTTTTAAGCTACACTGCTCAAAAGTTGAAATCACTGCAATAAATATAAAAATGGAGAAAAAATATAAATTATAGGGAGAAAAACAGTGTCGTAACATGATCTTAAAATCTAGGAAAAAATGAATGTTACAACCTTCCAAGTAGTCGAACTGCACCCAAATGCATCGGTTCCACCGTTTTGTCTATTAGTCATACATTTCTTGGAACATCGATGCTGTCACCGTCCTCAGTGCCGCCTGCGATTCGCGTTGTATCTCTTCTACCGTCTGGTAGCGGTGACCTTTTAACTTTATCTTCATATGAGGCAACAGCAATAGGGTGTCATATCAACCGAATAAGGGGGGGAGAATGACAGCCATCCGATTCTTGGCCATGAACCGTTGCGTACAAACCGAAATGTGAGCCCGTGCATTGTCGTGATCCAGGAGGAACCCTTCTCGCTCCTCGGTCGTTTTCTAACTAATAGAGAATTCGTCAGAGATGCTCAGAGTTGGCCGTTGATAGTATTCACGAATGATTCGTTGAACTTTGGCGATGATTTCAGGCGTAGTTGACTATCTTCTCGAACGCACATCTTCTTCTACCAATGTTTAGCCAGCCTTAAATCGCGAAAACCACTCGAAATTTTGTGTAAGACTCACAGTTTCATCCTTAAATGCTTTTCGAATCATTTTATATGTTTCAATAGCAGCTTTTCGGAGTTTAAAATAAAATTTCACTCAAACGTGCTGCTCTTTTTTCGTATCCTATGTAAAAGTCGCAGAAAGACCAAATTAGACCTTTATGCAACCATGCACACAGAGCAAACTAAACTAGCTAGCAAGTTAAAACTTGTTATGCAGCGTCGTTAATGATGTACAGTACTTACCGGTACCTATACTTACCGCTACCTGTCGACGCCAGTGGCCACAACATCAAAAACCTCACAATTAGGTAGGTCGTTATGGATCAAACGCTTACCAACGAATAGCTCAATAATGTTCCTAAAGTTCCAACTACTACTGTGGATAAGATACAGCTAAAGTAAAAGTAATTTATCTGAACGAATAAATTTTGGATAAAATTCCTGGTTACCTTCAGTTCGGGGATTTATTGATGGGCCAACGACTCATTCTTAAAAAATGTGGTTATGCTTAAAATTCCGACAGTGAACCTTGGAATTAGCATGGAGATCTAATTATCAAGGATGCTATCAAGAGGAAAGCTAGTACTATACACCTGTATTTTTTTATCAGTAGCACGTAATCGAGTAGAAGATGGCGGGGGATATCTTGGAAGTTAATAAAAGCACGTAGCAAGTTCACAAACTGTACGTATGTAGTTTCAGTCACAAGATCAACTATTTTGTTGGCAGCAATTGGCAAAATGAAAACTACTGTAGTATGGTGCGTGAGACTTTACCCTATCAAAACAAGAAATAGTGTAAAAAAGGGGAGGATGGCTATAATTATCATGTATGTGGTAAAAAAAAGGTAGTGCTATCCTTGTGTTTCGTATGTTTCGTAACTACACGTAACCAAGTTATAAGACAGGAAATTGGAAAGTTAGACCACACGCCGGGATGGTCTGTAATTACATTTATTTGGCACAATTATTGTGCTAGGAATAACGGACAGCAGCTAAAAAGCTACAATAGCATAATTAGTTTTATAATAGCTAACAGTAGTAATCAAAGCTTCTACACAAATATGGAATTTTAAATGTTGTAGTGAAATTGATATTTTCTTTTGTCAGTTATGTTTAAAAAGAGTTTTAAGATTATAAAATTATCGTATTTTCGAAAAAGATAGCCAACGATCACAGGATTGAAGCATTCCTTGCCAAATTTTCAAATTGCGCTCTATATATTTTTGATAGATCTCTGTTGCACTTGTTCGTTCTTTTGGAGCTCTCTTTTAGAATTTTAACACTTTCAACAGATGAACTTTGGCTACAAATCGGTTACGCTTTGATAGCCTACACTTATTAGGTTAATAGCTTTATTAAAAATTAATGTTATTTTATAGCCTGTCCCAAAATATAAGATCCCGATTTTTGCCGTTTTAAGTGGGCAATATAAAAATTCTGAGCTTTTGTTTATGATAGATTGCAGAGATGGACTTAAGAAGTTTGCTACAAATCGATTACGCTTTGATAGCCTACACTTATTAGGTTAATAGCTTTATTAAAAATTAATGTTATTTAATAGCCTGTCCCAAAATATAAGATCCCGATTTTTGCCGTTTTAAGTGGGCAATATAAAAATTCTGAGCTTTTGTTTATGATAGGTTGCAGAGATGGACTTAAGAATTTTATACATTAATGCAAATAAATGAAATTATAAGTGTTTCTGGAGATGTTTATTTATAGATGCATGTAAAAACAAATGGATAAGGAGTACAAATATACAGTTTGAATGAATGGAGTTTATAAGAGGGGACATATTGTATAAATAAAAATATATTTTAACTTAAGCCTAATTCGGTTTCACTATCACTGTCATCACCTGAGGTAATTATCAGTGGTTTTATATTATTTACATAAATATATGAATCTTCAACTTTAACAACGTGCTGAATGGAATTCTTCCAGCTTTCACATGGTATATCGTTTATAACTTCTTTTACTAATTCAACCACTGACACGCTTAAAGTAGGAGAAACATTTTGTGTCCTTATTTTTGATTTAACGTGATGCCAAATATGTTCAATTGGATTAAACACACAATAATACGGAGGAAGCCGCAAAATAGTGTGTCCTATTTTCTCAGCCATACTATCACAAACATATTTCTTTTTCAATTTATAGTCTTTTAAAACTTCCAAAAGATCATTTTTTTATAACTAAAGTCAAAATAAATGTCATTTTCTAACATATATTCCTGTATTTCAGATTTGGTGTTGGCTGCATTAGGAACCTTATTTAGTAGGCGACTGTGGTAATTTGCATTGTCTATAACTATAACACTCTGTTCGGGAACATTTGGCAAAAGAGAATTTTGAAACCAATTTTCAAAAAGTTCTGCGGTCGTGTCTTCGTGATAGTCCAAACTAGAATCTTTTATGTTTTTTGCAAATAATAGTAGGCAATTTAAAACTCAGCCCTTTTCAGATCCAGCATGTAAAATGGTTATTCGTTTACCTTTATTTGAAGGTGAGTTAGTCTGACATTTTGTACTGCTGTCAACCCACCCTTTTTGCACAGTGTCATGGGTATGGAACCATGTTTCGTCAAGGTAAATTATTGGCCAATTCTCTAATCGATACTTTTTAATTTCTTGTAAATAAGTATGTCGCAAGATTCGTAATCTTTGTGACTCCATCACTACTCCCGTCCTGCACCAGTCTTAATTTTATTTTGTCTAGTGTCGGCACCAACTGTTCTTTATACATAGAATATATTTTTCTCCTGATGACGTCTTTTTCACTATCGTCTACATGATGCATTTGAAAATCTTTCCTTTTTTTCCTGTTCCTGAGTGATGGTTTTTCTACAATACCCATTAATCGTAGAAATTGGGGTCTTTGTTAGTTCACTGGTTTCTTGCAGCACTTTGTTTATTCAAACTTCCTTTTTACCAAACTGTCGTAAACATTTTTCACTATTTGTTTAGCGTCAAGTGATAAATGTTTTCTCTTGCGATAGCCACTATTGCAATTTTCCCACGGACGCCACATAATTAAAATAGAACCGATACATTGTAAGTTGTAATTAAAACTAAAAATAAAAATAATAAAAAGTATCTTGCGAATCTTAATGGGGACCTGTGGTCATTAGGCCTATATTATCAAATATTTAAAGCTCTCCAAACCGGGTTGCCAGGTACTAAATATATAGGTAAAAATAGATCCAATATGATTGCAGGTGCAAGTGAGGACGGTATACAAAGCAGGTAAAATAAAAATATGTTTATCATAATACTTGACAACTATGCACAAAAGCTTAATAGGGTCGTTTGTTGTCCCATTGAAAAAGCAAAAAGGCAGAATCTTATATCTTGGGATTTACTATACTCTAGTTATTATTAAAATGAAACATTTTAGATTTATATTTATATACGAATATCTCGTTTGGTAACCTAAAAAAGGATAAATATCAGTTAGCCCAGATTTGCCATTACAGAATGAACGATAAAAAGTAGTACAGTCTTATCAATAAATATAATCTGAAATATTATGTATATGTGAGTACATTATATAACCTTTTTATGGTTATATCCTAACTGTACTGTGTATAAATAAGATGAAGTTCCGTTAACTAAAAAAGTGACAATAATGACAGAGACAATATAACCACAACTAAAATTCTTAATAGGAAAAAACGTGTGCCTGTCATTCTTTACATTTTTGGTTAAACAGGTTATCTAACGAGGCACGCTCTATGATTTATAGTTTTGTTCTCTGATAGAGGAGAAACGGTTTTAGCATAATTTCAGGTAAATTTTAACAGAAAAAATTCTCTAACTAATTTATGTCATAAGCTATACAGCGCATGAGATCCAAATTAAATTAAAGGTCATGAAGAATGAAAAATTGCCATTTCAAAAGTTGCAATATATATATATATATATATATATATATATATATATATATATATATATATATATATAGATATATATATATATATATATATATATATATATATATATATATATATAGATATATATATATATATATATATATATATATATATATATATATATATATATATATATGGTGATCTAGCCACATGTCCCCACCCATTGCCACTTCATTCTTGCCGCTTCCAGAGCTATATCATTGCCTTTGGTTCGTCTCCTTATCTGCTCGTTATGAATTCTATCTCTAAGGGAGATACCAAGCATGCTTGTTTCCATAGCTCTCTGTGATGTTACGAGCTTTTTAGCAAATGCTTTAGTGAAGCGCATCGTGTGTGTGTGTGTGAAGCTTTTTTTTTGTTTGGGGCTTTTCTTTTGTGAAAAATATTCACCTTCCAGAAATCGACTTGTAAATCGAGAGAAAAATTTTGGAGTTCCATTGTAGGTACGGGATCTTTTTAAATTGGTTATAAGATTTTAGAGTTCTTCTGTAGGTTAGGGTTCTTTTTTGTAGAAAATCTCCTTCCCTCCCGCCAGCGACTTTTAAATTGCTTGTAAGTTTTTAAAGTTCCATTGTAAGTAGGGTTTTTTTATGGTGAAAAATCCCCCCAGAGTGCTAGTACAGTAGGGACTTTTTTCCATCAAAAGGTTTCGCTCCCCGATTGTCGTTTGACGCCTCCCTGTTTATTGATTGAGCCCCTCTATAAATAGCTCCGCCTTTAGTGCACTCCTTTTTTCCTTAAAGAAACGCCTTTCATATCCATATGCCCCTATACGTGTGTATGTCCAGGTGTAACTGGAGAACGAATAGTCCAATTTCCACGCAGTTTTCTTTTACATGTAGGCACATCATCTGGTCAGGTTTTTCATTATATTTATTGAAAATTGATTCAGAAAGCGAGATAGCAAAAATAGTATATATTTCAAAGTCATTAGAATTTCTTACCTATTGCGGCATTCAAGAAGCTTGTTCCAAAATTTAACAGTTAATTAAGGTTAGTTTGTTTCTCACCGAATACAACTTACAGCGATTCAAGATCAACGTGAATCGCTTTTTCCGCACACGAGTCGTTCCTGCAACGCTTTAGGGATTTCCCTGCAGCATGTGTACTACGCCTATAAAAAAAAAGTTTGAGTTAGCGGTAGGTTATATATATATATATATATATATATATATATATATATATATATATATATATATATATATATATATACATATGCCCAAATGAACAAGAAAAAAGTGCTCTTTCATCAAGATATTGCACTGTCAATGGTTGCGAAGGCAAAATTGCATGAATAGATGTTCGAATTGCTTCCTTATCCACCGTATTCTCCAGATTTGGCCCCTAGCGACTATTATCTATTCGCAGACCTCAAAAAAATGCTCGCGGGAAAGAGTTTTGGCTCCAATGAAGAAGTTATCGCTTAAAACTGAGGCCTATTTTGAAGACAAAGACAACTCCTTCTACAAGAAAAGTAGCGAAATGTTAGAAAAGCATTAGACTGATTGTACCACTCTTGAAGGAGACTATGTTGATAATTAAAGTGGAGTTTTGCAAAAAAAATGCGTTTTAAGTAACTGGACCAAAAAGTTTTCAGCCTACGTGTGATATATTAAAGGATGGAGAAATTCTCATAAATCTAAACAGACAAGTGTTTGATTCTTGCCTTTTGCCTGTGGCCACCTACGGACTCGAAACTATGGCTCTGCTACGGAAAAGTGCAAATGTGTAGAGAATAGTGCAAAGGGTCATGGAGAGAACAATGCTGGGAGTATCTTTTAGAGATAAGATCAGAAATGAAGAGATAAGACACAGGACCGGTACAAAGGATATTATCGAACGTATTACAAAATTGAAATTGAGTGGGGTTGGATATATTGCAAGAGATAACGGTAATAAATTGACATCAAGAGTCATCTTTTGGCGGCCTAGGCAAATAACACGAGGACAAGGAAGACTGCTAACGAGATCGGTAGGGCGACGTGCACAAAATTGGTGGAAAATATTGGTATTGAAAGGGCCAAAATAGGGACGAATGGGAAAGCCATGTCCAGGAGTGGACGAGAAGTGGCCGATGATTTCACCAACTAAAAATGGTATTGGGTCTGAGCACTAAAACTTATTTTGTAAGTATTCGATGTTTACCGATCAAATGAACGAATTATTTTTTAAAAACTCATCATTTTATTGCTTGACTACGGAATATGATGAAAAATTAATATTGTAGAGTAGGCAATCCTCAGTTGTGAAGCCTAAATTTGTCAAAATTATTTTAAAAATTTTTTTTGGGGAGTACCCCAAAAAAATCTGCCCGGACAATATCATTCATCATGAAAATTATATTGATGCAATAATTAAAACTTACTCTTAAAAATAATAAAATTGAATATCGTTTTAAATAATATTTCTCTTTCATGTAATATAAAAAAATGCCAAAAATAGGCTACTAAGAGCTTAATTAAAAATCATTCACAATCGCGAATATTGCTCAAATTACAAAATCGGAGTTATCAAACAAAACAAACTTTCATATTACGGTTAAGATCGTGACGTGACTTTTTATGGTATTGTGTCTACCTACATACCTACATTGATAATATAAAATACTAAGAATTACATGATATACCATTAACGAAAATGAAGTTCTGATTTTTAAAGATATTTAAAAAAAATAAATTAACCTGTTTTTTTTGTAAAAATATTTCCATATGAATTATTGGTTAAGCAAAATCAAAAAGCGCTTTAACAACATTTTAAAAAAATCAATCTCATACCCTGCTCAAAACAGCAGATATTTTTCAAACAAAATAATATATTATTTACTTCTCATTTTCACCCTTAAAATTAGAGCGCTAGTAAAAAACCCCAACAGTGCGTAAAGCGAGTAACCTTAAGATTCAACAGGTAATGTTTTATTTGCAATTTAATAAAAGTAACCTTCTTTCTTAACTTGAACTAACGCTCATTTTTAGTGTTCCATCTGGAAGACTTTTGGGATTACTGCGATATTCGTCTTTCCGTCCGTCTGTCTGTTACACCCGATTTTATCCGAAACTATTTGATATTCGCACACATGCCGCTCCTGGAGCGCTTAGGGACTTCCCTGCAGCACATGTGCTAGACCCATAAAAAAAATAGAAAGTTGAAATTTTTCACAAATATAGTAACTGATGGCCCAATCAGAGCCGTGTAGTTTTAAAAGTTAAATTTTGACGTAAAGGGTTAGTCTTGAGGGAGTGAAATCGGATGTGAAAAATTTTTTTTTTTCAAGGTCATCGAGTTATGTGTCAAATGAAAACTTGTGAAAATTCGAGTTCAGAAATATATATGATGTAATACTGTCGCAAACTTTTCTTTATATTACTTGAAATAAATTGCCAAAAATCGCTGTCTCCCCACCCTATCGCGAAGAGGACTGACAGACAATTCCGAAAAAATTCTGGAATATTCTTCATAACGTGTAGATTGAATGAAAATTATCTGGTATAAAAAAAGCAATTTTTTCAAGATTATCGAGTGCGGTGGAGCGCTCCCCAACCCTACCTCTAAGAGTATTAATAAAAAATTTCGAAAAAATTCCGAAATATTCTCCAAAAGGTGTAGATTGAATGAAAATTAATACGAGTGCATTTCCTTTGATAATTTATCTGGCATATAAAAACAAAGATCGAAAACAGGCTTTGTTGAAAACTCATTTAGGGTGTGTTTTGTGAAGTCACTGATTATTTTATACCTCCGTAACAAAAATTTTTATGTTAAAAGTAAACACCTCACGAAACACTATTGCGCAAGTCCGACTTGCACTTGGCATTTTTTTTAATCTAAATACTGAGCCTAAACCTATTCTCGCCTTCTCTCCGTCTGCCATTATCCTCAAAACCCACACTACATACATGCTCCAATATCTGTTCAGCCATCCTGTCTCTAATTTTTTGTAACTTTTTCTAAGTTTGTCCTTTGTTTCATGACTCGATTCGTTTATTTGTAATCCTGTCTACCTGAACTATTTTCATTGGACTTTTGAATCAGTTTTTACATCTGTATAAGACTTGCAGGGAAAGAGACGTGTAGGAAGGAGAAAAGTATCCTAGTTGCGAAATTTTAGGGCGTGGTTTGACTGCAATTCCACAGAACTATTTGGATAGTGATGAATAAGGTTAGAATAGCACTGATTTTTGCCAACCTCCGATAGGAGACGGAAGCAAAAAAAGAAGAAGAATAAGACTTCACATCAAATTGATTTTCTCATTTTATTTTGGCATAATTATTGTTTAAATCTGCAATTACGAAATATCTCAAGAACATCTATGAGAACTATTATTTATTTTACATTTGAAAAAATATGCCATTTTAACGGTAACTTTTGTCTCTAATAAGGAAGAAATACAAATAAGTAGAAAAATGATAATAGTGCGTACAGCGAGTAACCTTAGATTAGTTATTTACGATTAAAGATATTTTGATCATGGTTATTACGTAATTAGTATTTCAACAAACAACAGTTACCAACAAAGTTGGTATAATTTAATGACAGTTGAAGCTTTAACTGCTGTTTAACGTAATTAGTATTAAAAGGCCTGATTATATATATATATATATATATATATAAATATATATATATATATATATATATATATATATATATATATATATACATATATATATATATATATATATATATATATATATATATATATATATATATATATATACATATATATATATATATATATATATATATATATATATATATATATATATATATATATATATGTTACAATAGAGATTTTCGTGGATCATGGAATGTAATACATTAAAATTCCGGGTTTCAATCCGTTTGCCTAACAATAAATTTACACGACGTCTCGCCAAAATCTCATTTGGCATTTTCAAATGTCCTTGCTGCTGCTGCTACAAGATACTGTGATCTTGCAGCAAGATCACAGTATCGAGTAGCAGTAGTAGCAAGAGCACTTGAAAATGCCAATTTTGGCGAAACGTCGTGCAACTTCATCGTTAGACTAGACGAATGGATTGACACCCGGAATTTTAATGTAATATATATACCAGGTGTACAAGTATGAAATGAGGATTTTTTTCTAAAAAACATGTTAAATTCGGAAGAATAATAAAAAGTGCTTTATTCAAAGTATGCTCCATCGCTTGTTATACATTTTTTCCATCTTTCGGACCATTTGTAAATACCCCGCCAGTAAAAATCTTCCCCTTTGCTGCTAACCATTCATCGAGCCATTTTTTCACATCTTCGTACGAACCGAAGCGCTGCTCAGCAAGTGCGTGACCCATCGATGCAAACAAGTGGTAATCGGAAGGAGCCAAGTCTGGTGAGTAAGCCGCCAGCTGAGTGCTTCCAACGTGTCGCGAACTGGTTTTGCTGTATGTAATGGAGCATTGTCATGAAGAAAAATGACTTTGCCTTTTTCGGTATTCTGGACTTTTTTCAAGCAGCGAACGGTTCAAATCGTTCAATTGTTGTTGGTAACGTTTAGTATTAACCGTTTCCCCAGGTTTTAACAGCTCATAATAGACCACGCCCCTCTGATCCCACCAAACACAGAGCATCGCTTTTCTGCCAAAACGATTCGGTCTTGCGGTCGATGTGGATGGTGCGCCTGGGACTACCCATGATTTTTTGCGCTTGGGATTCTCAAAATAAATCCACTTTTCATCCCCTGTAACTATACGATGCAAACGACTTCCTTTGGTACCGAGCGAGCAAAATGCCACACGTGTTTTTGCGCTTTTCCATTTGCCCGTCGTTCAACTCATGTGGTACCCATCTACCGGTCTTCTGAATCTTTCCCATCTCTCGTAGCCGACTGGAAACCGCTTGTTGACTAACGCCCAATTGCTCGGCGAATTGTTTTTGTGTTTGCGAATCATCTTCGTCCAACAATGCTTGGAATTCCACATCTTCCTATTTTTTTGGCGGTTTTCCACGTTCCTTGTCTGCAACATCGAAGTCACCACTTTTGAAACGTCGAAACATCGTTCAGACGTATCTTGCGATGGAACATGTTCACCAAAAGCTTCTCGAAGTAATCGGTATGATTCAACAGCAGTTTTCTTCAAATAAAAACAGAAAATTAATGCTGTCCGCGAATGCTCTTTGTTCGGTATAAATTTCGACATATTGAACACAACAACACAACACTACGCACACACTTTTCCAGTTTATCACTCATGCGTGTCTGACACTTGTTGATGACATAACAAAATGGCGCAGTGTTAAATCTTCATAGCACAAACTGCATCGATACAGCATCTGTTGTCTGAAATCCGCATTTCATACTTGTACACCTGGTATATATATATATATATATATATATATATATATATATATATATATATATATATATATATATATAATAAAAAAACTTGCAACTAAATTAAAGACATTAAAAGTGCGTTAATACCCAAGAACTGCTTAATACATAATTTAATATATTTAAAGAGGACAATATTTTTTAATCTTATAAAAGTAGATGAGTTTGGAATGCAAAAATTTTAACCTTGATTTCTCCATATTCGATTGCAGGTTTTAAGAATGTACGTATTAAAGCGTCCAGTAGTTACTCCACCATACTTAAGAACGAGACCAGTTTTTGTTGGAATAAGCTCTTTTCACCATAGTAAATATTTGCTTTGGTAGGACTGGGTTTGTTGTTTGAATATTTCAAATAAGAATATCGTATGTGCCATTTTTTGTCGATGTTGCAGTTTTCAAGATCTCTATACTAAGAATCACTTTTTTTATCAGAACTTTACATAATATGGAAAGAAATAATAAAAAATAACACAACTATACCATTTAAATATTAAAATTCGATGACTCTTTTTAACTTAATATTCGTTTAGAGTCTAATAATCTTTCTATAGAACTTAAGAATGCAACGCAGCTATTTACATCAGCAATTATTTGTCTAAAATCGGCTTTGTATACCGAAAGGTCTAAAAAACTTACGACTTCTGAAAACAACGCTCTCCAGAAGGCAGTACTTTGCATCTCTTTTTTTTGACAAACAACTAGTCGCACACTTGTCTTGCAAATTAAAATATTCTTTGTTAGCCTCCGTACTGAACAATTTTGTGTTATAAATAGTTACCCTAACTTTGGTAGAGTGGGGGGTGTGCTAACATTATGTTAACGATAGCCAGATGCAAAACTTTTAACTTACTAAAAATTGTATTATTTGTTCTTCAGTAGATCAAGCTGTTGTATATTGTGGGACAGCATAAAATAACATAAACAGAAATGAACAACTAATTAATTTCAATGAAAGAGTTATAATTTTTTAATAAAACCCAGGAAAAAATTAGTAAAGCCTAGTAGTCTCTCCCTTATCATTCCAAGTTTTAGAATAAATACGGAATTCGAATGAAATTAAAAACCAAGTTCTGTATCACACTTTCCACTTTAATTTCTTAAGCCTGAGACGTTTCGTTGCAGAGTCACTTCGTCGGAAGCGTTATGAATTTCCATCAAGTAAGTGTCACAACGATTCAAAGTAGGGAAGTTCAATTTTTCTTACTAAAAAATAATCATTACTACCACATATTTTAAGGAAGAAAATGTGTGCTTATGATGATCCAAAATATTGGAACATATTCCCCCTTTCTAAACCTTTTATATTTGAGCAAGTGGTTACTTTTAAAATTAGCTATTTGTTCACACCAAAAACAAGTAAAAAGTGGAATGTTGCTAATCATTTTTGAGGTCCCTCGTAGATACATTTCAGCTTTTTCCGCATTCTATTCCTATTAAAATTGACAATAACATAATTTTCAGGTTGGTCGACTCCAACGATCCAGACAAGGATGTGTAACAAGGTATGTACAGAACAACCCCTCTTCCTTCGTTTTTCCATTCCTCTGGCTCTATATATATTTGACTCTAAATAAAAAAAAACACAATTTTTAAATTCTTTGTCTCTAAGAAGCCCGAGAAGACCATATTTACATACTAAGCATCCCCTTTAATTTCTTTCCTCACCTATTTAACCCTTCATGTTTGATTAAAACATGAAGGGTGAAAAAGATTATAACACGATATATTCCTGGCAATTCCTTTCCCTTGCTCCTTAACTATTTTCATATTTTGCTATAAGTAACTGACAATAATAAAAAATAACTCAAACTTCAGCTCCCTAACTCCTAGAACCTTAAAAAGAATATTTCACATAACATATATAGGGCAACTCCTCTAGCCCTTCAAACCTTTATATGTTTGACTATAAATAATTGAAAATAATAAAAAATTAAAAGAATTTTCAGATTTCTCGGCTCCAAAACCCCGAAAAAGACTTGTATCACGACATGCCCAATGCAATCTCTCTAACATCCTTCTCCATCCTTTTAACTCATTATATCTTTAACTACAAATAATTATGCTGAAAATGTATGATTTCAATCAAAAACCAAGAAAAATTTTCATAATAATGTTAAAAATTTATGAAATGGTGATATCGTTCAAGTTGCGGTGAAAAGGTGGAAGCAAAAGCATTTGTCCTACTACATAATATATCCCCCTATCCACTTCGTTTCCGCCGATTTTAGAGATATATTTTTTGTATTGTTTTTATAGTAAGTTTGTTAATACTGCCTAGCCTTGTACTATTTATATTTAGTCTTCTTCAGATTTACAACTTTGTTTGTCCACTGGCGCAAATAGCATGATCCGCTCTATTATTTCCTCAATTTAAAATTCTCATTTCTTTATTTTCCGAGCAGAACTGGACTATTACCAAGAACAGCATAAAGAAAATATGCGGCATCTGACAGAATTCTGGTCTTTTATCGCTTTTTTATTTGCCATTATATATAATCATCCCCATCTTGTGTGGTAGGTCAGTATATAGGTTATTGTGAGAGACAAAAGACTTTGAAGTTTTAAAATGTATTCGGTGAGTATATTTAATGTTGGTAAAAAACAATAAATAAATAAAAAAATATTTCGTTTTAACGGTCTTACTTCGCTCCCTGATTATTTATATTGATTTTACTTTTATGTAAAAATTGTTTTTGTCACAAGATTTGAAATTAGCATGATTCGAAATTGGCATTATTGATTATATTACTTAATAGTCATGTTTTCAATATTTAAAATAACCGACCAAATACAAGTTGGACTTGCGCAGTTAGTATTCCGTACGTTGATTGATGTTCAAATAAAAAATTTTGTTACGGAGGTATAAAATTATCAATGACTTCACCAAACACATTCTAAATGAGTTCTCAACAAAGTTTTTTTCCGATCTTTACTGAAAACTTGAAATTTTTGTTTTTTTTTATATATCAGATAAATTATTAAAGGTAATGCATTCGTGATAATTTTCGTTCAATCTACACCTTGTGGAGAATATTTCAGAATTTTTTCAAAATTTTTTGATCAATATTTTTTGAGATAAGGAGGATAATAGGCAGAAAAGTGTGCGCAAGTATTACATTATATATATTTTTGAACTCCTGTTTTTACATACTTTCATTTGACACCCCACTCGGTGACTTGGTAAATTTTTTTTTCACGTCCTATTTTACCCCCCAAAACTAATCCCTTAAGTTAAAATTTAACTTTCAAAACTACACGGCTCTAATGAAGCCATCTATTTCTATATTAGTACCAAATTTCAACTTTCTACGTCAAACAGTTTCGGAGAAAATCGAGTGGGACAGACGGACAGATGGACAGACAGACGGACAAACACCGAAGTGATCTTATAAGTGTTCCGTAGGGAATACTAAAAACTGCTGCACTTTTAATGTCATAAGGAAAACTATTGTATTGCGTTTAAAATTGGACCAATTGTTGCTCATTGTTGTTTATCCAGTTAAAAAGATTTCAGAGTATAAGATATACAACACAAATCTCTCAAGAAATGCTGCATTTCCAATACAATTGATGGAAAAAAAGTGTGTTATTATATAAAATATAATTTGATTTCTTATTGCAGTTTTTGCAATTTACTTGACAGGAAGGAGCAAGCAAAAACTAATCCTGTTAAAATAAAAATTTTAAAGACCGGCCAAGTGCAAGTCGGACTTGTGTAATTAGTGTTCCATACGGCGATTGCTTCTAAAATAAAATAAAATTATATCTCGGTACAAGAGCGACTTGCCACTCGGTTACCTCCACCATACGTCAAGAAACATAGTTTTCACAGTTTTTTTTTATACCAGGTAAATTATCAAACGGAATGCTCTCGTGATAATTTTCGCTCAATCTTTACTTTATGAAGAATATTCCAGAATTTTTTCGAAGTTTTTTGATCAGACTTTTCAAAATCGATTTCTGGCAATTTTTTTTAAAATAACACATAGAAAAGTGCGCGAAAGTATTACATCATATATATTTTTTTAACTCGTATTTTCACAAGCTTTCATTTGACACCCGACTCGATGATCTGGTAATTTTTTTTTTCTCTCTCAATTATACCCCCCAAAACTGAACTCTCAAGTCAGAATTTAACTTTCAAAACTTCACGGCTCTGATTGGGCGATTAATTTCTATCTTCTTACCAAATTTCAACTTTCTGTGTCAAATACTTTCGGGTGTGAAAGACGGACGCTCAGACACCGAAGTGATTCCATATGTGTTCCGTACACACCAAAAATGATCCCTAATTTCATTTGTATTTTCTTGTACAAATTTGTGGCTTTTATATTGCTTCTAATGTATAGGGTGTCATTGTATAGCAAGTTTAACACCCAGCAATTAAGTTTTCAATTTTAAACAGACTTTTATCACCGATTTCATATATTAAGTGATATAAGAATTATTACAAATGGTTTCGAAAATTTAGCTTAACATCAGGATGACTAATCAAGGAACTTAATTAATTTTTTATTGTAAGTCAAAGTTTATTTTTAATATTTATTAATAACTAATAATAATTGAGCGCCAAATTAAAACTCTAAGACTTAGGACCTAAAAATAATCACAGTGATAACTATAATACCGAAAAATTAAAGTTTAAACTCCAATAACCGACCAAGTGCAAGTCGGACTTGCGCAATTAGTGTTCCGTACATTGATTGCTTTTAAAATAAAAAATTTTGTTACGGAGGTATAAAATGATCAGTGACGTCATAAAACACACGCCGAATGAGTTTTCAACAAAGTTTTTTTCCGATCTTTACTAAAGACTGATGGCATTGAAATTTTTGTTAGTGTTCCGAACGGAACACTTATAAGATCATTTCGGGGTCTGTCACATCTGATTTTCTCCGAAACTATTTGGCACAGAAAGTTAAAATTTGGCACTAATATAGGAATTGATGACCTCATCAGAGCCAAGTAGTTTTGAAAGTTAAATTTTTACTTAAAGGGTTAGTTTTGGGGGGTGAAATCGGAAGTGAAAAAAAGGTCATCGAGTGGGGTGTCAAATAAAAGCTTGTAAAAACACAAGTTTTTTATTTTATTTTAAAAGCAAAAGTACGGAACATTAATTTCGCAAGTCCGACTTGCACTTGGCCGTTTTTTTTTTTTATATACCAGATAAATTATTAAAGGTAATGCACTCGTGATAATTTTCGTTCAATCTACACTCTATAGAGAATATTCCAGAATTTTTTCAAAATTGATCAGCTATTTTTGAGATAAGGACGGGAGACAGCGATTTTTCGCAATTTTTTTAAAAATAATACAGAGAAAATTGTGCACATTATATATATTTTTGAACTCGTGTCTTTACAAGCTTTCATTTGACACCCCCACTCGATGCCCTTTTTTCACTTCCGATTTCACCCCCCAAAACTAACCCCTTAGGAAAAAATTTAACTTTTAAAACTACACGGCTCTGATGAGGTCAAATTTTACTTTTCCGTGTCAAATAGTTTCGGAGAAAATCGGGTGTGACAGACCGACAGACAGACAGATGGGCAGACAGACACCAAACTGATCTTATAATTGTTTCGTACGGAACACTAAAAAATGATTATTAGGCATCAAAAAGGGCGTTAAGTTTTTAATAAGTTTTACTGGGCCATCAAAATTCAAAATTTTGCAGCAGAGTTAGTTATCCAAAATATTATCACATCATTTAACTATCAAAATTAGTAATTGATTATAACAATTGGTGTTTAAAATATTATCATATAATAAGCAGCAATTTTGATTCTAAGATATGCAATATTTGGTCTTTTTTAAAAAATTTCCACATCCTTTTTAAAAATTTACTACGTTTCGATTTTTTACTTGATTAAGTGCTTTCTTTTTAATATTTCCATAGAGACCTAATAGCTGCTCACAAATAGATGAGTTTTAGTTACTTTTAGTAAATCTAAACTACACAAAGTTCTTCATACAGAGTCAAGCACGCAGCTTAATTTTTTTATTCAAAATATCTATCTAACATATAATTCGTTTAAATGTAAACTAACCCAAATATTCCTTTTGTTAACTGTGGTCAATTAAACTAGGCTAATCACCTTTTCATCTCCTTGTAAATTGAAACTAAGCACATTAAGGACAGGTTAGTTCAGAACTAACTATACAATGTTCATTTGTGGTCCAAAATGCAATGTTTTGACATAGATAATATATACAATAACCGGTCAAGTGCAAGTTGAACTTGCACAATTAGTGTTCCGTACGTTGATTGTTTTTGAAATAAAAAGTTTTGTTAGGGTGGTATAAAATGATCAGTGACTTCACAAAACACACCCTAAATGAGTTTTCAACAAAGTTTGTTTCCAATCTTTACTGAAAACTGGTGACCTTGAAATATTGTTTTTTTTCTATAACAGATAAATTATTAAAGGTAATGATAATTTTCGTTCAATCTATACCCCGTGGAGAATATTCCAGGATTTTTTCAAAATTTTTTGATCAGTACTTTTCGAGATAATGTAGGGGACAGCGATTTTTCACGATTTTTTAAAAGTAATACGAAGAAAAGTGTGCGCAAGTATTACATTATATATATATTTTTTACTCGTGTTTTCACAAAGCTTTCATTTGACACCACACTCGATGACCTAGTAAAAAAAATTTTTTTTCACTTCCGATTTCACCCCTCAAAACAAATCCCTTAAGTCAAAATTTATGTTACGGTGATATAAAATGATCAGTGACTTCACAAAACACACCCCAAATAAGTTTTCAACAAAGTTTATTTCAATCTTTACTGAAAATTGATGACCTTGAAATTTCTGTTTTTTTTATATAACAGATAAATTATTACAGGTAATGCACTCGTGATAATTTTCGTTCAATCTACACCCCGTGGAGAATATTCCAGAATTTTTTCAAATTTTTTTGATAAGTACTTTTTGAGATAAGGCGTGTGGACAGCGATTTTTCGCGATTTTTTAAAAATAATACAAAGAAAAGTGAGCGCAAGTATTACATTATATATATATTTTTTTTACTCGTGTTTTCACAAGCTTTCATTTGACACCACACTCGATTACCTAGTAAAAATTTTTTTTTTCATTTCCGATTTCACCCCCCAAAACTAACCCCTTAAGTCAAAATTTAATTTTCAAAACTACATGGCTCTGATGAGGCCATCAATTCCTATATTGCTACCAAATTTCAACTTTCTATGACAAGTAGTTTCGGAGAAAATCGGGTGTGGCAGACGGACAGACGGACAGACGGACAGACAGACGGACAGACACCGAAGTGATCTTATAAGTGTTCCATACGGAACACTAAAAATGTTTAGTGATATTAGATACCTCGCCATCAATCATATTTTTGAAATAGTGTAGTAGAATCATTTGATAATCATTTTAAATTATTTGAAGTTCGCAAGTTAGTTGGTACGATTTAGATTTTTTTGTTGTTAATTTATAAATATATATAAGTTAATGACTGCGTCATATTTGCTCGAAGTTCGGAAAATATTCAAAATAACCATAATGTTACCTAATAGTTGTTTGTTTAGTTTGAAAGGAGCAGAAATCCAACCTACAGCTTTGCAGATGACAGTACGCCTATTTCTTCATTCACTTAGAACGTTCGAATATCGGCTACTCATGCAAATATCTACAGATAGCAGGAAGTCCTTCAACCTAACAAAGATCTGGAAGAAATTCTATCACGGGGTGACAGTAACCAAGTAGAATTTAACTCTACAAAAACTCATGCTGCAGTATATTCTAAAAAAAGTTAACGTTGCGGAGCCGGATATAGTTATGTCGGGAGCGAATATATCTTGGCATTAACATGTCGCATAAATAGCAAAGAGAGCTTCTCAAAAGCTAGGAATGATATTTCGAACTCCCAAACAACTGTAACTGTACAAAGTTCAAATTTGACCAACGATGGAATATTGCGCCCAAGTTTGGGGCTCTACTCCCAAACATACATTTCATTTGTTCTATTCAGAAGGGAGGTGGAGACCCAAAACTCACTAGAAACCTTGCCTTGGAACATCGAAGAACGGTTGGCGACTTAAGTCTGCTTAATTTCTCCCAGAGCGGTGCATGCTGTTAATATACGTCGCGTTAATACATCACATCCGTATGAAGTTCGGTTTGTTATTTCTCATACAACACTTTTTAAGCAGTCTTTTATATGGAGAACCTCATCCTTTTGGAATAATTTCCTACTGAGTATAAGTTACAACAATTCAAGACCAACGTAAATTGCTTTCGACTCACACACGTCGCTCCTATAGTGCTTTAGGGTTTTCCCTGCAGCACGTGTGCTACACCCATAACTCACACTAAAAAATAATTTACCCAAGCATTCTTCTTCTTATATGTGCCATATCAGGTCCCCCTGACGTTGGCTATCACTCTGGCCTGTTCCCTGCATCTCGGAATAACTCTTCGACGCTATGGATTCCCGTCTCATCTCGTATGTTTCTCAGCCAAGAGGCCTGATCCCTACCAACGCCGTGCCTGCCCTTAATCTTTCCCCTCATTATGAACTGCAATAATTCATAATATTTGTCACGAAGAACATGTCCCAAATACTCCAGTTTTCTGCACTTTACCGTTGACAACCACTTTCTGACTGCAGTACTTCGTGATTGACGACATAAGCTGTCCACGGAATACGGCGAATCCTTCTATGCAGCCACATCTTGGAAGCCTCCAAGCGATTAACTGTCGCAATCTTCAATGTCCATACCTCAGTGTCGTACAACAAAGCCGACCAAATATAACTTTTCAGCATTCTCTGACTGAGTTTCAGATTAATACCATCATTGCAAAAAAAGACTTAGTTTTAATGAAGGTTGTTCTGCCTGCTTCTATTCTGCACTGAATTTCTTTGTCGCGGTCTAACTGGTTAGTAATGTAACTTCTAAGATATTTAAAATGATGAACTCTCTCTATCGCTTGACAGTTGACATGGAGATCAACACCGGCATATTATTGGCGGTTAAAGACCATGAATTTGGTTTTAGATATATTGATGTTAAGGCCCATATCCGCTCGTGCCTGCTCAACTCTAACTAACAGGCGTTGTCACTCAAGATCTGACTGTCTCCATTCACCTTTATTCCATCTGGTTGTTCATATAAAGCTGTTCTGAATATTTTGTCCGAGTAAAGGTTAAACAGCAACGGCGAAAGTATGCAGCCCTATCTCACTCCTCGATGGATGGCAACATCTCCTGACCTGATCTCTCCAAATTTCACTGATGCTGTTTGTCTCCAATACAGATTTCTGATTATGCGGATATCTCTGTTGTCAATCCTGTGTTCTGTAGCCCAAGTATTACTAATTGATATTTTAAATGATAGGTATCTAAGAGATATAAGCTACAAAAATAAGTTGAGTGAGAAACAGATTCTAAGATTTTTGCAACTGAAAACTGATGTTCTACAATGTCTAAAATAATAAAAAGAGTAACTTGATTTTCAGATTTCTCAATACATATAACATGACGTATTCAAAGCAATCGCCTCTAACTCTCGCCTTCATCTCTTACACGCCTTATATGTTCAAACATAAAGTACTCAAAATATAAAACTAAAAGAATTCTACGTAAAAACTATATATTTCACTTTTTTAGCTTTGCATTGTTCTATCGCTTGTTACTTTTATCCAATGTGCAACGGTACTTCCGATTCAATCTTCCCACGTAGACGTGAGACAATCTGGTGCTGAATTTTCTTACAATATCCAACAGAATCATGGTGTTGCTCTTGGAGACAATATTCCCATTGTAGGTCCACTAATCAAAGCTGTACCTATTGAAGGACAAGCAGTGGATGCCAAAGAGAAACCCATAGAAGGTACGTAACAGATTCATAGCTTTATATTACTAAAAGTAATTCATTTTTACAATCCAACTTCAAAAAACCTGGTCAAATGCAAGTTGAACTTGCCCAATTAGTGTTCCGTACGTTGATTACTTTTAAAATAAAAAATTTTGTTACGGAGGTATAAAATCATCAGTGACTTCACAAAACACACCCAAATGAGTTTTCAAAAATTAATATCTAGGATTAGGACACAAACTTGCTTGTGATGGCTAAAAAAACTTTCTACAATGTGAACTTGTCTATCAAGGTTCTGTCTCTAGTAGAACGAGTATCTTTTATCATTTTATCAAGGCTTAAGGGGTTAGTTTTTGGGAGGTGAAATCGGAAGTGACCAAAAAAAAAAGTTCGCCATCGAGTGGGGTATCAAATGAAAGCTTGTAACAACACGAGCTCAAAAATATATATGATGTAATATTCGCCCAACCTTTCTTAACATTATTTTTAAAAAATTGACAAAAATCACTGTGCCTCCACCCTATCTTTAAGAGTACTAATCAAAAAATTTTGAAAAAATTTTGGAATATTCTTCCTAAGATGTAGATTGAATAAAAGTTATCGCGAGGGCATTACCTTAATTTATCTGGTATATAAAACCAAAGATCGGAATTTTTTTAGTGTTCCGTAAGGTCTGAAGCATTTTAAGTAGGCACAAGGAAAAGCATATTCAGACAAATGCTTCGGTAATGGCGTCTGTAGCTATCAAATAGTTGCCGGTACTCAGCGCGTATGCGCAGCCATATTTCAAAACGGTACTTACTTAAAAAACGCGCCTTGTAGATCAATATCTATCATTGCTTATTTGTTCATATTATTGTTTTAATAATAGAATAACTTATTTTTGAGAAGAATACCTTTTTTGATCTGATAATTTTGTTTAGTAAATCATTTTTTTGGCTACGGCCATCAGCTTTCTTCTAATGATTATAAGGTTATTGTTGATATTCGGTAAAGGTGATCAATATTCTGGATCCAATGCCAATTACATTAATGTTATATTTTTTTTAGAACAATTTCTTCAAGATCAAAAAGCAGAAGCCAGAGGAAATAAGGACCAACAAAAAGAACTGAAGAAACCTGAGAGCCTAATGACACAACCTTTACTATTATCGCCATACGAATACTATGGTTATTATTATCCTTATTCCACTTACTCCATTCCAATTTCTTATTATTCTGCTACACCTGGAATTCCTTATCCTACACGCTTTTTAGAGCTGCATAAGTTAAGACTAGTAACAGTGCTTTATTCCATTTAAAATGTTTTAATATTCGGTAAGTAATAAAAAAATTTTGAAAGAAAAATGTTTTTTTTGAATTAATTTCACTGTAAAACCTATTACTTACCTCCATGAAGAAATTTTTGTATTGGCTAACGGATTTCCGTTTATTATTTTACG
This sequence comes from Pachyrhynchus sulphureomaculatus, assembly GCA_019049505.1. Lineage (NCBI taxonomy): Eukaryota > Metazoa > Arthropoda > Insecta > Coleoptera > Curculionidae > Pachyrhynchus > Pachyrhynchus sulphureomaculatus. The sequence goes on from CM032447.1 coordinate 58,447,882, forward strand.
ATTCCGGGCATTTTCATACCATTTCTCTTTTTGTCAAACACATCAATATTTGAAACCATTCTTTGGATATCAATAGTAACTTTGAGTCGATACATTTCTTCAACAACGACAAAAGGTTAGATTTGCTAGAAAAGTCCCCGTAGCACTTGTCTAAACAAACAAACTGAGAAACTTGGATTTCACAAACTGATTTCTAGAACCTAATTCATCTTGGTTTGATCACTTTCCTTGTTTCCCTCTTTTGACAGTGTTTAAGAGAATCACCTAAGAAAAAACACGAACAAAGACATGAGCCAACAGAAGGGCAAGCTTCAGTTGCCTTTTTCAATCTTTTAAAGTATTTTTTTTAAAAAATTTAATACATAAAAACTATGTTTTATTAAAATATGTTTAATTTTCTATTTATTACCTACGAAATGTGAATAAAGTCTATACTTCAGCGATTATTTACTGTTCTCCCATCTATTGAACTATCTCAGGACGCATTTCGCTGTTTCACAACTCATCAGTCGAGCTAGGATCAATAGAAAAGAAGATATAACGCAAAATAGTTATTGCTATACTACTGCAATATTACATTAAGTGCGTTCTGTTTTCTATCGATCCTAGCTCAGCTAATGAGTCGTAATACGACGAATCCCGTCCTGAGATGGTTCGGGAGAACAGTAAATATAATAATTGTTGATCTTTATATACGTGGGTTGTCCGTTCCTTCGAAATTCTGCTGCCTTGCTGTGATTGTTGGCAAACTCTGACTTTGTGTTGGCCAAGAATTTCTCTGCTAACTGGTAACTTAAACGGTTCCCTACAGAGAGCAAGTACGTGGGTTGCTATTTATATTTCTGGCCTTGGCAACAGTAAGTGTAGCCAGGTGCCATCTGACGTTTCCATTAGAAACTTGACATTGTTGAACATAACCTTTGAACAAACATTTTTTGATTTGAGCGCAATTTGCGTTGTTTACAGTAACTTGAAAAATTCATCTCGGGCAAAAAATGGAGTTAACTCGTGAACATTTTCGTGCGATTGTTTTTCATAACATTCGACGTGGATTATCAAGACAAGAGTGCATCGATGAACTTAATTCTTTATACGGCGACGAAGCACTATCCTACAGCACTGTAAAAAACTGTTATAACGTATTCAATCGTGGCCGACGTTCGTTCCAGGACGAATTCCCTGAATGTCGTCCAAACTCGGTTGTTGTGCCAGAAAACATCGATGCTGTGCGTGAACTGATAAAGCAAGATCGTTATGTGATATACCGTGGGATTGAGGCATGTTTGGGCATTAGTATGGCATCAATAAGATATTGCATGATCATTTGACCGCAAAAAAGATTTGTTCGCGTTGGATCTCTCATAATCTGACAAACTCTTAAAAGAAGGCTCGTGTCGATTGGTGCAAGGAAATGTTGAAAAAATACGATCCAGGTGCATCAAAGACTGTGTATAACATCTACACAGGTGGCGAATCATGGATCTATGCATATGAGCCCGAAACAAAACAGTAATCGACTGTATGGGTCTTTCAAGACGAGCAAAATCCAACAAAAGTTGTTCGCGGAAGAAGCACATCGAGGCAAATGGTTGCCTGTTTCTTCGGCATTAGCAATCATGTAGCGACAGTGGCGTTAGAGCAACGTAGGACAGTCAATTCTGAATGGTACACGACCATTTGTTTGCTAGAAGTCTTCGGAGAAATTCGGAAAAACGTCGAAGAAGAGGCGAATCATTCTTCATCATGACAATGCGAGCTCTCACACATCGGTTCAAACAAAGGAATTTTTCCCTACTCAGTATATATCACCACTACACCAAACACTTTATTTTTGCACTCGACGCGCGTTTCGCTAACCATGTTAGCTTCATCAGGAGCGATGATTGACTAAAGGTAAACTACATATCTACCCTATTTATACTTAGCCTAACCCTAGAATTACTCAAGCGGAACTAATGACATAGGCAAGGCCATCAGTTCCGGTCTAGTAACCAGTAGAGGGGACTATAAGGAATAGGCCCTCTGTCTTTATTTAAACTACTTTTACATTTTATGATTTCCATACTTTCGTATGCGTTCAACAATCTCCTATCAGATACATTTTTTATTAATCTTAGATTATCTAATGTTACAGTATGATCAGCTTCAAGGGCATGTTCGGCAATGCTAGACTTTTCTGTTCTATTGTATCTTAAGTGTGCTAAATGTTCTTTAAATCGTGTTTTAATTGACCTTTTAGTTTGCCCAACATACTTTTTGTCACAATCATTACAACTAATTTCATAAATTCCACTTTTCTCACAATTGGGAATCTTATCTTTGGGATTTCCTAAGATATTCCTCAGATTGTCTGATGACTTATAGACTAAGGTGAGGCCTACCTTATTAAATACCTTATTGAGTCCCTTGCTATATTTCGGATTATATGGTATGGAGACATACTTGGTGTTATTTTCTTCGCGTGTAAAAAAGGTGGAATTCTGAATATTAGACCTAAATTTATGTCTATTTATTAGCTTATTTACTAAGTCATCGTCATAACCATTAACTCTAGTTATATTTCTAATACGATTCCTTTCTTTATTAAAGTTTACTCTATTCAGAGGGAAAGTGACCAAACGATGAACTAAAAAATGTATTGAGGCTAATTTATGTTGTTTGCAATGAAATGAATCATTAGGAATATATCTATCTGTTATTGTGTCCTTCCTATAGATATCAAATTCTAATCTATTATTATATTTTTTAGTTCATCGTTTGGTCACTTTCCCTCTGAATAGAGTAAACTTTAATAAAGAAAGGAATCGTATTAGAAATATAACTAGAGTTAATGGTTATGACGATGACTTAGTAAATAAGCTAATAAATAGACATAAATTTAGGTCTAATATTCAGAATTCCACCTTTTTTACACGCGAAGAAAATAACACCAAGTATGTCTCCATACCATATAATCCGAAATATAGCAAGGGACTCAATAAGGTATTTAATAAGGTAGGCCTCACCTTAGTCTATAAGTCATCAGACAATCTGAGGAATATCTTAGGAAATCCCAAAGATAAGATTCCCAATTGTGAGAAAAGTGGAATTTATGAAATTAGTTGTAATGATTGTGACAAAAAGTATGTTGGGCAAACTAAAAGGTCAATTAAAACACGATTTAAAGAACATTTAGCACACTTAAGATACAATAGAACAGAAAAGTCTAGCATTGCCGAACATGCCCTTGAAGCTGATCATACTGTAACATTAGATAATCTAAGATTAATAAAAAATGTATCTGATAGGAGATTGTTGAACGCATACGAAAGTATGGAAATCATTAAAATGTAAAAGTAGTTTAAATAAAGACAGAGGGCCTATTCCTTATAGTCCCCTCTACTGGTTACTAGACCGGAACTGATGGCCTTGCCTATGTCATTAGTTCCGCTTGAGTAATTCTAGGGTTAGGCTAAGTATAAATAGGGTAGATATGTAGTTTACCTTTAGTCAATCATCGCTCCTGATGAAGCTAACATGGTTAGCGAAACGCGCGTCGAGTGCAAAAATAAAGTGTTTGGTGTAGTGGTGATATATACTGAGTAGTGTCATTGTGCCAAAGATTCCACATTCCCAACTTAGTTAAAGGAATTTTTTGACCGGCCAAAACATCGAATCGATGGGTCATCCGCCTTACAGCCCTGATTTGGCACCCCGCACACGAAAAACAAAGTACGTGGTCAACGAATTTGACACCCGAAGAAGCGGGTGATGCATTCAAAACGCATGTTTTGGAGTTGCGTCAATCGGAGTGGAAAAAAGTGCTTCGAAAATTGGTTCAAACGCATGCAAAAGTGTATTGATCTTCATGGAGAATATTTTGAAAAACAATAAAACCAATTTCGATCATAAATATTTGTTTTTTCATTATTAGACCAGTAATATAAATAGCAACCCACGTATGCTTTCAATATAGGACTCAGCCTGTGGTACTAACTGTTAAATCTGACTGTTATATCAAAAAGTCTAAAAGAAGTCTAGTTCTTCAAAGATATTTGCCAGTTTTGATTGAATAGGTAAGAGAATATGTGCTATATGACTATGATAGTTTTCTTTCCCAACAGAATTTTTGAAATACGACGTACTTTGTGAATTAAAACAACTTTCTGATTGAAAAGTAAGGAATTACAAAAGGGCGTTAATATTTTTGTATTCTTACTCGATGTGCGACAACAAGGTTTTAGTTACATGGATTATTTTGATTCAGAATTTTATCGTCCCTAGTTTAGAATATATTAATTCTCTTGGACTGTAACTAATTAAGTAAGAATGTCAGTTAGGGAGTTATTTGCACTGAAAACCAAATCGGCTTCATTTTAAATCGCAAAATTATATTAAAGGTGTCTGGCAGTTAGTTAGCTTGCTGAAAACTACTCAGTCAGCCAAAAATACAGTTGGTTTAGATTTTTAAAACACTATACTCACCTCAATCAGAATATATGTCAAAAATAAAATACGTATTCAATCTTAGCTAGTAATATAACATTAAATTGTTTTATAATATTTATAATAAAGAGTGTTTTCCTAATTTTTGACCTAAGATACACATAGTTATGTATGTAATTGTCTTTTACTTTATTCCTGTTCCTGTTTCGGTGGTCATCCCTACGAAAATAGGAACATCATCATCATCGTCGTCATCATCATCATCATCACTGTGATCTTTATTTTTTGGGTATTTCTTTTTCTTACTTTGGCCTCCTTTAGTTGATGATATTGTAACAGGTCTATTTTTCGCAGCATTGGAAACTGAGACAACGTTGGTATTATATAAGTTTGGTGGAAATTTTTTCGCTCCATCCACTGGTAGTACTGGTAAGTAACCAGGAGAAACACTAGCCAAATTTCCACCAGTAACTTGAAAACCCACTTTATCATTCGCTATGTAGCTTAAATCGTGTATACCAGCGTCGTTCTGATACCGAAAGTAGCCTCGAACATTTCCAAGTAGATCGGAAGATTCTTCTCGTTTGTAATTACCAGTATCGAAGGAAAACCTGTAGGCCCCACCTTGTTCTCTATTATAATTCGGAATTAAAAAATTAACACCGTATTGTGGATATACGAAATAACCTTGATCTAAAGGTCTCCGGAAGGTCTGCGGAGATGAACCATAACCTTCAATGCCATCGAATTGTTCATCTAGTTGTCCAGATACTGGAAATTCATTTCCAATTGGTTTTCTTTGTGTTGAAGTACTTGTGGCGGTTGAAGAAGTTAAAAGGCTTGGATTGGTTTGAAGATATCTACGCTGGCTTTGTGAACTAGTGTATACTCCTTGGGGGTATGGTGGTTCTAAAAAATTAAAATTGACGATAAGTTCAGTAAAAATTTGAGTGTTGTGTTATTGATTATAAATAAACTACCTCTTTAATATAGTTATTTGAAGAGTTACTCACAAATGTAAAATTGTACAATTTTTAAAGAATTTTTGCATAGCTAAAACAACATTTGCCACAAAGTTTATTTTTATGGCTTCTTATCTTAAAAACGCTAGTATATATTTTTATGATGTTTTTCTATTAAATAAACAAGGAAAAAACGCGGTTCTCGAAGTTGGCTATGCTGGTTTCACAATAACGCAAATTGACAATGACGTTTGTTTTGTTTTATGTAGTTTTCACAGTAGTAAATTAAACGCTGCTCAAAAGTGTACGAATTCTATTTGACAATTCTAGATAGCTGGCAAAAGGCAGAAGTTATCTTATTGTACAAAAAAAGGGATCGAGATAACGCAGAAAACTATCGACCCATCAGTTTGGTCTCCCACTTATATAAGCCACTGACTAAAATAATAACAAACAGACTCTTAGATCGATATCAGCTCTTTGAACTCTGATCGAGAAGTGTATAGAATACAATATATCTCTATTCGTGGTTTTCGTTGACTACCGTAAGGCTTTAGATTTGATGGAAACCTAGGCAATTCTGAAAGCTATGGATAATCCAAGGAGAGACTCTAAATACTCAAACCTAATTATATGATCATGCATCGCTGCAAATAGCCATTGACGAGAACACCAGGACCGATAATATCCGTACCGAAAGGAGAATACGTCAAGAGGACACAATTTCACCCAAAAACTGTTCACCTTAGCGCTGAAAAAATGTGTTTAAAAGCCTGAACTGACATGACAAAGAAATTGATATAACTATCGTACGACTTAACCACTTAAGGTTCGCAGATGAGATTGTCATTATTAGCGATACAGCAGCGGAACTTCGCATCACGTTACAATGAGACTTATTTAAAGGTTGAACTAAAAATTACTAGAAATTAAGGCAAATAAAACCAAAGTAATGAGTCCCCGAGACAAAGATGTGACTGTTGCTAACCAATGGCTCGAAAACGTGCCGTTTTCATATATTTAGGATACAAGATCCAATTGGAAAAAGAGAACGAAGATGCGGAAATCTCCAGACGAACAAGTCTTGGATAGACAGCATTCGGTAAACTGGGATATATAACGAAATCACTCGTTATCCCAGTAAATTTTAAAAGGAAAGTCTTTAATAGTTGTATGATGCCTGGTCTAGAAACTACGGCACTAACTCGCAAGTCGGCTAACAAGCTCCAAATCACTCAAAGAGCAATTGAAAAAGCCATGCTTGGAATAGGCATTAGAAATCGAATCAGAAACCAAGATATCGGAGAACGAACAAAAGTATTGAACGTATTGGAAAAAATAGCATGGCTAAAGTGGCAATGGGCGAGCCACATTGCGAGACAAGATCCGAATAGATGGACTAATAAAATGTTAACATGGAGAATTACAGGAACGAACTGGAAACAAGTTGACATAGATAGAATAGCACGGACCGTTTTAGGAAGAGGCCTACATTCAGGATTGGAAGAACACAGGCTGTGAAAAAAAAAGTAAAAAGTAGGTAGATATGAAATATTTACTAAAAATGTTTATGACTGAAGGAAAATACAATGGGAATAGAAAAGACTTTATGAGAAGTCAAGAACTTCAGACCAGTAGAATCCTTTTTGCCAACTCGTGTCCCAAAACTACCAGAATCAGGGCGAATGATTCAAAAAGCTCCTACTTGAGTCTTTTCGGCACCTAGCTGGCTTCTCCTCCAGACAGCTCAGACATGTCGGGTCGCCTTCCACCCCCCAGCAATGCTAGATGCTTTCTCAACTTAGAATATCAATGTCTCGTGAGAATTTCCACAAGGGGGTTAAGGATGCTTGAACTTATACTTAGCAAGCTCTCGATTCACGCTTGTCCAGGCCACTAAACAAACTTCTTGACCTGTCTGATCTCTGGGCTCCGGTACCGTCGCTTTTTGAAGCTCCAATCGGGTCATTTCCAAGGGCAGCTCCGAGCTGTTTCTTGGATATATCTAAAACATATTCGTTGCTTTGCATCCCGTGATATCCAGGAACCCACAACAAGAAAAATCCCTAGCTTAATTAATATATAACAACATCTGAACTGAAATAACGTTCAAATAAAAAATAACCGGCCAAGTGCAAGTTGAACTTGCGCAATTAGTGTTCCGTACGTTGATTGCTTGTGCAGTGACTTCACAAAAACACACCCCAAATGAGTTTTCAACAAAGTTTGTTTCCAATCTTTAATGAAAACTGATGACCTTGAAATTTTGTTTTTTTTTTATATACCAGATAATTTATTAAAAGTAATGCACTCGTGATAATTTTCGTTCAATCTACACCCCGTGGAGAATATTCCAGAGTTTTTTCAAAATTTTTTGATAAGTACTTTTCGAGATAAGGCGGGGGGACAGCGATTTTTTTAAAAATAATACAAAGAAAAGTGCGCTCAAGGATTACATTATATTTTTTACTCGTGTTTTCACAAGCTTTCACTTGACACCACACTCGATGACCTATTAAAAAAAATTTTTTTCACTTCCGATTTCACCCCCCAAAACTAACCCCTTAAGTCAAAATTTAACTTTCAAAACTACACGGCTCTGATGAGGCCATCAATTCCTATGTTTGTACCAAATTTCAACTTTCTATGTCAAGTAGTTTCGGAGAAAATCGGGTGCGACAGACAGACAGACAGACACCGAAGTGATCTTATAAGTGTTCCGTACGGAACACTAAAAAGAAGCAAAGAGGAGTTTCATTTAAAAAATCAGTTACTGCCAGAATGTGGTGTGGCTACCCTGCCGCGAGATTATTTACTTATTATTTTGTGGTACTAAATTTTCAACAATCCTGACCTGCTTTATTTCTCGTACCGCTGCGGACAAATTTTAAATGTTTACAGCGTGAGAAACAAAGTACAGGATGTCCTATTTGCAATCAGTGGACTCTGTTCATTATAGGTCAAGATAGAGAGCGGGTTTCAAAACACTGTACTACTTTTCCCAAAATTATTATTTTAGTTGTTGAGATACCGTCCGAGAGTTTTATCTTCTGATATCAAATATAAGGTACAAAAAAAAAATCGGCCAAGTGCAACTCAGACTTGCACAATTAGTATTCCGTAACAGGATTGTTGAAGTATGCTATGAAATTTAGTCACACTTCAATATAAGAATTACCAAGAAAATATAAAAAGTAAAACATCTTTGTAGCAAAAGTTTAAAACAAATTTACTAACTAACTATTTTTTAATTATAAACAAATAAAATAAAATTATTTTGTCTGGGTACCTATCCGTTGGTCATCAGTTATCATGATATTATTGATTGCATCAAATACGTATTGATATTTCGTAGCTCAGTCGTGGTTGAATTCAAAACTTTCCACGAAAAAAAAAAACTCCACCATATTATCAAGACAAATAGTTTTTTGTATATACCAGACGAGTTATCAACCGTAAGGCCCTGGTGATAATTCTCCCTCAATCTACACTTTATGAAGAAAATTCCAAAAATTGTTGATCAGCACTTTTCGAGATAGGGGAGGATACTAATTTTTGGCCATTTTTTTAAAAATTAATGTGAAGAAAAGTGTGCGCGAGTATTACGTCATATATATTTTTGAAGTCGTATTTCCCCAAGCTTTTATTTGACACGCCACTCGATGACCCAGAAAAAAATAATTTTACTTCTCCCTACAAGCTAACTCAATTCCTATATTTCTACCAAATTTCAACTGCACTTTTTGGAATGACGATCCTCCTTCAAAAAAGTACAATAAGCTCATCTATATATGCTTTCTAGATTATCAAAAGCGTTTGATAAAGTACAGCATAGCAAATTGATAGAATTAAAGAACATTCAACTTGACTAGAAAGACATATAAATAACAAAACACATCTATTGGAATCAGACTGTTATAATACAATTAAATGAAATAGTAACAGATGAAATATCGATTTAGCGAGTAGTCACTATCACCTGTATTGTTTAACTTACATTGCCAAGTCATCTTCAAGAAAGTATTATGGGAACGAAGTGAAGGAATCAGGATAGGGGATGAAATGATAGACACCATTCGCTTTGCCGACGATACCCTGATCTTAGCAGAACCATTAGAGAACCTTGGTGGACAATGGGTTTGACGATAAACACGGAAAAAACAAAATTTATAGTCGTTCCTAACCATCAAACCAACAATTGCCAATTATTCCTCGAAGGAAAACAAATAGAACGTGTAGAAAAGTACAAATATTTAGGCACCTATATCACATCTGACATTGACCAAGACACTGAAACTAAAACTAGAATAAAGGTTGCAAGAAAATCATTTTTAAAATTTCGGACAATATTCTGCAACAGAAACTTATCCCTCACTCTAAGATTGCGTTTCCTGGAATGCTACGTGTGGTCCCAACTTTCGTATGGAGTCGAGACATGGACGTTGAAGCAATACACTACTAAGATGCTAGAAGCATTTGAAATGTGGCTCTATCGAAGGATATTAAAAATCTCATGAACAGCCCGGATCCCTAACGAGCATCCCTTAGAAGAAGGCAATTCGGAGAAAATCATGTATGACAGTCAGACACTAAAAAGGAAGTTTTAATCTCATTATAAAAAATGCTTTTAAAACTAACGTTACCTAGATAGAACAGATCAGTTGGTCCTATTTTTTCATTCGTAAATCCTGGAACTCCTGAAGTATATTTTGTTCCAAAATTTTGTAAATATGTGTTATCTCTATATAAATAGTTTTTATTATCCGCTTCTTGTCTCACTACAACACCATTGTTGGTTTGATATCCGTATTTGGAAGCGCCATTTTTGCCTAAGATGAGGTACTGATTTGCACTACATAGTAAATAGTGTTGCCAGATGTGTGTTTCGAAGCAAATAACTGTAAACTGAATAAAAATATTTAGTGTATTATATAAATTTATATTAAATAAACTTTAATCTTTATTATATTACGATACGACTTAAACACATGATATAATCTATTTATTTGAAAGTGATAGCAATAAATCATCTAGAACAGTGATTCCCAAAGTGGTTCAGGTGGACCCCCAAGGGTCCACGGGAGACTCGACGGGGATCTACATTGGCGTGAAAAAAAAATGGGGGTCACAAGTTGTAAGTGAGGGTCCACGAAAATTTATCTGGTTGCGATAGTAAAGAACAAAAATGTTGGCTTGGCTTTACCTATCAATGTAGGCAGATAATACACTATTCAAAAAAATTAAGGGAGCAAAAAAAAATTCCAAATTTTTCGGTGATTTTTGACAGGCTGTATTTCGATGAAAAATGGTCGTATTGAGACTTTTGAAAAAAAGCATTTTGAAACTTTAAGATTCTAATTTTCAGATTTTTTGGCTAAAATTTTTTAGGAACTACGGTTCTCATGCAATCCTAATAGATAGCGCGAAAAAAAATAATATTGCAATAATATTGCCTTTTTTTGGTCCACGGGCTTGAAAAAAATTTTTTTCAGTTAGGCCGGCATATGGATCAGATAGCCTGTTTATTTAGCATTAATTTTTTTGTGTAGTGTATTTTAAGAAGGTCAGCGACTGTTACTTGTAAAAACTTGCATATTCGATATTCACTACAACGCGCGTCGAGACTTGCAAAGCGCCGCCCACCCGCCCGCAACGCAACCCGTTCAGACGTGCAAAGGGACGAAATACGACTTGTGCTGTGCTTGCAGTCTTGCATGAACTTGTTTGATTCTTCACCAATATAAATACGAATGCCAAGGACAAACGTTACTCATTTGTTTCCGAAATTTTGAAAAGAAAAGTGTGAGTGAATCGATGTCAGTGTTTGCCAGTGCCGGAAAAAGTAAGTACCTGCCTATTTGTTATTCATACTTTTATTTTATATTGTAATAATATTATATTTGTTATGTTTGCGTGTAGTAGGTACGTAATAAAAATTAAATACTGAACAGGGCCATTATTCGATACTTCTATAAAAGAACAGAAAGCCGAGAAAGATTGAACTTTTAGTACTTTTTATTATAAAATTATTTTATTTACCCGACTGTGGTAATTCACTAAATGAGAGATATATGATTGACCTGCATGTTCGTAAATATTTCAGTGCCCTCGTAGTTGCTAATGCTAAATGACCAAAAATATTTTCATAAATTGTACGTGTCTTTATGTACCACTCGTAACGTACATCAAAGTAATAAATAAATCATTAAAATCGCGGAGTTTTGATGACAAAATATTCTTTAAAAGTATTTTCTCTCGAATTTACAGAAATATATCAAAATATAATTAACCAAAAAATATTTTATATTACATTAAAATAGGTTCAGCCGTTTTGTGAAAACCTCTATATGGGTCTTAGCAGTTTATTGCTTTTAATAATTAAAATCAGTTTTGCCGCCGGCATTTTGGTTTTTTCATTGCAATAATTAATTAATCCTATTTTATTCTGTTAAAATAGCCATATCCTGTTAAAGTCGCCTTATGATTACTAAAACAAACATTTTTTTCTTTACAGGTAGGTAACTTATACGAAACATGGCTGAATCTAAGAAGAAATGTCGACAGTACAGTGTTGATTATTTGAAATTTGGTTTTCTTCCATCAAAAGCAGACAAACGATTGCCCATATGCCTTTTATGCAACAAAGTTTTGAGCAATAACTGAAGCATTATTATTGGCATATGTTCGATTTGTTATGGATGAAGAAATCCATGAAGAGCTGCTATTCGCGAAAACTTTGGAGACGGACACTAAAGGCGAATCAATATTTAATGTCCTGAGTGATTTTTTTAAGGAAAAATCGATTCCATTTACAAACATTATTTCGATGGCAGCAGATGGCATTCCTGCCATCTTCGGGCGATATTGTGGGTTTATAAGCCATCTTAAAAGAATTATACCAGGAGTAACTGCAATTCACTGTGTCATCCACCGACAACACCTGGTAGCGAAAATTTTGTGATTAAAGCAGTTAACAAAATAAGAAGCAATGCGTTGAATACCCGTTTATTTGCACAATTGTGCGACGAAAATGATGAAGACTTCCAACAATTGCTCTTACATACTGAAGTACGCTGGTTTTTTTTTTTTTTTTTTTTTTTTTTTTTTTTTATTGGTCTAGCACACGTGCTGCAGGGAAGTCCCTAAAACGCTCCAGGAGCGGCACGAGTGCGGAAAAAAAAAAAAAAAAAGAGCGATTCACGTTGTTCTTGAATCGCTGTAAATTGTACTCGGTGGGAAACACAGCGCTGGGCAAATTATTCCAAAGGGATGATGTTCTCCATATAAAAGATTGCTTGAAAAGCGTCGTACGCGGAGTAACAAGCTGAACCTCATACGGATGCGAAGCACCAGCGCGACGTGTATTTCTAACATGCACCGCTTTGGGAGGAATTAAGCGGGCTACATCCTTCGAACACTTTCCATGAAAATACTTGTAGAACAGACTCAAGTCGCCAACCATTCTTCGATGTTCCAGCGAATCAAGGCCGACGGTCAATTCCGGGTCCCCAATCAGACGGACCGCTCTTCTCTGAACAGAATCCAACAAATGCAGTGTATGTTTGGGAGCGGAGCCCCAAACGTGGGAGCAGTATTCCATAGTTGGTCGAATTTGGGCTTTGTAAAGAATTAACAGTTGCTGTGGGGTGTAAAGCTTTCTGGTTCTAAATAATATTCCCAATTTTTGAGAAGCTCTCCTTGCTATGCCTGCAACATGTTCATGCCAAGACATATTTGCTCCCAAACTAACGCCCAACAAATTGAGCGACGATGCTAGGGGAATGGAGTGCCCCGACATAACTATGTCGGGTTCAGCAACGTTAACTTTTATAGAAAAAACTGCCGCTTGGGTTTTTTGTAGCGTTAAATTCCACTTGATTACTGTCACCCCAAGATAGAATTTCTTCCCAGGTCTTTGTTAAGTTGAACGACCTCCTGCTGTCTGCGGATATTCGCCTGAGCAGCCGATGTCCGAGCGTTCAAGGTGAATGAAGAGACAAGCGTACTGTCATCTGCAAAGCTATAGATTGTATTCCCGGTCTTTTCCAGCAGATCGTTAATGTAAATGAGAAAGAGAGTAGGAGACAGTATGGAGCCCTGGGGCACACCGGCGTTGATAGTGAGGGTGTTAGAAAGAAATCCGTCGACCGCCACTCGTAAAGAACGCTCTCTGAGGAAACATGAGAGCCACAAACAGAACCTTTCAGACATACCATAAGAGCGCAACTTAGCCAACAGTCCATCGTGCCAAACACGGTCGAATGCCTTGGATATGTCAAGAGCAACCGCTCGAGATTCTCCAAAGTGTTCAATTGCGTTGTTCCAAACATGTGTTACATAAGTCAGAAGATCTCCTGTTGATCTATGTTTACGAAAACCATATTGGTGATCGCTAATAATATTGAATCGTTCAAGATATTTTAGAAGATGCTCATTGATTACCTTTTCCATGACTTTCGATATTATTGAAAGCAGTGCAACTGGTCGGTAGTTATTTGGCAAGGACTTCTTACCTTTTTTAGGTATCGGCTGAACCGTGGCACATTTCCAGCAGGACGGAAATATTTCCTTTCTGTAGGATAGGTTAAAAAGTCTACAGAAAACTGGTGTTAGTTCCCTTGCACAGTTTTTGAGAACTATGGCAGGTATTCCGTCAGCGCCAGAAGCCTTCTTGGTGTCTAGCTTCATTAAAATACGCTTTATGATGCGCTGTCTGAAGACAACATCGGGCATCCTTGACTGCAATATGGGAATAGTAGGTGGTGTTTTTCCTTGGAAATCGACAGTAGAATGTGAAGCAAAGAGTTTAGCCAACAAGTTCGCTCTCTCAACAGGTGTGGTTGCAATGGAATTATCTGGCCGTGTGAGTGGTGGTATCGTGGATTTGGTAAAGTTTTGACTAACTGCCTTAGCGACTGCCCAAAAGGACCTGGAATTGTTGGGACAAGCGAGAAGTTTGTTTCTAATTCGTTGATTGTGTGCCTCCTTGGTTTCGTCGATAATTCCCTTGCATCTGTTCCGGGCATGAACAAAGATGTTTCGATTTAAGGTGTTAGGATTTTCACGCCATTGTCGGTAGGCAATATGTTTAGAAGCAACAGCTTCTTTGCATTTTCGGTCGAACCAAGGCTTGCCGTTGGAGGAGCATTTCTTCGAAAAAGGGATGTAAGCTTCCATACCAGCCAAAATAACATCGGAGACCTCCCTGGCGCAGTCAGATGGGTTATCGGATCGAAAACAAACGTCCATCCAAGGGAAAGTTCGAAAGTATTCCATGAGATCTTCCCATTTAGCAGATTAGCAGGTTGTCGAAAGGTGCATGTTTAACAAGATTTTACTCACTTTTTGAATCAGTTTTAGAGTTTCTGGAAAGTAAAGATCCGGATTTAAAAGAAAACCTGATCAAATTGAAAGCAGACATCGCGTATTGACAGATTTGTTCAAAAAATTTAATGACATTAACTTGCAGTTACAAGGGGACAGCCTAAATTTAATAAAAACAAAGGGTGTAATTTCGGCTTTTCTTGGAAAATTGAAATTTATGAAGCAAAATATTAGTCGGCGCGAATTCTCCCAGTTTCCAAACTTGTCACAGGCAGAATGTCTTGATGAGGATATTCAGACATACGTTCAACATTTAAATGCCCTGCATGATGACTTCAAAAATAGATTTGAAGATATTCTGGCGATGGAAATACCACCATGGATCATAAATCCATTTGATGAAACGCAAGTGGCGAATGTGGTATTACAAGAGGAGCTACTCGAGCTTAGCACCAATGAGGAGCTGAAGGTGAAATTTAAAAAAGGCTATCAAACATTTTGGCTGCAGGCAGAAATACTCGAAAAATATCCTGGGCTGTGGGAAATTGCGAGAAAACTTTTGATAGCGTTTCCCTCGCCATACCTTGTCGAAAAAAGTTTTAGTGTTGTTACAAACCTATTAAAAAAAAGGAGCAGATTGAACATCACAGAACGGGGAGATTTGCGGTTATTCCTTACAAAACTGAAGCCAAATATTGATAATTTGCTGTCAATCTATCAAGTACATCCCTCCCATTAAAATTATGACTATTTTTTTAAATTGTTGATTTGCATTGTTGAAGTTACGGTACGTTATTAATGTTTAATTTTAATTCTATTAAGTCTGTAATCATATTATTTTAATAAATAGAACACAAGAAAATATATTATTTTTCTTTTTATTTTTACCACTCCGAATTTACGGTTGGAACTCAGCCACGACGCAAATTTCCATCGTTAGATCTAATCTTCACATTTTTTGACGAGTTTTGGGAATATAGTACAAATGCAGCAGCAGGGGGTCTACCGAAACCAGTAAAATTTTGAAAGCGGTCTACGAGAAAAAAAAGTTTGGGAACCTCTGATCTAGAATTATGCAAATTAGCATCAAGCAGTAATAAGGGCCCCAGCGTTTTACCTACATTTTACCTGTAATGCAGCAGTTCAACAACTTTATTGGAATACCATCTGGCATCGATCTAATATTCGCAATCTCTTTGAATACAATAGAAAAAACGGCCCTTTTTTTGTTGTTTGGGGCTAAACAGTCTGAAATAGTTCTGGCCAGTAGTGACCCGCCTGGGCGTATACGTATTATTTACAAATAGTATGAATGAAACAGTTTTATAATGTTTAAATATTTATTAGAAAAATAACATTTTATAATGAAACATCATTAATGGCGACCATGTAACTGCTATCGGATTGAGCTCGCAGTGACATGATGGCAGGCGTAATATTACGTTTTTTTACCGTTTCGCCGATGACGAAACTTGTGTATTTGTCTTTATTTCTGAGAACTTCAAGCTTTACAAGTTCTAATAATTCTCTTTTAACGTTCTTTTTGAAATGAGATGTTTTTCTCAGTCATCCAAGACTGAATGTCCTTTTTCAGCCAATCCAAGGTTGGAACTCATTCTAATTTTTTAGAATGATAGCTTACGTTATATATTACAATAACAGAACCATCTGGTATTAAGTCTATCATCTGCTAAAACCAATCTTCAAATACATCAGAATTCGTATCTTTGTGATAATCTCCTGTTTTCTTGGATACGAATGTTAAAAGACCTCCGTCTACAAAACAACTTTCGCTTCCAATATGCGTAATACTAGATGACGGTTTAGGACGAGTAGAAAGACCTACGTTGTAATTACTGCCTCAGTATTCCATTTAATAAACTGAATGCTTGGCAAGAATTTTTTATATTCCCATCTTGTTAAAATTTCATGACTGCGTATCCTTCATTTATCCACGTCTCATCTAAGTAATATAATCATTTTCTTTCAGAGCGAGCTTTTCTAATCTTCCCTCTCTCTCTCTGTCTCTCTCCAGTGTACAATTTCTCCACTTCCTATCAATAAAGATTTTCTTTCACATTTTTTCAATAAAAATTCATACGTTTTAAAACACTCCATAGTTTTATTCTACCCATTTTCGGAATTTCTGGATAGCTTGTCGAGGCCTTCAGGATCATATCCAAAGTTGTACTTCTTTTTCCATAAAAAAGTTATGAACAATACGCCTTACTGCTTCTTTTGTGTTGTCTGTCAACTGAAGTTCTATTCTGCCTGGTCTCTTTTTTTGAAGAGTCTATACCCCTCCTTTTCTTTTCTTAAAATTCTATAAACTGTGGCTTTACCAACTCCGGTCATTGAGAAACATTTTGTCACACAATCATCCACACTTAAATCACAATTTTGATCGTTTCTAACGTAGTTAAATACATTTTTAACTATACGCTTTTCATTATGGGTGAGCTGCCCGAACTTTTGGCGTTTCGAGAAGACATCTTGTTAAAATACTGACTTGTCACTAACTGGCTTGACACTTGGGCATGCTGCTCTAAATATGCATTTATACTTGGGGCAACAGGAAGGTATGTAAATGAAATAATTTGATCGGCAATAAAACTTCTTTACAAAAGAGCATTGTTACCTCAAAAATATCTGGAAATAGATAGCACGCCTCTGTTATAGGACCGCCGCGCCAGTCAGTCCAGTGGCATTTTTATTGCTATCAGTTTCAAATACATAGAGTATAGTAAATTTGGACTAATTGGGCAGTATTAGTGGCGTAACTGCCTACGTTGCAAGTGCTAAAGTTCCACTCGTTGTCAGGCATCAACAAATTATTATGTTTTTGCTAAAAGCATTCTTATATTGACATTTCTGATTTTAAATAACACAGGAATAGATTAACAGAAACTATTGTAAAATCACACGTTACTGTCACAGTATTACCTTTAATACATTGGACGGTTTTAAGTTTACTGTCTGGAGAGGGATCTAAGCTTTTAGAATTTCGGTGCCAAAGATGTTTTTTTTTCTTTTAGAGGTTCCCCACTTGGTTGGCTATTCGCGTTCCCATCTCTCCATAAGCATCACCTTTAGCATATGCCAATGATTGTAATAGACACGCCAAATACACTTTACTCGGCTTCTGATAATAAGTCAGACTATCGTAACGTTGCTCTGCTTAAAATTTAAAGTTACTTTATATTGCAATAAATTAAAAGATTTTTACCTTTTTTAATTCAAAAAATCATTGAAAGCCACAGAAACAAACGATATTTAAAGTACAGTGCTTTAAAAGTAATTATTTAGTAAAGAAAATAACATACACTAGTTATCCTAAATTGAAATTTTTCACATACACTAGTAATCACTAAATTTTTAATATTCCTTACTTAACTATAATATGAAATGGCCGTTTAAATATAATTCCGGTCTGGTATTGATTTACATTCTACAATAGTCTGCGCGACGCTCGGCGTGATATCCTACATGTTGCCGGACATTGGCTACACGCATTTTCTTGAAGTATTCGTGAACGTAATTTCAAATAAGAAAACTACGCAGAAATCTATGTACAAAAAGATTTTGATCAAAATTTATTCTTTTTTTTATAAGAAATATTTCCAACAAAAATATATTTTGTTGTAGTGGTCTTATTTAACAACAGTTTTTTTTGTTCCAACTAGGTTGTCTAAAGAAAATATTTTTAATCATAGAATCGAACTGGAAAGGAAGATGTCACTTGGCAAAACTGTTGGAGCAGGCGTTACAAAAAGACCGATAAATGGGGTTTTTTACCAAATTTTACAAATGTCCAAATTAAGAAAAAAAGGTTACTTGACCCAAGGAATCACCCAACATATCCTTCTAATAAATGTTTTATTCATTTAATTTAACTTATTTTTTTAATAGTGCTACATCAAGATGGAAAATGCACTGTAAATATTATAAACAGAAGCAATTAATGTTGCAATAGGTGCTTACAACTGTCTCATAATATTACTAATTATGTTTTTCAAGAAAGGAGAGTCATTGTTTATAAATATGAAGTATTATTAATAATAACAAATTGCGTAACTATTGTCAGTTAAATTGGAAGTGTGTGCTATGTACTCAATAAATTAGCATTGTTTATCTTGTTAGAACTAATCTGTAGAGAACAGGGGATCGGTACAACCATATTTAAAAATAATAATAAGAAGAGAAAAACAAGGAATCTCCACGAGAAAACCTAAAAAAAATTGCATATAACTGCTAAGTGAGCTGCCACCAGTAGCGTAACCAGGAGCTCAGTGGAGCAAGTGCATCCGTTTCTGAGTATTGAGGAAAAACCCCTCCTCTTTTACATTATTATATATTTTCTTTTTTATGTGAAAAAACACCCTTTGAAGCCTACGCCACTAGCTGTAACGTGACATCTCAAAATCATTTTCCAAGATATCATGAAAACGCTACATTATTGTACATGTTGTTAGGTATACGCAAAATTTAATTTAGAAGCTGTTAACAAGAGTGTTGCTTCGTATTTGTACTATAAATATTCCTTTAGAATGTGTTTTGTTTGTTTACAATATATTTTATTATAAATACAATCCATTTTAGGTTATAGACAATGTTTTGAAAGCAATTGTTTCTCAAAGAAAAAAAACAGCCCAATGCAAGTCAGACTTGCGCAGTTAGTGTTCCGTGCGTTGATTGCTTTTAAAATAAAAAATGTTTCTTATGGAGGTATAAAATGATCAATGATTTCTCAAAACCCACCCCAAATGAGTTTTCAACAAAGCTTGTTTCATAGCTTTGTTCTGATATACCAGATAAATTGTCAAAGATAATGCACTCGTACTAATTTTCATTCAATCTACATCTTATGGAGAATATTCCAGAATGTTTTCGAAATTTTTCGATTAGTACTCTTAGAGATAGGGTTGGGGGATAGCGAATTTTGGCGGTTTTTGAAAAATAATATAAAGAAAAGTTTGGGCGAGTATTACATCATATATATTTTTGAACAAGCTTTCGTTTGACATCATAGTCGATGATCTCAAAAAATTTTTTTGTCACTTCCCATTTAACTCCCCAAAACCAATACTTTAAGTTAGTAAGTAAGTAGTAAGTTAAAGGAGCAGTTTACAGAAATAAAATAAAAACTGATTTATCCGAAAATGAATTCTGCACTCTTGTTCAAATTTTTGATCAAGTATTTGTAGAAGTACCATTTGTTCTCCTAAAATATTCTAAAAAAATTGCCATACTAAGCCCTCTGTTCAAAAAGTAATAGAACATTTAATTGAAAATATGATTTATTTCTGTCAATACACTCTCTCACAGCGATACGGCTTTTTCCACGATCAATTCATTTGCTTAATGAGTTTTTTTATATTGATTTTGTAAATTTTGTTGAGGGTCGTGGTCGCTACCGCTTGAAAATTTGTAATAGCGTCATATCACTTGCGTTATTTACAATGTCCGAACGAACTCAAAATTTAACTCTTTGAACTAACACGTAGTCTGACACATAGATGTCACCCTTTTCAAAAAATCCAGATGATTCTTAGGAAGTACCAACCTTCAAACGATACGTGTCAAAATTTTATGATATTTCGACGATTAGTTTACAAGTTACAGTGGTTTTAGTGACACTACTTTTGATATCTTCAAAAAAATGGAAAAAATCGAATTTCGTGTATTGATTAAACACTGTTCTCTGATGGGAAAAATACCGTTCAAGCAAAGCAATGGCTTGATAAGTGTTACGGGGGCTCTACCCTTGGAAATTTACTCATCATTTACTGGTATGCTTAATTTAAACGCGGTCGTACAGATAGAAATTATGCTGAACGCTCTGGATGCCCAAATGAGGTGGTTACACCGGAAAACATCAAAAAATCTACAAAATTGTTTTGGATGACCGTAAACTGAAATTGCGTGAGATAGCTGACACCCTAAAGATATCAGAAGAACTTGTCGGTCATATTTTGCATGAATATTTGGGCATGAGAAAGCTCTGTCGCGTTTGCTGACAGTGGACAAAAATAACAACGTGTTGATGATTCTGAGCGCTGTTTGGACCTGTATAAGCGCAATAAAAAGGATTTTTTCATGCAATATGTGATAATGGATGAAACATGGATCCACCATTACATAATGGAATCAAATTGGTTGTCAGCTGAGTGGACAGCAGCCGGTGAAAGGCGAGAGAAGCGACCAAAAACACAACAGTCGGCCTCTATATTTTGGAATGCGCATAGAATAATTTTCATCGACTATGCTGAGAAGGGAAAAATAATCAATAGCGAATCTGATATAAAGTTATTGGTGCGTTTGAAGGCGGAAATCGCAAAGAAACGGCCCCAAATGAATAAAATAAAAGTGCTTTTTCATCAAGACAATGCACCGTGTTACAAGTCAATGGTTACGATGGCAAAATTGTATGAACTGAAGTTTGAATTGCTTCCTCATCCACCGTATTCTCCAGATTTGGGCCCCAGCGACTATTATTTATTCGCAGACCTCAAAAAATGCTCGCGGGAAAGAGATTTTGCTCCAATGTAGAAGTTATCGCCGAAACTGGGGCTTATTTTGAAGGCAAAGACAAATCCTTTTACAAGAAAGGTATAGAAATGTTAGAAAAGCGGTGAAACTGATTGTATTGCTCTTGAATGAGACTAAATTGATGAATAAAGTCGAATTTTGCAAAAAAAAATGTGTTTTAAGTAGCTAGACCAAAAACTTTTCAGCCTATGTGTTACATGTCTCGGATTGGGCCATCAATTCCTATATTTATGACAAATTTCAATTTTTTACTTCAAATAGTGTCGGAGGAAGTCTGGAATGACAGACAGACGGACCGCACCAAAGTCATCCCATAAGTGTTCCATATGGAACACTAAAAAGGAAAAAGTTAAAACTAGAGAGATGGACCGACCGGCTTTATTTAGACCTTCCTTTGCGGAATTATGTTTAATTTTGTATCTTACTCTTTTTAAGAATAAGCAAGTCTAGATATTTAAAATAGTAGTAGTCTTTCTGATAACGTGGAGCTGTATTTCGGGATCTCGCACATATCATGTGTGTCAATTCAACATTGTAGTACCATTAAATTATTTTATGTCTTTATTATGATTAAATTAACTATAAAGGTTAGGGCTTAAGTTTGTTTAAAGAATAGTATAGCAAAATAACTGTTGTATTCCAAAGTACTGAAAAAAATCTCAAACTATGAACTTTTTTTTTTGGCATCCATGCAAATATCCATTTTGTTTTTAAAGTTTTATTATATTCCTACGTATGAATATGAATTTTATTATCAAAAAAATATATATATCAATGGAATTTTTATGCCTTTTCTTGGCCAATTTAAGGGTCATATTAATAGTAATTACTTGAACGCATCGCCATTATTATACGACCGGAAAAGGTCAGAGGACGTCTTCGAGGAACGATTGTGAATTCGGCCATAAAGCTAATAACAACAGTTAGTTCACGTTACTATGCTAAATCTTCCTTATTATATATACTTACAATAATTAATTTAAAGCACATCGTACACACAAGGAGTCGGTTAAATAATACTAATATATTTTTTATGCGTTTCATCTTTTTATATCACCTATTTATTCATTCATATTTTTATAATCTATATCAAAACAATGCTCAACCAAAGCTATTTTTTTACGTATCGTTACTCCAAATACGACGTGTCGTACCTGCATAATTGTAAAATTGTTGATATTAGTTCAGTATATACCAGGTGTACAAGTATGAAATGCGGATTTCAGACAACATATGGTGCACCAATGCAGTTTGTGCTATAAAGATATGACATTGCGCCATTTTGTTGTGTCATCAACAAGTGTCAGACGCGCACGAGTGATAAATTGGAAAAGTGTGTGCATAGTGTTGTGTTGTTGTGTTTAATTTGTCGAAATTTATATCGAATAAAGAGCATTCGCGGACAGCATTAATTTTTTGTTTTCATTTGAAGAAAACTGCTGTTGAATCATACCGATTACTTCGAGAAGCTTATGGTAAACATACTCCATCGCAAGATACATGTGAACGATGGTTTCGGCGTTTCAAAGTTGTGACTTCGATGTTGCAGACAAGGAACCGCGAAAAAAATACGAAGATGTGGAATTGCAAGCATTGTTGGACGAAGATGATTCGCAAATACAAAAACAACTCGCCGAGCAATTGGGCGTTAGTCAACAAGCTGTTTCCAATCGGCTACGAGAGATGGGAAAGATTCAGAAGACCGGTTGATGGGTACCACATGAGTTGAACGAGAGGCAAATGGAAAAGCGCAAAAAACACGTATGACATTTTGCTCGCTCGGTACAAAGGAAGTCGTTTTTTGCATTGTATAGTTACAGGGGATGAAAAGTGGATTTATTTTGAAAATCCCAAGCGCAAAAAATCATGGGTAGACCCAGGCGCATCATCCACATCGACCGCAAGACCGAATCGCTTTGGCAGAAAGACGATGCTCTGTGTTTGGTGGGACCAGAGGGGCGTGGTCTATTATGAGCTGTTAAAACCTGGGGAAACGGTTAATACTAAACGTTAGCAACAATAATTGACCGATTTGAATTGTTCGCTGCTTGAAAAAAGCCCAGAATACCGAAAGAGGCAACACAAAGTCATTTTTCTTCATAACAATGCTCCATCACATACGGCAAAACCAGTTCGGGATACGTTGGAAGCACTCAGCTGGGAAGTTCTACCCCATGCGGCTTACTCACCAGACTTGGCTCCTTCCGATTTCCACTTGTTTGCATCGATGGATCACGCACTTGCTGAGCAGCGCTTTGGTTCGTACGAAGATTTGAAAAAAAATGGCTCGATGAATGGTTCACAGCAAAAGGGGAAGATTTTTACTGGCGTGGTATTCACAAATTACCCGTAAGATGGGAAAAATATATAACAAGCAGTGGAGCATACTTTGAATAAAACACTTTTTATCATTCTTCCGAATTTAACATGTTTTTTTAGAAAAAAAAATCAGCATTTCATACTTGTACACCTGGTATATCGGCTACCTTCCCACAAATTAACCCAGGTATACTATATTACAGTGCCGCCTTTATAGCAACAGTGATAAACGACCTACGTCACAAAAGATCATTTGATTCGCAAAGATTATTTGACAAAAATCAGTTTTTGTTTCACTTTTTTTAAGCTTTCTGGCACCTCACGCACAAACAACTCACCCCTTAACTTATATAGATTAATTAGGAAGAAATAAGGAAATAAAAGCAATAAAAGACAACCATTGCTAAAAAGTTTCTTATTGGCGGCTGAAATTCTACTTTACATTTTTGGTATGTTAAGACTAGCATTATTAAGAACAACAAATATAAATATGTATATATATATATATATATATATATATATATATATATATATATATATATACAGGTATATTTTTGATTGAATACTACTGAAATACTAATTAGCTTACAATTAATGGAATAATTATCATATTTCTAAAGGTAGGAATTAGATTCATTTGAATAAATAGTTTACAACTAGAGACTATTGTAAATAATGTAGATCATGATAAACTATAATTTAAATTAATATTAGATGTATTTACATACATTTGTTTGTAATACTGAACAACTTGCAAAAGAGAACATTTTTATAATTAAGTCGTAATTTTTTGTTTTAGAGGTACTAACAGCGATGTGCAAACAAATGACGTCATTAAAATTTAAATTAGAAAATGAAGCGTTGATAGGTGACATTTGTAAATAACATTTCAAAGTAACTTCGAAATTATGCATAAAAAATAACCGGTCAAGTGCAAGTTGAAGTTGCGCAATGAGTGTTCCGTACGTTGATAGCTTTTAAAATAAAAAATTTAGTTACGGAAGTATAAAATGATCAGTCACTTTTCCAACTTTTTAACAAAGTTTGTTTCCAGTATTTACTGAAACTGATGACCTTGAAATTTTTGTTTTTTTTATATACCAGATAAATTATTGAAGGTAATGCAGTCGTGATAATTTTCGTTCAATCTACACCCCGTGGAGAATATTCCAGAATTTTTTCAAAATTTTTTGATCAGTACTTTTCGAGATAAGGGGGGGGAACAGCGATTTTTCGCGATTTTTTAAAAATAATACGAAGAAAAAGTATGCGCAACTATTACATTATATATATATATATATATATATATATATATATATATATATATATATATATATATAAACTTGCGTGCATAGAAATCGGCCCATTGTAAACTTTTGACTTTAACTATATTTTTTTAAAAAAATTATGCATCAGATCAAAAAAAGAAATATGCTGTTTGAAAGACAATTTAATATGCTTTAATGTGAGTATAAATTTACGAAAACTTATTTCGAATTCCTATGTTTAACATAGTGAAATTAATGCATTAAGCAAATTAAGCTTTTTTATTATTAACATAAATAGGGTTATTGACAATTTAAAACTTAAAACTTAATTTTTTAATAATGGGTATGACCTCGTCTTGCCCTAATAACATCTCTCATACGATTAGGCAAAGATCTAATCAAGTTTGCTATTGTTTCTTGAGGGATGTTAAACCACTCTTCTTCTACTGCAACAATAAGCTCTGCGATCGAGTTTGGGGTATGAAGTCTAGCTCGAATTCTTCGTTTTAACTCATCCCATAAATGTTCGATCGGATTTAGATCAGGACTGTATGCTGGCCACTCCATAACCCGAAAACCGACTTATGCAATGTAATCTTGCACGATTCTTGCGGTGTGCGGCCTTGCATTGTCATGCATAAAGGTAAATTCGTCTCCAATGTAGTCGACGTAAGGTACCACATAAATTGCTAAAATCTCCTCGATATATCTAGCAGCCGTTAAACCTCTTCTTCCGTGAACACGGTCGCCCCTACGAATGAACTCAGGGTCGGTTCGTGCTCCTATAGAAATTGCACCCCAGATCATACAGGAACCACCTCCATAAGCACTCCGCTCTTCAAAGCAGCAATCTGCAAATCGCTCTCTTGGTCTTCGGTACACTTTCCTTCTTCGGTCGCTACCATGGAGGCATATTCTGGTCTCATCTGAGAACAGAACAGATCCCCATTGTTCCAACGTCCAATTCAGATGATCCCGTGCAAAAACGCAGGCGGGCTTGCCGATGAGCTGGAGTAAGTTTTGGACCAATCGCAGGTGTTTTAGGGGTCAGGTTATTTTCCTGCAGTCTTCGTCTTACTGTCCACTGACTAATAGCCACTCCTCGCACCTCACGGAGCTGTCGTTGCACTTGAACGGCATTAAGGTGACGATTTCTTAATGTTGTTGACACAATAAAGCGGTCATTACGAGCGGTTGTAAATCGCCTTCTGCCTGTTCCAGGTCGCCTATGAAAGGATCCAGTCTCCTCATAACGTTTGCACACTCTTCGAACCGCTGCGCGTGACATATTCAATTGTCTAGCAACAGCTCGCTGACTAAGTCCATTTTCGATTAAAGCAAAAACTTGGGCGGCTTTTTGTGGTGTAGTATGCATTAAACTAACACACTTAAACACTACTGAGATTATGAAAAACGAATTAATATGCAAATTTCAGTTGCAAACGCAATAATTTTAATATTTGACAAATTTGTTATTTTCGTTACAATTACCACATAAACACGTTTCATTTGTTTACCGGTTGCTACGCATATAAACGATAAGCCTTCTTGATAAATTTATACTCACATTAAATTGTCTTTCAAACAGCATATTTCTTTTTTTGATCTGATGAATAATTTTAAAAAAAAAATATAGTTAAAGTCAAAAGTTTACAGTGGGCCGATTTCTATGCACGTTAGTGTATATATTACTCGTGTTTTCACAAGCTTTCATTTGACACCACATTCGATGACCTAGTAATTTTTTTTCACTTCCGATTTCACTCCCCAAAACTAACCCCTTAGTCAAAATTTAACTTTTAAAACTACACGTCTCTGATGAGGCCACCAATTCCTATATTAGTATCAAAATGCACACCGAAGTTTTCCGTACGGAACACTAAAATTAGTTTATTCTCCTGTTTAAATTTTACCGTGATTGAGAATTGAATTTTTGAATGTTTACATTATAATTTTTTTATGTTGTTGGCTGAAATATTAACTCTACTTGCATCTGAAACAGAAGCTTCACAGTCTTGATTAGATGAAAAATCGTGGTTATTGGGATTAGATCGTGTCAATTAGGAGTTGCTTTCCGACATGTCGCGTTCGATTTCAAGTTGAATTTTCAGCGATCTTTACTTTTTGAGATTAGAACACGGAATGTGTCATGTGTCATTTAGTGTTCATATCTCAAAAAGTAAAGATCCCTAAATATGTCTCGCGCAACCGAAGGCTATCGAAGACGAAACATTGGAAGGCAACTCCAATTGACACGATTTATCCTGAAGAAATACAAATTCTCATCTACTTGCATCTGTAAGTGAAGATTTATTATAACGATTCCAGTTTTTTCGGATTTACCAACCATCTATCAGTTTTTAGATAAGTTCAACAATTAGTTTACACGAAAATGTAAATTAATTTATTTCTGATACAAACACATGTTGCAATTTCGCAAAATAAAATGTACTTTCTCACCTCTTCATTCGTTAGAAAGGGGTTAAGCATCTTCCGAGACTGTTCACGAGCGCTGTTAGCCTAACATAATCAATTGGCCAAAAAATAAAAACGTTTATAACCGCTGTTAACAGCCTACAAAGGAAATCTGGCTTAGCTTTCTTTACTTTGTCTTTGGTAAATGCAGATTTTGATTTTTTTAGAGTAAAAAGCACAAGCATAATTCAGTTAGTAGCGTTCTGTGACTTTAATTATGATCGCCAGGACGTTTTTGAGATTTTTGTATATATGGAGAGGTGCTAAGAATTAAATTCTAACGTTAGTGCTAACTAAATGCTTACTTTCGGAAAAGGAAACGTTCTAATCGTCAAGTTTAAATTTATCAATATGGAGTTTAGCATTAAGTCTATCAATATAGAATTTAGCATTAACTCCATGTTGATAAATAGTTATCAATTCATATCAGCTGTAATTATCTAGTAGCAGCTTTTAATTGAGACATAATTCGACATTGACACACCTGCCTTCAAATTTCAGCTGATTACTTCGAGCCGGACGGACAAATATGAACTTGGAGTTTCTTTTATACTATTTGGTGAGAGAATACATTACATAGTACGTGTACATAAAAAATAAAGAACACTGATTATTGTAAGTCTTGTAAGAATAGACTGGAAATTGGAGAAGGCGCTGCAACAAGAAAGTAACTGATAAATTTATATTACGAAAGTTGTTTCATTCGGAGGGACAGAAAATTTGGTTTAGCCGACTCACCACAAAAGGTATTTTAGTGAAATTTGCCTTATGAGACAAGTTAGAGTGTATAATTTAATTAATTTAATAAATTAGAACAGGGAGTTATCGGTTGGCATTAGGTATAACAAAAATTTCGGCCAAACACCTTAAGTTTAACTTGGGGAGGGGGAGACGGATAGAACTGTGGAGCAACATATGATAAGGCTTTTGAGAATAAAGGTTATATTTTATTGTAGAATTTAAGAAGAATATCTGTTACATTCTGTTTAAAAAAATAAAACCGGCCAAGTGCAACTCGGACTTGTGCAGTTAATATTCCGTACGGTGATTGCTCTAAAAAAAAATAGAGGTATAAAATGACCAGTGATTTCTCAAAACAGACCCCAAATGAGTTTTCAACAAAGTTTGTTTCCAATCTTTGTTATTATATACAGGATAAATTATCCAAAGTAATGCACTCGTACTAATTTTTATTAAATCTACACCTTGTCGACAATATTCCAGAATTTTTTCGAAATTTTCTAATCAGTACTCTTAGAGATAGGGTGGGGGCAGAGCGAGTCTTGTCATTTTTTTTTAAATGATATAAGGAAAAGTCTGTACGAATATTACATCCTATATATTGTTGAACACATATTTTCAGAAGCTTTCATGTGACATTCCACTCGATGATCTTGAAAAAAATGTTTGTATTCATTTCCGATTTCACCCCCCTTAAGTCAAAATTTAACTTTTGTAACTACACGGCTCTTGAGCCATCAAGTCCTATAATTGTGGCAAATTTCAAGTTTCTAAGTCAAATAGTTTCGGAGAAAATCGGGTGTGACACACAGACAGATGGATACCGAAGTAATCCCGTAAGTGTTTCATACGGCACACTAATAAGTTATGTGACTTGCTATGCACCCAATCACAAGTAAGATAACCTGTAGTATAGTGCATTTACACAAAAGAATGTGGTTTTGGGTGTAATTAGTGCAGGAGAATGAAAAACACCTAATGATAGTTCTACAGTATTAATATGGTAAATACCTTGTAGCAGCAACGTTCTCCAATATCCAATCTTAAATAAGTAACTGTAAGTAACACCTTGGATTTTATTATTTACACACTAGAAATATGTACTTGTAATGAAATATGTCCAATTTGAAGAACTCTGGATGAATAATTGGTGGGTAGACAGGAAAAAAGCTATATGTGCAAATTTATCGGTAATCAGTATAACAAAGAATACTAATGTAGTTGTTCTACAAATGAGCAAAAAATACAAGTTTTTTAGATTTGTTATTAAATTACATAATTTGGTAACTCATATTTTTAGAATTATTTTTGTAAAAACGGGTCACATCAAATAAACTCAGTAGAATGAAACAGATTTTAAAATTGAATTTTTACTTGAATAGCAGAACTAAAATATTGAGAGGCTGAGAAGAAAACCTACTACATAAACAGTTTGTCAACATCAGGTGTACAGATGTTGATTGGTTTGGTCGAGAAGTTTATTTCTTATTAGATGACTTATCTTTTAAACTGGATCATAGAATGATAGAAAGGACTGTTTTTTGTCTCAAATGTAAATTTAACCGTAATAGCGGCTGTGGATAAACCAGTGAACGGGAAACCATGACGCGCATGCGCACACGTTAAAACTACTATTCAACATGGCTTATCTTCATTGGCAGCATCGTTCTTAGAGGATATTAACAAGCTAATTATACGATAAGTGACATTGGTGTAAATTATGTAGAAAAGTAGTTTAAAGTTTGCTCTTTCTTGTGGAAATAAAATTATTATATTTAATGTTATGTGAGTTTTTTTTAATTCCAAATCGGCTCCTTAAAGTGGCAATAGTCAGGACATGTCGATAGACACGCGCAACACTGGAATGGAAACATCACCAGGTGGAGGCCTTGGGGCGAGAAAAGAAGCGCTGGTAGACCCCGACAGAAATGGTACGACGAACTAAAGAGATTTGCTGGGTTGAACTGATACCAAATCGCATAGAACAGGGAAAACATGAGAGTACCTTATATCCAATGGATAGAAAACGGCTAAAGAAGAAGAAGAAGATTACCAAGGGCATTGTTTTGATCATACAAACAGATAATAAATGAAAAAATTGTGATATTTAGTAGCATTAGTAGAGTAGTCAGATGAATTGAGGAGGGTTCTTGTGAACACTTAGCTTAGCCTGGTGTTTTTTCTTACCATCATCCAACAATAATTTTTTATTAAAGATAAATATTTGTGAACAAAAATAAAAAATAACGAAAAAGACAATGCAATTTACTCCTTTTCCTGCCGAACGGCCATGGTTAGTTGGTTGTGTATATGTTTTTGTTTAGTACAAATTTGTCCATATATAATGACTTATATAAAATAATAATATAATAATAAATAGAAAAGTCTCTATACCATTCAAAAGGAGAGAAATTTGGTGGTTCAGCGGACGACAATTGTCGAGAAGTTTTTCTATGATATTAAAAGCACAGGAAAACCGAAAATACTGGAACTCCCTCGCGGGGAGGCAGGGGATGAATTACGAAGGTCAATCTCTATATCGCGAGGCCGTGTACCTCTTGTATTTTAGTAAAATTTTCTATTCAAATTTGCTCCAGGCTTTAGAATTGTTTCTCTTGCTCCCACAAGTGGCACGATTGACTTGTGGTTGCTAGCATCCTATGACATTTCAGAATATAAAGCTTCAGTGTTGCCGTGTGGTTCAGTGGATCCTTCGATACTACCTGGTCTACAGCTAACCGACGAGACCCAATAGAATGAAACGCGTCCTATACTTGGCTAGTGAGCTCGTCCTGCTGCAGTTGCTGTACTTTTAACACGGCAAAAGAGCTTACCAACAATTTTCGTCTGCTGAGCCACTGCTCCTATATAATATAATCTTTATTATTTACGGGAGACCTAGGCATAGTTTGGTCTGTTAACTCTTAAAGGTAAGTACTGTAAAAAGATTACTCAACCAGCATAGTTGTCTTAATGCTTTAATTTTAAACGCTACTATATAAAGTTATCTAAATAAATACTTAACTATTACTACTAGTTGTTGTTTCAGCTGATGTTGTTGTACTGTTAGGAGTATTACCGGAAGATTTTTCAGAAGCTGATTCCTTTTCGGCGCTCAAGGGAGCCTCACTAGCTTCACTAGAAGCTTCGTTTAGCTGTTCTCGTCTTAGGTCTGTTCTGGCGTTACTCCAATCGTAGGCTGGGGAAAGATCTATGGACTGAACGTGGGCTCTAGAAAAAAGATATATTGGGCTTGAATAAAGGGCTTACCCAGAACATTGTTGTGGGCACAAGAAGTTTGTCATCGGTTACCCATTTTTTTTCTAATCTTTTTTGAATGAACCTAAATTAACAACTTTCTCTATATTACCTCGCATAACCGCCCGGGGTACTTTGAAGGGTCTGTTTCCAAAATTTCTGACGATTGTAGCAGCACAGTTTGTACAAGGGGGTTTTCCTATAAAATGGCAACATTCAATATAAATTCTGAAAGAGTTATTTTAGAGTAGGTACTTATTTTTGCAGGTGCCACACTAGACAAAGCATTTGCTAGAACAAGGATTAGAATAAAATATTCCGAAGTTTAGTAAGAGATGGCGTGATTGGATTGTTCGACTATACTAAGAATTACCTATTGAAACGAAATTAATATCTGTTTGTATTGTGGTAATTAGCCCCCTAAAACTCGATATTGTAGTGAAAAGAACCAGTTTTATACTTTTCTTTCATACTTTTTTATTATAACAGCCGTATATACTCACCTGCACCTCCATAGCCTCCTCCACTTGTACTCCCTTCACCTTTATTAAAGCCATCAAAGTAAAGGTCATTGTAGTCACTACTTTCTGTCGTAGATCCCCCTGCAAAGGCGGGACCAGATGTGGCTCCGGTACCTGAACAATTTTTAAAAAAAACCAAATGTTTATGAAAACCTTCCTAATATCCGTAAATAAATTGGGTGTAAATTAATTTTGAGGGATTTTCCGGTAAAAATATCGTTTTATTGTAAAAAATTGGTTACAAATTGATTATTCAAAGTATCGTCCACCGCTAACCACTACTCTCTTCAATCTTTGTGGCAACATATGAATACCACGTTGAAAGAACGACTCATCATTTGATACCAAAAAAATCGATCCATTTTTTGGTATCCTCATAAGAGTGAAAGCGCGGTTCAGACAGGTCGTGCGTCATCGAGCGGAAGGAGTGATTATCAGGAGCAATGTCTGGTTAATACGGCGGGTGAGATAGGATATTCCATCCAAGCGCTTTTAGCGTTTCCTTGACGGGTTTTTTTGCAGCATGTGACAGCGTTGTCATGTTCAAAAATCACTTTTTCGTGTCTTTTGGTATATTGAGGTCGTTTTTCCTTCAACGCTCGGCTCAATTGCATCAGTTGTTGTCGGTAACGTCCCCAGTAAGAGCTGGGTTGGAGTAGCTCATAATACACTACACCCAGCTGATCCCACCAAATACACAGCATAAGCTCGGAGCTATGAATATTCAGTTTTAGCGAGTTTGATGGTTCACCGGGCTTCGCCCATGATTTTTTGCGCTCTAGATTATCGTAGCGTATCCATTTTTCATCACCAATTAGGATACAATGCAAAAAACGTTTTCAATTGTGCCGTTGAGGCAGTTGTTCCCAGATGAAAAATCGCGTTTCAACTTCTCTCGGTTTCAATTCGTACGTCTTCCAATTTCCTTGGAAATGGTTGTGCGATCAACTCCTAATGATTCTGCAAGTTCTCTTTCCATTTGGCACGGGTCTTTATCGAGTAATGCCTCCAATTCTGCCTCTTTAAACTTTTTTGGCTGGCCTGAACGTTCTTTGTCTTCCGTGTCGAAATTACCACTTTTAAAGCGTCGAAGCCAGTACTCATATGTTTTTATCGATGAAATATAATCATCATAGGTTTCCGATAACTTTCAGCAGCGCTTTTCTTCGACTTAAACAATAAAAGTAATGCTTCTCGCAAATAGTATTTTGTTGGCACGTAATTCTAAATATATAATAAAGAACTGTTTTTAGTCAATTTCCAATTATCCAGTGGTAATTGACTAAAAAACTGTCTTTTATTATATATTTATAATGAATTTCCATCAAGTAGAAGCTACAACCTTCCGAAATTTGGCACGTAATTCGACATATTCAATGCTCAAAAAAATGTTTACACTTCGGTAAACTAACATACTAAAAATTAAAGTCTACTGATGGTGCTTCACCATGAACATAGCAACAGTATGCCAAGATACGATATAATACAAGTTACACCCTGTCTTAGAAATTCCCTCAAAATTAATTCACACTCCTTATAGCAAAACTCCGATATGTCCGGAAAGGACAACGGAACATTTTAATATGTATTTAACAATTTACAATCTCCTTAGTATATAAAACATGAAGTTGGAAAAATATTACATAATCAAAAACATCAATTTTTCGAGTGATAAAAATTCTTAAAAACATCTGAACTTCACGGATTACCTGGCTTACTAGCAAATGGATATTCATCTTTTTGAGGCTTATACGATCCATCATCCTCTTTACCAGGCTTATACGATCCATCTTCTTCTCCATCAAGAGGTATTCCAGGTTTTGGTGTAGGCCGGAAAGTCGTTATTGTTGGTCTTCCAGTAGGCCGTCCTGCTGTTGATGTTCCACCAGGTCTTGCTGTAGCACCACCACCACCAAACAAGTCACCAAAATCAACTGAAGACTCATCCTCAAAATCATTTGAATCATATCCTCCACCAGCTCCGCCAGGTCGACTAACCCCAGGCCTACTAGCCCCAGGTCTACCAGCCCCAGGCCTACTAACACCAGGTCTTCCAGCTCCGGGTCTACCAGTGCTAGGTCTACCAGCACCCGGTTTACCCGTGCTTCCGCCAACAGCTCCTTCAGAGGATCCTCCGGGTTTTGTACTCGGCTTTTTGGAATCACCGTCGCTACTTAGATCGTCCTCGTAATCGCCTTCTTTTTCTCCTCCAAACCGATCATAATCTTCTTTACCAACGTCGAGGCCATTTCCGAAACTAGTACTAGGTTTTGAGGGTTTCCCTAGAAAAAAGAATCGTAATAGAAACGTAAACCTAACTTTATTGATAAGAAAAAGACTATAACAACACTACTGTACTGAGTTTTACTTGCTTTTATTACACTGAGTACTTAGATCTTTTTGTAGAACTTTAACATATCTTAAATAAATACGAATTATGTAACTTTCTAACAGAAATATATCCGACGTAAGCCTAAGAGAAAATATATTACACTAGTAGTACTTACCTCCTGGTTTGAAGGGCCTACCACTAGCAGCAGTGTCAAACAAATCTCCTTCCGCAGGACTATAAAAATTTGAAGGGATAATGTCGGGTGTATCGAATGGATATACAGAAGGTAAATGTGGACCTTTAACGGTTTTCAGCACCCTGTATCCAGTTTCTGGACCTGTAATGAAATTAAGATGTTTATGTCATTTTTTTATGACGTTTCTATATGATGAGGGACTTCTAAGAGAATGTAATACTAACATGTTTGTAAAAATTATCAATTTAAGAATAATAACACGGACATGTATTATTTACGAGAGCAGTCTAGTGTAAAGAAGTTAATATTCCAGAAATAGCAGACGGATTTACAGGGTGCGTCGCCAAAAATCCGGACAAATTTCAATTGAAATCTCCCGCCATATTATGCTTCCACCAGAGGTCGCCATTGGCGTCCGAGTACTGACTGAAGTAAATAGTGTTAATCTCAAAAATTGTCGCTATATCGAAAATAAGTGTGTAGTATAATCGAAGAAAAGAGCCGCAATTATTGAAGGTCTTCGCGGTGGCCGGAAATAATTCGATTTTTCGAATACTCGAAATCAACTATTTATGACATTGTAACCAATCGTTTCGAAAATAGGCGTAGATTGTGAGTGTAAACGAGCCGGCAATGCGTTTAAATTATGGAAGAGTACCATCGATACCACTTCTTCACAATTAAGATAAGACGGATGCTCTCTGAAGATGCCAGGACGAAGCGAGTGGCTCGCTGCAATTTGCTTCTCTATTGTTTGAAACACGAAGCGATGCATCAGATTCTCTTCCTACGAAAAAATTTTCACTGTTGATGCAAAAAATTAACCGGAGCATAGTTAAAAAGGCCACACAGAAGTTCCGGCATCCCAATGTGACATAATTAATGACCGCTATTGAGGCAGCGTTCGCAAAATGAACAGGGCGGAATTACAGAGGCCGTTCCGGAGCTTCAGATCGAGAATGGAGGCCATTATTCAACTTAATGGGGGATACATTGAATGATTTTTTAACATAGATACCCTAAGTGCAATGTCAAACGATTCTTTTTCAAACCTTATTTTTCAAAAAACATGACCTTAAAAAAGTTGTTTGATTTATTCGGATTTTGGTGACGCACCCTGTACAAAAAAATTCCTAATAACGACAATAAAACCTAATCGTTGATTTATTTGTAAAAAAGTCATTTAAATAATAGATTAAGTCAAAGATATTTAATTTGGCTAAATATTCCAATAGATGTTCTTGTTATAGCCGTACATATGTCGTTAACCGTTGCTTTGTTGGTGTATGGAATTTTTTCCCTACCTGCGATGTAATGTACCGAATGTTGTACTCCTTTGTCATCAAGATAAGTGTACGACCCTCTTACATGGTTGGTAGAATCACTAACTTCGGTACGTCGTTGATCGGGTCCAGCAGACACAAACCTATTAAAAAATAAATAATAAAACCGACCAAGTGCAAGTGGGACTTGTGCAATTAGTGTGTCGTACAGTAATTGCTTGTAAAATAAAAAATTTTGTTACCATAAATGAGTTTTCAAGTTTATTTCCGATCTTTGTTGAAAACTGATGACCTTCAAATTTTTTGTTTTTTTATATACCAGATAAATTACCAAAGGTAATGCAATCTATTTTCATTCAAATCTACACCGTGTGGAGAAATATCCCAAAATTTTTTCAAAATTCTTCGGTCAGTACTTTTCCAGATAATGGGGGGCCCGCGCGAATTTTGGCAATTTTTTTAAAATAATACAAAGCAAAGTGTGCGCAAGTATTACGTTATATATATTTTACTACCCCTTAACTCAAAAATTTAACTTTCAAAAACTACACGGCTCTGATGGGGTCATCAATTCTTATATTAGTGCCAGATTTTAACTTTCTATGTCAAATAGTTTCGGAGAAAATCGGGTGTGACAGACGGACAGACACCGAAGTGATCTTATAAGTGTTCCGTACGGAACACTAAAAATGAATAATTAATTAATTCTGCATTTAAGATAACCTCTTACTTGTAACTTCCATCGAGTCCCCTTTGTATTGATGTTCTCCCCCTTGGCTTGGGGCGTCCCCTTCCTTGAAAGAACAATGACCCATATGGCCTTACATCGCTGTCTGGAAACGGCGTCTTGACATGAAACCGGTATTTTTTCCTGCAATGTATTCTACATTATGGCGTTCGCCCACATCGTCCAAATAAGTATATCTAAAATAATAATAAGGTATGCTAAACCATTAAATATGGAACAATATCAAGGAGCAAAGAATATCTATGATATATATAAAATGCAACGTCTCTCTGTGTGTCTGTCTGTCCGTTAGTGCGCTTATCACTGGAGAACCACTTACCCGATTTACGTGCTTTTTTTATTAAACATACGTATGTTCTCTGGCCAGGTTATAGGATATATTTTATTACGTTAGGTACCATAAGGAATAAGCAGTGACGATAATAGTGAATCAAGTCAGAGAAAAGTTTGCCGCTAGCGCGTTCTCTTGCAATACACTGCCTAAAGCATTAAATATGGAACAATATCATGTAGCAAAGAATATAATATATATATAAAATGCAGCGTCTCTCTGTCTGTCTGTCTGTTTGTCCGTTAGTGCGCTTATCACTCGAGAACCACTTATCCGATTTACGTGTTTTTATAAATTTATACATGTGTTCTATATAATTCGATATAAGCTTAGATAATGGGAGATAAGGTGAGATAATCGGAGATAAGGAGAAATAATGAGAGATAAGTCGAGATAAGCCTCGATAATGGGAGATAAGGTGAGATAATGGGAAATAAGGAGAAATAATGGAAGATAAGGAGAAATAATGGGAGATAAGCATAGATTAAGTCTAGATAATGAGAGTTTTATGGTGAGATAATGAGAGATAAAGAGAAATAATGGGAGATAAGGAGAAATATTGCGAGATAAGTCGAGATAAGCCTAGATAATGGGAAATAAGGTGAGATAATGGAAGATAAGCAGAAATAATGGGAGATAAAGACAAATAATGGGAGATGAGCAAAGATAAGCCTAGATAATGAAAATTATGTAGATAATGGAAGATAAGGAGAAATATTGGGAGATAAGGGGAAAAAAATGGGAGATATTTTATTACGTTGGGTAACATAAGGAATAAGCAGTGACGATAGTAGTGAATCAAGTCCACGCGAGCGGAGCCGCGGGCCCGGCTAGTAGTGTAAAGATAATGACTTCGCGTTTAAAGAATGACAGATTTGTAAGAAAAAAAAATGCTGAAAAAAATAAATATAGCATTAGCAAGTATGTCTGATGCAAAAAAAAAAAAACAGCAAATTCAAACTACAGTTAATGAAATGATTCAATCTAAAATTCCTGATGAGAATAGCATAGTTTCATTGAGAGAGTTAGCTAGAAATCTAAAATTCACCGGCTGCAGAAGTCTTTTGAATATGGAAAATTGAGTGATTTCAAAAGGGAAGGGCTTCATTCAAAGTTCAAAATAAAATGTGACAACTGTACTAAATGTAGTTTTAGTAAATACTGGAGTGATAAGAAACCAACTCTCTGATGTTAATTAATATGCTACTTATTTATGTTGAATACTAATAAAATTTGATTTGTTATAAATATTGACTTTTTATTTACGATAACCCAAATTTTTTCTGTACCTGTGAGCAACACGCATTTTTTAAAATCAGCTGTGCGTTGACGGTATTTCAACCTTCCTGCGCAGTACAACGTTGCCAACTCGCGAACTTTTATTTATCAAGTCATGTGAGAAAAACTGAAAACGATCAAAAGTACGCTCCCTTTCAACCTTTTTATAAAAAAACGAATACCGCTTGCTATAATTTTCTTTACAGAAAAATATTTGTTGTATTCTTAATTAAAAAGTTTTTCAAAACAATCGTAAGAAAATTACCATTGTTATAAATATAATAAATAATAAAATATCAGTTTCAGCATAGGTCGGGGTAGGGTTCATATGTTAAAAAATGCAAAATTTAACATCCAATATTTTCAAATTTAGTGCCGTAAGGAGTATTGAAATTTTTTCTACATATAAAGGACACTAATAAATATATATATATACAAATTTTCTAGATAATCGTAAAAAAATTTTTTTCTCGGCAACGTCTTAAAGGTTTTAACGTACTATGCCATTTTTATAATTAAGCGCGTTTATGAAGTTATTAATAAAAACACAAATAATTGGTTGTATATAAATAATATTTTTTCATCATAAGACTTACCTTCCTGATACATCACCAACTCTATTCGCTGCCTCTTGTCTATTATACGTTCGCGTTCTAAACGCGAAGTTATAGCTCGGATCTTCGTACGGATCATAATAGGGGTCATCGGGGGAACCTATTGGACGAGGTCCGTTTTGATTCAAATCGTACTTTCTAAAGACGTTTTTGCCTCGAGGTCGAAAACCTCTTGGTCCTGCTGTGTATATAGTTGTGTCTAGTGCACCTAAGCAAATAAAATATGAACAGAATTTTTTTTATTGTTTCCGAGGGTGAAGCTGATTTACTCATTTTTTAAAAATTGCCTCTTTTTAGGTTAATAATATATTCAAAGGTAATAAGAACAATATGAAAGCTTGGGGTTATGTTTAGATTACTCATTCTATTAGAAAATCATTCTGAATAAAAGAATCACAACAATTTACAATCAATAGGATTGTGATAAAAGAGATCAGTAATATAGAGCAGGAAATAGATTTTAAAAAAAATTCATTGAACGTTGTTGAGTAGAGCGTAGAATGTTCTGCCCATTACTGGAGGTCCATATTAAGTTTTTAAGTGGGAAATAGTAAATATATATGAGGGTCAAACAATAAGTAAAGAGACAAATAGCTCTAGCTCAAGAACGGCTTATTGGATAGCTACAAAATTTAGCCTACTTTTTGACATAATCCTCCCCAACGTTAATACACTTGTCCCACCTTTCTGCTAGCTTCTTGATGCCTGTGCAAAGAATTCTTTCAGTTGACGTCGAAGCCACTCTTGCACTTTTTCCTTCACTTCTTCATTGTAGGTGAACCTCTTTCCATATAGGGGCATTTTTGAGAGGTCCGAACACGTAAAAATCACACAGTGCCTGGGCTGTATGCGGGATGAGGCAAGATCTCCCAACTTAGTTTTTGAAGCTTTTCTTGTTTATGAAGGCGGGCATTTTAAATAGTTCTCAATAATATTGTGAACAGTTCCAACGCTTACGCCAACCTCCTGAGCTATCATTTCAACAGTAATTCTTCTGTTATCACGAATAAGACCATTAATTCTCGATTCCAACGACCGACCGGAAACTTCAACTGGACGTTCACTTCGCTACTCTTCTTCGACCACTTGTAAGCGTTCGCACGGTTCATGCAACTTTGTCCATACTGTAATAATTTCCTAGAATGTATTTCACTTGGCTTAACACCTTCTGCTACTAAAAATCTGATGATAGAAGGCCGCTCTTCTAAAGTGCTGTCTTCCAATGGACTCGCCGTGGTAAACTGGATATTTTGAGGTTATATTTACATTACATGATCGAATAGCTGATTAACATTTATCGCAAGGGTGCTAACTTGCTCTCCTAGAAGTACGGAGCGGTTTCGTTGAATGGGTTTAAGCTGAGACCAATTGTCTCTTTACTTATTGTGTGACCCTCGAATATAGTTCACAGATTGTCAATACAAATTAATTTATATATAGAAGATGGAAACATACATATATTTACGAGAGTGGATTGATCTGGTGAATTTCTAGAAAATTGCGGGAAATTTAGTTAAACGGCGTGATTCTTGTAACGGTTGTGTTCAAACTTTCAAACCGATTCAACGCGCAGTTGAGTATTGGCAGCTAATCAGTGTTACACGTTTCGTAGAAATGGAGAAAGCCGAGTATCATGTAGTGATAAAACATTTTTATTTCAAAAATTAGACTGCGGCCAGATGGAAGCTGAACAGGAGGAAGTTCTGGGGACTCTACACCAGCAATCAAGTCCATTTATTACCGGATAAATGAATTTAAACGTGGTCGTATGACCACTGCAGATTCTGAACGTTCAGGACGCCTGAGGTTTCTTCTGAAGAAATGGTCGATAAAATTCATGGTACCGTGATGGAAGATCATCGCATTAAGCGTCGTGAGATTGCTGACATGTTAGGCATCTCATATGAACGGGTATATAATATCTAAGTTCTAAAAATTAAAAAAACTGAGTACGCGATGGATGCCGTGTTTGTTGATACCAGGCCAAAAACGCACGAAGAAGGAAATTTAAAAATCGTATTTGGAGAACTTGCAGCGTAATCCCAAGGATTTCTGGCTCCAATTTGTGACTGTAGACGAAACGTGGAGCCACCATTATACCCTGGAGACAAAACGGCAGTCAAAACAGTGGATTGGCAAAGGTGAAAGTGCACCGAAGAAAGTGAAAACAGTTTTATCCTGGAAAAAAAGTGCTGGTAACTGTTCTTTGGGACTCACAGGATATCATCATGATTGACTATTTGAAAAAGGGTAGAACAGTGACCGGTTCTTGTTACGCAATGTTTTTGACCGTTCGCACAGTGAATTGAAACAGAAACAACCAAGATTAGCGTGCAAAAAAGGCTCTTTTACCAGGACATTTTGCCTGCTCACACATCGGCCATTGTAATAGCAAAAGTGCACGAGCAGGACTTCGAAATAGATCCCCACCGACTCTATTTTACAAATTTGCCCCAAGTGATTTTTTTGTTTCCTGACCTTAAACATTGGCTTGAGGGGAAGAAATTTTCGTTGGCTGAAAAAGTTATCTGTGCTGTAATCGAGTATTATGACCACTTTGAACTATTTTTTTTTTTCTGGGGAATAAAAAAATTGAAATCTCTCTGGACCAATATGTACTGAGCTCACTGAAGATTATGTTTAGAAATAAATTTTTGTTTTTGCAAAAAAAATTCAGCTTGTTTTTTAGAAGACTTTTCAATCCGCCTTCGTATGGACAAAACACAAGAATAGACAGAAAACTGCAAACGGTAGATTTAAATAGAAGAATAAGACTAATATGAATAACTTTTGGTAAATGAAAGCAGATTTAACACACACATCAAAACGAAAATATTAAATCAACGTGTTATCTCAGTTCTACTGTATGGGGCTTAGACATGGGGCAATTAAAATGATGATGAATAAGCATAATGCAAACTATTCAACGCGACATGGGGAGAGCAACCCAAAATATAACGCTAAAGGAACAAAATCGTTAGAATGAATTGGAAAACGTATATAGCAAAATGGAAGATATCAAAACACAATATTAAAACTGGAGCTGAGCAGGACAGATAGCAAGAGTGGAAAAGAGCAAGATGGACAGGGAAACCAGAGGGAGAAAAAATAAATCCAGGACGGCTTATTTCAGTACGATGGCATTAGGAACGGGGTTGGAAGAGGATGGACGACCGTGGCACAGGTCAAAAATAAATGAAAGGAGACAGAGGAGACGTATGTCCACTCATGGATGATGAATGCTGAATAAAAAGATAGAGAGACAGAAGACATATTAAATCGACTCTCGGAGGGCACCATCGCAAACGGAAAAATTTTATGATAACTTAATTAAAAACAAAACTCATCTTTCAAATGCCAACTGAAGGCAAATAAAATGATGATGATAGAAAAGAGACTAGGCAGAATTTTGTTATCTAGACAGTATCATAATAAAAGATTTTTAAACTGAGTTTGATACAAATTACAGGACAGGACAGGAAGAGAAAGAGCAGAAAGCTTCGCGGAAAAGATACAATTTGTAAAAAGCAATTTAAATATTTCAATTAACAGATATTCTTTTAAAATTCTGCCTACCCTTTTTAGCGCCAAATATACTGTGTGCCAAAGAAAACTATGATGACACCAACCAAGTAAAATCCTAGTCATTTTATTTTAGATTATCTCTTATTATAAATTCGTTCTGTAAAGATAATAGTATGCTTGAATTAAACATTAGAAACTTACCTGTTTTGGGATTTCTTGCACCAAATTCTCCTCTTACAACGTTGTTTCGATTACCATCAGCGAAATGATATGAATCTGGATTATTATATCCAAATTGAAAGGATCCGTCTTTTTGCACTATATTAAAATCGTCATCAGCAGCATACGATAAAGATGTTGCCACAATGAGTTGCCATATTACCTTTAAAAAAAAATAAAATTCCATCTTCAGTCTTTTTTTCAAATAATATTATACGTATAAGTATTGAGTCAAATTTTTATTGCTATATTTTCAATAGACATATTTTGTACTAACAAACCAAATTGAATCCTTATATATAGATGTTCCAATTAATGATACAGTTTCTATAAAATCAGCCATATTTCGATATAATAACTTTGATTCATCTTTGGTATATTTTTATTATTATTTATATTTTATTTTTCTAGTAACGTTTTATGAAGAAACTTCAAAAGCAGCCGTAGATTCTCCATCTCCGGTAGCGGAGGATATTTTCAAGGAAGCCTATAAAGAAAGCGCCTTAACTTCTCCTTCTCTAGAAGTAAAATTTTGGTGCAAATATGTTGACGCCACATTTCTTATCTAGTCGTATGGTGAAAAAAAACATAAATGCCTTTTTAAATCAACTTAATAAACAAACGGGGCACTCCATTCCCCGGCATCGTCGCTCAATTTGTTGGGCGTTAGTTTGGGATCAAATATGTCCTGGCATGAACATGATGCAGGCATAGCAAGGAGAGGTTCTCAAAAGTTGGGAATATTATTTCAAACCAGAAAGCTTTACACCCCACAACAACTGTTAATTCTTTACAAAGCTCAAATTCGACCAACTATGGAATACTGCTCCCACGTTTGGGCTCCGCTCCCAAACATACACTGCATTTGTTGGATTCTGTTCAGAGAAGAGCGGTCCGTCTGACTGGAGACCCGGAATTGAGCGGCAGCCTTGATTCGCTGGAACATCGAAGAACGGTTGGCGACTTGAGTCTGTTCTACAAGAATTTCATGGAAAGTGTTCGAAGGATGTAGCCCGCTTAATTCCTCCCAAAGCGATGCATGTTAGAAATACACGTCGCGCTGGTGCTGCGCATCCGTATGAGGTTCAGCTTGTTACGCCGCGTACAATGCTTTTCAAGCAATCTTTTATATGAAGAACGTCATCCCTTTGGAATGATTTGCCCACCGCTTGTGTTTCCCACTGAGTACAATTTACAGCGATTCAAGAACAACGTAAATCGCTTTTTTTTTTCCGCACACATGCCACTCCTTTTACTTTCCTGGAGCGCTATAGGGACTTCCCTGCAGCTGTGGTGCTAGACCCATAAAAAAAACATTCAAACATAAAATTTAAATTAAAACTGAATCTCATGCTACCTATCATTTTCTAGATGTATTCGTACAAAGGAAAAGTAACGGCATCTTGAGACAATCGGTTTAGAGAAAACCAACCCATACCAATATACGTATATCTGAATGCTAATTGACAC
Source organism: Pachyrhynchus sulphureomaculatus (assembly GCA_019049505.1). Classification (NCBI taxonomy): domain Eukaryota; kingdom Metazoa; phylum Arthropoda; class Insecta; order Coleoptera; family Curculionidae; genus Pachyrhynchus; species Pachyrhynchus sulphureomaculatus. The sequence goes on from CM032447.1 coordinate 58,491,720, forward strand.
TATCATCCTTCTCAAAAACTTTTTGTTATCAACTCATTAGTATTTTTATTATTTATAACTCATTAGAAACAAATAGAATGACCACTGATCTAAAAGGTAGTTGGTATATAATGAGCGAATTCATTTAACTAATTTTAAAATACGGCTCCCAAACAAGTAATAAAGATCCACGAAGATAGAGCAGAACTAGAGACAAAATAGCCAAATCGCTTAAAAGATCCAACAGTCGCACAATCTTCAACACATAACGAAATAGGACATCGCTTGAGATCACTAAAAGACAATTTAATAAATTGAAAGTGATTATCAAATTCTTTGTTCTTCGGGCACGGTGTATGTAGGAGAAACTGGGAGATCAAGATCAATTAAATTAAGGAATATAAATGATGGATCAAAAAGAAACAAACTGTACAATCTGCATCAGCTCACCAACACTTTACCGGTTATATTAACAGTTTAAGAGAAACCAAAGTTCTTGCTTCTGTCTCTAATTTTTATAATTCTATTAATTCGTCTATCTATTAACCCGTGGAGGTGCGGAACACAGAATATCACCGCCGGTACGTTTTGTCTATTGTAAAGGTGACTAAAAGAACAAGCTAGATTTTAGTGTGAGACCATCGCATCGGCTTAGGTTACGGGCTGTGCCGATGTCGTCGTGCTGTGGAAAAAGAAATATTAGATGAAGCAATAAGCTTTTAGGTTCAAAAAATTTCGGAGGTAAAATAACCCCCGTTCGGGTCTCTGTGTGGGGGCTGATTCCAGTGTGTCAACATGCGGAAATAACAATTTTAACATAGATTTTTGTAATATATGAGGTTTAAATTAGAAAATAAGTTCAGTGCACCAACATCTGCAGTCAAATAAGCCTCATGTGCTGGCTCCCTACGAAACCAAGGTTAGTTCATCGACTAGCATAGTTAACTTTCTCTATTCTGAGTACGACGATTTATGCGTGACTTTGGAATCTGTCTTTTTGTCAGATGCGATCTCTCTTGCCAACGAGAGGACGCTCTGGACCCCCGAAACTTCGATGTTACGTGCTTAAAAATAACAACTCAACAAATCTCAAGGTTTCTCTGTTGCCTCCATCGACCACCAAGCGATACTTAATTTTTCGCTTCTCTTGCAAACACCATCAATCATTTACAAGTGCCGTTATTGCTATCCTGAACGACTTTAATGTTCACAATATCAACTGGCTTAAATATTCGAATTTGACCGACAAACACGGTCGCGAAGCTGAATCATTCATAATCAGTTGTGGCCTTACTCAGTTTATCGATGAACCATCGATGAACCAACACGGATCCCTCATCGAGACGAAGAGTTTGCCAGTCTTCTTGACCTCTTTTTAACCATCAATCCGTAGATTTACACTGTCGTCGTAAATCAGTCGTTAAGTTCTTCCGACCATAAATTGCTTTTCGATATCGGGTATCCTACGGATCAGTGACCTAGGCGCCTAAACCGCGCAAGATTTGGTATTACAAATTTGTTAAATGGGAAGAACTCATGGAATATTTTCGAACTTTCCCTTAGTTAGACGCTCCTCCGATGCCATTTTGGCGAGCATGGAAACTTTTTCAAAGAAATACCCTTTCAACAACAAGCCTTGGTTCGATTGAAAATGCAAGAAGCTGCTGCTTCTAAACAACTTGCCTACCGACAATGGCGAGAAAATTCAAACGTCATAAATTGTAACATCTGTGTTCGTACCTCGAACAGATACCAAGAAACTCTCGACGAAATTAAGGAACCACACAACCAAAAATTAAAAACAAATTTCTTGCCTACTCCAACAATTTCAGATCCTTTTGGTCAGTTACTAAGGACATTAGTCAAAATTCCACTAAATAAACTATACCACCACTCACACGGCTAGATAACACTATCGCAACAACACCTGTTGAGAAAGCCAATTTGTTAGCTGAACTCTGCTTCACATTCTACTATCGATTTTCAAGAAAAAACATTCCAGCACTTGCTGAGCAGCGCTTTGGTTCGTACGAAGATGTGAAAAAGAATAGCATGATGAAGCTTTTAGGTTCGCAGCAAAAGGGAAGATTTTTACTTTTTTTAAAAAAAAATCCGCATTTCGCACTTGTACACCTGGTATTCCGTTTTCACAAACTCACTTACAAAGTAAAGTTGATTTATATAATGTAATGAAGTATGCCCGATATTGTCTTCAGGCAGCTTATCATAAAACGTATTTTATTACATCAAAAAAGTTTCTGGCTTGATGGCATACCTGCTATAGTACTCAAAAATAAAAACTTTTTAACAAAAAAAAACCGACTTCAAAAAACCAGTACACAAAATTTTGCCTCTATAAAGTAAAAAATAACCGGTCAAGTGCAAGTTGAACTTGCGCAATTAGTGTTCCGTACGTTGATTGCTTTTCAAATAAAAAATTTTGTTACACAGGTATGAAATGATCAGTGACTTCACAAAACACACCCCAAATGAGTTTTCAACAAAGTTTGTTTCCAATCTTTACTGAAATCTTATGACCTTGAAATTTTTGTTTTTTTTTTATACCAGATAAATTATTAAAGGTAATGCACTCGTGATAATTTTCGTTCAATCTACACCCCGTGGAGAATATTTCAGAATTTTTTCAAAATTTTTTGATTCGTACTTTTCGAGATAAGGCGGTGGACAGCGATTTTTTAAAAAATAATATAAAGAAAAGTGCGCGCAAGTATTACATTATATATATATATTATTTTTACTCGTGTTTTCATAAGCTTTCATTTGATATCACACTCGATTATCTAGTAAAAAATTTTTTTTTCACTTCCGATTTCACCCCCCAAAACTAACCCCTTAAGTCAAAATTTAACTTTCAAAACTACATGGCTCTGATGAGGCCATCAATTCCTATATTATTACCAAATTTCAACTTTCTATGACAAATAGTTTCGGAGAAAATCGGGTGTCACAGACGGACAGACGGACAGACACCGAAGTGATCTTATAAGTGTTCCGTACGGAACACCAATAATGTTTTTGAAACACTTGTAAAATACCCTTTCTTTCTGAAAAAGTTAACGTTGCTGAACCAAATATAGTTATGTCATGATACTCCATTCTTCTAGTATCGTCATTGTACACCACGTCACTTTGGAATGACTTTCTCTGTTTTCCACCGAGTACAATTTACAGGGATTCAAGATCAATGTGAATTGTTTTTCCGCATACACGTCTCTCCAGTCGCGCTTTAGGGATTTCTATGCAGCACTCGTTTGATTTTAAAAATTTAAAAATACAGAAATCCTAAAAAAAGAGTCAAATATTTTTAAAAGATCAATGCATGAAATGATCTGTATTAATAAAGAGAAAAAACAATATAAACGACAAAAGCGACGTTAGGGTCTGAGTCATATTTAATTTCGGACTCTTCTCATAGTAACTCAATAGCAGATAATAAATAAAAAAACACTTAGACAAACCAAAGGATGACTTTCGTTCCCAATACAAATCTAAAAGTTATTTTAAAAAATGTGTGACCGTCTTAGTAACACCTTTTAAAGAATGTTAAGTGTGTCTTCGTTTCAACCCACACATGTAAGTTTTCATATATATTTTGAGTGTATTTTTATTATTATTTTCACCTTCTACATTGTATTATAAGTTTAAGAATTTTATATATTCATAATTAAAAAAAAAAAAAAAATTTGTGCGTCCTATTGAATATCCAAAACAGAAAATTTCAATTTTTAGATGAACTGAAGAAGCCTGAAAATCGGGCGAAACGTTTTCAATAAATTCTAACTAGAACATGATGTAATTTCTCTATCCTTAAAACAAAAGAACCATAAAGCCCAAGAAATTGAAAAAATATATATTCAATATTCCAAGGTTCAAGAAAGAATTCAATCCAACTTATATATATATATATATATATATATATATATATATATATATATATATATATATATATATATATATATATATATATAAAGAACTAAGGTAACACGTGTGGCAATGTTAACTTCATTATAAATTTTCACACCTATCTTTTGTTTTTAATTGGCTTACTAATTGGAATAGTTTTTGTTGATTTTAACAATAGTAAATTAAACGATCAGCACTGTCAAAATAAAGATTATGTAATAATATAATAATAGATCTAGAGTAAATTTTAAGGAAATCCTGTGTTGATGGGTGGGTGATTAACAAGTATTTAATATGACA
>CM032447.1:58496022-58568522 GCA_019049505.1 Pachyrhynchus sulphureomaculatus
AAGCCTCCTCAATTTAGCCGTTCGGAACCGGCATTAAACAGTAGGTCCCTTTGTGGGTGGATCACTTAAAAATGCAGCAACCACAGACAAGGCCGAAGGGTCGCCTACGTCCAATCGGATATGAAGAATATAAATAGGCATTTTTTAGAAATGGCACTTAATAATCCACCAGCAAATCCTGACCTTCTTACCTTTTGTAATACAATTTAAAAGTTCAAACAATAAATTGGTTTCATTTTCATACAATTTCGGAAAACATTAGATCGGATTATTCAATTACCATACCAAATTGGGGAACACCCTAATCTGCACAATATTTTACTCGTAAAACACGATAAATTTATAATATATATACATATATGTATATATATATATATATATATATATATATATATATATATATATATATATATATATATATATATATATATAATATATATATATATATATATATATATTTATATATATATATATATATATATATATATATATATATATATATATAAAATGCAACGTCTCTCTGTCTGTCCGTTAGTGCGCTTATCACTCCAGAGCCACTTATCCGATTTACGTGCTTTTAAAACATACCTATATCCTCTGGCCATGTTATACTCGTAGGATATATTTTATTACGTTAGGTAACATAAGGAATAACCACCGACGATAATGGTGAATCAAGTTGCAATACGAGTAACACTGCCTAAACCATTAAATATGGAACAATATCATGTAGCAAAGAATATGATATACATAAAATGCAACGTCTCTCTGTCTGTTCGTTAGTGCGCTTATCACTAGAAAACCACTTTTCCGATTAACGTGGTTTTTTATTCATACATATGTACTCTTTCCAGGTTATATAATAATAATAATAATAATAATCTGTGTACACCAATAACATTCACACCACATTTAGTGCAATTAGGACTCAACACAGACATACAACAGAAACATTCAGAAGTCAGTGATTTTGAAAACATGTAACATTGTCAGGTCATTCCTTAATACGGAATGGTATTAGCGTTTTGTGCTGACTTGGTTTTGGCCCGTCAGCCAAACATGGAACCACATTGATCAAATGTGAGAAAGAAGAACTTTTTGTAATAATAATCTGTAATATATATAAAATGCAACGTCTCTCTGACTGTTTGTCTGTCCGTTATTGCGCATATCACGCGAAAACCACTTATCCGATTTACGTGTTTTTATTTAGATTTAAACATATGTTATCTGGCCAGGTTATAGGATATGTTTTATTACGTTAGGTAAAAATAAGAAATAAGCAGTGACGATAATAGTGAATCAAGTCGGAAAAAAAGTTTACCGCTAGCGCGCTCTCTTGCAATACCCTAACCTAAACAGTTAAATATGGAACAATATCATGTCACAAAGAATACAATATATATAAAATGCAACGTCGCTCTGTCTGTCCGTTAGTGCGCTTATGACTTGAGAACCACTTATCCGATTTACATGTTTTTTTTTTTAATTCATACATTTGTTCTCTGGCCAGGTTATATAATAATAATAACAATAATCTATATATAATATATAAAACGCAACGTCTCTCTGTCTGTCGTCTGTCCGTTAGTGTGTTTATCATTCGAGAACCACTAATTGGTTGTAGGATATATTTTATTACGTTAGATAACATAAGGAATAAGCAGTGACGATAATAGTGAATCAAACGCACGCGAGCGGAGCCGCGGACACGGCTATTTAATTATAAAATTACAAAATTTTCACTGCATAAAATACTCAACAGGAACAGAACACGTGTCTGGGCAAGCGGATTTAAACGAAAACCTTCCATTGTACAGCAACTGTCGTTATCTCCTCCACTTTTCGCTCCCTGCCCTTTGCCTCTACTACCCTTTCTAAAGACCTGACGCCTCTCAAAGATGTTTTCTAATCTCAATTTTTGTTAAATGACTGTTTATACTATAAAAAACTTCAAAGAGAGAAAGAGAGAAAAAATTTTCATAAAATGGAAAAATTTCAATAATTAAAAAAATAAATAGCAACAAAAAATATTGGTAAACTTTTTAGTATTTTGTCTAAAAAATATAATTCAGAAGGTCTTATACTAATTTATTTAAAGTGATTGGATTTCGAGGGCAAAATCCCTAAGGCACTGCACTAAAACCCATTGTATCGATTCCTGCTTCCTGGGAGCATCCCAATAAAATATCTAAGTGCCGTCGCACGTGAAAAATAACTCTCATCGTTCTCTAAGTAACCAAATGTTCTTGAGAAATTTCATTCCTCGCCCGTTTCTGCTCTGCTGTAAGGAGTTTGGGGTCCATAGTGCAGAAACATTTTTCATCCTCAAATCTTAGTCTACAACCTTGAAAATTGTAGCACTGGGATTTTCATTCCTCAATCTAACAACAGCAAATTTTCAATAAGTCCGACGGTTTTCTTAGCTCTTGCATCAACCAGTCTTTTTGATCTGGGATCATCCTTAATTGAGCCTTGACCACATCGAAACGATTTGAACTAAAATTTTGCTTGAAAATAACAGGTACACAAAAAAAAGTTTTCTGTCTTTTAAGTGAGACACACGTTTTCTTAAGTATTTTTTTTTATGCTGAATCCAAAAAAATCATAAAAAAATATCCACCCTGAGGTTTTTTTTAGAAAACACACTTAATATTTGCCAGAAACCTGTTAAATTGAAAAAAATAAATTTTAATAAAAAATGTAAAACTGTATAATCATTGAAATTATGGAATAAAACTACTATTTCGGATATCTATAAATGTTCTGAATCTACATTTATCATAAAAACTTAAAAATATTAGGTTTTGGTGTTCATGTTTAACAAAAACGCATACACCACCTTTAACTCAGCTACGTAGCAAAATGCTGTTTAAAATAAATATGTGCAACTGCTAAATTAAAAAATTGTTATTAATTTTTATTAGTATTAAACAAAACTATTATTTCCATTCTTTTTTGAAGTTCTTAATTTTGACTTGACAATAAAAAAATAAAGTTTTATGTTCAGTTTCAACAAAAAACTCGCTTTTAACACTTACAAAGGTGCTATGTGGTTGGTAAAAGGCTTTTTTAAGTAAATGAATGTAATGAAATCTTATCTCGAAAGTACTAATCAAAAAATTTTGAAAAAATTCTGGAATATTTTCCACTCCCCTCTCTTTAATAATTTGTCTGGTATATAAAAAAAAAAACAAAAATTTCAAGATCATCAGTTTTCAACAAAGATCGGAAGCAAACTTTGTCAAAAAACTCATTTGGGGTGTGTTTTGTGAAGTCATTGATGATTTTATACCTCCGTAACAAAAATGTTAAAAGCAATCAACGAACGGAACACTAATTGCGTAAATCCGACTTGCACTTGGCCGGTTATTTTTGTGGATCTTTTTCCAATCGTGACAATATATCAATAGTGAGGGTAAAGAGTATCGAATTAAGTCAATAAATCCACTACGCTTTATCTTTGGAACAGTGTTTCAAAATCAGTTTAATTTGAAATATGTTTACAAAATGTCGATTTATTACGAATATAGAGAAAAGCTATTTTATATTTTAAGCCAATTTATCTTTCAAATGTGTCACGATATATATATTTGTATGTAAAACTTTTCCATATAAGTTCAATGATATAAGACTACTTGTGTATGTACCCTGCTTTACCTTAGAGAGCCTCGACTTCCTCACAGAAGCGCCACGAAATATTTCCTTAATTAAAAAATAAATATTCGCGATTGCACAAAGTATACTTCTTAGACTCTGGCATAAGGCGTATCGGGAAAACCTGAATATAACAGGGACGCCGTAAGTTGAAGAAGTTTAAAAACCACTGATATAGGGTTTGATTTAGTAGTACAACCACAACTACTTTATTTATTTACGAGGGTGGATTGAAAAGTCTTGTAAAAACCATGGTATGGCAAATAACATTTTTTTGCAAATCAAAAATTTATTTTTTAACATAACCGCCATTGAGCTCAATACATTTGGTCTAGAGAGATTACAGTTTTTTTATCCTTCACAAAAAAAAAAAAAACGTTTCGAACTGTACATATCACTCGTTTACAGCACAGATAGATAACCTCGTCATTTGACGAAAAAATTTTCCCCCAAGCTAATTTTTGAGGTTAGGGAATAAAAAAAAAGTATCTTGGAACCAAATTTCGGGAATGGGGTGAGCGAGGAAATATGTCGAAGCCCAGTTCGTGCACTTTTACCATTGCAATGGCCGAGGTGTGAGCTGGCGCATTCTCCTGGTGACGGACCACTTTTTTGCCTGCTAATCTTGGTTGCTTCTGCTGCGACTCACTATGCAAACCGTCCAATAAGGGTTTTTTAGGAAGAGCTAGTCACTGTTTTACCTTTTTCCAAATAGTCAATCATGATGATACCCTCTGAGTCCCAAAAACAATGACTAACACTTTTTCCGCCGGTAAAATTTTTTCACTTTTTTCGGTGCACCCACGCTTCGTCTATATCACAAAACGACGTCAGAAGTCCTTTATGTTATGCTGCAACTTTTCCAAACACGATTTTAAAGTGCCCTTCCTCTTGCGTTTTGGTCTGGAGTCAACAAACGCACTTATCCTTTTCATTTTTAGAACTTCATGCAGGATATTATGTACCGATCATATAAGATGTCTACCATCTCAGCAATCTCACAAAGCTTAATGCTACGATCTTCCACACGATACCATGAATTTAATCAATTAGTTTTCATTCGGGTGTCCTGAACGTGCAGCATCTGCAGTGCTCGTACAGCCACGTTTAAATTTATTGATCCAGTAATAAACCGTCTTAAGTGCTGGTAAGTCCCCAGGAACTTCCTTTAGTTCAGTTTCTATTTGGTCCACTTTTTCTAAATAAAATTGTTTTACCACTGCATGATACTCGGCATTATTCATTTCTACGCAACATCTAACACATTATTTACGATAGTTGCCAACTGCGCTTTGGGTCTGTTTGAAACTTTTAATACAGTCGTTACCAGAATCACGCTTACCAACAGTCAAGCCGCTTAACAAAATTTCCGGTCATTTCGTAGAAATTTACCATACATATCAATCCACCCTCATACTTTTTAGAATTTGATATAGAGCACATCAGGAAAAATTGGATTTAACAGGGGCGCCGTGTGTCGAATAAATCTGAAAACCGGTGATATAAGTTTTTTTTGATTTATCATCTAAAAATTCAGATGACAAACGCGAATATGGATATTTTCTTTTACCTGTAGACGCCCTTTTTTAAGAAACACAATAAAATTATTGATAAAATAAATAATATATTACTGTTTTAGTTAAAATTTAAAATTCAGTTATGTTTGATGATATTTAGTAATAATTTTATTTAATAATTCAGTCATTTGGTCAGATTTCTTGTGATTTTTTTTGTGAGAACCAGCTGCAGCTCCTTCACCATAAATAGGAATCAATGCTTGATCAGGTGCTACTCCTGCAATGGCTGTAGCTACGGGACGTGCTATAGCAAGACCCCCTGGTCCGACTACGGCTGTAGCTATCGGTTTACTAGCTGCTACTCCACCTTCTCCTAAAGAGAAAAAAACATATTTAGTAAAACTGTTATAAGTTTTCATATGTTAATTTGAAAAAGGACGTCGGCAGTTCTCGTATGGAAGTTTGCCACACGCGTGCCTTTTTAAAACATCTGGAAATGGTAAGGAGAAGTAAATATCCATAAATGTCTAAAAATGTACTTTTTACGACTAAAAAATTATTGATATGTCGACCACAACCAATCCACAACACAAAAAAAAATTCCTAACGTACCCTCAGAAGTGTGCGTAAATGTGCTTCTCACATGTATTGCACGTTACTTTTCCAAGAGTACAAATATACATTGAACTATCTATCTATTGTCAATTCTTGTTGCGTTATATATTATCGTTACCTGCATCAGTTACTCCTGACAAGTGTTAGGCAGTCAAACAGAATGTAAGAGCTTACCAAATCATTAAATTTCGTTCTTAGAGGCAAAACCAAAGTTAAGTTCGAGCTTCGTTTCTGCATTGATTTCAAATTTGTGAGATACAGACAGGTGTCAATCGGCAAATTGTTTTGATGCAATTTAATTGGCTCAAATTCATTATAAATTAACTACTAAAAGTAACTATGTCATTCCAAAAACTAAGGAACTCTTACCCGCTACTGCTAAACCCACTGGTTTTGCTTCAGCAACAGAAGCATCATCAGGTGGCAAATTTATTGCAACACCATCTTCCCCTGGTTGCACTTCTTCTTTTTCTTCTTCTTCCTTTTCTTCTTCTTTTTCTTCTTCTCCTTCTTTTTTGTTTTCTTCCTTTTCGTTTTTCTCTTTTTCCCCTTTCTTTTTTTTATCTTCGTTTTTTCTTTTGTTTTATTTTTACTTTTCATATCATTTCGCTTTCTGTCAAACCAATGACTTAAACCTTCTCTATTTTCAAAAATCATACTCGAGCTATCTTGAATTTCTGCTAATTTTTTTGTAGATTCGTTTATCGACTTCATATGTGTTTGGTATATTTGCTCTTCTTTTTCAGTTAGTTGTCCATTTTTCTTTGCGATATCCTGCAACTTGACAATTTCAGCAGCTCTCTGCTGAATATTTTTTATGTATTCCTCATAACCTTCAACGTGTTCGGTGTCAAATTTGGAAGGTAATGGGGGATATTCGAGTTCAGTTGGATCTATTTCTATTTCCGTTTGTTCTAATGGTGGGGGAGGGTCTACTGGTGATTTAATTATCGTGGTGGAGATTATTTGGCCATCAGCTGTTTCAGTTATTTGTAGAGACTGTCCCTTGGCACCACCGTAGTATGGAAGTATTGATATTTTGGTAGTTTCCCTAAATATAAAAAATATAAAATAATTTTCTGGAAATATAATGTGGGGTTGATAAACTTGATACAGTTTCAATAATTTTACAGTTTTTGATTCCGATAACGATCAAATTTTCAGCATAATGGTTAATAGTCATTCATATTGAGTTATATATCCTTTCCAAGGTTTTTGAAATCAAGAAAATTGAAAATTCAATTCAATCAAGTTTAACATAAGCCACTCGTATGCTGAACTTTTTTAGGAATTAATATTTCACTATTAGCCCAGTCGTCAGGGGTTTTGAGCTCTCATTAAATGTTAACAGGCTACATTTTGGCACATAGATAGTTTTTTGGAGTAGGATACGATAAAATTCAAAATAAAATAAAAAATTCTGTTTTCCAGTAATACACCGAAAACTGAAAAACATATCGAAAAACTAATAGCACTACGTGAAAGAGAAAGAAATTTTGCAAAAAAAATGATATATAAATTTTCTTTTCCAAATTTTTTTTTATTAGCGTGAGAATTTATTAAAAATTCGGATAGGTGATTCAAAAAGTGTAGCGCGCCAAATAGGTTAATTTGAAAGTCTACACAAACGATTTGTGAAGAGGATACTTTCGGCTTTCCGATGATACTAATAGTTTTTATTTTTGTTGCTTTATAATCTGTAAAACTTAAAACGAAATTTTTGTTTGCATGATTTTAACGGGCATACAGTAAATTACAAATATTTAATAAAGTATAGTATTGAAAAAAAAATCCTTGTGCATATATTATTATTATACTTTAAGTTTCAATATAAGAATAATTAAAAATACCCATTATTTTTTTTGTTATTTAAAAATTAACTCTAAAAAATAAAAATTTACCTGCTGTAGTGCTCCGCCGGCAATTTTTCGTTGACTTTCTCTTTTTTTGTAATTTTGGTCTTATAAAAGTGTTCATGATACGCGTATCATTTTGCTTAGTATTAATCATACAACTTAAACTTAAAATAAAAAATTATTTAAAGGTGGGGAATGAAAGATAAAAGTCTAAACTTTAACTATAAAGTATTTAAATTTCATTTAAACATCCAGGCGCAAAGAAAACTGTTATTGAAAACACAAAAATTCTAAATTACTCGAAGAAATTAAATGAATTAGATACTCTCTGGCAGTCATTTTGAATTTTTCAAATCTGTCATCGGATTCTTAATCAGCACCTGAGAAACTCCTTAATAGCCAATTTCAAAATATTTAGCGGTATACAGAAACGTTAATTTAATCATAAATGAGGTTGGAAGCATGATTCTCACTCATTGGAGATTCGGAAACTGACCTTCGGCCTTGATTCGCTGGAACATCGAAGAACGGTTGGCGACTTGAGCCTATTCTACAAGTATTTTCATGGAAAGTGTTCAAAGGATGTAGCCCGCTTAATTCCTCCCAGAGAGGTGCATGGTAGACATACACGTCGCGCTAATGCTTCACATCCGTATGAGGTTCAGCTTGTTATTCCTCGTACAACGGTGTTCAAGCAGTCTTTTATACGGAGAACATCATCCCTTTGGAAAATTTGCCCAGGACTGTGTTTCCCACCGAGTACAATTTACAACGATTCAAGAACAACGTGAATCGCTTTTTCCGCACACGTGCCGTTCCTGTAGCGCTTTAGGGACTTCCCTACAGCACGTGTGCTAGGCCCATAAAAAAAACAACTGGAGGGGTTAAACCAACCATTTTATTTTAAATATTTTTTTCAAATTGCTGTGAAACTAAAAAATCCATATACTATTTTTTTGTAAAATTTTCCGTTTTTTCATGTGGTGTTATTAGTTTTTCGATATCTTTTTTATTTTTCGAGATATTTGCGAAAAACCGAATTTTTTATTTTATTTTCGATTTTGTAGGCTTAGCGTACACCCTTTAGAGCAGCAAACTTTTTTTTATCGTTTTCTACGTCCAAAAAACCACCTGTATGTCAAAATGTAGCCTGTTAACGTTTAATGAGAGCTTTTCGTCAACTGGGTTATATAAAGTATCTATTACAGGGGTCGGTAACCTATGGCACGCGTGCCATCTCTGACACACCAAGAAATTTTGAATGGCACGCGTACCTATTCAAAGTTTACACATTAATTCTGTAATCTGTGACATGTTTCGAAATTAAGTAGATAATCAAAGACAGTATTACTTTAACGATACAAACAAAAATGATATATTATATGGGTCACTAGGTATTATTACCAAAAACTACAAAATATATATTTTGTAATTTATAATTTTACTGAATGCATTGGTTTGGCTTTAATTTCGGCAAGTATTAAAGACGGTAAGCCTCAAAATATAAGCAAATAAACGTCCTCAATTCAGATCAAAAGAGCCGTTATAAGGCGGTTTTTGTTTGACTTGACTTCAATCGTTCCGACGCGCGCCGCAACTCTTTTTATATTGCCGAACTTTAGTTTTGGTTAGATTTAACTTCTAGGCGGCCCTTTGATTGCAATGGGCGCGTTGTAGATAATAATTTTTGTTCTAAGAAATTTAATAAACGTAATTATTGGAATTTTTTTCTGGAAACATTATGTTTCTATATATAGCAAGCGGCTACACGTTTGGATCATTTAGTATAGAAGTAACATCCGTTCCAGTCAATAGTCGTCGAAAAGTTTAAAAATTAAAATTACGTTGCGTTATGGCCGTGAAGAAACAGAAGGTAGACGTTCAATCATTTCAAACTTCATGGACAGTTTTGTACAGCAAAACGATCGGGCCATTTGTGTCCTATGTCGGGAAAGCGTAGTTTTCCGGACATCTAGTGTTCAACGACATTTCCAGATAAAACATGAATCGTGATTTAAAGATAACGCTGATAAAAGGGAGGAAATACAAAGAGCAAGTAAACAATACGAGTCAACATTCTTTAGCAAAGTTTTTCAAGGAAAAAATCAGGTAACTGAATGCAGTTTCAAAATTGCACAATCGTTGGCACAAAAGGGTAGGCCGTTCACTGACGGAGAATTTATGAAGCAAACGTTTTTGAGTACTGGCGAGATTTGATTCGACGACTTGCCCAATAAGGATACAATATTGGCCAGGATTAGGGATATACCGGCATCAGCGCGGACCATCGAGAGACGAATTACAGAAATGACACAAAATGTCCAAAAACAGCAGAGAGACGCTGTCAAACGGAGTTTTGTATTTAGTGTAGCATTGGATGAAAGCGTCGATATTAATGACATTGCCCGTCTGGCAATCGTTGCGCGATACTTCGATGATGGCAGGGTGTATGAAGAGTTGATTTGTCTGTTCCCACTGCAGAGAACTACAAGAGGAGAGGATATATTTTAAGAATTTGTTAAACATTTTGAAAAGCGGAACATTGATTTAAATAAAATTTTTTGCGTAACGACAGATGGCGCTTCTGCTATGATTGGGAGACATAAAGGATTTGTTTCCCTTCTTATTGAACGCATGGGTCGATCAGTTTTGAATTTTCATTGCACAATTCACCAAGAGAGTTTGTATGCTAAAATCTCCGCTGGAAGGTTAAAATCCGTGATAGATAGGGTGGTTAAAATAGTTAACTACATTGTCGGTCGTTCTTCACTGATCCATAGACAATTTAAGGCGTTTCTACAGAAATTAGAAAGTGCATATTCAGATATACCATTGCACAATAATGTGCGCTGGCTCAGCCGTGGTAAAGTGCTCTCTAGATTTGTGCAATGTCTGGGCGAAATTAAATCGTTCTTGTTGGAAAAAAAAAACAAGTGGATGCTTATCCTGAACTAGAAGATAAGAACTGGATCTGTATGTTAATGTTTCTTATTGATATTACAAACCATCTCTGTGAACTGAACTTAAAGTTACAAGGTTCAGGCAATACAGTTCTGGATTTATACGAATCCTGGAAATCATTCAAATTAAAAATAGATTTATTTATCAGCGATATTACTACAAACACATATAAATATTTTCCAAATTTAAAAACTTATATATCCAGTGTCGACGATGGTGCACTAATAGACGAAATTCTTAAATATATGACTAATTTAAAAGAGGAGTTTATCGAGAGGGGTCAGGATTTTGATAAACATGGTCCTATGTTCGCTTTTTTAATCAAACCAGATTTAATGGATTTTTCCAGCAGTTGCTTTGACATATCTCTTTTCTCATGGATGGACATTAATGATTTTGATCTTCAATACATTGAATTTAAAAGCTTCGAGTTATGGAACACGAAATTTGTAGAATTAAGAAGGGTATTAGAAGGTGACTGCCAGAACCATTCAAACGAGATACTCAGTTGTTGGATGAGTTTACCAGAGAAATTTATTTGTCTTAAGAAAGTAGCGTTTGCCATGCTTACAGCTTTCGGATCATCCTATATGTGAACAACTTTTTTCCCATATGAGAGTGATTTTAAACCCGTGCCGAAGCAGGCTGACAACAGACAACTCGGAAGCGTGTGTGACACTGAAAATAACCAGACATGAACCGGATATAAGAAAACTCTCTAAAGAACTTCAAGCACAGGGTTCACACTAGGTCCTAGAACTAGTATAATAAAACTATTTTTTAAATGTTAAATTTTTTTTGTAATTAAACCTTTTAAAAGCAATATTTTAAGTTAATTTAAGTTAATCTTTGTTGATTTTAGTTGTAGTCAGTACCTATGTCGACACGCAAAATGTTGTATGGATGAAAACTGGCACCCCTTAGTTAAAAGGTTGCCGACCTCTGATCTATTATTTCAAACATCGCTATATGATTATTTTAGTATGAGATTTCATACAATCAGAGCTACAGGGCAGCACGTATGTAGAAGTAGCGATTTGCGTTGGTCTGGAATCAATGCAGGTTGTAACCTGGGAGAAACACAGTGGGTGGTAGTGCGTATGAGGTTCTTTACATAAAAGATTTCTTGAAGAAGGTAATATGAAGAGTGGACAGCTGAACTTTGTACGGATGTGCTGTATTAACGCGACGTGTATTGCTACCGTGCAACATTTAGACCGAGTCATAAGCTGCATCTGACAAACACTTCTAAAATTATTTAAAAAAAATCCAGTCGCAAACCTTTCTGCGATGTTAGAGAGAAAATCGGAACACGAAGGGAACGAACTTACGACGGATCCCAAAAACCTTTATTTCATAGTGAACTTTTAAACGAATGACCGTTAGAAGGGCTATCCCAAAACATTGCTTCCTAAAACAAAGCCTTTTTATAATTGAACTTTACCAACTTCAAAAATCGGTTATCGGAGCGCAAAAATCTCCTCAAAAAAAAACACTCCATTATACTTTAATTTTACAA
Source organism: Pachyrhynchus sulphureomaculatus (assembly GCA_019049505.1). Classification (NCBI taxonomy): domain Eukaryota; kingdom Metazoa; phylum Arthropoda; class Insecta; order Coleoptera; family Curculionidae; genus Pachyrhynchus; species Pachyrhynchus sulphureomaculatus. The sequence goes on from CM032447.1 coordinate 58,508,148, forward strand.
ACTTCTTAAAGTGATGGAGGGGAGATTTTCACAAGAAGAACCCTCACTTTTTTTACCAAATTTTAAAGTGATGGTCCGGAGGGATATTTATAAAAAAAGCCCTATCTTATAACAAAATTTTAGCACAAATAAAAACTTTATGCTGGAAAACTAGACCAAGGGGAAATCACTCCCCCCTCTTGTCAGCCCTGGTTCCAGGAATCAAGGATTCGGTGAGGGAAACGGTTCTCTCAGAAATCCATATGTGCTTTACACAGTCGAATTTGAGGTTTGTGTAGCAGTAGAAGCTATGTGGTTATGTGGGTAATGTAAAAATGTATCTGAAAAATCAATTTTTTTTTTCCGTTTTCAAGAAAAAACCCGAATTACAGTTTTAAAAATAAATGTCAAATGGAGGCACTATGCTATAATAACAATTGTCATCATTTATTTATTTATATAATTATTTATGTGTATTTACTTAAATTTCTCGACGCTATGGCGAATGAATGTTTTTTAATGTTATGTATGTAATTTTAACGAGTCTGAAAAGTTTTGTGTGATTCATTCAAGATTCATGTGAGTTCAACAACAACATTTTGTGGCTTTCAGAATACTAAGTTTATATTTTTAAAGCTTGGATGTGTTTATTTCCTTCTTAGAATAAAAATAATAATACAAAGTGCTTCACATCAACAAAAGCCAATGGAAAATCCACCATGAGTCAGAAGCCATCGACAATTAAATACTCGATAACATGCTCGACAAAGAAACATACAAATATCTGGGCTTCCGACAAAGCACCAAACTCAACCACCCTCACATCAAAACAGAGCTCAGAACCGAATTCAAAAACAGACTCATAAAACTTATACAAATAAAACTCAACTCCAAAAAATTTTACTAAAGCCATCAACACGTTCGCTATACTCATATGTTCATTTGGTAGACACAGAAAACAATCACATCCTTATATGTTTTCAATTCACCAAATATAGGAAATTAAACCCCAACGCATGCAAAGAAAGACTTACCATCGAAAGGACGGCAGGAGGAAGAGGAATCATATATATAAGATAACTACACACAAAACAAATACAAGCACTTAGAAAATTCTTTTCCACCAAGCAAACAGACAAAAAATACATACCTCTCGATTTATTCCGGATAGACCACCCAGCAGACACACACAGTTACACCCAATTACAACCAGAAAAGATGCAGGGTCAGAAAAAACACTCCATGAAAAACACAGATACCACATAGAACAAGACCACGTAAATAAAAAAGTCATACACGTGGTTATAGGATGGGCAACTATTCCCTGAAACAAAAGGTACTTGCCATCCAGGATAAAGTCATATTAACCAGAAATTACCAAAACATATCATTAAAGACCCAACTATTACAGAAGACAGATGCAGGAAATGCCTCTAGCATAAAGAAATACACAGCGGCAAAAGTAGTTTACCAAGCATACAAACTCATAGAAAACACAGATCTCTACTACAAATACACACCAACATCCATACTTGAAAATAAAGATTATAAGCTCTTCTGGGACATCAGTATCCATACAGGTAAAACAGTCCCCGCCAATAGACCCGATATTACTTTTCAATACAAAAAAGGAAAAGTTACCTATCTAATTGACTTAGCTGTCCCCAACGACACAAGCATCCAAACGAAATTTATAGAAAAAATCTCTAAATACACAGACCTTGCAACAGAAATAAAAAGGCTATGGAAACAAGAAAAAGTTATCACTGTCCTCCTCATAATAACAGCCACAGGCCTTACACCAACAACATTCACACAACACTTAGTACAATTAGGACACGACACAAAAACATTCAGAAGTCAGTGATTTTGAAAATATGTAACATTGTTAATTCATTTCTTAATACACAATGGTAATAGCGTTTGTGCTGTCTTGGCTTGGGCCAGTCAGCCAAACATGGAACCAGATTGACCAAATGTAAGAAAGAAGAACAAAAATAACAATAATAATAAACGTCTTTATTTTATACTCGGCGAAATGCAGCAGTGCTGTTATTAACCAAGTTCCCAAAAAAAATACAATATATAAAAAAAAGCAAAGAAAAGAAACACAATTCAAGAACTCACAATTATTACTTAACTCTACTTACTCTAAAACTAAAAAAAAGAAGAAAAAAAACCGTTGTAATGAACATGAATTGATATTAATATTCATATACAAGCAAACCTTGTTCCCCACCTTACCCTATAAAAAAGACATAATAATAACAATCAAAAAGTCATAATAATAACAACAATAAATAACTCAGAAATAAAACTTTCTTTAGCTATCTTCTGAAAGACAATCCATACAGAGCAAGCAAACCTCCAAGAATCTCGTTCAGAAGTTTAGCAGACCTATAGCCGAAAGACCGTTTAAAACAAACTTGTACGATGCCTAGGTATTTGAAAGCGGTCGTTGTATCCAGTATTACGCTAATGTACCGAGCTTGGATAATGCAGCCTTTCACACAGATACTCCGGCACTCCGGTCCTCAATAGTCTATACAGAAAGTAACCCAGATGTAGCCATTCTCTATCCTTAATACGCAACCATTTCAACTCCTTCGGCCTGTCACTCACATGATCTCTCCATTTGTATCCAAGAATGAAACGTACATAGGAATTTTGAATTTTTTTGCAGCTTATTCTTCAACAAAAGGTTCAGATACGGATCATAAACAAAGGGTGTAAATATCATAAACAACAGTGCTCCCAAAATCGACTCATGAAGGACGTATCTATCCAAGGCCAAACTTTGTGACACTCGGCGATTAATCAGTACACGCTGTGATCTATCCTATTTGGCTGATAGTCCTTTAATAAATTTATTGTTCGTTCTTTAAAAGCATAATAATGAAATACTGGGTGTCCCTTTAAAAAAATCGAAATGGCAGTTTAGGAGAGTGGACAAAAGAAATCGTTAATCTGGATATGGTAAAATGATTTGCGACACAAAATCCATTTTGATAAGTTATTTACTACTTATTTATATTGTTATCTACGAACGTTTTTTTAGATGTTCTTTTTTAACACTACGATATTCAACTAGAACATTATCAATGAAGTACATTGAATATAAAACATCTTTCCTAATCCGCTAAAATATATTTACTGATTAGAAAATTACAAAATAGTGTTAAATAGAATAAATTAATTACTTACAAAAGAAGCAACCTAACGCTTGATTCAGACAGAAAGCAAAAAACTAAAATATTTCGATACTCTAATTTTACCACTGGTGGAGAAAATATTTTGGATGTTTTGTAAGTGGACCTTGTTCATGCACAGAATATTGTAAATATCTGTTTTTCAAGTATTTAAATCCATTTACCTTTGTGTATGTCTTCAAATTGTTAAATTGCGATCTTTTTGAACTCGTCGCAGTAACAAGACATTGGCTATTTAGCGAATATTGAGCATTGTAATTAGTCAACTTGTCTCTCACAAGGATCAAGAAATTAATGTTTTTATTTAATTATACTGTATTTTAACATGTACTGGTACAATCCAAGAAACTCTTCCTTTGGTTATCTTAAATATCAGCTCTATAGTTTAACCATTATTTTTACTGCTACCTAAATGATTCTGGAGCAATGTAAAATGGGGATAAAAAGTACGAAATAACTAATTTTTAATTAAATTTTGTTTGTTTTTCGAGCTCCCCACTCCACTAACTACGAGACTGGAAAATCTTGGGTGTTATAGGTATTTTTAATTAAAAGATGCTCAAATGAAAGTCAGAGAGAGAGACTTTTATAAAACTAGGTTCGGAGCCTCTTGAGAACACTAATTTCTGATGTTTTTGTATTTTTTCTTACAAAATTTTTGATTTTCTTTAAATTCATTAAATTGACTTTTGGTAGAGAAATGTGACACTAATATATATTTTGAAACTTTTTTACTTTTCATACAGTTTTATTTTCACGAAAATTTGTCCTTGCGATATCATATTAAAGTTAAAAAACCGGCCAAATGTAAGTCGGACTTGCGCAATTAGTGTTCCGTACGGTGATTGCGTTGAAAATAAAATAAAATCTTTACCTAGGTTAAGTAAATTAGGTTCCTGACATGTATATATCTTAAAATCCAATATGTATTTTCGTGTTTTTTCTTAGTCAATAATGTAAAATAGTTATAGCATCTTATCTACCTAATAGAGAGAGAATAAAGATTAAAACAGATGTTTACTACCTAAATATTTGTTTAATTATAAACAAATAAAATAAAATTATTTTGTCTCAGTACCTGTTCGTTGGTCACCAAATACTTAAAGCAATAGTTCTTAGTCCCTGTTATATTTACTTTCGACGAAATAAACCTTCACCATTTTATTGGTCAAATAGCTCTTTTTTTTATACGAGATAAATTATCAAACGCAATGCCCTCTTGATAATTTTCTCGCTCAGTATATACTTTATGAAGAATATTCCAAAATTTTTTGATCAGTATTTTTCGAGGTAGGGGATGTGGACAGAGATTTTTGGCAATTTTTTAAAATAATACAAAGAAAAATGTACGCAAGTATTACATCAAATATATTTTTGAACTCGTGTTTTCACAAGCCTTCATTTGACACCCCACTCGATGACTTGGTAAAAATTTTTACTTCACTTTCGATTTCACCCCCAAAACAACAAAAGTTAACTTTCAAAACTACCATACACTGCTCTGATTGGGCCATCAATTCGTATATTTGTGCCAAATCTCAACCTTCTATGTCAAATAGTTTCGAAGAAAATCGAGTGTGAGAGATGGAGGGGCGGACACCGAAGTGATCCATCCCATAAGTGTTCCGTACGGAACACTAAAAAAATTTTAGTGGGTACTATTTAGACAAAATCTTATTTCTAAAAATAGTAAATTAGTTGAATTGGCATCCTTAAACTTTGCTCCCTTTTCCCACTCGTGTACTTACAAACCGCAATTGGGGGAATGTTGTAAATTCTTATAATTTTTATTTTTATTTTTTTCAAAAAGTTAATTTCTACAACTTTCTCAAATTGCTAGAAATTACCTCTTCCCCCTTAATTTTGCTTTAACCTTAAGTGAATTTTAACATTTCAGCAGAGCTTTTACCATAATAATTAAATAAAAAGTTATCTAGTGCCGTAAAATTTTGGAAACACAGCTTGGAAATCGATTTAACTACTTTGAAACAGTGCCAACATAATGTAAACGAGTTCTCTCAGCCTAATTTTGACAGCAAGGCCAATTTTCTTCTATTTTAGTGCATTTTTTTCACATGTTAAACGCTTTCGTCTCACTATTTCGTAAATATCTCAGCGTCTGTTCGTTGTTATGCGACAAAAAATTCGTTTTACTTCTCATAAAATTGGAAAATATAGCCTTTATATTAACAAAAAAAGTGCCAAATTTTATAAAGGAGAAGGACTGGTCAAAATTCGCATTTCGGTCCAAATTTTATTATTAGATTTTTCTTGTGGGAAAAAGGTCGTAGGAAGCTTTTTTTAAATCTGCGAAATTTTGTGCTTTTCAAGATGTTAGAGGGAAAAATAAAGAATATATACGCTTTTGCTCTAAAAACGGTGTGGTTCATTCTCTTTATTTCTATGCAATATTTTATTTTAAATATAACATGAAAAAGTGATTTTAAAACAAATACTACCTATTTTACAATTAAATTTTAATTTAGATAACAGAAACTTTTATTGACAAACCATTAATGCAGTGAAGCTGAATCATACTCAATTAGTTATGGCTTAACTCAGCTTATTGACGAACCAACGCGGATCCCTGATCGAGACGGGGAGTTCACCAGTCTTCTTGATCTGTTTTTAACCACCAATCCGGAAATTTACACGATCACCGTGAATCCGCCGTTGGGTTCTTCCGACCATAAACTGCTTTCGACATCGAGTATCCTGCCAATCAGTGACAGAGAGGCGCCTAGGCCGCGCAAGGTTTGGCACTACAAATCTGCTAAATGGGAAGATCTCATGGAATACTTTCGAACTTTCCCTTGGATAGACGTTTATTTTCGATCCGATAACCCATCTGACTGCGCCAGGGAGGTCTCCGATGTTATTTTGGCTGGTATGGAAGCTTACATTCCTTTTTCGGAGAAATGCTCCTCCAACGGCTACCCTTGCTTAGACCGAAAATGCAAAGAAGCTGTTGCTTCTAAACATATTGTCTAACGACAATGGTGTGAAAATCCTAACACCGTAAATCGTAACATCTTTGTTCGTGTCCGGAACAGATGCAAGGGAATTATCGACGAAGGAGGCACACAATCAACGAATTAGAAACAAACTTCTCGCTTGTCCCAACAATTATGTAACACATGTTTGGAACAATGCAATTAAACACTTTGGAGAATCACGAGCGGTTGCTCTTGACATATCCAAGGCATTCGACCGTGTTTGGCACGATGGACTGTTGGCTAAGTTACGCTCTTATGGTATGTCTGAAAGGTTCTGTTTGTGGCTCTCATGTTTCCTCAGAGAGCGTTCTTTACGAGTGGCGATCGACGGATTTCTTTCTAACACCCTCACTATCAACGCCGGTGTGCCCCAGGGCTCCATACTGTCTCCTACTCTCTTTCTCATTTACATTAATGATCTGCTGGAAAAGACCGGGAATCCAATCTACAGCTTTGCAGATGACAATACGCTTGTCTCTTCATTCACCTTGAACACTCGGACATCGGCTGCTCAGGCGAATATCCGCAGACAGCACGAGGTCGTTCAATATAAGAAAGACCTGGAAGAAATTCTATCTTGGGGTGACAGTAACCAAGTGGAATTTAACGCTACAAAAACCCAGGCGGCAGTTTTTTTCTAAAAAAGTTAACGTTGCTGAACCCGACATAGTTATGACGGGGCACTCCATTCCCCTAGCATCGTCGCTCAATTTGTTGGGCGTTAGTTTGGGAGCAAATATGTCCTGGCATGAACATGTTGCAGGCATAGCAAGGAGAGCTTCTCAAAAGTTGGGAATATTATTTAGAACCAGAAAGCTTTACACCCCACAACAACTGTTAATTCTTTACAGAGCCTAAATTCGACCAACTATGGAATACTGCTCCCACGTTTGGGGCTCCACCCCCAAACATACACTGCATTTGTTGGATTCTTTTGAGAAGAGCGGTCCGGCTGATTGGGGACCTGGAATTGACCGGCGGCCTTGATTCGCTGGAACATCGAAGAACGGTTGGCGACTTGAGTCTGTTCTACAAGTATTTTCATGGAAAGTGTTCGAAGGATGTAGCCCGCTTAATTCCTCCCAAAGCGGTGCATGTTAGAAATACACGTCGCGCTGGTGCATCACATCCGTATGAGGTTCAGCTTGTTACTCCGCGTACAACGCTTTTCAAACAATCTTTTATATGGAGAACGTCATCCCTTTGGAATAATTTGCCCAGCGCTGTGTTTCCCACCGAGTACAATTTACAGCGATTCAAGAACAACGTGAATCGCTTTTTCCGCACTCATGCCGCTCCTAGAGCGCTTTAGGAACTTCCCTGCAGCACGTGTGCTAGACCCATAAAAAAAAAAACATTAACACATTTACTAAAATTATCACAGATACAATATTTATAATTAAAAAAAATCATTCGTGTTCTATGGCGTATGTGCTCGAGATTAATTTCTGTTATATTCAAAATCATCCGATTGATTATCTGAATCGGATTCATACTGGCACGAGTATAAAAGGTTGACTCTATCTAACTTTCATCGATAGAACGATCTAAAATTAATAAAGATGAGTCATCGGAAAAATGATCGGTAAATTCATCTGTCAACGATTCTGACTGATCATAATCTTCAATCAGCTCATTCTCATTATTCTTATCTAGATCTTGGGAGGATATTTCTACAGTATCTTCGCAATTCGCACAATTCAAACCATTGCAATGCTTGTATAAACTAGTGCATCGAAGTTCAACGCACGAACAACCACAACAAGCTGAGATATTTAAGAAATAATGAACCGAAAGCGTTAAAATGTGAAAAAATGCACTAAAATAGAAGAGAAAAGTGGCCTTGCGATCAAAACTACGCTGAGAAAACTTGATTACATTATGTTGGCACTGTTTCGAAGTATCGATTTCCAAGTTGTACCAAAAAATTTCCAAAAATCATGAAAATTTTACGGCATTTCCCTCCACTAATCTTGCAATTAGCTTTGAATCATCTATAACCTTGAAGATGTCACTAATTAACGTACCGGGTGTTTTATAAATAAGTTCACGCTGGTCTAGCTTATTTAACGAACGCAGCGGATCGAGGGGGCATGGTACAGGTACAGAGCGTATACCGGTCCTAGAAAATTATACATATAATGTCTTTTATAGAGTGCCATGCTAGTCATTCGAGAACTTTTCTCGAGTAAATGGACTTAAGACGGCATCCACGTAGCCCTGATTGGCGCTGACGGATTTTTCTTGTGAGGTTATCTCAAAACTAAAGTTTACAGTAACAATCTTCGGCAATGGGATAGCCAGAAGAAAATATTCAGCAAGCAATCGCATTGAAGATGAATCTCTCAACTCGATTAGAATACTGTCTGGAACTTAACGGTCCACATTTAGGTGATATTATTTTTAAGAATATACTTTCAAGGGCTTTAATTTGAAATATAAAGTAAGTTGTTTTCTTTTATCAATTTATTTATGTATTATAAATATTTTCTCTTTCATTGAACCCTCGGTTTTTCAGTGTCATACTTGTAAGATCACTTCGGTGTCTGTAAGTCCGTCTGTTCCGATTTTCTACAAAACTATTTAACATAGAAAGTTAAAATTTGGCACTAATATAGGAATTGATATATATATATATATATTTATATATATATATATATATATATATATATATATATATATATATATATATATATATATATATTGCAATACTTGCGCACACTTTTCTTTGTATTATTTTTTAAAAAATGCGAAAAAATCGCTGTGCACCCCCTTATCGCGAAAAGTACTGATCAAAAAATTTTGAAAAAACTCTGGAATATTCTCCACAGACTGTGGAGGGGACAGGTGTCTTGCAGACACCATCGATCATTTACAAATTAACTATCCAAATGCCGAAATTGCCATCCTGGGCGACTTTAATGTCCACAACATCAACTGGCTTAAATATTCAAAGACTACCGATGAACAAGGTCGTGAAGCCGAATCATTTTCAATCAGTTGTGGCTTGACTCAGCTTATTGATGAACCAACACGGATCCCTGATCGAGACGGAGAGTTCGCTAGTCTTCTTGATCTGTTTTTAACCACCAATCCGGAGATTTACACGGTCAGCGTAAATCCGCCGTTAGGTTCTTCCGACCATAGACTACTTTCGACATCGAGTATTCTACTAATCAGTGATAGAGAGACGCCCAAACCGCGCAAGATTTGGCACTACAAATCTGCTAAATGGGAAGATCTCATGGAATATTTTCGAACTTTCCCTTGGTTGGACGTTTGTTTTCGATCCGACGACCCATCTGACTGCGCCAGGGAGGTTTCCGATGTTATTTTGGCTGGTATGGAGGCTTACATCCCTTTTTCGAAGAAATGCCCTTCCAACGGCAAGCCTTGGTTTGACCTAAAATGCAAAGAAGCTGTTGCTTCTAAACATCTTGCATACCGACAGTGGCGTGAAGATCCTAACACCATAAATCGTAACATCTTTGTGTGTGCCAGGAACAGATGCAAAGAAATTATCGACGAAACCAAGGAGGTACACAATCAACGGATTAGAAACAAACTTGCTTGTCCCGGCAATTCCAGGTCCTTTTGGTCAGTCGCTAAGGCAGTTAGTCAAAATTTCACCAAATCCACCATACCACCACTCACACGGCCAGATAATTCTATTGCAACGACACCTATTGAGAAAGCGAACTTGTTGGCGGAACTCTTTGCTTCACATTCTACTGTCGATTTCCAAGGAAAAACACCACCTACTATTCCCATAATGCAGTCAAGGATGCCCGATATTGTCTTCAGACAGCGTATCATAAAACGTATTTTGATGAAGCTAGACACCAAAAAGGCTTCTGGCGCTGACGGAATACCTGCCATAGTTCTCAAGAACTGTGCAAGGGAACTAACACCAGTTTTCTGTAGACTTTTCAACCTATTCTACAGAAAGGGAATATTTCCTTCCTGCTGGAAATGTGCCACAGTTTAGCCGATACCTAAAAAAGGCAAGAAGACCTTGCCAAATAACTACCGACCAATCGCACTACTCTCAGTAATATCGAAAGTCATGGAAAAGGCTATCAATCAGCATCTTCTAAAATATCTTGAAGGATTCAACATTATTAGTGATCACCAATATGGCTTTCGTAAAAATAGATCAACAGGAGATCTTCTGACTTATGTAACACATGTTTGGAACAACGCAATTGAACACTTTGAGAACACTTTGGAGAATCTCAAGCGGTTGCTCTTGACATATCCAAGTCGATCGTGTTTGGCACGATGGGCTCTTGGCTAAGTTACGTTCTTATGGTATGTCTGAAAAGTTCTGTTTGTGGCTCTCATGTTTCCTCAGAGAGCGTTCTTAACGAGTGGCAGTCGACGGATTTCTTTCTAACACCTTCACTATCAACGCCGGTGTGCCCCAAGGTTCCATAGTATCTCCTACTCTCTTCCTTATTTATATTAACGCTCTGCTGGAAAAGACCGAGAATCCAATCTACAGCTTTGCAGATGACAGTACACTTATCTCTTCATTCACTTTGAATGCTCGGACATCGACTACTCAGACGAATATCCGCAGACAGCAGGAAGTCATTCAACTTAACAAAGACCTGGAAGAAATTCTATCTTGGGGTGACAGTAACCAAGTGGAATTTAACGCTACAAAAACCCAGGCGGCAGTTTTTTCTAAAAAAGTTAACGTTGCAGAACCCGACATAGTTATGTCCGGGCACTCCATCCCTCTAACATCGTCACTCAATCTGTTAGGCGTTAATTTGGGAGCAAATATGTCCTGGCATGAACATGTTGCAGGCATAGCAAGGAGAGCTTCTCAAAAGTTGGGAATATTGTTTCGAACCAGAAAGCTTTACACTCCACAACAACTGTTAATTCTTTACAAAGCTCAAATTCGACCAACTATGGAATACTGCTCCCATGTTTGGAGCTCCGCTTCCAAACATACACTGCATTTGTTGGATTCTATCCAGAGAAGAGCTGTTCGTCTGATTGGACACCCGGAACTGACCGACGGCCTTGATTCGCTGGAACATCGAAGAACGGTTGGCGACTTGAGCCTATTCTACAAGTACTTTCATGGAAAGTGTTCGAGGGATGTGGCCCGCTTAATTCCTCCCAGAGCGGTGCATGTTAGGAGTACACGTCGCGCTAATACTTCACATTCGTATGAGGTTCAGCTTGTTACTCCTCGTACAACGCTTTTCAAGCAGTCTTTTATATGGAGAACATCATACCTTTGGAATAGTTTGCCCAGGAATGTGTTTCCCATCGAGTACAATCTACAGCGATTCAAGAACAACGTGAATCGCTTTCTCCGCACACGTGTCGCTCCTGTAGAGCTTGGACTTCCCTGTAGCACGTGTGCTAGACCCATAAAAAAAAAACAAGGTGTAGATTAAATGAAAATTACCTTTAATAATTTATCTGGTATATAAAAAAAATTTCAATGTCATCAGTTTTCAGTAAAGATCGGAAAAAAAAAACTTTGTTGAAAACTCATTTGGGGTGTATTTTGTGAACCCATTGATTATTTTAAACCTCCGCAAAAAAAAATTTTAGTTTAAAAGCAATCAACGTACGGAACAATAATTAGTGTTCCGTTCCGTTCCTTAATTAGTAACTTCGGTTTTTCATTACGTGTAGATTTATGACACCATCGAAGATACTCTTGGTATTTTCACAGCTTTATTATCTTACCTTATTTATATTTTCTAACCGATATTTAGCTTCTACAAAGGAAAATCCAAATAAATTCAGACTATCATATATTTTTTTTTAAACGGATTTAAATTCCTATTTAATATTTTGAATCGGCATCGCGTAGTTGACCAAATTTTTATACCACTCTATCAGAGCAATAAAACACAAAACATCAGGTATAATTTTATTTACAATACTACACAATTTCTTTTATAATCTATGTCCTAATTTACCATATATACAACATATGCTTTGTTGGGCGTAGCCAAAACGGGCTAAGGTTCCATATGTCCCCTGGCCCTACGGATGTAGAAAATTGCGCCCTTTAGAAATAGAACTTTTTTATCGGGGGCTTATTTATGTAAAAAATGGTCATCGGTTTTTAAATTCAGTGTAGGTTTTTAGTGTTCTATTGTAGGCAAGGGTTCCCTTTTGTGAAAAATCTCCACTTCATCTGTACATCAAATGTTAGTTTACTGTATTGGGAAGGGTCTAAGCTTTTAGAGTTTCAACTCAGGAAGTTTTTTTTTCATCAAGCTCCCCTCGATTGTCGTTTGTTGGGCTCCAGTTTGTCGGTTGGCACCTCCGTCTTTTCTTTCTTAAAGAAACGACTTTTGTATCCATATACTCCCCGCCCCTTAAACCTTGCTACGCCACTGGTGCTATGTTATAAGCAACTTTTATTAGGTACTTATTCATTCATTACAGGTACTTCGAAACATTATCAATATGCAAAGATTACAAGCTTAAACTAAATAAATGAAACATAACTTGAATGGTATATATATTGATTTTTTATAAAAGAAATAACAAAAACTATAATAAAGGATAATTAACTAAATCAAAAGTTCTTAAAATGGTATTGAATGAAGGTCTAAAAATCAGGTACTCGATAATAATTGTAAACAATACGTAGGTAAATTAAAAAACTTCATAATTAATAAATAAAATATTTCTTTTCCATTTTATCAGAAGATTGTAATTTTTAACTGTACAACTAGAAAAAATGATTTTTAACTCTTATGTAGTCTGTCAAGCAAGAACGAACGAAAGAAGAAAAAACTTAATTTAATAATACAGAATCGTATTCTTGAAAAAGATGTGTTTCGAGAACATTTTTTGCCAACAATGTATTTTTTGGTGTGCCCACAACGGCGCAATTACCTTAGTAAGTTGTCCAATCACCTCCTGCATCAATAATCGCCTAGCGTCTTCGAGGCATGCTGTCGACGAGATTTTCTGCATACTCTGCAAACTTTTAGAATCTCGCAAGACAACTGAGTCAAAGTTCTCAGAGTCTTTCCTCTGAGCTTTCCCTTTACAAGGGACTAAACGTTGTCAATAGGATTGGCGTCCGGCGATTGTGAGGGCCACTCTAGTATTTTATCGTGGGCCTAAGCGAGTCGTTTTTTTCAACGTGATTTTCGTCCAGCAACGGTTTTTTCAATATGCTTCGGAATTTGACATCGTGAACACGAAGATGTTGTCGAATGGTCTCATGGGACACATTCAACACCATTTTCTTAATTTTGTCGCTTCCTGACGCAGCGTCAATTTCGGGTCCCGTAAAGACAAAGACACGATTTGTTTTTCGACTTTCGGAGTGACTTTGCCTATCGAGCCACGTTTTGGCAAGACGTCGACATTTTTCGTTTAGGTAAAAGATTTACCCACTTCTTCACAAACGATACCGACGTTTTAATATAATTAGCGGCCGCGGAATATGTCATTTTAGGCCTCTTTGGATGGGAACAAAAAAAGACTGCTTCGAACCGACGCGTAAATAAGTGACTCATTTTGGATTTTACGTGATTTCGACGAAAGTTCGGAATCGACTGACACTTTTACTAAAATGTGTCGTAAACAAAGGTTCCCTCTACGGATTTTTTGTTGAATCGCTAGAATTGCATCTACCAAAAATGAATTATCGCAGGCACGTTCTTACTTGACAGACTGTAGCAATAATAGCCCAAGTGATAGTGTTACCTTTCTGAGCAGTATTTTTTACCATTTAAGAAGCAATTTATGAAATAAGAATTAGAAACTTTATGCTTTCTGCATATAGTGATACCAGCTATTAAGTTGCAAAAAAACTATAACACTCTTTTCTGATTTTTGCTTGTGGTCATAGTTCACGAATATTGTAAAACAAATGTCATACGAAGGGTACAGGCAATAACCAAGGATAGTGCAAATTAGTTTATTTAGAGAAAAACGCAATCAAATATTTGAAAGTCTAGAACCTTTTATTACCTAAAGTCTATACGTTTTAATACTTTTTGTCTTAAGAAGTACTTAAGAAACTTTCTTACTATATTTATTTTTAATCATGAACTCTGAAAAAATAATAATAATGAGTCTAAATACATAGTTAACTGTGTGAAAACCAGGAATGTTTACTTAAATGTAGTACAAAATGAGAAATGTCCATTAATCATTTAAATCATTATTCTTAGGTAAAAAGTCTTTGTAAGAAAGCTCAGAAGGCAGGAACTCATCGAAAAATTCTATTTTTTGTTTTTTTTATTCAGTACAGGTTGTTTTTTCCCAGAGCCCATTATAGTTTTCTCTGTGTGATACTACACGGGGATACTTCTTGTTAACTATTATTTCACGTTGTTTTCGACGAGGTATCACATTTTTTCGTGTATTTTTTTTGAGAAAAATTAGTCAACTGACGGATAACTTCATTTGGTGCAACTTCAATAACTTTATGTGGACATGGTTGAGTTCAGGAAGCCTTAATTAACTCATACCATTGATAAGGTAATTCAAGGAGTTTTGAGGTCAGTCAGGTCCATATTTCTGTCATATTCAAGACATGAATCCTCTTATTGGAAAACTCATGTTAATAGAGTGAAGAAGTTTGAATGTGTGGACAGTGTAATAAATCAATCTTAAAATTGTGAAATTTTTGTTCTGTCCTCCACAAGAGTCACAAAAATTTGTAAATGATTAGTGGACCTGTCCAGATGATTGAGAATAAAGTCATGTAAAAATGATGCAACTTCATCAGTTCCCTTCTTGTTGCATGTTTCTGGATATGAATCTAGATATATTTGTCCGTTCTCTAAATTTGAAAAAAACCATAGGTAATTATCTCTTGTAATAATTTTTTAATTCTTTTTATTCAGTACAGGTTGTTTTTTCGCAGAGCCCATTTAGTTTTCTCTGTGTGATACTACACGGGGATACTTCTTGTTAACTATTATTTCACGTTGTTTTCGACGAGGTATCACATTTTTTCGTGTATTTTTTTGAGAAAAATTAGTCAACTGACGGATAACTTCATTTGGTGCAACTTCAATAACTTTATGTGGACATGGTTGAGTTCAGGAAGCCTTAATTAACTCATACCATTGATAAGGTAATTCAAGGAGTTTTGAGGTCAGTCAGGTCTATATTTCTGTCATATTCAAGACATGAATCCTCTTATTGG
The DNA here is from genome assembly GCA_019049505.1 of Pachyrhynchus sulphureomaculatus. Lineage (NCBI taxonomy): Eukaryota > Metazoa > Arthropoda > Insecta > Coleoptera > Curculionidae > Pachyrhynchus > Pachyrhynchus sulphureomaculatus. Next base: position 58,523,492 of record CM032447.1, read on the forward strand.
AAAACTCATGTTAATAGAGTGAAGAAGTTTGAATGTGTGGACAGTGTAATAAATCAATCTTAAAATTGTGAAATTTTTGTTCTGTCCTCCACAAGAGTCACAAAAATTTGTAAATGATTAGTGGACCTGTCCAGATGATTGAGAATAAAGTCATGTAAAAATGATGCAACTTCATCAGTTCCCTTCTTGTTGCATGTTTCTGGATATGAATCTAGATATATTTGTCCGTTCTCTAAATTTGAAAAAAAACCATAGGTAATTATCTCTTGTAATAGACATCATTAGTTGTAATATTAGGCAATGAAACATTATTTTCAACCTTTTGTGAGTTTTACTCCGTTTTCTTACTAATTTCTTTCTATCATAAAACTCTTGTGCTTGTTTCTTATGAACTGTATTTAATATAATCAAATTTTTTAATCCTTCAACTTTGTTTTCTTGTTCTAGAGCCTTGCTCTAACTAAATACATGTCCATTCTTGGATAACCGAATGAAATATTGAACTCTGTATGACTCATACGAAATTTTATCATCAGAATTCTGTTCAACATACAAATCAAACATTTTTTTAATGGATAGAGTTTCAGGCAGGTAATCTTTTCTTGAATCTTTTAAACTGTATTGACTTTTTCTGCTTTTGAAAGATTTTGATATGACTACACACCTTTGCCAAAATATGTTCATTCATCCATTTGTGGTATGATGAATGCCTCCCTTTTTGATCTTTAGGAGCTGCTCCAGAAGTTTTCAATGAACGTTGAAGATGTTCCAGTTTAGTTATTATACCGTGAATCGAGATAAATGATTTAGAGCACATAGAAATGTCCTTGTTTATTTTGTCGATGTTTATTCTCATTTTGTACGTGTAAGAAGCATCATGAAAATTTGCATCTGCTTCATCTTTTTGGCTTCTGCGACGTTGTATGCTATGCACAGTTATAAAACCACATAAGTATACATTCTGCTCCTCAATACTTTGCAATGAATTGAAATATTTTAATATATCTTGTAGATTCTGTTTCGATAAGATTTTACACTCATATCTTGCACAATGACATGGATTTCCGAGTTCGTGTGAAGAAATTCTCAGTTTTTTTTTTTCATAACTTCTTGAGTTCTACCATATTTTTTCTCTTCTTAGAACATTTTTTAATAGGGGATTTGTTTTTATTACAGCCTGTATCAGTACCGAAACAATTTTTCAGAAAAATACTCCACAATACGCGGGAACCGACACAAAACCTAATCTCTTCTAACTGTCAATGTCAACATAGATGGCCTGTCGAAATGGACATGTGTTATTCTATTCCGTTTCACACTAGATATACAGTGACTCACAGCTTTAATGATGCAGTCGCTATAAGAAAAGACTAACTGGTCTCAGTGCCTCTTTATTTATTTGGAAAAAAACAACTTATTGAAATTAAATTAGTAAAGAGTCTTCTAAAAAAGTATGAATTACTTTTTGTCTTAAATATGCCTTACTTAATTAACAATAAATAAATAATCAAATCATATGCAATTTTAACCTCACAGCTTAAATGATGCAAAATAACAACAGGGGCAAAACTTATCGCATTTTGAAATTTATGAAGGCGGCGTTGCTTTGATTTCTTAGTGCAATTGTTTTTTGTCTAGTTTGACATTTTTTCATTCAATAAAACGAACTTGTTTAAGAATGGGTCGTCGAACTACAATTTCTAAGAGAAATTTAATTATTACTCATTACAGGAATGGATACAGCCAAAGAGACATAGCCAAAATGGTAAATAAATGTCCGTCAACTGTTCAGCATATCATTGAACGTGACCGGAATGAAAATAGAGTCGAGAATAAGTCAAGGTTGGCTCCAAATAAGATCTTCAATGAACGTGAAGAAAGATGGATTTTAAGAGAGGTATCAAATAATCCAAAAAAAGGGCGCCAAAGTTGTGTGCCGAGGTGGAAAGAGTTTGGAAAAAAGGTGTAACAGTTCGACGGATCTTGCGAAATAATAATTTACATGGTCGAACTGCTAGCAATAAGCCTTTCATTAGCCAAAGAAATAGACGCGTGAGATTGGAATTTGCCAGAGAGCATATCAATAAAGACTTGAACTTCTGGAATTCAGTAATATTTGCTGATGAGATCAAAATAAACTTATTTGGGTCCGATGGAAAAATATCAGTGTGGAGAAAGCCTAACCAAGAATTAAAATTGAAAAATATGAAAGCTACTGTAAAGCACGGTGGAGGTGGAGTGATGTTATGGGGATGTATGTCATCTGCAGGAGTAGGTAACATGCATTTCGTCGAAGGGAATATGAACCAATATGTGTACTTGGATATACTAAGGCAGCATCTCGTCGCTAGTGCCCAAAAATTAGATATTGAAAACAATTATCGGTTCTATCACGACAATGATCCAAAGCACACGTCATTTCGAGTCCGCAGTTGGTTGCTTTATAACTGTCCAAATGTTATTAAAACACCAGCCCAGTCACCAGACTTAAATGTAATTGAAAATTTGTGGCTGACATTAAAAAATAAAGTAAATAGTGCCCCAATATCAAATAAAACTGATTTAAAAGTAAAAATTACTGAAGCAAGCCGTTATTGATAATGAGGGAGGCCTGACCAAATATTTCAAAATCTACAGTTTGTTTTCTCTAATAGTTTTGGTATATTGAATTTTGCATCATTTAAGCTGTGACGTTAAAATTGCATATAATTTAATTAATTATTTATTGTTAATTAAGTAAGGCATATTTAAGACAAAAAGTAATTCATACTTTAGAAGACTCTTTACTAATTTAATTTCAATAAGTTGTTTTTTCTAAATAAATAAAGAGGCACTGAGACCAGTTAGTCTTTTCTTATAGCGACTGCATCATTTAAGCTGTGAGTCACTGTAGTTTGTCATATGCCTGTACTATATTTTATAAACGTACGTTTATCTGGGACATTTTTAGTTTTTAACGAAAACGAGTAATCGGCAATGAAACCACCACAAACAAGCATAGTGTCGTCATTAGATTTAATGACGTTCCCAGTTTTTTTGCCTGTGCCCTTCACGGTATACTATACTATAACAGCTTGTAAATGTATGAGCACGAAAATAATAATTTGATACCGGTAAATTTTTTTTTAAAAGCCCGTTTTTATTATAAAACTTTCAAGATTACAACTGCCATATCGTTTCTACAGGAAGTACGTTTCATACTTTCAGGATGTGTGTAATAATTTGTTACTCCATGATGCTTGGAAGAGTACAATTTTATAAAAATTGTACTAATATTTTTTTCTCGCTCAAAAATTGACACAAATAGAATCGAAACTCATATGACATCTACTTACCGAAAGATAAAAATCTTTAGGAGGACTGAGTACTTCAAATTTTAATACTTCGTCCCACAATGTATCAGCTTCGTTTCTGTAGTGGCGAGTATGATATTAGGTATGTGTTTCGAAACCAACACCACAACACTGAACTGACTATGAAGAAGTGGTCAGACTCTCATATTCAAAAGATTTCTATCATAGTTTCTAATTTTCTAATCCTCATTTCATTAATTGCAATAAATCTCTCAACCGGTAGAAAATTATACCAAAAAAATCTGTCACTATTTCTTTTTTCTATAATTATGGATTTTTAATTTTATATAATTAAATTATTAAATTCATATATTTGTTTACTCAGATCTTTTTTTTTATAATAAACTTCAGGTCGCTGTTAAGAGCTATCCATTCTGACTGTAATCTCTCAAGCTTAGGATGTACATTCAAATGGTTATATTCTAAACATTAAGATCATATTTTTGTTTTACGATCACGTAAAAGCTTCATAGCTTATTTCTAAATCACTCTCAGCATGCGCAATACCACCAGGTCCTGCTACCGCAACTGCCGCAGGTTCAAATAAAATGTCCACGTTCATACCCTCTCTGAGGATGGCTCTAGATATCGGATTCGAAACAGCCTTACCTTCTACACCAGCCACTGCTGAAGCTTGCGGTTTCAGTATTAAAGTTGTAATATCATCTTCTTTTACAGGACTAGATGACCTTAATCGAATAATTCTATCCTGTAAAATTGTGTTTTTGTTTTTGATAAAGTGGAATAAAGGATGTAATCTGTAAGGAGCCAGAGATGGTGGTTTATTTGCCGTAGATGTTGATTTAATGTTTCCTATTAATTTATTATCATTTAGAGTTTTGTCTATTTTTATTTCTTCTTTAGGATTAACTAAAATATTGTTCTGATTGTTCTTTTCGTTTATTAATTTATTATTAGCATTTGTATTAGAAAATTTATGATTTTCTATAAGTCGTTTTAATTCCTGCTCTGGTTTAATATTGGAACGCAAACGATTCGTAGGAAAATGATGAAATTGCAAAAAAGTAGATGGATGGTAGATTAAGTTTTGGTCCAAATCTTGAAGTGTGGAATAAGTAAACGGTAGCCATGCAGAAGGGCGTACATTGGAAGATCTAGGAAAGTAGAAAAGGAATATGAAATTAGAATGATGAATGTAAGTGACAGCATAAAGTTTTTTTAAACCTTCACCCTAGGTATAGCAACATAACTACAAAAGTAGACTATACACCAGTTATCACTACTACACAAAATACTTTATTTTTGCACTCTCGTTTCGCTGACCATGTTAGCATTATCAGAAGCAATGATTGACTTAGATGCTAACATGGTTAGCGAAACGTCCATCGAGGGCAGAATGAAAGCGGTCTAGTAGTGATATCTGTTGTGTAGTGTCGTTGACTCAGGCAATCATCGCTCCTGATGATGCTAACATAGTTAGCGAAACTCCCGTCGAGTGTAAAATAAAAATATTTGACGCAGTGGTGATAACTATTGTATAGTATCATTGCGCCAAAAATTCGAAAGCCCCGAAATAGACATAATTATTTCTTTATTTATTTTAAAATAGTTTCGCGATTTTGTATACTATTTTTTATGAATTAAAACCAGCGTATAACTTTTGTTTTTTTTGAGTTGTTACAATATTGAGCTGAGTCAGCGATTAGCTAGTTAAAGTTAGAATAGCAAAGTTTTTGTCTCCTCCTATACTTTTTTGAAATGATTAAAATAAATAGTAATTATTTTTTTTAAGCGTACAGTCGGTCAAGCAAGAACGTGTTAAAATGGTAATGATGATGAGCAGTCCCCATCAGCGTCGATGATTGCTTGGTATCTTTTAGGCATGTGTGACTGTGTACACGTTCTTATTGCGAAGCTTCTGTTTGATGTATAACCACACGTTCTCGTTTAGGTTTGCCTCGGTCGACTGTGATGGCCAATCTAGTGTGAGGACACCGGATTCCCCTTTCTACTGGCTAAACCACCGTTTCACAGTCGGCACTAATGCCTTCTTGTAAATCTTGATCATTTTTTCAAAGGACAAATTGTAGATTAAGATGAAGAGTCTCCCAAAACCTTTTTCCGAAAGATAACCCTAAACATTGGAAATTGATCAGGCTCGTGGGGTGATAACATAACCCCAAAATGAAGCTTCATCAAAAAAATATATGGCTCAAGTCTCGATTTATATTTTTTCCCTGCCCGCGCGAGTCGTTTCTCTCTGTGTTTTTCATTCAGCAATGGTGTCTTGATGGTACTTCGCTACTTCAAATCGCTAGCTCGGAGATGAGTGCCTTTCCACTTTAGTTTTTGCGCCCCTAGGCGCAAAGTTAATTGAGGATTTCCGGAAAACACATTAATAATAATTTTTTCGTCATTGTCCGACCCTTTTCCTCTAGAACCACATTCTGGCAGATCATGAACATTTTTGAACTGAGAGTATCATTTCACCCACCTGCTAACGAATGCCCTCGACTTGCCTATCTACTTAGAGGCCGCTGGAGGTGTCATTTTCGTACCTTTTGGATGATTACATAGCAACACGGTCTCGAAGCGCGAAACGTATGTATTAATTATGTTCGATAATGTACTATTTAACCATAAATAAAGTTAGAAATGAAAATCTTTGCACAAAGCATTGTTTGAAGGGGTGCCAACAGCAACCTCAAAAAAAGGGAATTTCTTTTACCAACTACAAGTTACAGGCGACACGCTCTTACATGACTGTGGGTAGCTTTCTAAGAAGATGATGTAAATTATAGCTTTTTTTAAAGGATTGAATTGGATATATGAATGAAAACCTTTTGGAAATTTTACCTAGTATAAAAATTTAATAAATTAAACATGAAATATTTCACCGGTAACTTCATAATACGAGGATTGTACGATAAGTATCCGACCTCGGCCAGAAATTACGCTACTACTATTTAAAAAATTATATTTTTTGTAAATATAACCTCTCACAAGAATCCTGTCAAATTTTCAAGTAGCTGCGTGATTTAGTTTGTGAGTGGCGGCCATTTAAATAGAACAACTTTTGTGATTTTACAACAACAGGAAAAATTAATATCGAGCAGTGATAAAATATTCGTTTTTGAAAAAGAAAACGGATGATGAGATAAAGTTTATGGAGACTCTCCACCTTTGTTATCGACCATAAAAAATTGAACAGCTGAATTCAAACGCAGCCGTACCAGCATTTTTGATGAAGAACGTCCAGGTCGTTCAAATGAGGTCACCACCTCAGAAATGATTGAAAAAATTCACGATATAGTGATAAATGATCGGACAGTGAAAATGTGTGAGATTGCTGAGACTATCGGCATCTCAATTGAACGGGTGCAGAACATTTTAACCGCTCATTTGGATATGAGAAAGCTTTCCGCAAGATGGGTGCCGTGATTGCTCACAATTGACAATAAACATGCACGTGTGTCAACTTCAACAGAATGTTGGGTGATGTTAAAGCGCAATCGGAATGATTTTTGACGTCGATTCATCACTGTTGACGAAATACAGCACACCAGAGACTAAAGAACAGGCTAAACAGTAGGTTTTCCGTGGCAAACCGTCGCCAAAGAAAACCAAAGCGACTTTATTGACTAACAAAGTCATGGTCACAGTGTTTTGGGATGCACGGGGCATAATCTTCGATTATCTTCAAAATGGCAAAACGATTAATGGAGATTATTATGTCAACTTACTGGATCGTTTCAACCATACTGTGAAAGAAAAATGTGCCCATTTGGCAAAGAAAAAAATCCTCCTTCATCAAGACAATGCACGCGTGCACAGTTGTGTCATCGCAATGGCAAAATTCCATGAGTGAGGATACACATTGCTTTCGCATCCATCATATTCGCCAGATTTAGCCCCCAGCGATTATTTCCTATTTCTGAATATGAAAAAATTGGCTCAAACGGTGATTGCTGGAACAAACGGCTATTTTGAAGGGTTGGAGAAATCGTATTTTTTAGATTTGATACAAAATATAGATAAATGTTAGACTAAGTGTATCGAGCTAAAAGGAGACTATGTTGAAAAATAAAATAAATTTTACACATAAAAATGTTTTTTTCTTGTCAGGGTCATGTACTTATGCAATCCTTGTATAGAGAGCAAGAAAGGACCCCGCACATATCTTATGGAAAATGGCTCTCGGTTAAATTCGCTCAAACTTTGTTATCTTCTAGTTTTTGTTATTCTTAACAAAAGTTCCCATGGTCACAACATGATCTGACGAGCCGCTTTTGCTCTATAAGGTTTCAAGTATTGGTAATAATAGCTCAATCGTATACGTATGTGAAACTATTTTTACTATTTGTAACTACTTTTTTACTAACTTTTTAACCTTTTTCATGTTAAGTGTAACAATATAATAGTGTAGTATTGTATGTGTATAAATGTGATCCCTGCTCTTCTCCCACTATCAGCCTCTCCGCGGGTCGCGTCCTCAGGTTGGAAGCATTGTCTCAAATAGGGCGTCAGGCTATCACAAGGCAGAGCACAAGTCTTGCAACTGCAAAGATTCGTAAGTTATTGATGCAACGATTCGTTTCACAAAATATACGGTTCAATGCAATAACCAGAGCAGAATATATAGAAAGTCATGTACCAGCATTTGCGAACGAATTATACAATCCGACCCCGGAAAATTCAAAAGCTATATCGTACATTGATGGTTCTTATATAATGATTCCAAAAAGTACCAATTTTCGAGTCTTAAGGCAATCATACTGCGTGCATAAAGGTCGCCATCTTCTCAAACCTGCACTAGTTGTAGCCGCAGATGGTTACATTCTTGACATTCAGTGACCGTATTTTTCCGATTCTCGGAACAATGATGCGCAGATGCTTCGTCGCGAATACGAACGAGACAATTCCGAAATGGCATAATGGTATCAAGGTGGCTACATTTTTTGTTGTTGACAGAAGATATCGCGATTCTATTCCTTTATTTGAACGAAATGAGTTTACGTATAAAATGCCTGCTTTATTAGGACCTAATAAAAGTCAATTAACAACAGAAGAAACCAATCAATCCCGTTTAGTTACTAAGAAGAGATGGATTGTAAAAGCAAGAAATGGACACATCAAGTCTATATTTAAATTCTTGCGTGACATTATTCCAATCGTTGATGCTCTGAACATCGGCGATTATTATCGCATTGCTGGAGCCATCATAAATAGATATCATCCTCTAATAGAAATGCAAAAGTGCCACCGTAGAAACGGCGCAAGCCATGCTAGTAAAGGTACGGACAAGAAATGAGCTTCAAGCACGCGTTGAAGCTGAAGATTTGAAGAGGAGAAACAGTCAATGGGTTTTGATCGATGAAAATGACATACCTGAGTTTCCACGAGTGACATTAGATTATTTAAAGAATTTGACTGTAGGCACGTATCCGATAGAGTTGGCACCGTCTTACATTCAAGACAAATTTCAGAGAGATGAAGTCGAAGAACTCCAATTAGATCAACTCATAACATAACCCGGCTTACTAAGATTTAGAATTTATTCTAGATTTAGAAATGTCACTAAGCATCAGCTGTGGATTAAATACGAATCAGATCAGAATCGAATACATAATGAACCGATACATGGATATTATTTACGTGCAAAGTTCGTGCTCGAACCTTCGGTGCTTGTGCTCATGTTACCAGCATTTTGTGATATTTAGGTTATGCGTGATATGGAAATGTAAAATACCCATGGATTATGCTATTTCATGTAATACAAGATGCCGGTGACTGACCAATACTTTTCCAGTTAAATGAAGTAATATGATAATATTATGGATGATTATATTTCATAACCAACTTTCATACACACACCACACCCACACGTGTAAAGGGTCAGATTCCCGCCACATCCACGTCGTTGATTCTGGATAATGCTAGAAACGGGGGTCAGATTTATACACATACAATACTACACTATTATACTGTTACACGTAACGTGAAAATGGTTACAAAGTTAGTAAAAAAGTAGTTACAAATAGTAAAAATAGTTCCACATACGTATACGATTGAGCTATTATTACCAATAGTTGAAACCTTATAGAGCAAAAAACGGCTCGTCAGATCATGTTGTGACCTGGGAATTTTTGTTCAGAATAACATAAACTAGAAGATAGCAAAGTTTGAGCGAATTTAACAGAGAGCCATTTTTCATAAGATATGTGCGGAGTCCTTTTCTAATGTGTTGATTAAAATTATTAGATATTTCAGCAACATTTTAAATATATAAATAACTTTTTTGTGTTAATGAAATTGAAGCCAATTTCATCTAGAAAGTGTTATTAGAACATATTTTAGCAATTTTGTTATTTTATTAGCTTCAACCTTATACATATCAATAAGAAAAAAACTCAGTTAGGCTTTATTATCATTTATTTAATATAATCAGTCTGTTCCAATTTTTTTTTATCTTTCTAACCTAGTTAAAGTTTGAAGTATATATTAAATAATTTTTACACTAAAATTCTAATACTAAACAAAGTTTCCTTGTTGTTTAGATAATATAATAAAGGACCTCGTGAATAAAAATAAAGCAGTTGCTTCCATTTGACGTAAGGCGCTTTTAAAGAGTGATTTCCAAGTTGGAGTATTGGTTATAGGACGCACTACAATACTTCGTTTTCGAGCATTTTAAAAATTAATTAACCTTGCAAGTGCAAGTCCGACTTGCACAATTAGTGTTCCGTACGTCGATTGCTTTTAAAATAAAAATTTTTGTTACGGAGGTATAAAATGATCAGTGACTTCACAAAACACACCCCAAATAAGTTTTCCACAAAGTTTGTTTCCGATCATTGTTGAAAACTGATGACCTTGAAATTTTTTTTTTTTTAAAAATATATCAGACCAATTATTAAAGTTAATGCACTCGTGATAATTTTCGTTCAATCTGCACCCTGAGTGGAGAATATTCCAGATGACTTCACACCACACATGCCAAAAGAGTTTTCAACAAAGTTTTTTTCCGATCTTTACTGAAAACTGACGACCTTGAAAATTTTTTTTTTAATATATTCACCAGATAAATTATGAAAGGTAATGCCCTCGTGATAATTTTCATTCAATCTACAACCTGTGAAAAATATTTCCGAATTTTTTCAAAATTTTTTGATGAGTACTTTTCGAGAAAGGGGGAAGAATTTTTTAAAAATATTACATTATATATATTTTTGAACTCGTATTTTCAGAAACTTTCATTTGACACCCTACTTGATAACCTGGTAATTTTTTTTTTCACTTCCGATTTTTCCCAACAAAACTAAGCCTTTAAGTCAAAATTTAACTTTCAAAACTACACGGCTCTGATGGGGGCCATTAATTCTTATATTAGTGCCAAATTTCAGCTTTCCGCGTCAAATGGTTTCGGAGAAAATCGGGGTGGCAGACGGACAGACACCGAAGTGATTTTATAAATGTTCCGTACGGAATACTAAAATGTTAATTTCGATCTTGTACAGCAATAAGGTTTTCCCGTTGTGATTTCAGATTGTCAGAATATTAATATTGTACCACTTTTTTATAGATAAGCCTAAAATTTTGTTTTGAAATTTAAAAACTTAACAAATTATAATTAATTAATAAATGCAAATTAATACAAATTTCGGTTTCGGAGGTCCTTTTACTTACTTATTTGAAATTAAAAACAACCCGTCTCTTTAAACCAATTAATATCATTTTCATACCAGTTGGAAGCCTTTTCTTCAATCTGTAACAATTGCAGCAAGATGAAGAAATTGCTGGAAAATTCTTAAGCAAAACAATCTGTTTTCTTTTTATTCTTACAGGCCAATGTAGTACTTATTAAAAAGAAAATCTAAGAGCACTTATTCTATACATCTCGAATTTAGAACATTTTAGGTATCATTCAGAAATCACAACGAATGTAAGATGAATTTTAAATAGGTTTCTAAACGATATATCAAGTTTTTAAAAAGTTTTAGAGCTAATTGATTTTTTCATTTCTCTTCATTTATTATATCAGTATTTAAAACTATATAACCGATAATTGTTCCATGTATTGTTAGATAAGGAATTGAAATATGGCACATTTCCTTCAAAAAAATGACAATCGTTTTTTTTTTTTTCATTTGATTTGGAAAGAATGAAATCCGAAGTCATTTTATTTGAAGTTGAGAACAATTTACTGCTTTCACAAAATTTTAGAAACATATTTAAACAGTTTTAAAAATGATCTCAAGTACTATGAATGTAAAAATAATGGCACGGAAATAAAAATATACATTTTACTCTTTTTTGAACAATTTCTTCATCCACATTTACATTATCATTAATTATAACATACATAAATTACGTATTACATAGATTATCTAAATTGAAGTAAATTTAGAATACGTAAATATGAACTGTAATTTTCTTAACATATTTACTACTCCTTATAAACCCATTTTAGATTCAGCGTTTTTAGTGTGTTATTTTACCTTACCTAATAGTATACTCCTTTAGAAGCTTGGCCGTCTAAATCTGTAATTTCCTCCTGTAGTTTCTTCTCTGTGTCACCAAATTATTCAATTATTTTACATCCCAATTACCCCCTATTATAATAAATTACCGGTCCTACAGCTACTACCTTCCCCACTCTCGTATTAGGTACATGCCGTGTTCCATTCATAACACTATCTTTAATAGCTTCATTTAAATCAATTTGTGGATCTACAGCCACTACTTTAGTTCCAGATCCAGCGATTGCTAGACCATCTGGATGTGTATACGCTACACCATTAGGCCCCACAATTGCAGTTCCACCACTACCTGCAGTTGCTATACCTCCTGGACCTGCTATAGCGACTCCTCCTTTACGTACTTTAAGTTTATGGATAAATATACCACTCCCTGTATTTTCTCTGTTAAAAACTTTTCTGGTACCGTGATTTGATATACTTATATCCTCAGCTTTTTCAGATTCTAGAGGTTCATCTTCTATTTCCTCTACGTGTAGAATTTGTTCTTTAATAGGAGATTCTGTTTGTTTCGAGGGTCGTTCCGAACTTCGTGAATTGGATAAAAAGTCCAATTTTCCAGAAGTTAAATCATCATTACGGTAGGAGTTTAATATTTCCCATTTATTTTTATTAGATTTTATGTCATCCGTAAGCTCTCTGGCTTCTGATAAGTTTGGAGTGGGTAAGTTTACAGTAAATCTAATTAGATCATCTCCACCGATATCTATATCTTCTACATCTAAATATCGCAAATTATCACTCAACTTACTACTTTCAAGATTAAAAACTTGTATATTATCAACTCCTTCTCTTTTATTCATTTCAACCGCTATTTGATGAGGTTTATCATCAATATTCAAACTCGTTTTTGAGTTAACTTTAAGTTTGGAACCTTGTGGTCTCGGTGTTAGCTTGCAAGGTCCTTCATTTCCAGAATTTGGGCCGTACTCAACCATATTGGTTATAGCATAGTACATTTGGAGAAAAGGATCTCTAATATAAATTGGAAATAGTTGAGACCCGGGCCAATTCCAATTTTGTCTTGCTTTATGTGATTTTTGTGCTGATGCTGCTGCATAATTGTTTAGTACATTTTGTATATGCGAATTTACAATTTTTTCTGGCAAGGAATTTTGATATGGATAGTTCAAAGTAGGAAAACCTAAATCCTGGTAGTTTTGATTGTTCCCAGAGATAATGTTTTTAATATTTTCAACTGTCATTCTTTCCAAAGTAGTCCGATTGTTTTTTCCTTCTGATTGTGGTACAATTTCTGTCCCACTTGAACCTTGCATTGGATACATTGGATGTCCTAGTGGCTTATTTGGAAGTTGGTTGAAAGTACTAGGTAGCTGAGGTGCTGAATATATTGCAGAATTTCTTAACGTTTGTTCAGAAGGCGAAGGCATGTAAGGAGGAGCTGCATTATACATGTTTATCATATAAGGATTTGGCATTAGAAATCCTTGAACATGGGTAACTTTTCTCCTGATGTACTGGCCTGAAATGTGGTCTTCAGGTTTAATTTCTGCATTGGGATCAGTCATACTTATCACATAATTTTCTGGATTTTGTGCACTATTTAAAGTTGATCTTCTAAAACTAGGTATATTGTCTTTATTCGAGTTGATACCTTGATCCTTTTCCAAATATTCGAACACAGGGTTAGTAAAAGGATCCACGGGAAACTTAAAATCCGTTGATTTCTGACTCTCTTGTGACCTTGAGTAGCTGTATGGAAAATGGAAGTAGTTTTTTAGGGGTTTTGCTCTTTTAGGAGTGTAGCCATGATTTTTGTTAACTTCGGCAATTTTTTCAAGAATTTCTTTGGTGCTAGCGTCCATTCCTTTCTGATCAGTTGGATTATTGTTTGGTTTGATTTCATTATTGCTGTTTATAGGCGTCACCTCTTGTATAATTTGTTTTTCGACCCTTAAAAAAAAAAAAAAAATTTGGTATGACTCAATTTTTTAAAATCATTTTTAGATTTTTACAACAATCTCCTGCTACAGCATTATGCAAAGGCCAACTTACCTATACAAAAACTACACTAATGCACATGTATACAAAATGCCACTAACACCAACAATTTTAATGGTATAGTACAATGGTAAATACGCCAATAAGTTTAGGAACTAGTCTAGTTACTGTTTTTTTAATGGTTCGTAATTAAGTACTTTTGTACAAATATTTTATATACAATGTTTTATATACAAGTAAAGAGTTAGTGAGGAGAATTATTCTGTCCCAATTTAAACAGGAAAACATTAACTTGCTGGTTAGTTTTAGTTATATATTTTCAGGACACCAATCACTTTATGTAAGTATATAAGCTGTTTTTAAGTCAGCACTTTACACAGCCCCACAAATAAAAAGTTCATTACCATGAACCAAAATACATGGATCTAGTGTATTTTTCGACACTGAATTCGAATCCGTAGTTAAAAAAAAGATTTATCGTGTCATTTTTTTTTTTAAACATTCCTTGAAATGGGTTAAAACTATAGTAATAATATAATGACTCTTAATGAAGTATGAAACATGGTAGATATTTTATAGTCTAGAGAAGAGAATATGCATTCAAACCACAGCAAGCTATTTCTATTAATTAAACCAAAATCTCCCTTTATATGGGGTAAAAAGTACCTATATCTGAATCTGGTGTACAGCCAGACTCTTAAAGGGTTGAGACTTACCCCTATAGGATGTAAAAACCACCCCCAACTACGGAGGTATCTTATAAGTTTCAATAACGACGAAAAAAGTTCGGACTTTTGTAGTTTTAGGCAGGGGAAACAAATACGAAGTAAAGTCGCTTGAACCACCGATACACGACTATAAACTACCCTTAGAGGGTGGTAGAAACTACCCCTACGCTCTAATGATGCACATGGATGTTATTGAAATTCGGAAAGGATCAAGTACTTTTATCTCATTGTACCAAATATTCAAGACAACTAGATCATCTTCCGAATAAGATCGAAAATCATCCCTGGAAGGGGGGAACTAGCCCTGGGAATGATGGATCTTAGAAGTTCTAGCATCTGAGAAAAAGAATACAGGCTTTCGTAGTCTCAGATAGGATGGACAAATACAGCCTGATAATGAGATGCTAGAACTTCTAAGATCCATCAATCCCAGGGGATAGTTCCCCTTTCCTAGGAATGATTTTCGACCTCATTAGGAAGATGATCTGGTTGTCTTGAATGTTTAAAGAGTCACTACACTATTATTATAGTTTTGGCCCATTTCAAGAGATGTTTTTGGCTAAAAAAAATGACACGATAAATCATTTTAACTATTAATTCGAATTCAGCGTCGAAAAATACACTAGATCCATGTATTTTGGTTCGTGGCAATGAACTTTTTTTTGTGTGGCTATATTATTTTTGTAGAAAAGCAAATGACAAAAATAAATTTATATTTGAAGAGGAAAAGACTTACTCGATACTAGGATTGGGATCTCCATTTTGTATCTCTGCGTGGGGCCGATCTTGGGGTCTACAGCAAACTATACCCACTAATAGCTGAAAATAAAAAGATCTATAATTAAAATTTAGTAAGATATTGTCCTTAAAGAAAAATTTTAGTAACACAATTACGGGCGATTGTACAACAAGGATGAGCAATTTTTTTTTTTTTTTTTTAAATTTCAATCTAGATATTCTTGTCCCTTACTATCTATTACCTGTATCTAGATAGTTTGTACATGAGTGCCTGAAATCCGTACCTAGTTAAAAATTTTAATATCTGGCCCAACACTGCTTCCCAGCAATTTGACAATATGTCCCTTTATACGTAAATGATTGCCAATAAATAGCCTTTTATTGTAAGGCGGCATTTTTGGACGAAGAATTTAAAAAAAAGTGCAAGTTGGACCTGCGCAATTAGTGTTACGTACGTTGATTGCTTTTAAAATAAAAATTTTTGTTACGGAGGTATAAAATGATCAATGGCTTCACAAAACACACCCCAAATGGGTTTTCAACAAAGTCTTTTTCTGATTTTTAATGAAAACTGATGACCTTAAAATTATTGTTTTTTCTTTATATCAAATAAATTATTAAAGATAATGCATTCGTCATAATTCTACTCCCTGTAGAGAATATTCCAGTATTTTTTCAATATTGTTTGATTAGTACTTTGCGATTTTTCGCAATTTTTAAAAAATAATACAAAGAAAAGTGGCCGCAAGTATTACATTATATATACTTTTGAACTCGTGTTTTTACAAGCTTTCATTTGACACCCCACTAGACGACCTGGTAATTTTTTTCTTCACTTTCGATTTCACCCCCCCCCCCTATAAAACTAACCCCTTAAGTCAAAATTTAACTTTCAAAATTATACGGCTCTGATGAGGCCATTTAGTACCAAATTTCAACTTTTTAGGTCAAATAGTCTTGGAAAAAATAGGGTGTGAGAGACGGACAGACACCGAAGTGATCTTAGTGTTCCGTACGGAAAACTAATAAACACTTGAAATTTTCAAATACGGTGTACGTGTTCAACTTATTAATCTAATAAAAGTTTTTTTTTAACTTTGCAATACTGCCACCGTATTTTCGAAATTCGGTTGAAAATTTGCTCGGCCAAAAAAATCAAAAGAATCGTGCCAAACAACTACCGGTCGGTCAGATTGCTTTCAGCATTATGGAAGGTTATGGCAGATTGAAAGGGCTATCAAGCAGCCTCGTTGCTATATCTGGAAAGATTTAGTACGAGGACCGCTTTTTAAGTTTTTACAAACCATCGCTAGATGGTGCTATTGAGTTTTGATATTACCATTGTTGTAAAATTTGACATTTGTTATTGTTAAAACAGTAGCAGCTCAGAAATTAGCAGAGTAGTTTGTTTACAGTGAGCGTTTAAAAAAAGAATAGTTTTGTGAACAAATGGAAATTTCACGAGAAAGTTTTCGTTGGATGATTTTTTACGATTTTAGTAAAGGCTTAACTTAGCAACAATACCTCGAATTGCTTCATTCAACTTTTGGTAATGAATCACCATCAGAAAAGAGTATTTACAATTGTTTTGCAGAATTTCGTCTTGGTTGTGGTTCCTGCAGCGATGAATTTCGTGACGGTCTACCAAAATCAGTTGTTCTAAAAAACAACGATTCTGTGCGCAACATGATTAAAGAGGATCGGCATAGGACTTACCGCTAGAGAGAGGCATCTTTAAGCATATTGAAGCCTGCAGTACATTCGATTTTGCATGAACATTTAGCTGTGAAAAAGTGTTTACAATTAGTTTGCAAAATTTGGTCATTATCGTGCTTCCGTCAGCGATGAATCTCGTAAAAGACGACCAAAATCGGTTGATGTTCCAAAAAATATGGATTCTGTGCACATCATCGAAGAGGATCGGCATGTGACTTACCGTAACGTAGAGGCATCCTTAGGCATATCGAAGTCTGCAGTACATTCCATTGTGCATGAACACTTAACTGTGAAAAAGATCTGTTCCGGATAGATCCTGCATAATTTAACCGAAACTCAAAAAAGGTTCGTGTCAATTGGTGTAAAGAAATGCTCAAAAAATTCGACCGAGGACATGCAAAATCCGTATACCACATCGTAACAGGAGACGAAACTTGGATATATTGGTACGAGCGGGAAACTAAGCAACAGTTAACTATTTGGATGTTCCAAGATGAACCGAATTCAACAAACGTGGTTCCTTCCAAAAAATGGTCGCTCGTTTCTTTGATTATATGGATATGTTGCAACCATTGCTTTAGAGTATCGAAGAACAGTTAATGCTGAATGCTATACAACAATTTGTTTGCCAGAAGTCATCGATGAAACCAGGAAGAATAACTGAAAACGTCGCATCATTCTTCATCATGACAATGCTAGCTCTCATAGAGCACGTCAAACAATTGATTATTTGATGGAGAAAAATATTGAATTAATGTCTCATTGCCCGTATTCACCCGATTTATCGCCTAACGACGTCTTTTTGTTCCAAAATGTCAAAAAAATGCGTGGACAGCGATTTTCATCATCTCAAGAAGCTGGTGAATCCTTCCAAAACTATGTTTTCGAGGTACCAACTTTAGAGTGGAAAAAATATTTCGAGAATTCGTTCGAACGTATGCAAAAGTATATAAATCTTAAAGGCGAATATTTTGAGAAACAATAAAACGGTCTATATCAAAAACTTTTTTTTCTTTCATTAGTTTTGTAAGAACTTAAAAGGTAGCCCTCTTATTACTAGCGACCACCAAGATTTTCTTAAGTAAAGATCAATAGAAGATCTCCTAAGCCGTGTCCCACATCTTTGGAACAATGCAATAGCTCATTATGGAGAATCTCGAGCGGTTGCGCTGAATACATTTATAGTATAAATACTACATTACATCCAAGGCATACACCCACGTTTAGCATGATAAATTGTTGGCGTGGCTACAGTCTATCTGAAAGGCTACATTTATAGGTTTTGAGTTGTTTGAGTACTCGTTCTTTGCGAGTGGCCGGCATCTTCACTGTCAACGCCGGCGTATCTCAGGGTTCTATACGGTCTCCCACCAAACGGCAAGCTTGTTTCTTTATTTACCTTTAATGCTTCAACACCAGACGCCTATACAAATATCCGCAGACAGCAGGAGCTTATAGAATTAAATCAAGACCTGATAGAAATTTTGTCTGGGAGTGACAGAAACGAAGTGGAAATGAATGCTAAAAAAACCGAACAGTCTTTACTAAAAAAGTTACAGAGCCCTACATAGTTATGTCTGGACACTCTATTCCATTAACGTTGTCACTTAACTTGCTAAACGTTAGCTTGGAAGCAAATATGTCTTGGCATGATCATGTTACAAATACAAAGAAAGCTTCTTAACGGTGTCTGAACATTAGTCCTTATCAGAAAACTGTGTACTCAACAACAATTTTTAATCCTATACAAAGCTTAAATTCTATTGAACGGAATATTGCTCCAATTTTTGGGGCTCTACTTACAAATATACAAGGTGCGTCACTAAAATCCGGACAAATTGCGATTGAAATCTCCGGCCATATTATGTTTCCGCCAGAGGCGTCGGAATAGGAAAATGACTGAAGTAAATATTGTGAGTCTTAAAATTGTCGCCATGTCGAATACAACTGCAGAGTATAATAGAAGAGCCGCAATCATCGACGACCTCCGCACCGGTTTCAAGAACGGTCCAACGAAAGTTCCAGTACGTCGGCGAGGAAGCGCCACTTGAACGAATGTACCGTGAGGTCCCCTGAAGTCATCAAAAGGGCTCAAGCGTTGATTTCGGAGAACCCAGAGCAAGCATTACGAAAATTGGCGTCGACTGTGGGTGTAAACTAGCCGACAATGCGTAGAATTGTCAAAGAGGACCTTCGATACTATTCCTACACAATTAAGATAAGACAGATGCTCTTTGAAAATGTTCAATAAGTACCGGTGTTTGAAGACAGATGGCGTTGCTAAGACAAGTTGATGTTACCATCGTGGCTGATCATCTGATAGATGACACTAGAAAAAAATTGACGCTGATTCAGAGGTTAGTTTGCATTTGGCAGCCATTTCAGTAAGTATGTAGTGTAACCTGTTTGTCGCTAAGATGGAAAAAGTGCAGTATCATTCAGTGACTCGCTTTTTGCTTTTAGATGAGAAAACGTGTGAGGACATAAAACGAAGGTGCGCGAATTAACAAAGGCTATAAGTGTGTCGACGGGAACGGTAATTAATAGTATACATGAAGTTGCTATGAAAAATTTGTCGGCCCGATGGATGCGATTGCCCACTGTAGGCAACAAGTGGGTACGGCTTTCACCTTTGAAGCTGTGTTTGGAGCAATTTAAGCGAAATCCGAGGGACTTTTTGCGTCGAGTTGTCACCGTCGATAAGACCTGGATTCTTAATTATACGCTTGAGACTAAATAACAATCAAAACAATTGGTTACTTCCGGGAATCTGCTCAAAAAAAGGCGAAGACGGTCTCATCGGCCGGAAAAGTTAGGACAACGATTTTTTGGAATGCAAAGGGCATCATACTTATTGACTTCTTAGAAAAAGGAAGAACGATCACTGGTCTATACTATAGTGAGATATTGGATCGCATCGACAAGAAATTAAAGGAAACACGGCTCCATTTAGCGAAGAAGAAAGTACTGTTTTACCACGACAATGCTCCAGCACATTCATTCGGAGTTGTCGCCACCAAACTGCATGAATTGCGTTACGAATTGTTGCCGCACCCCCCCGTATTCGCTCGACCTGGCTTCTTGCGATTTATTTTTGTTCCTCACATGAAGAAAGGAAAAAAATTGAGGAGGTCGTCGCCCAGACAGAAGCGTATTTTGAGGAGTTGGACAATTCCTATTTTTTGGAGAGGTTAAAAAATGGCAAGGACGGTGGAAAAAGTGTATATACCTAAAAGGAGACTATGTTCAAAAATAAAAAAATTGTTTTTGAAAAAATGGTGTCTTCAATCCTAATATGAGTACTTATTGAACCACCCTCGTACTTGTTGTCGACGTTATGATGTAGAATGGTTACGATGTCGGGTAATCGTATTGTATCGAATGGTTGTTTTGGTTCCACCGTAGAAATAGGGATAAGTGTGTTAAATTCAATTCCCTTCTCCACCAGTTTTCGCACAATGAAGATCGCATCTATTGTGGATCTGTTCTGATGGAACCCTACTATTCCTCACACATTCCCACCTTTAGTTCAGTCGTTTGTACTAGCAGTTTCCTGAATACTTTGAGAACGGTGCTCGGTAAGATTATTCTTCTATAATTTTTTGGTTCTTTTTTGTTGCCTTTTTTAAATATAGGGATAGTTATACTTGTTCTCCAGTCTTTTCGAATCGTCCCTGCTTGGAGGATTTTGTTAAAAAGTTTCGTTATTTTTTTGGCAGAAGCCTCTTCTCCGTATTTCAGCATTTCATTACACCTGGAGATTTTCTGTTTTTCAGCTTTTCCAGCATTTGCAGTACTTCTGCTAATGTCATTTCAATGTAAGTCGTCGTTGTCGTTGATTCTGCCTTCTCTTTCTAATCTTCTTGATTTGCTTCATTTTCAGTCTGACATATCTTAAGAGTATTATAACCATTTCTCTGGAGTGATGGTTGTCACTTATATTTCTTTATTTATTAGTTTCTTCTTATTTTTGGGCATATTCCACATTTTCTTTTGCCCTCTGTCAAAATCGTGCTACTTTTCCATTGAAAAGTTCTCCTTTAATTTAATCGCTTGGTTAACTCTGTACCTGACTTTTTTATATTTATGTTTAAGTTCTTCTGGTGTTTGACTATTTCTGAGTTTTGTGTAGAATTTCTGTTCTTCTTTTCACCTTATCAACAAAGTCTCTAATCAATATTTTTCTGTGATGGGTTTCTAGTAGCTTGCCCCAAACCGGTACATGCGCGTTAATTAAATTTTGCTTTGGTACTATTTCGATAAAATCAAAAATCTTGATTAAAATTATAAAGTAAGGGTTCAATAACCTACTTATTGATCATATTATTTAACACCTACGTAACCTTGTCCTTTACAAAAGATACACATAATTCTTGTTTTATATCCCGACTGTTTTTTACGATAAACCGTTATTTGTAAACATTTATCGCCATACTAACAGATTTTATCTTGACCCATGCATACTCGTGTCATTAATCTTGTGTATCTTTTTGCACATTCAAAAAAGTCTTATAGACTTTCGTCGGTTTTACGATTTATTCATTACAAGATAAAACATTTTCTAGCACGAATTATACTTACGTTCGTTGCATGTATATAAAACCAATACTACGAGTATATACGAGGGTCACTTTTTAAGTTTTTACAAATGACCACTAGATGGCGCTATTGAGATATTACCTTACCATTGTGGTAAAATTTGAAATTTGTTACTGTTAAAACAGTGGTAGCTCAGAAATTGACGGAGTCGTCTGTTTACAGTGAGCATTGAAAAAAAAACAGTTTTGTGAACAAATGAAAATTTCACGTGAAGATTTTCGTTGAATGATTTTTTACGATTTTAGTAAAAGCCTAACACAACAACAGTGCCTCGAATCGCTTCGTTTAACTTTTGATAATGAATCATCATCAAAAAAAACTGTTTACAATTGGTCGGAAAAAATTCGTTATGGTCGTGCTTCCGTCAGCGATGAATTTCGTGAAGGGCGACCAAAATTGGTTGCTGTTCCAAAAAACATGGATTCTGTGCACAACATAATTGAACAGGATCGGCATGTGACTTACCGTGAGGTAGAGGCATCCTTAGGCATATCGAAGACTGCAGTACATTCCATTGTGCATGAACACTTAGCTGTGAAAAAATCTGTTGCGGGTAGATCCTGCATAATTTAACCGAAACTCAAAAACAGGCTCAAAAAATTCGACCGAGGATATGCAAAATCCATATACAATATCGTAACAGGAGACGAAACTTGAATATATTCGTATGAGCCCGAAACTAAGCAACAGTCAACTGTTTGGGTGTTGCAAGATGAAGCGAATCTAACAAAAGTGTTTTTTTCGCGAAGCACTTCCAAGAAAATGATCGAGTTTCTTTGGTTAAACCGGACATGTTGCAACCATTGCTTTAGAGCATCGAAGAATGCTGAATGATGTACAACAATTTGTTTGCCAGAAGTCATCGATGAAATCAGGAAAAACAACCGAAAAGTCTCATCATCCTTCATCATTATAATGCCTGTTCTCAAGCAGCACGTTAAACAATTGATGATTGATTTGACGGAAAAAAACATTGAATTATTGTCTCATTGCCTGTATTCATCTGATTTATAGCGTAACGACTTCTTTTTGTTTCTGAGTGTAAAAAAAAAATGCGTGGACAGCGATTTTCATCACCTTAAGAAGCTGTTGAATCCTTTCAAAACCACGTTTTTGATATACCAACTTCAGAGTCGAAAAAAAATGTTTTCAGAATTGGTTTGAACGCATGCAAAAGTGCATAAATGTTAAAGGCGAATATTTTGAGAAACAATAAAACGGTTTGTACCAAAAATTGTTTTTGTAAAAACTTAAAAAATGACCCTCGTATTACCGATGCCAGTGAGACTAAAATGACCCAGCTTTCCTTAATTTTCTGGCCGTGCCCTCCAGAAATCGTTGCAAAATCTCTAGGGATTTTACAGATCCGGCATATACATTTTAACAATTTTTGCTGATTTGTTTTTGCTATTTTGGTGATCAATTTACTATTGAATTTATAGGGAATGTTACACGTAAAGTGATGCAATAAGGCTGTGTCACAACAATAAAAGAACCGAACGGCTCTAAATTATTCAAGTTGCCGCTAATACCAGTAAAAAAGACCGGTTAAAGTGTTAAGATATGGTGGGATATCTTTGTCGGTATTGCGGCCGCCGCGTTTAATCTCGCCACTATTTATGTATAGTGGGAGTTTTTTTGCTTATTTTCTTTTTTGACACATGCTGGTTGTCTTATTTAGTTTTCTGATATCAGTCCGATCATTTGTAACTTTTTTAAACTTTATGTTTTATTCTATTAAATTATTTAATAGTTCTTTATATTTTTGTGTACAATTGTATACTATTTTACAACAGTGTAAACAAAAGAGCAGAGAAAATGTTTATAGCAACCAGAATGTGGCGGGATTAATTGTTAATTGTTTTGATTGGTTTGGTTCATGCCGCCAAATTTTGATTCTTATAAAGGTCTTCTCTGTGCTCCTTTGTTTACAGTGTTGTAAAATGGTGTCTATTACACTGTCTTATTTGGAATCTTTTAACATATTACGAACTGATTTTTAGTATAGATGTAGAATATATACAGATATAAAATAGAAAATCTAGGTAAAGAGAACATTTTAAGTTAAATATATAAATAAGACACTCTTTTTGCACTGTTATTATAATAGATGGAGTCTTTTCCAGTCTACTCTGCAGTTTATAAGGGTTGCATATTGTCACCTATTCTCTCTAATAGCTATGGCGAACATATCATGAGAAGAACTACGGAAAACTACGATGGGAGCATTTCAGTAACTGGAAGGCGTATAAGCAACCTAGAGTACGCTGATGACACTGCTATCTTCGCTGAAAATATCAAAGATCTTGAGCGTATCATGCTACAATTACAGCGGAAAAGCGAGTTGCTGGGACTACGGATAAATCAATCTAAAACCAAGATTATGATCATAGACAGAGCTAACAATAACCAACCCAATATCACGAAAGTTTTTTAACTGTAAAGTTGTTGATAAATTTAAATATTTGGTTTCTTTAATGACAAATTCTGGAAGTTATGAGCCAGAAATACGCCGAAGGATAGAGATTGCCCGTCATGCGGTTGTGAAACTAAGAAAAATTTGGCGCGATCACAATATATCTAAAACAACATAAATTCGACTCCTGCATTGTCTATTTTTTTTTTCTATTTTACTATATGCCGCAGTGACCTGGACGCTTAAAGAAAGGGACCGCTCAAGATTCAAAGCGTTTGAGATGTGGTGTTATCGCAGACTACTGCGTATACCGTGGACTGCGTACAGAACCAATAATTCGGTTCTGGGAGAACTAGGAGTAGCTAAAACAATAACTGACGCCATCCATGAAAAAATTTTGTGATACTTTGGCCACCTAGCTAGATGGAATAACGATATGGAGTTGCTAGTGATAGAAAGGAAAGTAAACGGACGTAGATCCAGAGACCGATCACCGCGTCGCTGGTCGGATCAGGTTCGGGAGCTCACGGGAGTTGGAGTGCATGATGCAGTTCATCTTGTTAATGATAGAAATCAGTGGAAGGACTTAGTGTCATTGGCAGTAATCGCATCTCTGCTAAGAGGTTCGGGCTGAGAAGGAAGGATTATAATGACAACACCATTTGATTTAACAGTAAAACTAGATATGCTTTTCTACATTTCAATATTAGTCATGTCGTAAACTAAATTGGATGACAGGCTGGTAAATATAAAAAAACCTTTTCGTCTGTTTCTTTCAAAGCAAATTAAAGTTCATTCTGAGACAAACCATATGCACACAAAACTCTGTAAACTATGCTAGGTTTCAGGGTTCAAAAACTCTGTCCGCCTTTATTAATGCAGAAAGAGTGTTTTATTGTATGAAAATGTTTTGTTGTCGAAAATATCCACTCCTCGGTCATTGATTTTTAGATTTGGTGAGTATTTAAAGTTCCACTCTATGAAAGGGTCCTTTTTTTGTTAAAAATCCCTAATTTGGTCTTCGATTTCGATTTTATTGCGTAGGGAAACTTCTCAGCCCAAGAAAGATTTTTTTTTCAGAACTTCCGTTTCCAGTTTTTTGCTTAAGAAATGCTCTCTTTCCCACCCCATGAACTTGGATACGCCCCTACAAAAACTGTATTTGAGTCTTTTTTATTTTGAAATAATTTTGAAGGGAGTGAAATGAAAGTTAATAAAAAAAGGTATCCAACAATACAACATTAATATTTTTGATAAAAGTTAGTTTCCAGGAGAATGAAAATTCCTAATAAAGTTGGTTGGTATACAGCTTTTTCTCGTTACAGTAATGTTGCATGTACATACATAATGCAATCATTGTGGTCTGGGAATAAGACGGAAAAAATTAATCGTATACGGTGGCATAGCTAGATTCCAGGTACGCGGAAGGTAAATGGATCCATAAGGTATTTTCTTACGAAAAAGAAGAAAAATTATTATGCTCTAATAGGGCAAGGCGACTTATTCGATTCTTTAATTAGAGCTAGGAAAGACGTTGTTTATAGAAAGGAGATACATATGTCCTTTTATCTTCCTCCCCCCTTGTTACGCCATTGATTGTATAACACAGTTATTTTAACTAAAATTTTTACCTTTTACCAGATCCATTTTAAAAGTCATTGACAAAAAAACAAATAAAAATATTGAAATTGCCACTTATTATCCTGTCAGAAGATACTCATTCTTTTATTTTATTATTATTATTTATTTTTCTTTACTTTATTATTTGAAAAGTCGAATAACCCCATCATTGTAATTCGAGTAGTATAAACAAAATTGAAAACGTAATTTGAAATATTATATCATGGATACTAATTAAATAAAAGTAAATTAATGCAGTTATTAAAAAAGGTTGATAATCATAGAGGTTAAGAAGGAAATACGGAATATAAAAAACAATAACCCCAAAAAATATTACAATATAGTCAAATAGTAATAATTATCCAAGTAAATGATAATTAATAAATATATTCCCTCATTTAACTCGTTTATTAAGCCCAGTTGTCGGAGGCAAATTTTGACGCGAGCGACAGGTAGTTTTTTGGACATCGAATACGATAAAAAAGTTTGCTGCTCTAGCAAAATCGAAAATGAAATGAATAATTCGGTTTTTCGCAAACATCTCAAAAAATAAAAAAATATCGAAAAACGAACAGCACCACGTGAAAAAAGCGGGAAATTTTACAAAAAAATAGTTTATAGATAATTTAAAAAAAAAATATTTATAATAAAATTGCTGGTTTAACCTGTTCAGTTGTAGTGGGAATCATGCTTCCAACCTCATTTATGACTAAATTAACGTATCTGTATAACGCTAAATATTTTGAAATTGGCTATTAAAGGGTTTCTCGGGGTGCTGATAAGGAATCCGATGACAGATTTGAAAGATTCAAAATGGCGGATCCAATATGGCAGTCAAAGAGTACGTAATTGATTTAATTTTCCAGTTTTCTGTTTAAAGTGTCTACTAAGGGATTTTTAAGAATCTGAGAACAGATTTAAAAAATTCAAAATAGGTGATCCAAAATGGCAGTCGGTGTATATAAAAAAAGAAAAGAAAATATATTTATTTATATAGAAAATGAATATATTTGTATTTTATAAGTATATTATATATAAATATTGTTTCGTATATATATATATATATATATATATATATATATATATATATATATATATATATACAATTACAAGTATACAGACTACATAAGCATCGCACAGATGATCGGAAACAGATAGGGCTGGTGGCGCTGCGCGCGCATTTCTTCTCGATCGCCATTAACAAAATTCCTTCGAGTAAATTAGAATTTTTGTGTTTTCAATAACTATTTTCTTTGTACCTGGATGTTTAAATGAAATATAAATACTTTATACTTAAAGCTTAGACTTGTATCTTTCATTTCCTACCTTCAAATGTTTTTTTTTATTTTAAGTTTAAATTGTATGATTAATAATAAGCAAAAAATATGTTTATTATGAACAATTTTTTAAGAGCAAAATGACAAAAAAAAGAAAAAGTTTTTTAAAGTTTTTATTAATTTTCTAATATCAAGTATACTTTTAACTGTAATTAAAAATAAAAAAAAAATTGTCCGGCTTTTTTTACCATTTCGTATCGCTTTGAACGTAAAATTGCCGGCGGTACACTACAGCAGGCAAATTTTCATATTTCAAAACTTAATTTTTGAATAACACAGACAACGTTGGTATTTTTAATTATTCTTATATTATATATAAGGTATGCATTGATATATTCACAATGTTTTTTTTTTCAATACTATATTTTATTAAATATTGGTAATTTACTGTATGCCCGTTAAAATCATGCAAACAAAAATTTCGTTTTAAGTTTCACAAATTATAAAGACTATTAGTATCGGCAGAAAGCTGAAAGTCTCCTTTTCAAAAAGCTATTTTTTAGTTTTTTTTTTACACTCTGAAAACAAATAATATCGATTAACCTCCGAGCGGTGCTACACTTTTTTGAATCACCTATCCGAATTTGTTATGAATTTTCACGCTAATAAAAAAAATCTGGCAAAAAAATTTATATACTATCTATTGTACATTTTCTCGGTTTTTTACGTGGTGGCATTAGTTTTTCGATATCTTTTTTATTTTTCGGGATATTACCGAAAAACTGTGGGCTTAGCGTACATCAAACTTTAGCAAACTTTTTTTTATCGTATTCTTTGTCCAAAAAACTATCTGTATGCCAAAATGGATCCTGTTAACATTTAATGAGAGCTCAAAACTCCTGGCGACTGGGCTATATAGTTGATTTTTCTTTTATTTTATGTATCAAAAACTTTAGAATTAACCAGCCTATTAATTATACTAAGTTTATAAAACTAATTCATTCATAATTTTTATTTGTATTTCAATAACCGCATAGTAACCCATCGACCGACATAGTCTGCCTTATAAATAAAAACAATAACTACTTACCAAAATAAGCTTAATACACCACATTATTTAACTGTCGTATTGGCTAGAAATAGACACTATATTGCATACATAAGGCATGTACTCGACTGGCAGTGGCCATATAGATAGAGGCTTTTTAAAACTAACGGAAGACGTCGATTTTGTGCGATGATGGTACGGGTCAACAAGAAGATCGAGGACGGCAGTATCGAAATTTTTGGAACTGTCGAAAGAATCACGGATTATTGCGGATAAACAATCTGCCCTGGTACCGCTAAATAATCGCAAATTGGGCATTGCCTTAAGATTACTAGAACCTCCTATAATACTTATAAATATAAAAATTAATGGTTTCACGCAGAACTAAGTACAGACCTCGTAAAACAGATTAGCAGAAGTTTACGAAACTGACTTTACAAGGACTCGATGAATGATGTAATTTTCCTATAATATTTGAGCACCTCTATTTCTATCATTACAATATAGCTTGTACATTTTCCCTTCCTAAAAAGTAGTGCTCCCACTAGACATTCGTCATTAAAACAAAAAACAAACGTATATATGTGTAAAGAAAGAAAATGTAATTATTTGTTGACATCTAACAGCTCACTACATCACTATCACTGTAAGCTTATTTCTATCCAATGCTGAATGTATTGCCTTCTCCTTGAACTTCAATTTTAATGTATTTGCAGCTGTTGTTATCCATCCAATGACCGCAATCCCCTGTATATCGTTCCCCCATCTTGTTTTGGAACGTCCTACTCTCCTGTTTTGTTCTCGTGGTCTCAATTCTATTGTTCGCTTGGTCCTTTGATCATCAGTCGTACGTGCCACATGTCCAGCTCATTGCTACTTTCTTTCTGCTACATGCTCTATACTATCCTTTACTTTCATTTGTTCAGGTATCTGCTTGTTTCTCTTTCTATCTTTAAGTTTTATCCCGATTATCTGTCTTTCGGGTGCTCTCTGCGGTCGCGCTAGTTTTTGAATATGATCTTTATTCAGTGTCTAGGGTTCAGCGCCATACGTAATCACAGGTAGGATGCACACTTTGGCCTTAACGTATTTGGGATGTCTTTATCTTATAACTTAATTTTCCGAATGTCCAACATTCTAGCCTGATTCTTCTTCTTGAAATTTCCTCCTCTTTTGTCATAGTAATTTTTTGCTTCAGATACACTTAATTCTCAACAATTTTGAGAGTTGTTCCTACCAAATTTATAGTTATGTTGGTATCAGTATTTTTGTGTGAAAACTATAGCAGTATCATTTCAAGCATTGGACGACTGTATGGGAAAGTAATTAAGAATAAGATAGAAGACAATATAAAATGCAAAGTAGGGGAAGACCAAGCAGGATTTACGGCTGGGAAGTCCTGTATTGATCACATATATACAGTCAAGCAACTGATGGAAAAGAAACTAGCCAAAAACAGAGAAATCCACCTAGCTTTCATCGATATAAGAGAAGCTTACGATTCAGTCGCTAGAAGTCACCTCTGGAAAGCAATGTCAAACATGGGAATCGACAATGTATTAATAAAAGCAGTAAAAGCGATATATAGAAATAATATTACCAGAGTAAAAATTGGTAATAAGTTAGGGGCGAAAATTAGAACAACGAAAGGACTACTACAAGGGTGTACAACCTCTCCGACATTGTTTAAAATCTACCTGGAACAGACTTTAAAAAACTGGAAGAATAAATGTCAAGGTATGGGAGTCCCAGTAAGAGACGACTACTTAGACAGCTTGAGTTTCGCAGATGACCATGATCTCAGCTATATGGTGAGGAAACTGAAGGAAGAGTATGACAAGGCTGGGCTAGACATAAACTTTAGTAAGACGGAATACCTAACAACTAAAACACGAGAAATAGAAGATCTAGAAATTGAAGAGAACGTAACAAATAAAGGAACTGGAAAATTTAAGTACCTGGGCACCATAATAATAAGAGAAACAACATCCGAAGAAGAAATCAAATCGAGACTGGGACAAACGAGAACCTGCATCAGACAGCTAAACTCAATATTATGGGATAAGCACATAATGAAAGCAAACAAGGTCAGAATATACAGAACAATCATTGAAAGTATCATGACATACGGGTCAGAAACATGGACCATTAACAAGAAATATAAATTAAAAATAAACGCGGTAGAGATGGAATGTTGGAGAAGGTGTTGTAGGGTGACTCAGACTGACAGGATTAGGAACGAGGAAATAAGAACGCGAATGGGAATAACAAAAGACGCAATACATGCCATAGAAGAAAAACGATTGAAATGGTATGGTCACGTAAGGAGAAGCGACGACAGAAGGTGGATTAAGAAAATCACAGAATGGAGTCCAGTTGGAAGAACAAAGAGGGGAAGACCTAGGCGCTCATGGCGGGATGACGTTGATGAGGCAATGGGAAACAGAGGGTTACAGGAAGGAGACTGGAAGATCGAAGAGAATGGAACGCGAGGTTGAGAGAAGGGAGACAGCGTCAGCTGTAATAGACCCTTAAATATATATAGTATTTTTGTCTTATTTTTATTCATTTTAAGACTATAGTTGTTCAAGCCGTGGATGATTGCACACATTTCAACAGAATCAAAAGCTTCCTCATAGTCTGTGAAGGCTATGTAGAGTTCGAACTCTTCTCTAGGATATTTCTCATTGTCTGTAAATAGTCGCATATGCTAGAGCTGGATCTAAAGCCAGCCTGTTCGCGTGGCTGGTAGGAATCTAATTTATTTTTTAATCTGTTGGGGATAATTCTAGTTAACAGTTTATAAATGTGTGATAGTAAACTTATCGGACGGTAATTGTCTAACTTTCTGACATCTCCCTGACATAATGTTGATATTTTGCCAGTTTCTAGGCACATGTTGAAAAGTTTGACAGCATTATTTGTAAATTTAATATATTTATTTAGTTGCTAAAGCGAGGTATTGTATTCGTGAAAAAATTATCCTCCAAAATTTTTGCATTTCTTTCCAGCACGACAAACACGTGGTACGAAACGTCGCCACAAAATGAAGCCGGCTGTCTACCGCCGGATGGTTCAAATGTGCCTTGTCTTTCTCAGAGATGCCGCGCATATCTTTCACTATTATGATCCTATATAATACAACTTTTACCTGCGCGGCATCTCTGAGAAACTCGACGAGGCACATTTAAACAATCCGGCGGTAGCTAGCCGGCTTTGTTTTTTTTGATATACCGGATAAATTAGTAAAGGTAATACACTCGTGATAATATTCGTTCAATCTACACCCTGTGGGGAATATTCCAGAATTTTTTCAAAGTCTGTTAATCAGTACTTTTCGAGATAAAGGGGGGACAGTGATTTTTCCAATTTTTAAAAAAGAAAAGCGTGGGCAAGTATTACATTATATATATTTTTGAACAAACTTTCATTTGACACCCCACTCGATGACCTGGTAAATTTTATTTCACTTCCGATTTCACCCCTTAAAAATAACCCCTTAAGTCAAAATTTAACTTTCAAAACTACACGGCTCTGATGAGGACATCAATTCCTATATTAGTGCCAAATTTGAAGTTTCTATGTCAAATAGTTTCTGAGAAAATCGGGTGTGATAGACGGATAGACAGACACCGAAGGGATCTTATAAGTGTTCCGTGTCTGTACGGAACATTACAAATCAATAAATTATTTATCCAGTACCTACTCTCAAGTAGTTCTAAAATTAATACCATTAAGTACTAAATATGAACTTATCACTTTATTATTAAAGACTGGAGTTTTGTGAGTTTACCATATTTTCAAGCGAAAACCTACGAAATTGCAGTCACGTAGAAATTTAATAATAAAAGGATAAGTTGACAAAGTAAACTGTTCATATTCCATATTTATCTTGTTTTATCACAAAGTAACTGACAAATCAGTCAGACTTTTTCATACTATAGAGAAAATAATTTAAGCATTATATCTTGATACTACTCAGTACATATCACCACTACACCAAACACTTTATTTTTGCTCTCGACGCGGGTTTCGCTAACCATGTTAGCTTCATCAGGAGCGACGATTGAGTCCTCAGACAGTTAACCATCGCTCCTGATGAGGCTAACATGGTACCAAAGATTCCACATTCTCAACATAGATTATATCTTGATGTTTGAAATAGTTGTTACTTGATGGTGAGATATTAATTACTAACAAAAATTGAACAAAGAAAAAGCTGCAAAGATAAAATGGAATAATTGGAATCTGACTTTTCTATTTACATGCTATTTTTGTTACAATTATAAGTGATAAAAAATAACAATTTTCGGATTCCTTAACTCCAATAACCATGAAAATAACGTATAACTTGACATATTTGAAGCTCCCTCAAACTCCCACGCCCCCTAAACTTTTGTATATAATGCTTAAGATTTCTCCATTATCCAATTAAAACTAATAAATTTCTCACAGTATTGTTAGAACAAGGAACAACTATCGATCTCCACCCTTCCTTTGGGCGATATCGCTTAAAAACTTTAAGTTCCTTTTGTACTTCAACTATTATATTTGAAACCGATATATCATTTCATTCGAGAGTTATCGTGACAAGAAACAGATAGACCGACCGAGCAATCGACGGAAAATAGAAGCTATGGTTTTTCATAATCTAGGGATTTTATTATATCTCCAAAAAAATTTTGATTACTTATTTAATTTAATTTGCACGGCCTTTTTGCGAGATTTAAGTGGATTTTACCCTCAACTGGATCATTCCAGGTTTTTTTGCAAAAATGTGAGGTTGTCTTTTGGGCCCCCGTCCATCGAGAGAGGCTCTATTAGAATGTGAAGTTTTTTTTTAATTTGAAACCTTGAAACATCCACTCCGGATTAGTGATACTGTAATGAGCATTAAGGCTGTGATAGCTAAAGTAGCATATCAATTAAAAGACGTTGGAGCAACATTCACAGGAAATAACTGACCATGTAAGGTTGTGGCATCGGGATCTGGTGGTAGGACATATTTTACCAATCTGTGGAGTTGTCAGACTATTTTTTTATGAGAATAGCACACGTGAGGTAAGGAAATTCTTGAAGCTCCACAGAAGCGATGCGTGTGCGGAAAAAGCGATTTATGTTGGTCTTGTGTCGCTGTAAATTATACTTGGTGGCAAACATTCCACCATCCAAACAACAGTAGACCAATAAAAGA
The DNA here is from genome assembly GCA_019049505.1 of Pachyrhynchus sulphureomaculatus. Lineage (NCBI taxonomy): Eukaryota > Metazoa > Arthropoda > Insecta > Coleoptera > Curculionidae > Pachyrhynchus > Pachyrhynchus sulphureomaculatus. The sequence goes on from CM032447.1 coordinate 58,556,641, forward strand.
AGCATCGGGCGAGCGACGTAACGGTCGAGGACGTCGCGGGAAATGGCAGCTCGACCAAAGCGATGAAGACCGGGCAACTGACAATGGACCTGCCAAAAGTGTTGTGCCGGCGAGTAAGCCGACACCCACCAAGGCGGGAAAATCAGGGCAACGCATGAGTTATACTACAGGAACAAACGAATACACCATGCGTTGCTTTGATAAAAGCACAACTCCTGACAAAGAAACTACTGAGAAGTCGCCGCCTAGACCCACCACCATCAATCCCAAACGCAACCGACGAAGTATTTAATCAAAAACTTCCGCAACGACAAAGAAATCCCAACAGCACAAAACCAAAATTCAAATGGCAAATAAGAATAGAAAACCAAATCAACAACATCAGGAGATATCTAGGACACCTTACCCAGTTTATCAACGGGAACGTGTCCAAACGAGTCACACAGAGTATAAACAAGATCAAGTCCGGGTCTCCCGACAGAACACTGCCAGAAATCCTGGATACTCTGAAACAAAAAATTATCCGTATATGCCGCAAGACTTCGTAGATACAAAGAACCAAACGAGAGGAAAGATACCAACAACCTCTTCCGAAGAAGCCAAACACAGTTCTACCGGAAAACTATGCACAGCAAACAGACAGCAGTGACCAAACCACCAAACAAACAAGAACTCACAGATCATTGGAAAAGTATCTGGTCAGAACCCAAACTACCCAATAATAACACCCCCTGGATCAAAGCCAAAGAAGGCAAAGATGAACATGCGACAGAACAGGAAAATTCCACATTAACTACTGTGGGACCAAAGAGCATGATGAGGCGCCTGGATGCAAGAAGTTCCGGAGGTAGAATGGCCCCCCGTTCGGATCTCCGGGTGGGGGCTGGTTCGGAGGCGTCGACTTGCAGACATCATAATTTTAAGATAGATTTTTGCAACATACGAGGTATAAACTCGAACATAAATTCAGTGCATCAACACCTGCAATCAGATAAACCTCATGTACTCGCTCTATGTGAAACCAAGGTCAGTCCATCGACCAGCACGGTCAACTATCTTTATCCTGGGTACGACTTCTATTCCCGATTTAGGCGTAACTTTGGAATCTGTCTTTTTGTCAGAAGCGACCTCTCTTGTCAACGAGAAGAAGCTCTGGAGCCCCAAACTTTGATGTTATGTGGTTAAAAATAACGACTCAACAAACCACAAGGTTTATCTGTATCCTGTATCGACCACCAAGTGATACCAATTTTCGAACACTTTTCGCTTCTCTTGCAGACACCATCGATCATTTACAAAGTAACTATCCAAGTGCCGAAATTGCCATCCTGGGCGACTTTAATGTCCACAATATCAACTGGCTCAAATATTCAAATACTACCGACGAACAAGGTCGTGAAGCTGAATCATTCTCAATCAGTTGTGGCTTAACTCAGCTTATTGACGAACCAACACGGATCCCTGATCGAGACGGGGAGTTCGCCAGTCTTCTTGATCTGTTTTTAACCACCAATCCGGAGATTTACACGGTCACCGTAAATCCGCCGTTAGGTTCTTCCGACCATAAACTGCTTTCGACATCGAGTATCCTGCCAATCAGTGACAGAGAGGCGCCTAGGCCGCGCAAGATTTGGCACTACAAATCTGCTAAATGGGAAGATCTCATGGAATACTTTCGAACTTTCCCTTGGATGGACGTCTGTTTTCGATCCGATAACCCATCTGACTGCGCCAGGGAGGTCTCCGATGTTATTTTGGCTGGTATGGAAGCTTACATCCCTTTTTCGAAGAAATGCACCTCCAACGGCAAGCCTTGGTTCGACCGAAAATGCAAAGAAGCTGTTGCTTCTAAACATATTGCCTACCGACAATGGCGTGAAAATCCTAACACCGTAAATCGAAACACCTTTGTTCATGCCCGGAACAGATGCAAGGGAATTATCGACGAAACCAAGGAGGCACACAATCAACGAATTAGAAACAAACTTCTCGCTTGTCCAACAATTCCAGGTCCTTTTGGGCAGTCGCTAAGGCAGTTAGTCAAAATTTTACCAAATCCACCATACCACCACTCACACGACCAGATAATTCCATTGCAACCACACCTGTTGAGAGAGCGAACTTGTTGGCTGAACTCTTTGCTTCACATTCTACTGTCGATTTCCAAGGAAAAACACCACCTACTATTCCCATATTGCAGTCAAGGATGCCCGATGTTGTCTTCAGACAGCGCATCATAAAGCGTATTTTAATGAAGCTAGACACCAAGAAGGCTTCTGGCGCTGATGGAATACCTGCCATAGTTCTCAAAAACTGTACAAGGAAACTAACACCAGTTTTCTGTAGACTTTTTAACCTATCCTACAGAAAGGGAATATTTCCGTCCTGCTGGAAATGTGCCACGGTTCAGCCGATACCTAAAAAAGGTAAGAAGACCTTGCTAAATAACTACCGACCAGTTGCACTGCTTTCAATAATATCGAAAGTCATGGAAAAGGTTATCAATGAGCATCTTCTAAAATATCTTGAACGATTCAATATTATTAGCGATCACCAATATGGTTTTCGTAAACATAGATCAACAGGAGATCTTCTGACTCATGTAACACATGTTTGGAACAACTCAATTGAACACTTTGGAGAATCTCGAGCGGTTGCTCTTGACATATCCAAGGCATTCGACCGTGTTTGGCACGATGGACTGTTGGCTAAGTTGCGCTCTTATGGTATGTCTGAAAGGTTCTGTTTGTGGCTCTCATGTTTCCTCAGAGAGCGTTCTTTACGAGTGGCGGTCGACGGATTTCTTTCTAACACCCTCACTATCAACGCTGGTGTGCCCCAGGGCTCCATACTGTCTCCTACTCTCTTTCTCATTTACATTAACGATCTGCTGGAAAAGACCGGGAATCCAATCTATAGCTTTGCAGATGACAGTACGCTTGTCTCTTCATTCACCTTGAACGCTCGGACATCGGCTGCCCAGGCGAATATCCGCAGACAGCAGGAGGTCGTTCAACTTAACAAAGACCTGGAAGAAATTCTATCTTGGGGTGACAGTAACCAAGTGGAATTTAACGCTACAAAAACCCAAGCGGCAGTTTTTTCTAAAAAAGTTAACGTTGCTGAACCCGACATAGTTATGTCGGGGCACTCCATTCCCCTAGCATCGTCGCTCAATTTGTTGGGCGTTAGTTTGGGAGCAAATATGTCTTGGCATGAACATGTTGCAGGCATAGCAAGGAGAGCTTCTCAAAAGTTGGGAATATTATTTAGAACCAGAAAGCTTTACACCCCACAACAACTGTTAATTCTTTACAAAGCCCAAATTCGACCAACTATGGAATACTGCTACCACGTTTGGGGCTCCGCTCCCAAACATACACTGCATTTGTTGGATTCTGTTCAGAGAAGAGAGGTCCGTCTGATTGGGGACCCGGAATTGACCGGCGGCCTTGATTCGCTGGAACATCGAAGAACGGTTGGCGACTTGAGTCTGTTCTACAAGTATTTTCATGGAAAGTGTTCGAAGGATGTAGCCCGCTTAATTCCTCCCAAAGCGATGCATGTAAGAAATACACGTCGCGCTGGTGCTTCGCATCCGTATGAGGTTCAGCTTGTTACTCCGCGTACAACGCTTTTCAAGCAATCTTTTATATGGAGAACGTCATCCCTTTGGAATAATTTGCCCAGCGCTGTGTTTCCCACCGAGTACAATTTACAGCGATTCAAGAACAACGTGAATCGCTTTTTCCGCACTCGTGCCGCTCCTGGAGCGCTTTAGAGACTTCCCTGCAGCACGTGTGCCAGACCAATAAAAAAAAAAAAAAAAAAAAATTCCAAAGGGATGAGGTTCTCCATGTAAAAGACTGCTTGAAAAGGAATATACGAGGAGTGACAAGCTGGATATAAATTATTAGCGTGACGTGTATTGCTAGCATGCACCGCTCTGGGATGAACTAAGCGGGCTACATCCATCGAACACTTTCCATAAAATTACTTGTAGAATAGACTCCTTCTACATATCTTAGAAGATGCTGATTAATAGCCTTTTCCATGACTTTCGATAATATGGAAAGTTCGGTAGATGTTTGGCGATGAACTTCTTACCTTTTTTTGGGTATCGATTGAACTGTAGCGAATTTTCAGCAGGAAGGAAATATTCCCTTTCTGTAGGATAGGGTGAAAAGCCTACAAAAAATTACTGTTAGGTCTTTCGCACATTTTTTGATTACTATGGCCACCAGCGCCAAAAGCTTTTCTGGTGTCTAGCTTCATTCAAATACGTTCAGGCTGTCCCAAAATAATATCGGGCATCCTTGAGTCCACTATGGGAGCAGTTCACCTAACAAGTTGACTTTATTGGTTTAAAAATAGTAATAGTAATCTGGCACATCTAATTCATTAGAGATAATCTTTTAAAAAATTATAGGTCCAGTTTCAATTAAAACCAGGTAAAACAGAAACGACTGAAAATGTCATGTAGGCAATCGTAGCCGAAACTTTGGAAAGTCACTCCAATTTGACACTGTCTAATCCCATGATTTATCATCTAAATAAAGCGATGAAAGGTTCCATCCCACATGATTTAATTTAGATTAGCTATAATTAATTTTTTTTATTTGTTGGGTAAGTTCATGTCACATCTCAGCCGTTGCCTTAGGGAGTTGCAACGATCAATCTTGCAGTTTTTGTCGTTGGCCTTGTCTTCACGGATCTTGGCATTGCGAGTCGATGAACTTTCTTGGCAGTTTTACCAGACGCCAATCTAAAATCATGAATATCTTAAAAAGTCGTTAATTATAAAAATAAAAATAAAAAAATTATTTTGAATTGAAGAGTTTACGGTACTTTATTATTGATGTTGTTTCTTTTATAGTTCAAAATCTGGTTATTCTTTTTTTTATGTCCGCTGTTGCCGTTGCCCAAAAAATAAGTGATCTGTAGAATTTAGATGAATTAAGAATAATTATTTATAAATATCAGTACCGTCAGATACTAGTATAAAGTACCCAATTACCGGTATTGGTTTATTCTTTGTTCTTTTAGTTTGCTTCGAGTCGGTGTGGTGACTTTTTTACATATTTCTTGTCTTATTTATCCTGTAACTATATGTCGACCTATAATATCATTACGTGTAATGTTTTATGAGTGTGGAACGGTACAGAGTTAAGGACACATGCATTTATTTTAAATCGAAAATAATATGAAACATTTGAACCGCGTGATGCGAAAATTATACAGTAGAGATGCGAGAATTATACAGCATAGATAACTTCAGAGGAATCACTAAAAGCAAACAAGAAGGAATGCTGTAAATTATTTAAATAGGTGGAAATTTTAAAAATATTCATAACTAGTTAACTATTAAAGTTCAAAAATCGAAAAATTAAAAAAAAAACGGTTTAGGGATTATATATATATATATATATATATATATATATATATATATATATATATATATATATATATATATATATATATATATATATATATAAATATATATATATATATATATATATATATATATATATATATATATATATATATATATATATATATATATACATACACAGTCAGTCTAAAAAGTCTCCATACACCACCTGCTATCTATACTATTTTTCTCTTATGTTTGACTAATTAACTGGAACTATGAAAAAAGATATTTAAATTAATATTTGAAACTTAACCAACGAGGATTAGTATTAAAAACAACTACGGAACATTTTATTTAGAAGTTACATCATTGTTATAAAAAGGTAATCAAAATTAATGTCAAAAAAGTCTCCATACATTTAACAATTACCAAATAGTTCGGCGGAGTTTAACGGAAAATAACAACTTCGTTTAAACTAATATTTAGTGGGACCGCCGTTGGCCTTGATAATCTCCTGTAAACTTTTTGTCATGCTTGTAACCAGCCTTCTAGTAATTTCTGGTGGCATGTTCTCCCATTCGTTCAATATTCTGTTTTTTAATTTTTCTCTATTTGAAACATTATGTTTGCGAACGCGCCGTTTAAATTCCTCCCATAAATGCTCGATGGGATTAACATCCAGTGATGCGGAGGTGTATGAAGCTGCTGCCTCACATTATGGATCATCCATTTTCGCACCAAGTTTGCGGTATGTTTCAGATCATTGTCCTGTTGGAAAATGTATCTTTTTTTCGAGTGCTAATTTTTCGACACTCTCTTAAATTGTCTCTCAAAATGTTCAGATAAACATGCTCTGATCCATGGTACCATTAATAAAATGTAAATTTGCAACCCCTTCAGTGGACAAGCATCCCCAAAGCAGAAGACTGCCACCCCCTTGTCTCACCGTGAAACAAATGTTTTTATTATCGAATGCGGTATTCTTCTTTTTACAAACTTTAATTATGCCATCAGACGCAAAAAGGTAGTTTTAGTTTCATCACAAAAGATTACGGATTCCCAAATTTCAGGAGGTTTAGTAACGTATTCCCTAGCAAAAGCTAACCGCTTTTTGCGATTTGTTTCCGAAATTAACGGCTTCTTCCTGGCTGCACACCCCTTATAGCCTGCGCTGTGTAAACAATTTCTCACTGTTTATGAACAAACATTTTTCGAAAATAGTTCCCCTACTTCTTTTTTTAATTTTGGTGCACTTTTCTCGTGATCTATAATTATTTCTATAACAATACTGGCCTCTTCACGTGGAGTCAGTTTCTTGGGACGACCGGAGCGTAGTTGAAGTGACAGTATGGCCGAAAATTATTAATTTGTTTTCAGTTTAACGAGCAATAGATAGTTTGATAAAATGCGATTATAATGTTTTTTTTTCAATGCAGTTCTTGACTGTATGGAGACTTTATTGACATTAATTTTGTTTACATTTTTATAACAATGATGTTATTTCTAAATAAAATGTTCCGTAGGTATTTTAATACTCGTACTAATCCTCGTTGGTTAAGTTTCAAATATTAATTTAAACATGATTTCTCATTGTTCCAATTAATTAATTAAACATAACAGAAAGATAGTATAGAAAGCAGGTGGTATATGGAGACTTTTTGGACTGACTGTATATATATATATATATATATATATATATATATATATATATATATATATATATATATATATATATATATATATGTATATATATATATATATATATATATATATATATATATATATTTATATATATATATATATATATATATATATATATATATATATATATATATATATATATATATACATATATTTATATATATATATATATATATATATATATATATATATATATATATATATATATATATATATACTGGTTTACAATATTCTGCGACTTCCAATCTCCTTCTTTTTTGTTCGTTCCATAGATCTTCCAGATTTTCTTCCTTGATTTCTCTGTAGATCCCCTCTCTACGACTTGTTTTCGATCTACCCCGCTTTTTCTTGCCTTTAGTATTTGTTTTGGGATTCGATGTTCATCCATTCTTTGTGTGCCCAAACCAGATAAGGTGTTTGGTTAGAATGTTATCTGTAATACTGTGGTTAGTTCCCATGATTTCTTTAATACGTCTGTTGGTCACTTATTCTCTTTTGGATCTTTCTGATGCTTTTTTCTTCAGAAGTCACACTTCACAAGTATATAAGGCGATTCTTTTCACTATGATTTCATAAATCCCCTTTTTATTGGTTTTATTAATAGACAAAACCCATATAATGCTGTTTAGCAGTTTAATGGCCTTTCTTCTTGCTGCATTTCTTTCTTTTATTGCCTTGTCCAGTTTTCCAGCCTCCAAAATTCTTACATCCAGATACTCGTCGTCGCCACAGCGTTTTACCGTTATTCGATCGTCTAGTGTAAGATATTTTTGTTGTCCTCTAATATATAGATTTCTTTTTCCTTATTCTGACTCCTGAACTCCAATCTTTATATTCGTCAAATAGTTTCCTCGTCATGTATTTCAGGTCGTCGAAGTCTTAAGCCATTTCCATTTGGTCGTTCATCGAACATAGCGTGTACAACGTTACTAATTTACCAGTATTTCCCTCGTAAACACGCAATTTTGAAATATATGCTGAGTCTGACATTTCGCCTAACGTACTGTTTCCTCGCCAAACCCTTTTAGGGAAGCAACATTCTAAACTCGACTCCCTTCCCTATATTTGCATTTGTTTCTAGCAAAAACAACAATGTACTGTATGACGTACGGGTTTGTACTTCAGCTGAAGTAAAGCTTGCCGTTAGAAGGGTTGTTCTTCGGAACAAGATGTACTTGGTGTGATTGAAAGTTCCCAAACTAATGCTATAAATCTGAAGTAGTTACTTTTAGGCTTCGTGACTCCTGTCACCTTCCAAGTAGTCGAACTGCACCCAAATGCATCGGTTCCACCGTTTTGTCTATTAGTCGTACATTTCTCGGAAGGTCGATGCTGTCACCGTCCTCAGTGCCACCTGCGAATCACGTTTTGTATCTCCTCTACCGTCTGGTAGCGGTGATCTTTTAACTTTATCTTCATATGAGGCAACAGCAATAGGGTGCCAAATCAACCGAATAAGAGAGGGAGAGAATGACAGTCATGCAATTCTTGGCTATGAACCGTTGTGTACGAACCGAAATATGAGCCCGTGCATTGTCGTGATCCAGGAGGAACCCCTCTCGCTCTTCGGTCGGTTTCTAACCAATAGAGAATTCGTCAGAGATGCTCAGGGTTGGCCGATGATAGTATTCACGAATGATTCGTTGAACTTTGGCGATGATTTCAGGCGTAGTTGACTATCTTCTCGAACGCACGTCTTCTTCTACCAATGTTTAGCCAGCCTTAAATCGCGAAAACCACTCGAAATTTTGTGTAAGACTCACAGTTTCATCCTTAAATGCTTTTCGAATCATTTTATATGTTTCAATAGCAGCTTTTCTGAGTTTAAAATCAAATTTCACTCAAACGTGCTGCTCTTTTTTCGTATCCTATGTAAAAGTCGCAGAAAGACCAAATTAGACCTTTATGCAACCATGCACACAGCGCAAACTAACCTGAACCTTGGAATTAGCATGGAGATCTAATTATCAAGGATGCTATCAAGAGGAAAGCTAGTACTATACACCTGTATTTTTTTATCAGTAGCACGTAATCGAGTAGAAGATGGCAGGGGATATCTTGGAAGTTAATAAAAGCACGTAGCAAGTTCACAAGCTGTACGTATGTAGTTTCAGTCACAAGATCAACTATTTTGTTGGCAGCAATTGGCAAAATGAAAACTACTGTAGTATGGTGCGTGAGACTTTACCCTATCAAAATAAGAAATAGTGTAAGAAAGGGGAGGATGGCTATAATTATCATGTATGTGGTAAAAAAAAGGTAGTGCTATCCTTGTGTTTCGTATGTTTCGTAACTACACGTAACCAAGTTATAAGACAGGAAATTGGAAAGTTAGACCACACGCCGGGATGGTCTGTAATCATATTTATTTTGCACAATTATTGTGCTAGGAATAACGGACAGCAGCTAAAAAGCTACAATAGCATAATTAGTTTTATAATAGCTAACAGTAGTAATCAAAGCTTCTGCACAAATATGGAATTTTAAATGTTGTAGTGAAATTGATATTTTCTTTTGTCAGTTATGTTTAAAAAGAGTTTTAAGATTATAAAATTATCGTATTTTCGAAAAAGGTATCCGACGATCAGAGGATTGAAGCATTCCTTGCCAAATTTTCAAATTGCGCTCTATATATTTTTGATAGATCTCTGTTGCATTTGTTCGTTCTTTTGGAGCTCTCTTTTAGAATTTTAACACTTTCAACAGATGAACTCTGGCTACAAATCGATTACGCTTTGATAGCCTACACTTATTAGGTTAATAGCTTTATTAAAAATTAATGTTATTTATAGCCTGTCCCAAAATATAAGATCCCGATTTTTGCCGTTTTAGTTTGAATGAATGGAGTTTACAAGAGGGGACATATTGTATAAATAAAAATATATTTTAACTTAAGCCTAATTCGGTTTCACTATCACTGTCATCAGCTGAGGTAATTATCAGTGGTTTTATATTATTTACATAAATATATGAATCTTCAACTTTAACAACGTGCTGAATGGAATTCTTCCAGCTTTCACATGGTATATCATTTATAACTTCTTTTACTAATTCAACCACTGACACGCTTAAAGTAGGAGAAACATTTTGTGTCCTTATTTTTGATTTAACGTGATGCCAAATATGTTCAATTGGATTAAACACACAATAATACGGAGGAAGCCGCAAAATAGTGTGTCCTATTTTCTTAGCCATACTATCACAAACATATTTCTTTTTCAATTTATAGTCTTTCAAAACTTCCAAAAGATCATTTTTTTTTATAACTAAAGTCAAAATAAATGTCATTTTCTAACATATATCCTATTTCAGATTTGGTGTTGGCTGCATTAGGAACCTTATTTAGTAGGCGACTGTGGTAATTTGCATTGTCTATAACTATAACACTCTGTTCGGGAACATTGGGCAAAAGAGAATTTTGTAACCAATTTTCAAAAAGTTCTGCGGTCGTGTCTTCGTGATAGTCCAAACTAGAATCTTTTATGTTTTTTGCAAATAATAGTAGGCAATTTAAAACTCAGCCCTTTTCAGATCCAGCACGTAAAATGGTTATTCGTTTACCTTTATTTGAAGGTGCGTTAGTCTGACATTTTGTACTGCTGTCAACCCACCCTTTTTGCACAGTGTCATGGGTATGGAACCATGTTTCGTCAAGGTAAATTATTGGCCAATTCTCTGATCGATACTTTTTAATTTCTTGTAAATAAGTATGTCGCAAGATTCGTAATCTTTGTGACTCCATCACTACTCTCGTCCTGCACCAGTCTTAATTTTATTTTGTCTAGTGTCGGCACCAAATGCTCTTTATACATAGAATATATTTTTCTCCTGATGACGTCTTTTTCACTATCGTCTACATGATGCATTTGAAAATCTTTCCTTTTTTTCCTGTTCCTGAGTGATGGTTTTTTCTACAATACCCATTAATCGTAGAAATTGGGGGTCTTTGTTAGTTCACTGGTTTCTTGCAAAGCACTTTGTTTTATTCAAACTTCCTTTTTACCAAACTGTCGTAAACATTTTTTTCATTATTTGTTTAGCGTCAAGTGATAAATGTTTTCTCTTGCGATAGCCACTATTGCAATTTTCCCACGGACGCCACATAATTAAAATAGAACCGATACGTTGTAAGTTGTAATTAAAACTAAAAATAAAAATAATAAAAAGTATCTTGCGAATCTTAATGAGGACCTGTGGTCATTAGGCCTATATTATCAAATATTTAAAGCCCTCCAAACCGGGTTGCCAGGTAGTAAATATATAGGTAAAAATAGATCCAATATGATTGCAGGTGCAAGTGAGGAGGTATACAAAGAGGGTAAAATAAAAATATATATATCATAATACTTGGCAACTATGCACAAAAGCTTAATAGGGTCGTTTGTTGTCCCATTGAAAAAGCAAAAAGGCAGTATCTTATATCTTGGGATTTACTATACTCTAGTTATTATTAAAATGAAACATTTTAGATTTATTTTTATATACGAATATCTCGTTTGGTAACCTAAAAAAGGATAAATATCAGTTAGCCCAGATTTGCCATTACAGAATGAACGATAAAAAGTAGTACAGTCTTATCAATAAATATAATCTGAAATATTATGTATATGTGAGTACATTATATAACCTTTTTATGGTTATATCCTAACTGTACTGTGTATAAATAAGATGAAGTTCCGTTAACTAAAAAAGTGACAATAATGACAGAGACAATATAACCACAACTAAAATTCTTAATAGGAAAAAAAAAACGTGTGCCTGTCATTCTTTACATTTTTGGTTAAACAGGTTATCTAACGAGGCACGC
>CM032447.1:58573522-58673522 GCA_019049505.1 Pachyrhynchus sulphureomaculatus
GTCACTGATTATTTTATACCTCCGTAACAAAAATTTTTATGTTAAAAGATAAACACCTCACCAAACACTATGCGTAAGTCCGACTTGCACTTGGCTTTTTTTTTTAATCTAAATACTGAGCCTAAACATATTCTGGCCTTCTCTCTGTCTGCCATTATCCTCAAAACCCACACTACATACATGCTTCAATATCTATTCAGCCATCCTGTCTCTAATTTTTTGTAACTTTTACTAAGTTTGTCCTTTGTTTCATGATTCGTTTATTTGTAATCCTGTCTACCTAAACTATTTTGATTGGACTTTTGAATCATTTTTACATCTGTATAAGACTTGCAGGAAAAGAGAAGTGTAGGAAGGAGAAAAGTATCCTAGTTGCGAAATTTCAGGGCGTGGTTTGGCTGCAATTCCGCAGAACTATTTGGATAGTGATGAATAAGGTTAGAATAGATTTTTGCCAACCTCCGAGAGCAAAAAAAAGAAGAAGAATAAGACTTCACATCAAATTGATTTCCTCATTTTATTTTGGCATAATTATTGTTTAAGTCTGCAATTACGAAATATCTCAAGAACATCTATGAGAACTATTATTTATTTCACATTTGAAAAAATATGCCATTTTAACGGTAACTTTTTGTCTCTAATAAGGAAGAAATACAAATAAGTAGAAAAACGACAATAGTGCGTAAAGCGAGTAACCTTAGATTAGTTATTTACGATTAAAGATATTTTGATCATGGTTATTACGTAATTAGTATTTCAACAAACGATAGTTACCAACAAAGTTTGTATAATTTAATGACAGTTGAAGTTTCAACTGCTGTTTAACCTAATTAGTATTAACAGGCCTGATATATATATATATATATATATATATATATATATATATATATATATATATATATATATATATATATATATATATATATATATATATATATATATATGTTACAATAGAGGTTTTCATGGATCATGGAATGTAATACATTAAAATTCGGGTTTCAATCCGTTTGTCTAACAATAAATTTACACGACGTTTCGCCAAAATCTCATTTGGCATTTTCAAGTGCTGCTGCTGCTGCTACAAGATACTGTGATCTTGCAGCAAGATCACAGTATCGAGTAGCAGTAGTAGCAAGAGCACTTGAAAATGCCAATTTTGGCGAAACGTCGTGCAACTTTATCGTTAGACTAGACGAACGGATTGACACCCGGAATTTTAATGTAATATATATACCAGGTGTACAAGTATGAAATGCGGATTTTTTTCTAAAAAACATGAATTCGGAAGAATGATAAAAAGTGCTTTATTCAAAGTATGCTCCATCGCTTGTTATATATTTTTTCCATGTTTCGGATCATTTGTGAATACCACGCCAGTAAAAATGTTCCCCTTTTGCTGCTAACCATTCATCGAGCCATTTTTTCACATCTCGAAGCGTTGCTCAGCAAGTGCGTGACCCATCGATGCAAACAAGTGGTAATCGGAAGGAGACAAGTCTGGTGAGTAAGCCGCATGGGGTAGAGCTTCCCAGCTGAGTGCTTCCAAGGTGTCACGAACTGGTTTTGCTATATGTAATGGAGCATTGTCATGAAGAAAAATGACTTTGCCTTTTTCAGTATTCTGACCTTTTTTCAAGCAGCGAACGGTTCAAATTGTTCAATTATTGTTGGTAACGTTTAGTATTAACCGTTTCCCCAGATTTTAACAGCTCATAATAGACCACGCCCCTCTGATCCCACCAAACACAGAGCATCGTCTTTCTGCCAAAACGATTCGGTCTTGCGGTCGATGTGTATGGTGCGCCTGGGACTACCCATGATTTTTTTGCGCTTGGGATTCTCAAAATAAATCCACTTTTCATCCCCTGTAACTATACGATGCAAAAAAAATCCTTTGGTACCGAGCGAGTGTGTTTTTGCGCTTTTCCATTTGCCTGTCGTTCAACTCATGTGGTACCCATCTACCGGTCTTCTGAATCTTTCCCATCTCTCGTAGCCGACTGGAAAACAGCTTGTTGACTAACGCCCAATTGCTCGGCGAGTTGTTTTTGTGTTTGCGAATCATCTTCGTCCAACAATGCTTGCAATTCCACATCTTCGTATTTTTTTGGCGGTTTTTTACGTTCCTTGTCTGCAACATCGAAGTCACCACTTTTGGAATGTCGAAACCATCGTTCACACGTATCTTGCGATGGAGCATGTTCACCATAAGCTTCTCGAAGTAATCGGTATGATTCGACAGCAGTTTTCTTCAAAAAAAAAACAGAAAATTAATGTTGTCGCGATTGCTCTTTGTTCGGTATAAATTTCGACATATTGAACACAACAACACAACACTATGCACACACTTTTCCAGTTTATCACTCGTGCGTATCTGACACTTGTTGATGACATAACGAAATGGCGCAGTGTTAAATCTTCATAGCACAAACTGCATCGATACAGCATCTGTTGTCTGAAACATTTCATACTTGTACGCCTGGTATATATATATATATATATATATATATATATATATTATATATATATATATATATATATATATATATATATATATATATAAAAGTTGAGAATGTGGAATTTTTGGCACAATGATACTACTCAGTATATATTACCACTACATCAAACACTTTATTTTTGCACTCGACGCGCGTTTCGCTAACCATGTTAGCTTCATCAGGAGCGATGATTGACAGTCAATCATCGCTCCTGATGAAGCTAACATGGTTAGCGAAACGCGCGTCGAGTGCAAAAATAAAGTGTTTGGTGTAGTGGTGATATATACTGAGTAATATATATATATATATATATATATATATATATATATATATATATATATATATATATATATAATAAAAAAAAACTTGCAACTAAATTAAAGACATTAAAAGTGCGTTAATACCCAAGAACTGCTTAATACATAATTTAATATATTTAAAGAGGACAATATTTTTTAATCTTATAAAAGTAGATGAGTTTGGAATGCAAAAATTTTAACCTTGATTTCTCCATATTCGATTGCAGGTTTTAAGAATGTACGTATTAAAGCGTCCAGTAGTTACTCCACCATACTTAAGAACGAGACCAGTTTTTGTTGGAATAAGTTCTTTTCACCATAGTAAATATTTGCTTTGGTAGGACTGGGTATGTTGTTTGAATATTTCAAATAAGAATATCGTATGTGCCATTTTTTGTCGATGTTGCAGTTTTCAAGATCTCTATACTAAGAATCGCTTTTTTTATCAGAACTTTACATAATATGGAAAGAAATAATAAAAAAATAACACAACTATACCATTTAAATATTAAAATTCGATGACTCTTTTTAACTTAATATTCGTTTAGAGTCTAATAATCTTTCTATAGAACTTAAGAATGCAGCGCAGCTATTTACATCAGCAATTATTTGTCTAAAATCGGCTTTGTATACTGAAAGGTCTAAAAAACTTGCAACTTCTGAAAACAACGCTCTCCAGAAGACAGTACTTTGCATCTCTTTTTTTGGCAAACAACTAGTCGCACACTTGCCTTGCTAATTTAAATATTCTTTATTTGCCTTCGTACTGAACAATTTTTTGTTGTAAATAGTTACCCTAACTTTGGTAGAGTGGGGGTGTGCTAACATTATGTTAATGATAGTCAGATGCAAAACTTTTAACTTACTAAAAATTGTATTATTTGTTCTTCAGTAGATCAAGCTGTTGTATGGGGTGGGATAGCATGAAATAACATAAATAGAAATGAACACAACTAATTAATTTCAATGAAGGAGTTATAATTGTTGAATAAAACCCTGGAAAAAATTAGTAAAGCCTAGTAGTCTCTCCCTTATCATTCCAAGTTTTAAAATATATAC
The DNA here is from genome assembly GCA_019049505.1 of Pachyrhynchus sulphureomaculatus. Taxonomy (NCBI): domain Eukaryota; kingdom Metazoa; phylum Arthropoda; class Insecta; order Coleoptera; family Curculionidae; genus Pachyrhynchus; species Pachyrhynchus sulphureomaculatus. The sequence continues at coordinate 58,577,379 of CM032447.1, forward strand.
GGAATTCAAATGAAATTAAAGATCAAGTTCTGTTCACACTTTCCATCTTAATTTCTTAAGCCTGAGACGTTTCGGTACAGAGTCACTTCGTCGGAAGAGTTATGAAGTTCTATCAAGTAACTGTCACAACAATGCAAACTAGGGAAGTTCAGTTTTTCTTACTAAAAAATAATCATTACTACCATATATTTTAAGGAAGAAAATCTGTGCTTATGATGAGACATCAATAACAAAATATTGGAACATATTCCCCCTTTCTAAACCTTTTATATTTGAGCAAGTGGTTACTTTTAAAATTAGCTATTTGTCCACACCAAAAACAAGTAAAAAGTGGAATGTTGCTAATGATTTTTGAGGTCCCTCGTAAATACTTTCCAGCTTTCTCAGCATTCTATTCCTATTAAAATTGACAATAGCATAATTTTCAGGTTGGCCGACTCCAACGATCCAGACAAAGATGTGTAACAAAGTATATACAGAGCAACCCCTCTTACTTCGTTTTCCATTCCTTTGGCTCTATATATATTTGACTCTAAATAAAAAAAAAACACAATTTTTAAATTCTTTGTCTCTAAGAAGCACGAGAAGGCCATATTTACATACTAAGCATCCCCTTTAATTTCCTTCCTCACCTGTTTAAACCCTTCATGTTTGATTAAAACGAACTGAAAATAATGAAATCATAACACAAATTTCAGGTTGTTGGACTAAAGTCGTGCAAAAGATTATAACACGATATATTCCTGGCAATTCCTTTCCCTTGTTCTTTAACTATTTTTATATTTTGCTATAAGTAACTAACATTAATAAAAAAAGAACTCAAACTTCAGCTCCTTAACTCCTAGAACCTTAAAAAGAATATTTAACATAAGATATATAGGGCAACTCCTCTAGCCCTTCAAACCTTTATATGTTTGACTATAAATAATTGAAAATAATAAAAAATTAATCCCCTTTAATTTCTTTCCTCACCTGTTTAACCCTTCATGTTTGATTAAAACGAACTGAAAATAATGAAATCATAACACAAATTTCAGGTTGTTGGACTAAAGTCGTGCAAAAGATTATAACACGATATATTCCTGGCAATTCCTTTCCCTTGTTTTTTAACTATTTTTATATTTTGCTATAAGTAACTGACAATAATAAAAAAAGAACTCAAACTTCAGCTCCTTAACTCCTAGAACCTTAAAAAGAATATTTAACATAAGATATATAGGGCAACTCCTCTAGCCCTTCAAACCTTTATATGTTTGACTATAAATAATTGAAAATAATAAAAAATTAAAAGAATTTTCAGATTTCTCGGCTCCAAAACCCCCGAAAAAGACTTGTATCACGACATGCCCAATGCAATCTCTCGAACATCCTTCTCCACCCTTTTAACTCATTATATCTTTAACTACAAATAATTATGCTGAAAATGTATGATTTCAATCAAAAACCAAGAAAAATTTTCATAATAATGTTAAAAATATACAAAGTTTATGAAATAGTGATATCGTTCAAGTTGCGGTGAAAAGGTGGAAGCAAAAGCATTTGTCCTACTACATATATATATCCCCCTATCCACTTCGTTTCCGCCGATTTTAGAGATATATTTTTTGTATTGTTTTTATAGTAAGTTTGTTAATACTGCCTAGCCTTGTACTATTTATATTTAGTCTTCTTCAGATTTACAACTTTGTTTGTCCACTGGCGCAAATAGCATGATCCGCTCTATTATTTCCTCAATTTAAAATTCTCATTTCTTTATTTTCCGAGCAGAACTGGACTATTACCAAGAACAGCATAAAGAAAACATGCGGCACCTGACAGAATTCTGGTCTTTTATCGCTTTTTTTTATTTGCCATTATATATAATCATCCCCATCTTGTGTGGTAGGTCAGTATATAGGTTATTGTGAGAGACAAAAGACTTTGAAGTTTTAAAATGTATTCGGTGAGTATATTTAATGTTGGCAAAAAACAATAAATAAATAAAAAAATATTTCGTTTTAACGGTCTTACTTCGCTCCCTGATTATTTATATTCATTTTACTTTTGTGTAAAAATTGTTTTTGTCACAAGATTTGAAATTAGCATGATTTGAAATTAGCATTATTGATTATATTACTTAATAGTCATGTTTTCAATATTTAAAATAACCGGCCAAATACAAGTTGGACTTGCGCAGTGAGTATTCCGTACGTTGATTGATGTTCAAATAAAAATTTTTTGAGGAGGTATAAAATTATCAATGACTTCACAAAACACATTCTAAATGAGTTCTCAACAAAGTTTTTTTCCGATCTTTACTGAAAACTTGAAATTTTTTGTTTTTTTTTATATATCAGATAAATTATTAAAGGTAATGCATTCGTGATAATTTTCGTTCAATTCAACCTTATGGAGAATATTTCAGAATTTTTTCAAAATTTTTTGATCAATATTTTTTGAGATAAGGAGGATAATAGGCAGAAAAGTGTGCGCAAGTATTACATTATATATATTTTTGAACTCCTATTTTTACATACTTTCATTTGACACCCCACTCGATGACTTGGTAAATTTTTTTTTCACGTCCTATTTTACCCCCCAAAACTAATCCCTTAAGTCAAAATTTAACTTTCAAAACTACACGGCTCTAATGAAGCCATCAATTTCTATGTTAGTACCAAAATTTCAACTTTCTACGTCAAATAGTTTTGGAGAAAGGAACACTATTGTATTGCGTTTAAAATTGGACCAATTGTTGCTCATTGTTGTTTATCCAATTAAAAAGATTTCAGAGTATAAGATATACAACACAAATCTCTCAAGAAATGCTGCATTTTCAATACAATTGAAGGAAAAAAATGTGTTATTATATGAAATATAATTTGATTTCTTATTGCAGTTTTTGCAATTTGCTTGACAGGAAGGACCAAGCAAAATCTAATCTTGTTAAAATAAAAATTTTAGAGACCGGCCAAGTACAAGTCGGACTTGTGTAATTAGTGTTTCATACGGCGATTGCTTCTAAAATAAAATAAAATTATATCTCGGTACAAGAGCGACTTGCCACTCGGTTACCTCCACCATACGTCAAGAAACATAGTTTTCATAGTTTTTTTTATACCAGATAAATTATCAAACGGAATGCTCTCGTGATAATTTTCGCTCAATCTTTACTTTATGAAGAATATTCCAGAATTTTTTCAAAATTTTTTGATCAGTACTTTTCGAAATCGATTTTTTTTTAAAATAACACATAGAAAAGTGCGCGAGAGTATTACATCATATATTTTTTTAACTTGTATTTTCACAAGCTTTCATTTGACACCCGACTCGATGACCTGGTAATTTTTTTTTTCACTCTCAATTTATACCCCCCAAAACTGAACTCTCCGTACACACCAAAAGTGATCCCTAATTTCATTTGTATTTTCATGTACAAATTTGTGGCTTTATATTGCTTCTAATGTATAGGGTGTCATAGTTTAACACTCAGCAATTAAGTTTTCAATTTTAAACAGACTTTTATCACCGATTTCATATATTAAGTGATATAAGAATTATTACAAATGGTTTCGAAAGTTTAACTTAAGATCAGGATGACTAATCAAGGAACTTAATTTTTTATTGTAAGTCAAAGTTTATTTTTAATATTTATAAATAACTAATAATAATTGAGCGCCAAATTAAAACTCTAAGACTTAGGACCTAAAAATAATCACAGTGATAACTACAATACCGAAAAATTAAAGTTTAAACTCCAATAACCGACCAAGTGCAAGTCGGACTTGCGCAATTAGTGTTCCGTACATTGATTGCTTTTGAAATAAAAAATTTTGTTACGGAGGTATGAAATGATCAGTGACTTCACAAAACACACCCCGAATGAGTTTTCAACAAAGTTTTTTTTCCGATCTTTACTGAAGACTGATGGCATTGAAATTTTTGTTAGTGTTCCGAACGGAACATAAGATCATTTCGGGGTCTGTCACATCTGATTTTCTCCGAAACTATTATGTTAGTTAAAATTTAGCACTAATATAGGAATTGATGACCTCATCAGAGCCAAGTAGTATTGAAAGTTAAATTTTTACTTAAGGGGTTAGTTTTGGGGGGTGAAATCGGAAGTGAAAAAAAGGTCATCGAGTGGGGTGTCAAATAAAAGCTTTGTAAAAACACAAGTTTTTTATTTTATTTTAAAAGCAAAAGTACGGAACATTAATCGCGCAAGTCCGACTTGCACTTGGTCGGTTTTTTTTTTTTTTTTTATATACCAGATAAATTATTAAAGGTAATGCACTCGTGATAATTTTCGTTCAATCTACACTCTATAGAGAATATTCCAGAATTTTTTCAAAATTTCTTGATCTGCACTTTTTGAGATAAGGACAGGAGACAGCGATTTTTCGCAATTTTTTAAAAAAAATATAGAGAAAAGTGTGCACATTATATATATTTTTTGAACCCGTGTTTTTACAAGCTTTCATTTGACCCCCCACTCGATGCCCTTTTTTCACTTCCGATTTCATCCCCCAAAACTAACCCCTTAGGAAAAAATTTAACTTTTAAAACTACACGACTCTGATGAGGTCAAATTTTACTTTTCCGCGTCAAATAGTTTCGGAGAAAATCGGGTGTGACAGACCGACAGACAGACAGATGGGGCAGACAGACACCGAACTGATCTTATAATTGTTTCGTACGGCACACTAAAAATGATTATTAGGCATCAAAAAGGACGTTAAGTTTTTAATAAGTTTTACTGGGCCATCAAAATTAAAAATTTTGCAGCAGAGTTAGTTATCCAAAATACTATCACATCATTTAACTATCAAAATTAGTAATTGATTATAACAATTGGTGTTTAAAATATTATCATATAATAAGCAGCAATTTTAATTCTAAGATATGCAACATTTGGTCATTTTTAAAAAATTCCCACATCCTTTTTAAAAATTTACTACGTTTCGATTTTTACTTGGTTAAGTGCTTTCTTTTTAATATTTCCATAGAGACCTAATAGCTGCTCACAAATAGATGAATTTAAGTTACTTTTAGTAAATCTGAACTACACAAAGTTCTTCATACAGAGTCAAGCACGCAGCTTAATTTTTTTATTCAAAATATCTATCTAACATATAATTCGTGTAAATGTAAACTAACCCAAATATTCTTTTTGTTAACTGTGGTCAATTAAACTAGGCTAATCACCTTCTCAACTCCTTGTAAATTGAAACTAAGCACATTAAGGACAGGTTAGTTCAGAACTAACTATACAATGTTCATTTGTGGTCCAAAATGCAATGTTTTTGACATAGATAATATATACAATAACCGGTCAAGTGCAAGTTGAACTTGCACAATTAGTGTTCCGTACGTTGATTGTTTTTGAAATAAAAAGTTTTGTTAGGGTGGTATAAAATGATCAGTGACTTCACAAAACACACCCTAAATGAGTTTTCAACAAAGTTTGTTTCCAATCTTTACTGAAAACTGGTGACCTTGAAATATTGTTTTTTTTTCTATACCAGATAAATTATTAAAGGTAATGATAATTTTCGTTCAATCTATACCCCGTGGAGAATATTCCAGGATTTTTTCAAAATTTTTTGATCAGTACTTTTCGAGATAAGGTAGGGGACAGCGATTTTTTCACAATTTTTTAAAAGTAATACGAAGAAAAGTGTGCGCAAGTATTACATTATATATATATATTTTTTACTCGTGTTTTCACAAGCTTTCATTTGACACCACACTCGATGACCTAGTAAAAAAAATTTTTTTTTCATTTCCGATTTCACCCCTCAAAACGAATCCCTTAAGTCAAAATTTATGTTACGGTGATATAAAATGATCAGTGACTTCACAAAACACATCCCAAATAAGTTTTCAACAAAGTTTATTTCAATCTTTACTGAAAATTGCTGACCTTGAAATTTCTGTTTTTTTTATATAACAGATAAATTATTACAGGTAATGCACTCGTGATAATTTTCGTTCAATCTACACCCCGTGGAGAATATTCCAGAATTTTTTCAAATTTTTTTGATAAGTACTTTTTGAGATAAGGCGGGTGGACAGCGATTTTTTCGCGATTTTTTAAAAATAATACAAAGAAAAGTGAGCGCAAGTATTACATTATATATATATTTTTTACTCGTGTTTTCACAAGCTTTCATTTGACACCACACTCGATTACCTAGTAAAAAATTTTTTTTTTCATTTCCGATTTCACCCACCAAAACTAACCCCTTAAGTCAAAATTTAATTTTCAAAACTACATGGCTCTGATGAGGCCATCAATTCCTATATTGCTACCAAATTTCAACTTTCTATGACAAGTAGTTTCGGAGAAAATCGGGTGTGACAGACGGACAGACGGACAGACGGACAGACAGACGGACAGACACCGAAGTGATCTTATAAGTGTTCCATACGGAACACTAAAAATGTTTAGTGATATTAGATACCTCGCCATCAATCATATTTTTGAAATAGTGTAGTAGAATCATTTGATAATCATTTTAAATTATTTGAAGTTCGCAAGTTAGTTGGTACGATTTAGATTTTTTTGTTGTTAATTTATAAATATATATAAGTTAATGACTGCGTCATATTTGCTCGAAGTTCGGAAAATATTCAAAATAACCATAATGTTACCTAATAGTTGTTTGTTTAGTTTGAAAGGAGCAGAAATCCAACCTACAGCTTTGCAGATGACAGTATGCCTATTTCTTCATTCACTTAGAACGTTCGAATATCGGCTACTCATGCAAATATCTACAGATAGCAGGAAGTCCTTCAATCTAACAAAGATCTGGAAGAAATTCTATCACGGGGGTGACTGTAACCAAGTAGAATTTAACTCTACAAAAACTCATGCTGCAGTATATTCTAAAAAAGTTAACGTTGCGGAGTCGGATATAGTTATGTCGGGAGCGAATATATCTTGGCATAAACATGTTGCATGAATAGCAAAGAGAGCTTCTCAAAAGCTAGGAATGATATTTCGAACTCCCAAACAACTGTAACTGTACAAAGTTCAAATTTTGACCAACGATGGAATATTGCGCCCAAGTTTGGGGCTCTACTCCCAAACATACATTTCATTTGTTCTATTCAGAAGGGAGGTGGAGATCCAGAACTCACTAGAAACCTTGCCTTGGAACATCGAAGAACGGTTGGCGACTTAAGTCTGCTTAATTTCTCCCAGAGCGGTGCATGCTGTTAATATACGTCGCGTTAATACATCACATCCGTATGAAGTTCGGTTTGTTATTCCTCATACAACACTTTTTTTAAGCAGTCTTTTATATGGAGAACCTCATCCTTTTGGAATAATTTCCCACTGAGTATAAGTTACAACAATTCAAGACCAACGTAAATTGCTTTCGCCTCACACACGTCGCTCCTGTAGTGCTTTAGGGCTTTCCCTGCAGCACGTGTGCTACACCCATAACTCACACTAAAGAAATAATTTACCCAAGCATTCTTCTTCTTATATGTGCCATATCAGGTCCCCCTGACGTTGGCTATCACTCTGGCCTGTTCCCTGCATCTCGGAATAACTCTTCGACGCTATGGATTCCCGTCCCATCTCGTATGTTTCTCAGCCAAGAGGCCTGATTCCTACCAACGCCGTGCCTGCCCTTAATCTTTCCCCTCATTATGAGCTGCAATAATAGTCACGAAGAACATGTCCCAAATACTCTAGTTTTCTACACTTTACCGTTGACAACCACTTTCTGACTGCAGTACTTCGTGATTGGTGACATAAGCTGTCCACGGAATACGGCGAATCCTTCTATGCAGCCACATCTTGGAAGCCTCCAAGCGATTAACTGTCGCAACCTTCAATGTCCATACCTCAGTGTCGTACAACAAAGCCGACCAAATATAACTTTTCAGCATTCTCTGACTGAGTTTCAGATTAATACCATCATTGCAAAAAAAGACTTCATTTTAATGAAGGTTGTTCTGCCTGCTTCTATTCTGCACTGAATTTCTTTGTCGCGGTCTAACTGGTTAGTAATGTAACTTCTAAGATATTTAAAATGATGAACTCTCTCTATCGCTTGACAGTTGACATGGAGATCAACACCGGCATATTATTGGCGGTTAAAGACCATGAATTTGGTTTTAGATATATTGATGTTAAGGCCCATATCCGCTCGTGCCTGCTCAACTCTATCTAACAGGCGTTGTCACTCAAGATCTGACTGTCTCCATTCACCTTTATTCCATCTGGTTGTTCATATAAAGCTGTTGTGAATATTTTGTCCGAGTAAAGGTTTTAAACAGCAACGGCGAAAGTATGCAGCCCTATCTCACTCCTCGATGGATGGCAACATCTCCTGACCTGACCAAATTTCACTGATGCTGTTTGTCTCCAATACAGATTTCTGATTATGCGGATATCTCTGTTGTCAATCCTGTGTTCTGTAGCCCAAGTATTACTAATTGATATTTTAAATGATAGGTATCTAGAGATATAAGCTACAAAAATAAATTGAGTGAGAAACAGATTCTAAGATTTTTGCAACTGAAAACTGATGTTCTACAATGTCTAAAATAATAAAAAGAGTAACTTGATTTTCAGATTTCTCAATACATATAACATGACGTATTCAAAGCAATCGCCTCTAACTCTCGCCTTCATCTCTTACACGCCTTATATGTTCAAACATAAAGTACTCAAAATATAAAACTAAAAGAATTCTACGTAAAAACTGTATATTTCACTTTTTTAGCTTTGCATTGTTCTATCGCTTGTTACTTTTATCCAATGTGCAACGGTACTTCCGATTCAATCTTCCCACGTAGACGTGAGACAATCTGGTGCTGAATTTTCTTACAATATCCAACAGAATCATGGTGTTGCTCTTGGAGACAATATTCCCATTGTAGGTCCACTAATCAAAGCTGTACCTATTGAAGGACAAGCAGTGGATGCCAAAGAGAAACCCATAGAAGGTACGTAACAGATTCATAGCTTTATATTACTAAAAGTAATTCATTTTTACAATCCAACTTCAAAAAACCTGGTCAAATGCAAGTTGAACTTGCCCAATTAGTGTTCCGTACGTTGATTACTTTTAAAATAAAAAATTTTGTTACGGAGGTATAAAATCATCAGTGACTTCACAAAACACACCCCAAATGAGTTTTCAAAAATTAATATCTAGGATTAGGACACAAACTTGCTTGTGATGGCTAAATAAACTTTCTACAATGTGAACTTGTCTATCAAGGTTCTGTCTCTAGTAGAACGAGTATCTTTTATCATTTTATCAAGGCTTAAGGGGTTAGTTTTTGGGGGGTGAAATCGGAAGTGAGCAAAAAAAAAGTTCGCTATCGAGTGGGGTATCAAATGAAAGCTTGTAACAACACGAGCTCAAAAATATATATGATGTAATATTCGCCCAACCTTTCTTAACATTATTTTTAAAAAATTGACAAAAATCACTGTCCCTCCACCCTATCTTTAAGAGTACTAATCAAAAAATTTTGAAAAAATTTTGGAATATTCTTCCTAAGATGTAGATTGAATAAAAGTTATCACGAGGGCATTACCTTAATTTATCTGGTATATAAAAACCAAAGATCGGAATTTTTTTAGTGTTCCGTAAGGTCTGAAGCATTTTAAGTAGGCACAAGGAAAAGCATATTCAGACAAATGCTTCGGTAATGGCGTCTGTAGCTATCAAATAGTTGCCGGTACTCAGCGCGTATGCGCAGCCATATTTCAAAACGGTACTTACTTAAAAAAACGCGCCTTGTAGATCAATATCTATCATTGCTTATTTGTTCATATTATTGTTTTAATAATAGAATAACTTATTTTTGAGAAGAATACCTTTTTTGATCTGATAATTTTGTTTAGTAAATCATTTTTTTGGCTACGGCCATCAGCTTTCTTCTAATGATTATAAGGTTATTGTTGATATTCGGTAAAGGTGATCAATATTCTGGATCCAATGCCAATTACATTAATGTTATATTTTTTTTAGAACAATTTCTTCAAGATCAAAAAGCAGAAGCTAGAGGAAATAAGGACCAACAAAAAGAACTGAAGAAACCTGAGACCCTAATGACACAACCTTTACTATTATCGCCATACGAATACTATGGTTATTATTATCCTTATTCCACTTACTCCATTCCAATTTCTTATTATTCTGCTACACCTGGAATTCCTTATCCCTACACGCTTTTTAGAGCTGCATAAGTTAAGACTAGTAACAGTGCTTTATTCCATTTAAAATGTTTTAATATTCGGTAAGTAATAAAACAATTTTGAAAGAAAAATGTTTTTTTGAATTAATTTCACTGTAAAACCTATTACTTACCTCCATGAAGAAATTTTTGTATTGGCTAACGGATTTCCTTTTATTATTTTACGATTCCGGGCATTTTCATACCATTTCTCTTTTTGTCAAACACATCAATATTTGAAACCATTCTTTGCATATCAATAGTAACTTTGAGTCGATACATTTCTTCAACAACGACAAAAGGTTAGATTTGCTAGAAAAGTCCCCGTAGCACTTGTCTAAACAAACAAACTGAAAAACTTGGATTTCACAAACTGATTTCTAGAACCTAATTCATCTTGGTTTGATCACTTTCCTTGTTTCCCTCTTTTGACAGTGTTTAAGAGAATCACCTAAGAAAAAACACGAACAAAGACATGAGCCAACAGAAGGGCAAGCTTCAGTTGCCTTTTTCAATCTTTTAAAGTTTTTTTTTTTTAAATTTAATACATAAAAACTATGTTTTATTAAATATGTTTAATTTTCTATTTATTACCTACGAAATATGAATAAAGTCTATACTTCAGCGATTATTTACTGTTCTCCCATCTATTGAACTATCTCAGGACGCATTTCGCTGTTTCACAACTCATCAGTCGAGCTAGGATCAATAGAAAAGAAGATATAACGCAAAATAGTTATTGCTATACTACTGCAATATTACATTAAGTGCGTTCTGTTTTCTATCGATCCTAGCTCGGCTAATGAGTCGTAATACGACGAATCCCGTCCTGAGATGGTTCGGGAGAACAGTAAATATAATAATTGTTGATCTTTATATACGTGGGTTGTCCGTTCCTTCGAAATCCTGCTGCCTTGCTGTGATTGTTGGCAAATTCTGACTTTGTGTCTGCCAAGAATTTCTCTGCTAACTGGTAACTTAAACGGTTCCCTACAGAGAGCAAGTACGTGGGTTGCTATTTATATTTCTGGCCTTGGCAACAGTAAGTGTAGCCAGGTGCCATCTGACGTTTCCATTAGAAACTTGACATTGTTGAACATAACCTTTGAACAAACATTTTTTGATTTGAGCACAATTTGCGTTGTTTACAGTAACTTGAAAAATTCATCTCGGGCAAAAAATGGAATTAACTCGTGAACATTTTCGTGCGATTGTTTTTCATAACATTCGACGTGGATTATCAAGACAAGAGTGCATCGATGAACTTAATTCTTTATACGGCGATGAAGCACTATCCTACAGCACTGTAAAAAACTGTTATAACGTATTCAATCGTGGCCGACGTTCGTTCCAGGACGAATTCCCTGAATGTCGTCCAAACTCGGTTGTTGTGCCAGAAAACATCGATGCTGTGCGTGAACTGATAAAGCAAGATCGTTATGTGATATACCGTGAGATTGAGGCATGTTTGGGCATTAGTATGACAAGCATCAATAAGATATTGCATTTGACCGCAAAAGAGATTTGTTCGCGTTGGATCTCTCATAATCTGACAAACTCTTAAAAGAAGGCTCGTGTCGATTGGTGCAAGGAAATGTTGAAAAAATACGATCAAGGTGCATCAAAGACTGTGTATAACATCTACACAGGTGGCGAATCATGGATCTATGCATATGAGCCCGAAACAAAACAGCAATCGACTGTATGGGTCTTTCAAGACGAGCAAAATCCAACAAAAGTTGTTCGCGGAAGAAGCACATCGAGGCAAATGGTTGCCTGTTTCTTCGGCATTAGCAATCACGTAGCGACAGTGGCGTTAGAGCAACGTAGGACAGTCAATTCTGAATGGTACACGACCATTTGTTTGCTAGAAGTCTTCGGAGAAATTCGGAAAACGTCGAAGAAGAGGCGAATCATTCTTCATCATGACAATGCGAGCTCTCACACATCGGTTCAAACAAAGGAATTTTTCCCTACTCAGTATATATCACCACTACACCAAACACTTTATTTTTGCACTCGACGCGCGTTTCGCTAACCATGTTAGCTTCATCAGGAGCGATGATTGACTAAAGGTAAACTACATATCTACCCTATTTATACTTAGCCTAACCCTAGAATTACTCAAGCGGAACTAATGACATAGGCAAGGCCATCAGTTCCGGTCTAGTAACCAGTAGAGGGGACTATAAGGAATAGGCCCTCTGTCTTTATTTAAACTACTTTTACATTTTATGATTTCCATACTTTCGTATGCGTTCAACAATCTCCTATCAGATACATTTTTTATTAATCTTAGATTATCTAATGAGTAACTGAGTAGATTATCTAATGTTACAGTATGATCAGCTTCAAGGGCATGTTCGGCAATGCTAGACTTTTCTGTTCTATTGTATCTTAAGTGTGCTAAATGTTCTTTAAATCGTGTTTTAATTGACCTTTTAGTTTGCCCAACATACTTTTTGTCACAATCATTACAACTAATTTCATAAATTCCACTTTTCTCACAATTGGGAATCTTATCTTTGGGATTTCCTAAGATATTCCTCAGATTGTCTGATGACTTATAGACTAAGGTGAGGCCTACCTTATTAAATACCTTATTGAGTCCCTTGCTATATTTCGGATTATATGGTATGGAGACATACTTGGTGTTATTTTCTTCGCGTGTAAAAAAGGTGGAATTCTGAATATTAGACCTAAATTTATGTCTATTTATTAGCTTATTTACTAAGTCATCGTCATAACCATTAACTCTAGTTATATTTCTAATACGATTCCTTTCTTTATTAAAGTTTACTCTATTCAGAGGGAAAGTGACCAAACGATGAACTAAAAAATGTATTGAGGCTAATTTATGTTGTTTGCAATGAAATGAATCATTAGGAATATATCTATCTGTTATTGTGTCCTTCCTATAGATATCAAATTCTAATCTATTATTATATTTTTTAGTTCATCGTTTGGTCACTTTCCCTCTGAATAGAGTAAACTTTAATAAAGAAAGGAATCGTATTAGAAATATAACTAGAGTTAATGGTTATGACGATGACTTAGTAAATAAGCTAATAAATAGACATAAATTTAGGTCTAATATTCAGAATTCCACCTTTTTTACACGCGAAGAAAATAACACCAAGTATGTCTCCATACCATATAATCCGAAATATAGCAAGGGACTCAATAAGGTATTTAATAAGGTAGGCCTCACCTTAGTCTATAAGTCATCAGACAATCTGAGGAATATCTTAGGAAATCCCAAAGATAAGATTCCCAATTGTGAGAAAAGTGGAATTTATGAAATTAGTTGTAATGATTGTGACAAAAAGTATGTTGGGCAAACTAAAAGGTCAATTAAAACACGATTTAAAGAACATTTACCACACTTAAGATACAATAGAACAGAAAAGTCTAGCATTGCCGAACATGCCCTTGAAGCTGATCATACTGTAACATTAGATAATCTAAGATTAATAAAAAATGTATCTGATAGGAGATTGTTGAACGCATACGAAAGTATGGAAATCATAAAATGTAAAAGTAGTTTAAATAAAGACAGAGGGCCTATTCCTTATAGTCCCCTCTACTGGTTACTAGACCGGAACTGATGGCCTTGCCTATGTCATTAGTTCCGCTTGAGTAATTCTAGGGTTAGGCTAAGTATAAATAGGGTAGATATGTAGTTTACCTTTAGTCAATCATCGCTCCTGATGAAGCTAACATGGTTAGCGAAACGCGCGTCGAGTGCAAAAATAAAGTGTTTGGTGTAGTGGTGATATATACTGAGTAGTGTCATTGTGCCAAAGATTCCACATTCCCAACTTAGTTAAAGGAATTTTTGACCGGCCAAAACATCGAATCGATGGGTCATCCGCCTTACAGCCCTGATTTGGCACCCCGCACACGAAAAACAAAGTACGTGGTCAACGAATTTGACACCCGAAGAAGCGGTTGATGCATTCAAAACGCAAGTTTTGGAGTTGCGTCAATCGGAGTGAAAAAGTGCTTCGAAAATTGGTTCAAACGCATGCAAAAGTGTATTGATCTTCATGGAGAATATTTTGAAAAACAATAAAACCAATTTCGATCATAAATATTTGTTTTTTCATTATTAGACCAGTAATATAAATAGCAACCCACGTATGCTTTCAATATAGGACTCAGCCTGTGGTACTAACTGTTAAATCTGACTGTTATATCAAAAAGTCTAAAAGAAGTCTAGTTCTTCAAAGATATTTGCCAGTTTTGATTGAATAGGTAAGAGAATATGTGCTATATGACTATGATAGTTTTCTTTCCCAACAGAATTTTTGAAATACGACGTACTTTGTGAATTAAAACAACTTTCTGATTGAAAAGTAAGGAATTACAAAAGGGCGTTAATATTTTTGTATTCTTACTCGATGTGCGACAACAAGGTTTTAGTTACATGATTTTTTGATTCAGAATTTTATCGTCCCTAGTTTAGAATATATTAATTCTCTTGGACTGTAACTAATTAAGTAAGAATGTCAGTTAGGGAGTTATTTGCACTGAAAACCAAATCGGCTTCATTTTAAATCGCAAAATTATATTAAAGGTGTCTGGCAGTTAGTTAGCTTGCTGAAAACTACTCAGTCAGCCGAAAATACAGTTGGTTTAGATTTTAAAACACTATACTCACCTCAATCAGAATATACAGTCCCTGGCCAAATTATTAGACGCACTGTATTTTTTTTAGTAATTTTATGTTTCTTAAGAGTTTTTATGCAATAATGGTATATTTTAAACTACAATATTATTGATTTTTATTTAAAAGAATTGTTGTAGACTACATATTTGTATTTATTTTTAACATATGGCAACACTGTGTTGACAAAGTGATACATGAAGGTAAATAAGTACAAACCTGTATCAGTCGCGATCGAATCGAGTCAGGTATGGGCGTGTTTCTGTGGCTTTATGGACTGTGATTGTTTGTTTGACAGTTTTATACTACTCAGTTATCAGTTTATTTTGTATGCAGTCTTTTAAAAAAGTAATTGGACTATTTTCATTATGGGTAGAAAAGGCGATCTTTCACCACGTAAAAAAAAGCTGAAGTGAAGGCCCTTGTGATTGCGAAAACATTTACAAACCGAGAAATATCACGAAGATTGGAGGTTTCTGAAGCTAGTGTACGACGCATAAAAAAGAAAATTGAGTCAGGGAAGGAATTAAGCCCGAAAAGAAAGAAAAGATGCGGTAGAAAACCAATTTTCACTCCACGGTCAGAGAGATGTTTGAAGAAAATTTGTGTAGAAAACAGATTTGCTACCACAAAGGTAATAAAATCACAACTCCAGAATGCTAGCGTAAATGCTTCTGAGCACACTGTTCGAAGAAAATTGAAAGAATTAGATTTTAAGGCCTGTCGCCCCGCCAGGAAGGCCAAGTTAACAGCTGCAATGAAAGCAAAGCGCCTGAAGTGGGCCAAACAATGGCAAGACAAAGATGTGGACTTCTGGAGATCGGTAAGATACAGCAATTTAATCAATAATTGATACATTATTATCATTTTCAGTTAAATAAAGCAAATAAACATGGAAGTTTATATATTTTTCCTATTTTTGACAGGTCTGCTTCAGTGACGAAAGCACATTCGAAATTTTGCAGAATAAAGCTCGGTATGTGCGTCGTCGTCATGGAGAAAAGTTTCATCCTGATTGTGTCGTCCCGACGGTTAAACATCCCACCAAAGTGATGATTTGGTCAGTCATCAGCGGCAAGGGCATTGGACGTCTGTACGTCGTCAAAGGAATAATGAGGCAAGATCAGTACAAAGAAGTATTGCAAAATCGGTTGATTCCGCAGCTCAGACAATGGTTTCCAAATGGGGAACCATTCACTTTCATGCAAGATGGAGCTCCCTGCCACACTGCTCGGTCTGTTAAAGCTTTTTTGGCAGAAAAAAATATCCCTCTGTTGGATTGGCCCTGATATGAACCCCATTGAAAATGTGTGGGAGCTGATGAAAAGAGAAGTGGCTAAAGATGTGATTACCAACAAAACCCAGCTCCTAGAAAAGATTATTCATGTGTGGAATCATCATCCTCAAATGCAGGAGACAGTACAATCTTGCATTGATAGCATGCCGCGCAGAATTAAAGCTTTGATAGCGGCTAAAGGTGGCTCAACTAAATATTGACTTTTACTAACATTAATTTCACTTTTCTTTAAAACTTAATAAACTTATGCTTTTCTAAATTAATGCTGTTTTGTTTATGTCAAATAAATAGGTAATTGATTGGATAATATAAAAATAAAAAACAAATCAATTTAAAATAATAAAACGGTACAATATCACTCGGTAATTAATATTTTACATGAAATCTTGCAGTGCGTCTAATAATTTGGCCAGGGACTGTATGTCAAAAATAAAATACGTATTCAATCTGAGCTAGTAATATAACATTAAATTGTTTTATAATATTTATAATAAAGAGTGTTTTCCTAATTTTTGACCTAAGATACACATAGTTATGTATGTAATTGTCTTTTACTTTATTCCTGTTCCTGTTTCGGTGGTCATCCCTACGAAAATAGGAACATCATCATCATCGTCGTCATCATCATCATCATCACTGTGATCTTTATTTTTTGGGTATTTCTTTTTCTTACTTTGGCCTTCTTTAGTTGATGATATTGTAACAGGTCTATTTTTCGCAGCATTGGAAACTGAGACAACGTTGGTATTATATAAGTTTGGTGGAAATTTTTTCGCTCCATCCACTGGTAGTACTGGTAAGTAACCAGGAGAAACACTAGCCAAATTTCCACCAGTAACTTGAAAACCCACTTTATCATTCGCTATGTAGCTTAAATCGTGTATACCAGCGTCGTTCTGATACCGAAAGTAGCCTCGAACATTTCCAAGTAGATCGGAAGATTCTTCTCGTTTGTAATTACCAGTATCGAAGGAAAACCTGTAGGCCCCACCTTGTTCTCTATTATAATTCGGAATTAAAAAATTAACACCGTATTGTGGATATACGAAATAACCTTGATCTAAAGGTCTCCGGAAGGTCTGCGGAGATGAACCATAACCTTCAATGCCATCGAATTGTTCATCTAGTTGTCCAGATACTGGAAATTCATTTCCAATTGGTTTTCTTTGTGTTGAAGTACTTGTGGAGGTTGAAGAAGTTAAAAGGCTTGGATTGGTTTGAAGATATCTACGCTGGCTTTGTGAACTAGTGTATACTCCTTGGGGGTATGGTAGTTCTAAAAAATTAAAATTGACGGTAAGTTCAGTAAAAATTTGAGTGTTGTGTTATTGATTATAAATAAACTACCTCTTTAATATAGTTATTTGAAGAGTTACTCACAAATGTAAAATAGTACAATTTTTAAAGAATTTTTGCATAGCTAAAACAACATTTGCCACAAAGTTTATTTTTATGGCTTCTTATCTTAAAAACGATAGTATATATTTTTATGATGTTTTTCTGTTAAATAAACAAGGAAAAAACGCGGTTCTCGAAGTTGGGTATGCTGGTTTCACAATAACGCAAATTGACAATGACGTTTGTTTTGTTTTATGTAGTTTTCACAGTAGTAAATAAAACGCTGCTCAAAAGTGTACGAATTCTATTTGACAATTCTAGATAGCTGGCAAAAGGCAGAAGTTATCTTATTGTACAAAAAAGGGGATCGAGATAACGCAGAAAACTATCGACCCATCAGTTTGGTCTCCCACTTATATAAGCCACTGACTAAAATAATAACAAACAGACTATTAGATCGATATCAGCTCTTTGAACTCTGATCGAGAAGTGTACAGAATACAATATATCTCTATTCGTGGTTTTCGTTGACTACCGTAAGGCTTTAGATTTGATGGAAACCTAGGCAATTCTGAAAGCTATGGATAATCCAAGGAGAGACTCTAAATACTCAAACCTAATTATATGATCATGCATCGCTGCAAATAGCCATTGACGAGAAATCCAGGACCGATAATATCCGTACCGAAAGGAGATACGTCAAGAGGACACAATTTCACCCAAACTGTTCACCTTAGCGCTGAAAAATGTGTTTAAAAGCCTGAACTGACATGACAAAGAAATTGATATAACTATCGTACGACTTAACCACTTAAGGTTCGCAGATGAGATTGTCATTATTAGCGATACAGCAGCGGAACTTCGCATCACGTTACAATGAGACTTATTTAAAGGTTGAACTAAAAATTACTAGAAATTAAGGCAAATAAAACCAAAGTAATGAGTCCCCGAGACAAAGATGTGACTGTTGCTAACCAATGGCTCGAAAACGTGCCGTTTTCATATATTTAGGATACAAGATCCAATTGGGAAAAGAGAACGAAGATGCGGAAATCTCCAGACGAACAAGTCTTGGATAGACAGCATTCGGTAAACTGGGATATATAACGAAATCACTCGTTATCCCAGTAAATTTTAAAAGGAAAGTCTTTAATAGTTGTATGATGCCTGGTCTAGAAACTACGGCACTAACTCGCAAGTCGGCTAACAAGCTCCAAATCACTCAAAGAGCAATTGAAAGAGCCATGCTTGGAATAGGCATTAGAAATCGAATCAGAAACCAAGATATCGGAGAACGAACAAAAGTATTGAACGTATTGGAAAAAATAGCATGGCTAAAGTGGCAATGGGCGAGCCACATTGCGAGACAAGATCCGAATAGATGGACTAATAAAATGTTAACATGAAGAATTACAGGAACGAACTGGCAACAAGTTGACATAGATAGAATAGCACGGACCGTTTTAGGAAGAGGCCTAGATTCAGGATTGGAAGAACACAGGCTGCGAAAAAAAAAAGTAAAAAGTAGGTAGATATGAAATATTTACTAAAAATGTTTATGACTGAAGGAAAATACAATGGGAATAGAAAAGACTTTATGAGAAGTCAAGAACTTCAGACCAGTAGAATCCTTTTTGCCAACTCGTGTCCCAAAACTACCAGAAATCAGAGCGAATGATTCAAAAAGCTCCTACTTGAGTCTTTTCGGCACCTAGCTGGCTTCTCCTCCAGACAGCTCAGACATGTCGGGTCGCCTTCCACCCCCCAGCAATGCTAGATGCTTTCTCAACTTAGAATATCAATGTCTCGTGAGAATTTCCACAAGGGGGTTAAGGATGCTTGAACTTATACTTAGCAAGCTCTCGATTCACGCTTGTCCAGGCCACTAAACAAACTTCTTGACCTGTCTGATCTCTGGGCTCCGGTACCGTCGCTTTTTCAAGCTTCAATCGGGTCATTTTCAAGGGCAGCTCCGAGCTGTCTCTTGGATATATCTAAAACATATTCGTTGCTTTGCATCCCCTGATATCCAGGAACCCACAACAAGAAGAATCCCTAGCTTAATTAATATATAAACCACATCTGAACTGAAATAACGTTCAAATAAAAAATAACCGGCCAAGTGCAAGTTGAACTTGCGCAATTAGTGTTCCGTACGTTGATTGCTTTCAAAAAAAAAATTTTGTTACGGAGGTATAAAATGATCAGTGACTTCACAAAACACACCCCAAATGAGTTTTCAACAAAGTTTGTTTCCAATCTTTAATGAAAACTGATGACCTTGAATTTTTTTTTTTTTTTTTTTTTATATACCAGATAATTTATTAAAAGTAATGCACTCGTGATAATTTTCGTTCAATCTACACCCCGTGGAGAATATTCCAGAGTTTTTTCAAAATTTTTTGATAAGTACTTTTCGAGATAAGGCGGGGGGACAGCGATTTTTCGCGATTTTTTAAAAATAATACACAGAAAAGTGCGCTCAAGGATTACATTATATTTTTTACTCGTGTTTTCACAAGCTTTCGTTTGACACCACACTCGATGACCTATTAAAAAAAATTTTTTTCACTTCCGATTTCACCCCCCAAAACTAACCCCTTAAGTCAAAATTTAACTTTCAAAACTACACGGCTCTGATGAGGCCATCAATTCCTATGTTAGTACCAAATTTCAACTTTCTATGTCAAGTAGTTTCGGAGAAAATCGGGTGCAACAGACAGACAGACACCGAAGTGATCTTATAAGTGTTCTGTACGGAACACTAAAAAGAAGCAAAGAGGTGTTTCATTTAAAAAATCAGTTACTGCCAGAATGTGTTGTGGCTACCCTGCCGCGAGATTATTTACTTATTATTTTGTGGTACTAAATTTTCAACAATCCTATTACTGACCGCCAGAGTGCTTTATTTCTCGTACCTCTGCGGACAAATTTTAAATGTTTACAGCGTGAGAAACAAAGTGCAGGATGTCCTATTTGCAATCAATCAGTGGACTCTGTTCATTATAGGTCAAGATAGAGAGCGGGTTTCAAAACACTGTACTACTTTTCCCCAAAATTATTATTTTAGTTGTTGAGATACCGTCCGAGAGTTTTATCTTCTGATATCAAATATAAGCTACAAAAAAAAATCGGCCAAGTGCAACTCAGACTTGCACAATTAGTATTCCGTAACAGGATTGTTGAAGTATGCTATGAAATTTAGTCACACTTCAATATAAGAATTACCAAGAAAATATAAAAAGTAAAACATCTTTGTAGCAAAAGTTTAAAACAAATTTACTAACTAACTATTTTTTAATTATAAACAAATAAAATAAAATTATATTGTCTGGGTACCTATCCGTTGGTCATCAGTCATCATGATATTATTGATTGCGTCAAATACGTATTGATATTTCGTAGCTCAGTCGTGGTTGAATTCACAACTTTCCAAGAAAAAAAAACTCCACCATATTATCAAGACAAATAGTTTTTTATATATACCAGACAAGTTATCAACCGTAACGCCCTGGTGATAATTCTCCCTCAATCTACACTTTATGAAGAATATTCCAAAAATTGTTGATCAGCACTTTTCGAGATAGGGGAGGACACCAATTTTTGGCAATTTTTTTAAAAAATTAATGTGACGAAAAGTGTGCGCGAGTATTACGTCATATATATTTTTGAAGTCGTATTTCCCCAAGCTTTTATTTGACACGCCACTCGATGACCCAGAAAAAAATAATTTTACTTCTCCCTACAAGCTAACTCAATTCCTATATTTCTACCAAATTTCAACTGCACTTTTTGGAATGACGATCCTCCTTTAAAAAAGTACAATAAGCTCATCTATATATGCTTTCTAGATTATCAAAAGCGTTTGATAAAGTACAGCATAGCAAATTGATAGAATTAAAGAACATTCAACTTGACTAGAAAGACATATAAATAACAAAACACATCTATTGGAATCAGACTGTTATAATACAATTAAATGAAATAGTAACAGATGAAATACCGATTTAGCGAGGAGTCACTATCACCTGTATTGTTTAACTTACATTGCCAAGTCATCTTCAAGAAAGTATTATGGGAAAGAAGTGAAGGAATCAGGATAGGGGATGAAATGATAAACACCATTCGCTTTGCCGACGATACCCTGATCTTAGCAGAACCATTAGAGGACCTTGGTGGACAATGGGTTTGACGATAAACACGGAAAAAAACAAAATTTATAGTCGTTCCTAACCATCAAACCAACAATTGCCAATTATTCCTCGAAGGAAAACAAATAGAACGTGTAGAAAAGTACAAATATTTAGGAACCTATAGCACATCTGACATTGACCAAGACACTGAAACTAAAACTAGAATAAAGGTTGCAAGAAAATCATTTTTAAAATTTCGGACAATATTCTGCAACAGAAACTTATCCCTCACTCTAAGATTGCGTTTCCTGGAATGCTACGTGTGGTCCCAACTTTCGTATTGAGTCGAGACATGGACGTTGAAGCAATACACTACTAAGATGCTAGAAGCATTTGAAATGTGGCTCTATCGAAGGATATTAAAAATCTCATGAACAGCCCGGATCCCTAACGAGCATCCCTTAGAAGAAGGCATGAGAAGAAGAAGATGTCAAAGAAATTCGGAGAAAATCATGTATGACAGTCAGTCACTAAAAAGGAAGTTTTAATCTCATTATAAAAAATGCTTTTAAAACTAACGTTACCTAGATAGAACAGATCAGTTGGTCCTATTTTTTCATTCGTAAATCCTGGAACTCCTGAAGTATATTTTGTTCCAAAATTTTGTAAATATGTGTTATCTCTATAATAAATAGTTTTTTATTATCCGCTTCTTGTCTCACTACAACACCATTGTTGGTTTGATATCCGTATTTGGAAGCGCCATTTTTGCCTAAGATGAGGTACTGATTTGCACTACATAGTAAATAGTGTTGCCAGATGTGTGTTTCGAAGCAAATAACTGTAAACTGAATAAAAATATTTAGTGTATTATATAAATTTATATTAAATAAACTTTAATCTTTATTATATTACGATACGACTTAAACACATGATATAATCTATTTATTTGAAAGTGATAGCAATAAATCATCTAGAACAGTGATTCCCAAAGTGGTTCAGGTGGACCCCCAAGGGTCCACGGGAGACTCGACGGGGATCTACGTTGGCGTGAAAAAAAAATGGGGGTCACAAGTTGTAAGTGGGGGTCCACGAAAATTTATCTGGTTGCGATAGTAAAGAACAAAAATGTTGGCTTGGCTTTACCTATCAATGTAGGCAGATAATACACTATTCAAAAAAATTAAGGGAGCAAAAAAAATTCCAAATTTTTCGGTGATTTTTGACAGGCTGTATTTCGGTGAAAAATGGTCGTATTGAGACTTTTGAAAAAAAGCATTTTAAAACTTTAAGATTCTAATTTTCAGATTTTTTAGCTAAAATTTTTTAGGAACTACGGTTCTCATGCAATCCTAATAGATAGCGCGAAAAAATAATATTGCAAATATTTTGCCTTTTTTTGGTCCACGGGCTTGAAAAATTTTTTTTCAGTTATGCCGGCATATGGATCAGATAGCCTGTTTATTTAGCATTAATTTTTTTTGTGTAGTGTATTTTAAGAAGGTCAGCGACTGTTACTTGTAAAAACTTGCATATTCGATATTCACTACAACGCGCGTCAAGACTTGCAAAACGCCGCCCGCCCGCCCGCAACGCAACCCGTTCAGACGTGCAAAGGGACGAAATACGACTTGTGCTGTGCTTGCAGTCTTGCATGAACTTGTTTGATTCTTCACCAATATAAATACGAATGCCAAGGACAAACGTTACTCATTTGTTTCCGAAATTTTGAAAAGAAAAGTGTGAGTGAATGGATGTCAGTGTTTCCCAGTGCCGGAAAAAGTAAGTACCTGCCTATTTGTTATTCATACTTTTATTTTATATTGTAATAATATATTTGTTATGTTTGCGTGTAGTAGGTACGTAATAAAAATTAAATACTGAACAGGGCCATTATTCGATACTTCTATAAAAGAACAGAAAGCCGAGAAAGATTGAACTTTTAGTGCTTTTTATTATAAAATTATTTATTTACCCGACTGTGGTGATTCACTAAATGAGAGATATATGATTGACCTGCATGTTTGTAAATATTTCAGTGCCCTCGTAGTTGCTAATGCTAAATGACCAAAAATATTTCCATAAATTGTACGTGTCTTTATGTACCACTCGTAACGTACATCAAAGTAATAAATAAATCATTAAAATCGCGGAGTTTTGATGTCAAAATATTCTTTAAAAGTATTTTCTCTCGAATTTACAGAAATGTATCAAAATATAATTAACCAAAAAATATTTTATATTACATTAAAATAGATTCAGCCGTTTTGTGAAAACCTCTATATGGGTCTTAGCAGTTTATTGCTTTTAATAATTTAAAATCAGTTTTGCCGACGGCATTTTGGTTTTTTTCATTGCAATAATTAATTAATCCTATTTTATTCTGTTAAAATAGCCATATCCTGTTAAAGTCGCCTTATGATTACTAAAACAAACATTTTTTTCTTTACAGGTAGGTAACTTATACGAAACATGGCTGAATCTAAGAAGAAATGTCGACAGTACGGTGTTGATTATTTGAAATTTGGTTTTCTTCCATCAAAAGCAGACAAACGATTGCCCATATGCCTTTTATGCAACAAAGTTTTGAGCAATAACTGAAGCATTATTATTGGCATATGTTCGATTTGTTATGGACGAAGAAATCCATGAAGAGCTGCTATTCGCGAAAACTTTGGAGACGGACACTAAAGGCGAATCAATATTTAATGTCCTGAGTGATTTTTTAAGGAAAAATCGATTCCATTTACAAACATTATTTCGATGGCAGCAGATGGCATTCCTGCCATCTTCGGGCGATATTGTGGGTTTATAAGCCATCTTAAAAGAATTATACCAGGAGTAACTGCAATTCACTGTGTCATCCACCGACAACACCTGGTAGCGAAAATTTTGAGATTAAAGCAGTTAACAAAATAAGAAGCAATGCGTTGAATACCCGTTTATTTGCACAATTGTGCGACGAAAATGATGAAGACTTCCAACAATTGCTCTTACATACTGAAGTACGCTGGTTGTCGAAAGGTGCATGTTTAACAAGATTTTACTCACTTTTTGAATCAGTTTTAGAGTTTCTGGAAAGTAAAGATCCGGATTTAAAAGAAAACCTGATCAAATTGAAAGCAGACATCGCGTATTGACAGATTTGTTCAAAAAATTTAATGACATTAACTTGCAGTTACAAGGGGACAGCCTAAATTTAATAAAAACAAAGGGTGTAATTTCGGCTTTTCTTGGAAAATTGAAATTTATGAAGCAAAATATTAGTCGGCGCGAATTTTCCCAGTTTCCACACTTGTCACAGGCAGAATGTCTTGATGAGGATATTCAGACATACGTTTAACATTTAAATGCCCTGCATGATGACTTCAAAAATAGATTTGAAGATATTCTGGCGATGGAAATACCACCATGGATCATAAATCCATTTGATGAAACGGAAGTGGCGAATGTGGTATTACAAGAGGAGCTACTCGAGCTTAGCACCAATGAGGAGCTGAAGGTAAAATTTAAAAAAGGCTATCAAACATTTTGGCTGCAGGCAGAAATACTCGAAAAATATCCTGGGCTGTGGGAAATTGCGAGAAAACTTTTGATAGCGTTTCCCTCGCCATACCTTGTCGAAAAAAGTTTTAGTGTTGTTACAAACCTATTAACAAAAAAAAGGAGCAGATTGAACATCACAGAACGGGGAGATTTGCGGTTATTCCTTACAAAACTGAAGCCAAATATTGATAATTTGCTGTCAATCCATCAAGTACATCCCTCCCATTGAAATTATGACTATTTTTTTTAATTGTTGAATTGCATTGTTGAAGTTACGGTACGTTATTAATGTTTAATTTTAATTCTATTAAGTCTGTAATCATATTATTTTAATAAATAGAACACGAGAAAATATATTATTTTTATTTTTATTTTTACTACTCCGAATTTACGGTTGGAACTCAGCCACGACGCAAATTTCCATCGTTAGATCTAATCTTCACATTTTTTGACGAGATTTGGGAATATAGTACAAATGTAGCAGCAGGGGGTCTACCGAAACCAGTAAAATTTTGAAAGTGGTCTACGAGAAAAAAAAGTTTGGGAACCTCTGATCTAGAATTATGCAAATTAGCATCAAGCAGTAATAAGGGCCCCAGCGTTTTACCTACATTTTACCTGTAATGCAGCAGTTCAACAACTTTATTGGAATACCATCTGGCATCGGTCTAATATTCGCAATCTCTTTGAATACAATAGAAAAACGACCCTTTTTTGTTGTTTGGGGCTAAAACAGTCTGAAATAGTTCTGGCCAGTAGTGACCCGCCTGGGCGTATACGTATTATTTACAAATAGTATGAACGAAACAGTTTTATAATGTTTAAACATTTATTCGCCGATGACGAAACTTGTGTATTTGTCTTTATTTCTGAGAACTTCAAGCTTTACAAGTTCTAATAATTCTCTTTTAACGCTGTCTTTTTGAAATGAGATGTTTTTCTCAGTCATCCAAGACTGAATGTCCTTTTTCAGCCAATCCAAGGTTGGAACTCATTCTAATTTTTTAGAATGATAGCTTACGTTATATATTACAATAACAGAACCATCTGGTATTAAGTCTATCATCTGCTAAAACCAATCTTCAAATACATCAGAATTCGTATCTTTGTGATAATCTCCTGTTTTCTTGGATACGAATGTTAAAAGACCTCCGTCTACAAAACAACTTTCGCTTCCAATATGCGTAATACTAGATGACGGTTTAGGACGAGTAGAGAGACCTACATTGTAATTACTGCCTCAGTATTCCATTTAATAAACTGAATGCTTGGCAAGAATTTTTTATATTCCCATCTTGTTAAAATTTCATGACTTTGTATCCTTCATTTATCCACGTCTCATCTAAGTAATATAATCATTTTCTTTCAGAGCGAGCTTTTCTAATCTTCCCTCTCTCTCTCTGTCTCTCTCCAGTGTACAATTTCTCCACTTCCTATCAATAAAGATTTTCTTTCACATTTTTTCAATAAAAATTCATACGTTTTAAAACACTCCATAGTTTTATTCTACCCATTTTCGGAATTTCTGGGTAGCTTGTCGAGGCCTTCAGGATCATATCCAAAGTTGTACTTCTTTTTCCATAAAAAAGTCATGAACAATACGCCTTACTGCTTCTTTTGTGTTGTCTGTCAACTGAAGTTCTATTCTGCCTGGTCTCTTTTTTTGGAGAGTCTATACCCCTCCTTTTCTTTTCTTAAAATTCTATAAACTGTGGCTTTACCAACTCCGGTCATTGAGAAACATTTTGTCACACAATCGTCCACACTTAAATCACAATTTTGATCGTTTCTAACGTAGTTCAATACATTTTTAACTATACGCTTTTCATTATGGGTGAGCTGCCCGAACTTTTGGCGTTTCGAGAAGACATTTTGTTAAAATACTGACTTGTCACTAACTGGCTTGACACTTGGGCATGCTGCTCTAAATATGCATTTACACTTGGGGCAACAGGAAGGTATGTAAATGAAATAATTTGATCGGCAATAAAACTTCTTTACAAAAGAGCATTGTTACCTCAAAAATATCTGGGAATAGATAGCACGCCTCTGTTATAGGACCGCCGCGCCAGTCAGTCCAGTGGCATTTTTATTGCTATCAGTTTCAAATAAATAGAGTATAGTAAATTTGGACTAATTGGGCAGTATTAGCGGCGTAACTGCCTACGTTGCAAGTGCTAAAGTTCCACTCGTTGTCAGGCATCAACAAAATATTATGTTTTTGCTAAAAGCATTCTTATATTGACATTTCTGATTTTAAATAACACAGGAATAGATTAACAGAAACTATTGTAAAATCACACGTTACGGTCACAGTATTACCTTTAATACATTGGACGGTTTTAAGTTTACTGTCTGGAGAGGGATCTAAGCTTTTAGAATTTCGGTGCCAAAGATGTTTTTTTTTCTTTTAGAGGTTCCCCACTTGGTTGGCTATTCGCGTTCCCATCTCTCCATAAGCATCACCTTTAGCATATGCCAATGATTGTAATAGACACGCCAAATACACTTTACTCGGCTTCTGATAATAAGTCAGACTATCGTAAGGTTGCTCTGCTTAAAATTTAAAGTTACTTTATATTGCAATAAATTAAAAGACTTTTATCTTTTTTAATTCAAAAAATCATTGAAAGCCACAGAAACAAACGATATTTAAAGTACAGTGCTTTAAAAGTAATTATTTAGTAAAGAAAATAACATACACTAGTTATCCTAAATTGAAATTTTTCACATACACTAGTAATCACTAAATTTTTAATATTGCTTACTTAACTATAATATGAAATGGCCGTTTAAATATAATTCCGGTCTGGTATTGATTTACATTCTACAATAGTCTGCGCGACGCTCGGCGTGATATCCTACATGTTGCCGGACATTGGCTACACGCATTTTCTTGAAGTATTAGTGAACGTAATTTCAAATAAGAAAACTACGCAGAAATCTATGTACAAAAAGATTTTGATCAAAATTTATTCTTTTTTTTATAAGAAATATTTCCAACAAAAATATATTTTGTTGTAGTGGTCTTATTTAACAACAGTTTTTTTTGTTCCAACTAGGTTGTCTAAAGAAAATATTTTTAATCATAGAATCGAACTGGAAAGGAAGATGCCACTTGGCAAAACTGTTGGAGCAGGCGTTACAAAAAGACCGATAAATGGGGTTTTTACCAAATTTTACAAATGTCCAAATTAAGAAAAAAAGGTTACTTGACCCAAGGAATCACCCAACATATCCTTCTAATAAATGTTTTATGTATTTAATTTAACTTATTTTTTTAATAGTGCTACATCAAGATGGAAAATGCACTGTAAATATTATAAACAGAAGCAATTAATGTTGCAATAGGTGCTTACAACTGTCTCATAATATTACTAATTATGTTTTTCAAGAAAGGAGAGTCATTGTTTATAAATATGAAGTATTATTAATAATAACAAATTGCGTAACTATTGTCAGTTAAATTGGAAGTGTGTGCTATGTACTCAATAAATTAGCATTGTTTATCTTGTTAGAACTAATCTGTAGAGAACAGGGGATCGGTACAACCATATTTAAAAATAATAATAAGAAGAGAAAAACAAGGAATCTCCACGAGAAAACCTAAAAAAAATTGCATATAACTGCTAAGTGAGCTGCCACCAGTAGCGTAACCAGGAGCTCAGTGGAGCAAGTGCATCCGTTTCCGAGTATTGAGGAAAAAACCCCTCCTCTTTTGCATTATTATATATTTTCTTTTTTATGTGAAAAAACACCCTTTGAAGCCTACGCCACTAGCTGTAACGTGACATCTCAAAATCATTTTCCAAGATATCATGAAAACGCTACATTATTGTACATGTTGTTAGGTATACGCAAAATTTAATTTAGAAGCTGTTAACAAGAGTGTTACTTCGTATTTGTACTATAAATATTCCTTTAGAATGGGTTTTGTTTGTTTACAATATATTTTATTATAAATACAATCCATTTTAGGTTATAGACAATGTTTTGAAAGCAATTGTTTCTCAAAGAAAAAAAAACAGCCCAATGCAAGTCAGACTTGCGCAGTTAGTGTTCCGTGCGTTGATTGCTTTTAAAATAAAAATGTTTGTTATGGAGGTATAAAATGATCAATGATTTCTCAAAACCCACCCCAAATGAGTTTTCAACAAAGCTTGTTTCATAGCTTTGTTCTGATATACCAGATAAATTGTCAAAGATAATGCACTCGTACTAATTTTCATTCAATCTACATCTTATGGAGAATATTCCAGAATGTTTTCGAAATTTTTCGATTAGTACTCTTAGAGATAGGGTTGGGGGATAGCGAATTTTGGCGGTTTTTGAAAAATAATATAAAGAAAAGTTTAGGCGAGTATTACATCATATATATTTTTGAACAAGCTTTCGTTTGACATCACAGTCGATGATCTGAAAAAATTTTTTTGTCACTTCCCATTTAACTCCCCAAAACCAATACTTTAAGTTAGTAAGTAAGTAGTAAGTTAAAGGAGCAGTTTACAGAAATAAAATAAAAACTGATTTATCCGAAAATGAATTCTGCACTCTTGTTCAAATTTTTGATCAAGTATTTGTAGAAGTACCATTTGTTCTCCTAAAATATTCTAAAAAAATTACCATACTAAGCCCTCTGTTCAAAAAGTACTAGAACATTTAATTCAAAATATGATTTATTTCTGTCAATACACTCTCTCACAGCGATACGGCTTTTTCCACGATCAATTAATTTGCTTAATGAGTTTTTTTATATTGATTTTGTAAATTTTGTTGAGGGTCGTGGTCGCTACCGCTTGAAAATTTGTAATAGCGTCATATCACTTGCGTTATTTACAATGTCCGAACGAACTCAAAATTTAACTCTTTGAACTAACACGTAGTCTGACACATAGATGTCACCCTTTTCAAAAAATCCAGATGATTCTTAGGAAGTACCAACCTTCAAACGATACGTGTCAAAATTTTATGATATTTCGACGATTAGTTTACAAGTTACAGTGGTTTTAGTGACACTACTTTTGATATCTTCAAAAAAATGGAAAAAATCGAATTTCGTGTATTGATTAAACACTGTTCTCTGATGGGAAAAATACCGTTCAAGCAAAGCAATGGCTTGATAAGTGTTACGGGGGCTCTACCCTTGGAAATTTACTCATCATTTACTGGTATGCTTAATTTAAACGCGGTCGTACAGATAGAAATGATGCTGAACGCTCTGGATGCCCAAATGAGGTGGTTACACCGGAAAACATCAAAAAATCTACAAAATTGTTTTGGATGACCGTAAACTGAAATTGCGTGAGATAGCTGACACCCTAAAGATATCAGAAGAACTTGTCGGTCATATTTTGCATGAATATTTGGGCATGAGAAAGCTCTGTCGCGTTTGCTGACAGTGGACAAAAATAACAACGTGTTGATGATTCTGAGCGCTGTTTGGACCTGTATAAGCGCAATAAAAAGGATTTTTTTCATGCAATATGTGATAATGGATGAAACATGGATCCACCATTACATAATGGAATCAAATTGGTTGTCAGCTGAGTGGACAGCAGCCGGTGAAAGGCGCCAGAAGCGACCAAAAACACAATAGTCGGCCTCTATATTTTGGAATGCGCATAGAATAATTTTCATCGACTATGCTAAGAAGGGAAAAAATAATCAATAGCGAATCTGATATAAAGTTATTGGTGCGTTTGAAGGCGGAAATCGCAAAGAAACGGCCCCAAATGAATAAAATAAAAGTGCTTTTTCATCAAGACAATGCACCGTGTTACAAGTCAATGGTTACGATGGCAAAATTGTATGAACTGAAGTTTGAATTGCTTCCTCATCCACCGTATTCTCCAGATTTGGGCCCCAGCGACTATTATTTATTCGCAGACCTCAAAAAATGCTCGCGGGAAAGAGATTTTGCTCCAATGTAGAAGTTATCGCCGAAACTGGGGCTTATTTTGAAGGCAAAGACAAATCCTTTTACAAGAAAGGTATAGAAATGTTAGAAAAGCGGTGAACTGATTGTATTGCCCTTGAATGAGACTAAATTGATGAATAAAGTCGAATTTTGCAAAAAAAATGTGTTTTAAGTAGCTAGACCAAAAACTTTTCAGCCTATGTGTTACATATCTCGGATTGGGCCATCAATTCCTATATTTATGACAAATTTCAATTTTTTACTTCAAATAGTGTCGGAGGAAGTCTGGAATGACAGACAGACGGACCGCACCAAAGTCATCCCATAAGTGTTCCATATGGAACACTAAAAAGGAAAAAGTTAAAACTAGAGAGATGGACCGACCGGCTTTATTTAGACCTTCCTTTGCGGAATTATGTTTAATTTTGTATCTTACTCTTTTTAAGAATAAGCAAGTCTAGATATTTAAAATAGTAGTAGTCTTTCTGATAACGTGGAGCTGTATTTCGGGATCTCGCACATATCATGTGTGTCAATTCAACATTGTAGTACCATTAAATTATTTTATGTCTTTATTATGATTAAATTAACTGTAAAGGTTAGGGCTTAAGTTTGTTTAAAGAATAGTATAGCAAAATAACTGTTGTATCCAAAGTACTGGAAAAAATCTCAAACTATGAACTTTTTTTTGGCATCCATGCAAATATCCATTTTGTTTTTAAAGTTTTATTATATTCCTACGTATGAATATGAATTTTATTATCAAAAAAATATATATATCAATGGAATTTTTATGCCTTTTCTTGGCCAATTTAAGGGTCATATTAATAGTAATTACTTGAACGCATCGCCATTATTATACGACCGGAAAAGGTCAGAGGACGTCTTCGAGGAACGATTGTGAATTCGGCCATAAAGCTAATAACAACAGTTAGTTCACGTTACTATGCTAAATCTTCGTTATTATATATACTTACAATAATTAATTTAAAGCACATCGTACACACAAGGAGTCGGTTAAATAATACTAATATATTTTTTATGCGTTTCATCTTTTTATATCACCTATTTATTCATTCATATTTTTATAATCTATATCAAAACAATGCTCAACCAAAGCTATTTTTTTACGTATCGTTGCTCCAAATACGACGTGTCGTACCTGCGTAATTGTAAAATTGTTGATATTAGTTCAGTATATACCAGGT
Organism: Pachyrhynchus sulphureomaculatus; assembly: GCA_019049505.1. NCBI lineage: Eukaryota > Metazoa > Arthropoda > Insecta > Coleoptera > Curculionidae > Pachyrhynchus > Pachyrhynchus sulphureomaculatus. The sequence continues at coordinate 58,609,678 of CM032447.1, forward strand.
GTACAAGTATGAAATGCGGATTTCAGACAACAGATGGTGCACCAATGCAGTTTGTGCTATAAAGATATGACATTGCGCCATTTTGTTGTGTCATCAACAAGTGTCAGACGCGCACGAGTGAGAAATTGGAAAAGTGTGTGCATAGTGTTGTGTTGTTGTGTTTAATATGTCGAAATTTATACCGAATAAAGAGCATTCGCGGACAGCATTAATTTTTTTTTGTTTTCATTTGAAGAAAACTGCTGTTGAATCATACCGATTACTTCGAGAAGCTTATGGTAAAACATACTCCATCGCAAGATACATGTGAACGATGGTTTCGGCGTTTCAAAGTTGTGACTTCGATGTTGCAGACAAGGAACCGCGAAAAAAATACGAAGATGTGGAATTGCAAGCATTGTTGGACGAAGATGATTCGCAAACACAAAAAACAACTCGCCGAGCAATTGGGCGTTAGTCAACAAGCTGTTTCCAATCGGCTACGAGAGATGGGAAAGATTCAGAAGACCGGTTGATGGGTACCACATGAGTTGAACGACAGGCAAATGGAAAAGCGCAAAAAACACGTATGACATTTTGCTCGCTCGGTACAAAGGAAGTCGTTTTTGCATCGTATAGTTACAGGGGATGAAAAGTGGATTTATTTTGAGAATCCCAAGCGCAAAAAATCATGGGTAGACCCAGGCGCATCATCCACATCGACCGCAAGACCGAATCGCTTTGGCAGAAAGACGATGCTCTGTGTTTGGTGGGACCAGAGGGGCGTGGTCTATTATGAGCTGTTAAAACCTGGGGGGAAACGGTTAATACTAAACGTTAGCAACAATAATTGACCGATTTGAATTGTTCGCTGCTTGAAAAAAGCCCAGAATACCGAAAGAGGCAACACAAAGTCATTTTTCTTCATAACAATGCTCCATCACATACGGCAAAACCAGTTCGGGATACGTTGGAAGCACTCAGCTGGGAAGTTCTACCCCATGCGGCTTACTCACCAGACTTGGCTCCTTCCGATTTCCACTTGTTTGCATCGATGGATCACGCACTTGCTGAGCAGCGCTTTGGTTCGTACGAAGATTTGAAAAAAAATGGCTCGATGAATGGTTCACAGCAAAAAGATTTTTACTGGCGTGGTATTCACAAATTACCCGTAAGATGGGAAAAATATATAACAAGCAGTGGAGCATACTTTTGAATAAAACACTTTTTATCATTCTTCCGAATTTAACATGTTTTTTTAGAAAAAAAATCAGCATTTCATACTTGTACACCTGGTATATCGGCTACCTTCCCACAAATTAACCCAGGTATACTATATTACAGTGCCGCCTTTATAGCAACAGTGATAAACGACCTACGTCACAAAAGATCATTTGATTCGCAAAGATTATTTGACAAAAATCAGTTTTTGTTTCACTTTTTTTAAGCTTTCTGGCACCTCACGCACAAACAACTCACCTTAACTTATATAGATTAATTAGGAAGAAATAAGGAAATAAAAGCAATAAAAGACAACCATTGCTAAAAAGTTTCTTATTGGCGGCTGAAATTCTACTTTACATTTTTGGTATGTTAAGACTAGCATTATTAAGAACATATATATATATATACATATATATATATATATATATATATATATATATATATATATATATATATATATATATATATATATATACAGGTATATTTTTGATTGAATACTACTGAAATACTAATTAGCTTACAATTAATGCAATAATTATCATATTTCTAAAGGTAGGAATTAGATTCATTTGAATAAATAGTTTACAACTAGAGACTATTGTAAATAATGTAGATCATGATAAACTATAATTTAAATTAATATTAGATGTATTTACATACATTTGTTTGTAATACTGAACAACTTGCAAAAGAGAACATTTTTATAATTAAGTCGTAATTTTTTGTTTTAGAGGTACTAACAGCGATGTGCAAACAAATGACGTCATTAAAATTTTAAATTAGAAAATGAAGCGTTGATAGGTGACATTTGTAAATAACATTTCAAAGTAACTTCGAAATTATGCATAAAAAATAACCGGTCAAGTGCAAGTTGAAGTTGCGCAATGAGTGTTCCGTACGTTGATAGCTTTTAAAATAAAAAATTTAGTTACGGAAGTATAAAATGATCAGTCACTTTTCCAACTTTTTAACAAAGTTTGTTTCCAGTATTTACTGAAACTGATGACCTTGAAATTTTTGTTTTTTTTATATACCAGATAAATTATTGAAGGTAATGCAGTCGTGATAATTTTCGTTCAATCTACACCCCGTGGAGAATATTCCAGAATTTTTTCAAAATTTTTTGATCAGTACTTTTCGAGATAAGGGGGGGAAACAGCGATTTTTCGCGATTTTTTAAAAATAATACGAAGAAAAGTATGCGCAACTATTACATTATATATATATATATATATATATATATATATATATATATATATATATATATATATATATTACTCGTGTTTTCACAAGCTTTCATTTGACACCACATTCGATGACCTAGTAATTTTTTTTCACTTCCGATTTCACTCCCCAAAACTAACCCTTAGTCAAAATTTAACTTTTAAAACTACACGTCTCTGATGAGGCCACCAATTCCTATATTAGTATCAAAATGCACACCGAAGTTTTCCGTACGGAACACTAAAATTAGTTTATTCTCCTGTTTAAATTTTACCGTGATTGAGAATTGAATTTTTGAATGTTTACATTATAATTTTTGTTGTTGGCTGAAATATTAACTCTACTTGCATCTGAAACAGAAGCTTCACAGTCTTGATTAGATGAAAAATCGTGGTTATTGGGATTAGATCGTGTCAATTAGGAGTTACTTTCCGACATGTCGCGTTCGATTTCAAGTTGAATTTTCAGCGATCTTTATTTTTTGAGATTAGAACACGGAATGTGTCATGTGTCATTTAGTGTTCATATCTCAAAAAGTAAAGATCCCTAAATATGTCTCGCGCAACCGAAGGCTATCGAAGACGAAACATTGGAAGGCAACTCCAATTGACACGATTTATCCTGAAGAAATACAAATTCTCATCTACTTGCATCTGTAAGTGAAGATTTATTATAACGATTCCAGTTTTTTTTCGGATTTACCAACCATCTATCAGTTTTTAGATAAGTTCAACAATTAGTTTACACGAAAATGTAAATTAATTTATTTCTGATACAAGCACATGTTGCAATTTCGCAAAATAAAATGTACTTTCTCACCTCTTCATTCGTTAGAAAGGGGTTAAGCATCTTCCGAGACTGTTCACGAGCGCTGTTAGCCTAACATAATTAATTGGCAAAAAAAAAAAAACGTTTTATAACCGCTGTTAACAGCCTACAAAGGAAATCTGGCTTAGCTTTCTTTACTTTGTCTTTGGTAAATGCAGATTTTGATTTTTTTAGAGTAAAAAGCACAAGCATAATTCAGTTAGTAGCGTTCTGTGACTTTAATTATGATCGCCAGGACGTTTTTGAGATTTTTGTATATATGGAGAGGTGCTAAGAATTAAATTCTAACGTTAGTGCTAACTAAATGCTTACTTTCGGAAAAGGAAACGTTCTAATCGTCAAGTTTAAATTTATCAATATGGAGTTTACCATTAAGTCTATCAATATAGAATTTAGCATCAACTCCATGTTGATAAACAGTTATCAATTCATATCAGCTGTAATTATCTAGTAGCAGCTTTTAATTGAGACATAATTCGACATTGACACACCTGCCTTCAAATTTCAGCTGATTACTTCGAGCCGGCCGGACAAATATGAACTTGGAGTTTCTTTTATACTATTTGGTGAGAGAATACATTACATAGTACGTGTACATAAAAAATAAAGAACACTGATTATTGTAAGTCTTGTAAGAATAGACTGGAAATTGGAGAAGGCGCTGCAACAAGAAAGTAACTGATAAATTTATATTACGAAAGTTGTTTCATTCAGAGGGACAGAAAATTTGGTTTAGCCGACTCACCACAAAAGGTATTTTAGTGAAATTTGCCTTATGAGACAAGTTAGAGTGTATAATTTAATTAATTTAATAAATTAGAACAGGGAGTTATCGGTTGGCATTAGGTATAACAAAAATTTCGGCCAGGTCTGCAGTTTTTACTTTATTGGGATTTTCGGTAATACAAAATAAGACACCTTAAGTTTAACTTGGGGAGGGGGAGACGGATAGAACTGTGGAGCAACATATGGTAAGGCTTTTGAGAATAAAGGTTATATTTTATTGTAGAATTTAAGAAGAATATCTGTTACATTCTGTTTAAAAAAATAAAACCGGCCAAGTGCGAGTCGGACTTGCGCAGTTAATATTCCGTACGGTGATTTCTCTAAAAAAAAATAGAGGTATAAAATGACCAGTGATTTCTCAAAACAGACCCCAAATGAGTTTTCAACAAAGTTTGTTTCCAATCTTTGTTATTATATACAGGATAAATTATCCAAAGTAATGCACTCGTACTAATTTTTATTAAATCTACACCTTGTCGACAATATTCCAGAATTTTTTCGAAATTTTCTAATCAGTACTCTTAGAGATAGGGTGGGGGCAGAGCGAGTCTTGTCATTTTTTTTTAAATGATATAAGGAAAAGTCTGTACGAATATTACATCCTATATATTGTTGAACACATATTTTCAGAAGCTTTCATGTGACATTCCACTCGATGATCTTGAAAAAAATGTTTGTATTCATTTCCGATTTCACCCCCCTTAAGTCAAAATTTAACTTTTGTAACTACACGGCTCTTGAGCCATCAAGTCCTATAATTGTGGCAAATTTCAAGTTTCTACGTCAAATAGTTTCGAGAGAAAATCGGGTGTGACACACAGACAGATGGATACCGAAGTAATCCCGTAAGTGTTTCATACGGCACACTAATAAGTTATGTGACTTGCTATGCACCCAATCACAAGTAAGATAACCTGTAGTATAGTGCATTTACACAAAAGAATGTGGTTTTGGGTGTAATTAGTGCAGGAGAATGAAAAACACCTAATGATAGTTCTACAGTATTAATATGGTAAATACCTTGTAGCAGCAACGTTCTCCAATATCTAATCTTAAATAAGTAACTGTAAGTAACACCTTGGATTTTATTATTTACACACTAGAAATATGTACTTGTAATGAAATATGTCCAATTTGAAGAACTCTGGATGAATAGGTGGATCGACAGGAAAAAGCTATATATGCAAATTTATCGGTAATCAGTATAACAAAGAATACTAATTTAGTTGTTCTACAAATGAGCAAAAAATACAAGTTTATTAGATTTGTTATTAAATTACATAATTTGGTAACTCATATTTTTAGAATTATTTTTGTAAAAACGGGTCACATCAAATAAACTCAGTAGAATGAAACAGATTTTAAAATTGAATTTTTACTTGAATAGCAGAACTAAAATATTGAGAGGCTGAGAAGAAAACCTACCACATAAACAGTTTGTTAACATCAGGTGTACAGATGTTGATTAGTTTGGTCGAGAAGTTTATTTCTTATTAGATGACTTATCTTTTAAACTGGATCATAGAATGATAGAAAGGACTGTTTTTTGTCTCAAATGTAAATTTAACCGTAATAGCGGCTGTGGATAACCAGTGAACGGGAAACCATGACGCGCATGCGTGGATTCGTGATTGCAGCGCTATAGTGGCTGCACACGTTAAAACTACTATTCAACATTGCTTATCTTCATTGGCAGCATCGTTCTTAGAGGATATTAACAAGCTAATTATACGATAAGTGACATTGGTGTAAATTATGTAGAAAAGTAGTTTAAAGTTTGCTCTTTCTTGTGGAAATAAAATTATTATATTTAATGTTATGTGAGTTTTTTTTAATTCCAAATTGGCTCCTTAAAGTGGCAATAGTCAGGACATGTCGATAGACACGCGCAACACTGGAATGGAAACATCACCAGGTGGAGGCCTTGGGGCGAGAAAAAGAAGCGCTGGTAGACCCCGACAGAAATGGTACGACGAACTAAAGAGATTTGCTGGGTTTAACTGATACCAAATCGCATAGAACAGGGAAAACATGAGAGTACCTTATATCCAATGGATAGAAAACGGCTAAAGAAGAAGAAGAAGAAGAAGATATATATATATATATATATATATATATATATATATATATATATATATATATATATATATATATATATATATATATACACACATATATTTATTTATAGACATAAAGCATGCAGCAACCATCCATAAAAGTTCTATTGCTGCAGAGCAGCCCAGTTCGGACATTTTAAAAAGTTGTATTACCAAGGGCATTGTTTTGATCATACAAACAGATAATAAATGAAAAAATTGTGATATTTAGTAGCATTAGTAGAGTAGTCAGATGAATTGAGGAGGGTTCTTGTGAACACTTAGCTTAGCCTGGTGTTTTTTCTTACCATCATCCAACAATAATTTTTTATTAAAGATAAATATTTGTGAACAAAAATAAAAAATAACGAAAAAGACAATGCAATTTACTCCTTTTCCTGCCGAACGGCCATGGTTAGTTGGTTGTGTATATGTTTTTGTTTAGTACGAATTTGTCCATATATAATGACTTATATAAAATAATAATATAATAATAAATAGAAAAGTCTCTATACCATTCAAAAGGAGAGAAATTTGGTGGTTCAGCGGACGACAATTGTCGAGAAGTTTTTCTATGATATTAAAAGCACAGGAAAACCGAAAATACTGGAACTCCCTCGCGGGGAGACAGGGGATGAATTACGAAGGTCAATCTCTATATCGCGAGGCCGTGTACCTCTTGTATTTTAGTAAAATTTTTCTATTCAAATTTGCTCCAGGCTTTAGAATTGTTTCTCTTGCTCCCACAAGTGGCACGATTGACTTGTGGTTGCTAGCATCCTATGACATTTCAGAATATAACGCTTCAGTGTTGCCGTGTGGTTCAGTGGATCCTTCGATACTACCTGGTCTACAGCTAACCGACGAGACCCAATAGAATGAAACGCGTCCTATACTTGGCTAGTGAGCTTGTCCTGCTGCAGTTGCTGTACTTTTAACACGGCAAAAGAGCTTACCAACAATTTTCGTCTGCTGAGCCACTGCTCCTATATAATATAATCTTTATTATTTACGGGAGACTTAGGCATAGTTTGGTCTGTTAACTCTTAAAGGTAAGTACTGTAAAAAGATTACTCAACCAGCATAGTTGTCTTAATGCTTTAATTTTAAAAACGCTACTATATAAAGTTATCTAAATAAATACTTAACTATTACTACTAGTTGTTGTTTCAGCTGATGTTGTTGTACTGTTAGGAGTATTACCGGAAGATTTTTCAGAAGCTGATTCCTTTTCGGCGCTCAAGGGAGCCTCACTAGCTTCACTAGAAGCTTCGTTTAGCTGTTCTCGTCTTAGGTCTGTTCTGGCGTTACTCCAATCGTAGGCTGGGGAAAGATCTATGGACTGAACGTGGGCTCTAGAAAAAGATATATTGGGCTTGAATAAAGGGCTTACCCAGAACATTGTTGTGGGCACAAGAAGTTTGTCATCGGTTACCCATTTTTTTTCTAATCTTTTTTGAATGAACCTAAATTAACAACTTTCTCTATATTACCTCGCATAACCGCCCGGGGGTACTTTGAAGGGTCTGTTTCCAAAATTTCTGACGATTGTAGCAGCACAGTTTGTACAAGGGGGTTTTCCTATAAAATGGCAACATTCAATATAAATTCTGAAAGAGTTATTTTAGAGTAGGTACTTATTTTTGCAGGTGCCACACTAGACAAAGCATTTGCTAGAACAAGGATTAGAAAAAAATATTCCGAAGTTTAGTAAGAGATGGCGTGATTGGATTGTTCGACTATACTAAGAATTACCTATTGAAACGAAATTAATATCTGTTTGTATTGTGGTAATTAGCCCCCTAAAACTCGATATTGTAGTGAAAAGAACCAGTTTTATACTTTTCTTTCATACTTTTTTATTATAACAGCCGTATATACTCACCTGCACCTCCATAGCCTCCTCCACTTGTACTTCCTTCACCTTTATTAAAACCATCAAAGTAAAGGTCATTGTAGTCACTACTTTCTGCCGTAGATCCCCCTGCAAAGGCGGGACCAGATGTGGCTCCGGTACCTAAACAATTTTTAAAAAAACCAAATGTTTATGAAAACCTTCCTAATATCCGTAAATAAATTGGGTGTAAATTAATTTTGAGGGATTTTCCGGTAAAAATATCGTTTTATTGTAAAAAATTGGTTACAAATTGATTATTCAAAGTATCGTCCACCGCTAACCACTACTCTCTTCCATCTTTGTGGCAACATATGAATACCACGTTGAAAGAACGACTCATCATTTGATACCAAAAATCGATCCATTTTTTGGTATCCTCATAAGAGTGAAAGCGCGGTTCAGACAGGTCGTGCGTCATCGAGCGGAAGGAGTGATTATCAGGAGCAATGTCTGGTTAATACGGCGGGTGAGATAGGATATCCCATCCAAGCGCTTTTAGCGTTTCCTTGACGGTTTTGCAGCATGTGACAGCGTTGTCATGTTCAAAAATCACTTTTTCGTGTCTTTTGATATATTGAGGTCGTTTTTCCTTCAACGCTCGGCTCAATTGCATCAGTTGTTGTCGGTAACGTCCCCAGTAAGAGCTGGGTTGGAGTAGCTCATAATACACTACACCCAGCTGATCCCACCAAATACACAGCATAAGCTCGGAGCTATGAATATTCAGTTTTAGCGAGTTTGATGGTTCACCGGGCTTTGCCCATGATTTTTTTGCGCTCTAGATTATCGTAGCGTATCCATTTTTCATCACCAATTAGGATACAATGCAAAAAACGTTTTCAATTGTGCCGTTGAGGCAGTTGTTCCCAGATGAAAAATCGCGTTTCAACTTCTCTCTGTTTCAATTCGTACGTCTTCCAATTTCCTTGCTTTTGAAACATTCCCAGTGCGATCAACTCCTAATGATTCTGTAAGTTCTCTTTCCATTTGGCACGGGTCTTTATCGAGTAATGCCTCCAATTCTGCCTCTTTAAACTTTTTTGGCTGGCCTGAACGTTCTTTGTCTTCCGTGTCGAAATTACCACTTTTAAAGCGTCGAAGCCAGTACTCACATGTTTTTATCGATGAAATATAATCATCATAGGTTTCCGATAACTTTCAGCAGCGCTTTTCTTCGACTTAAACAATAAAAGTAATGCTTCTCGCAAATAGTATTTTGTTGGCACGTAATTCTAAATATATAATAAAGAACTGTTTTTAGTCAATTTCCAATTATCCAGTGGTAATTGACTAAAAACTGTCTTTTATTATATATTTATAATGAATTTCCATCAAATAGAAGCTACAACCTTCCGAAATTTGGCACGTAACTCGACATATTCAATGCTCAAAAAAAATGTTTACACTTCGGTAAACTAACATACTAAAAATTAAAGTCTACTGATGGTGCTTCACCATGAACATAGCAACAGTATGCCAAGATACGATATAATACAAGTTACACCCTGTCTTAGAAATTCCTCAAAATTAATTCACACTCCTTATAGCAAAACTCCGATATGTCCGGAAAGGACAACGGAACATTTTAATATGTATTTAACAATTTACAATCTCCTTAGTATATAAACATGAAGTTGGAAAAATATTACATATATCAAAACATCAATTTTTCGAGTGATAAAAATTCTTAAAAACATCTGAACTTCACGGATTACCTGGCTTACTAGCAAATGGATATTCATCTTTTTGAGGCTTATACGATCCATCATCCTCTTTACCAGGCTTATACGATCCATCTTCTTCTCCATCAAGAGGTATTCCAGGTTTTGGTGTAGGCCGGAAAGTCGTTATTGTTGGTCTTCCAGTAGGTCGTCCTGCTGTTGATGTTCCACCAGGTCTTGCTGTAGCACCGCCACCACCAAACAAGTCACCAAAATCAACTGAAGACTCATCCTCAAAATCATTTGAATCATATCCTCCACCAGCTCCGCCAGGTCGACTAACCCCAGGCCTACTAGCCCCAGGTCTACCAGCCCCAGGCCTACTAACACCAGGTCTTCCAGCTCCGGGTCTACCAGTGCTAGGTCTACCAGCACCCGGTTTACCCGTGCTTCCGCCAACAGCTCCTTCAGAGGATCCTCCGGGTTTTGTACTCGGCTTTTTGGAATCATCGTCGCTACTTAGATCGTCCTCGTAATCGCCTTCTTTTTCTCCTCCAAACCGATCATAATCTTCTTTATCAACGTCGAGGCCATTTCCGAAACTAGTACTAGGTTTTGAGGGTTTCCCTAGAAAAAAAGAATCGTAATAGAAACGTAAACCTAACTTTATTGATAAGAAAACGACTATAACAACACTACTGTACTGAGTTTTACTTGCTTTTATTACACTGAGTACTTAGATCTTTTTGTAGAACTTTAACATATCTTAAATAAATACGAATTATGTAACTTTCTAACAGAAATATATCCGACGTGAGCCTAAGAGAAAATATATTACACTAGTAGTACTTACCTCCTGGTTTGAAGGGCCTACCACTAGCAGCAGTGTCAAACAAATCTCCTTCCGCAGGACTATAAAAATTTGAAGGGATAATGTCGGGTGTATCGAATGGATATACAGAAGGTAAATGTGGACCTTTAACGGTTTTCAGCACCCTGTATCCAGTTTCTGGACCTGTAAAGAAATTAAGATGTTTATGTCATTTTTTTATGACGTTTCTATATGATGAGGGACTTCTAAGAGAATGTAATACTAACTTGTTGTAAAAATTATCAATTTAAGAATAATAACACGGACATGTATTATTTACGAGAGCAGTCTAGTGTAAAGAAGTTAATATTCCAGAAATAGCAGACGGATTTACAGGGTGCGTCGCCAAAATCCGGCAAATTTCAATTGAAATCTCCCGCCATATTATGCTTCCACCAGAGGTCGCCATTGGCGTCCGAGTACTGACTGAAGTAAATAGTGTTAATCTCAAAATTGTCGCTATATCGAAAATAAGTGTGTAGTATAATCGAAGAAAGAGCCGCAATTATTGAAGGTCTCCGCGGTGGCCGGAAATAATTCGATTTTTCGGATACTCGAAATCAACTATTTATGACATTGTAACCAATCGTTTCAAAAATAGGCGTAGATTGTGAGTGTAAGCGAGCCGGCAATGCGTAAAATTATGGAAGAGTACCATCGATACCACTTCTTCACAATTAAGATAAGACGGATGCTCTCTGAAGATGCCAGGACGAAGCGAGTGGCTCGCTGCAATTTGCTTCTCTATTGTTTGAAACACGAAGCGATGCATCAGATTCTCTTCCGACGAAAAAATGTTCACTGTTGATGCAAAAAATTAACCGGAGCATAGTTAAAAAGGCCACACAGAAGTTCCGGCATCCCAATGTGACATAATTAATGACCGCTATTGAGGCAGCGTTCGCAAAATGAACAGGGCGGAATTACAGAGGCCGTTCCGGAGCTTCAGATCGAGAATGGAGGCCATTATTCAACTTAATGGGGGATACATTGAATGATTTTATTAACATAGATACCCTAAGTGCAATGTCAAACGATTCTTTTTCAAACCTTATTTTTCAAAAAAACATGACCTTAAAAAAGTTGTATGATTTATTCGGATTTTGGTGACGCACCCTGTACAAAAAAAATTCCTAATAACGACAATAAAACCTAATCGTTGATTTATTTGTAAAAAAGTCATTTAAATAATAGATTAAGTCAAAGATATTTAATTTGGCTAAATATTCCAATAGATGTTCTTGTTATAGCCGTACATATGTCGTTAACCGTTGCTTTGTTGGTGTATGGAATTTTTCCCTACCTGCGATGTAATGTACCGAATGTTGTACTCCTTTGTCATCAAGATAAGTGTACGACCCTCTTACATGGTTGGTAGAATCACTAACTTCGGTACGTCGTTGATCGGGTCCAGCAGACACAAACCTATTAAAAAATAAATAATAAAACCGACCAAGTGCAAGTGGGACTTGTGCAATTAGTGTTTCGTACAGTAATTGCTTTTAAAATAAAAAATTTTGTTACCATAAATGAGTTTTCAAGTTTATTTCCGATCTTTGTTGAAAACTGATGACCTTCAATTTTTTTTGTTTTTTTATATACCAGATAAATTATCAAAGGTAATGCAGTCTATTTTCATTCAATCTACACCGTGTGGAGAATATCCCAAAATTTTTTTAAAATTCTTTGGTCAGTACTTTTCGAGATAATGGGGGGCCCGCAAATTTTGGCAATTTTTTTAAAATAATACAAAGCAAAGTGTGCGCAAGTATTACGTTATATATATTTACTACCCCTTAACTCAAAATTTAACTTTCAAAACTACACGGCTCTGATGGGGTCATCAATTCTTATATTAGTGCCAGATTTTAACTTTCTATGTCAAATAGTTTCGGAGAAAATCGGGTGCGACAGACGGACAGACACCGAAGTGATCTTATAAGTGTTCCGTACGGAACACTAAAAATGAATAATTAATTAATTCTGCATTTAAGATAACCTCTTACTTGTAACTTCCATCGAGTCCCCTTTGTATTGATGTTCTCCCCTTGGCTTGGGGCGTCCCCTTCCTTGAAAGAACAATGACCCATATGGCCTTACATCGCTGTCTGGAAACGGCGTCTTGACATGAAAACCGGTATTTTTTCCTGCAATGTATTCTACATTATGGCGTTCGCCCACATCGTCCAAATAAGTATATCTAAAATAATAATAAGGTATGCTAAACCATTAAATATGGAACAATATCAAGGAGCAAAGAATATCTATGATATATATAAAATGCAACGTCTCTCTGTGTCTCTGTCTGTCCGTTAGTGCGCTTGTCACTGGAGAACCACTTACCCGATTTACGTGCTTTTTTTTTTAAACATACGTATGTTCTCTGGCCAGGTTATAGGATATATTTTATTACGTTAGGTAACATAAGGAATAAGCAGTGACGATAATAGTGAATCAAGTCAGAGAAAAGTTTGCCGCTAGCGCGTTCTCTTGCAATACACTGCCTAAAGCATTAAATATGGAACAATATCATGTAGCAAAGAATATAATATATATAAAATGCAACGTCTCTCTGTCTGTCTGTCTGTTTGTCCGTTAGTGCGCTTATCACTAGAGAACCACTTATCCGATTTACGTGTTTTTATAAATTTATACATGTGTTCTATATAATTCGATATAAGCTTAGATAATGGGAGATAAGGTGAGATAATCGGAGATAAGGAGAAATAATGAGAGACAAGTCGAGATAAGCCTCGATAATGGGAGATAAGGTGAGATAATGGGAAATAAGGAGAAATAATGGAAGATAAGGAGAAATAATGGGAGATAAGCAGAGTTAAGTCTAGATAATGAGAGTTATGGTGAGATAATGAGAGATAAAGAGAAATAATGGGAGATAAGGAGAAATATTGCGAGATAAGTCGAGATAAGCCTAGATAATGGGAAATAAGGTGAGATAATGGAAGATAAGCAGAAATAATGGGAGATAAGGACAAATAATGGGAGATGAGCAAAGATAAGCCTAGATAATGAAAATTATGTAGATAATGGAAGATAAGGAGAAATATTGGGAGATAAGGAGAAAAAATGGGAGATATTTTATTACGTTGGGTAACATAAGGAATAAGTATTGACGATAGTAGTGAATCAAGTCCACGCGAGCGGAGCCGCGGGCCCGGCTAGTAGTGTATAAATAATGACTTCGCGTTTAAAGAATGACAAATTTGTAAGAAAAAAATGCTGAAAAAATAAATATAGCATTAGCAAGTATGTCTGATGCAAAAAAAAAAAACAGCAAATTCAAACTACAGTTAATGAAATGATTCAATCTAAAATTCCTGATGAGAATAGCATAGTTTCATTGAGAGAGTTAGCTAGAAATCTAAAATTCACCGGCTGCAGAAGTCTTTTGAATATGGAAAATTGAGTGATTTCAAAAGGGGAAGGGCTTCATTCAAAGTTCAAAATAAAATGTGACAACTGTACTAAATGTAGTTTAGTAAATACTGGAGTGATAAGAAACCAACTCTCTGATGTTAATTAATATGCTACTTATTTATGTTGAATACTAATAAATATTTGATTTGCTATAAATATTGACTTTTTATTTACGATAACCCAAATTTTTTCTGTACCTGTGAGCAACACGCATTTTTTAAAATCAGCTGTGCGTTGACGGTATTTCAACCTTCCTGCGCAGTACAACGTTGCCAACTCGCGAACTTTTATTTATCAAGTCATGTGAGAAAAACTGAAAACGATCAAAAGTAGTAGCTCCCTTTCAACCTTTTTATAAAAAACGAATACCGCTTGCTATAATTTTCTTTACAGAAAAAATATTTGTTGTATTCTTAATTAAAAAGTTTTTCAAAACAATCGTAAGAAAATTACCATTGTTATAAATATAATAAATAAAATATCAGTTTCAGCATAGGTCGGGGTAGGGTTCGTATGTTAAAAATGCAAATTTTAACAGCCAATATTTTCAAATTTAGTGCCGTAAGGAGTATTGAAATTTTTTCTACATATATAGGACACTAATAAATATATATATATACAAATTTTCTAGATAATCGTAAAAAAATTTATTTTCTCGGCAACGTCTTAAAGGTTTTAACGTGCTATGCCATTTTTATAATTAAGCGCGTTTATGAAGTTATTAATAAAACACAAATAATTGGTTGTATATAAATAATATTTTTCATCATAAGACTTACCTTCCTGATACATCACCAACTCTATTTGCTGTCTCTTGTCTATTATACGTTCGCGTTCTAAACGCGAAGTTATAGCTCGGATCTTCGTACGGATCATAATAGGGGTCATCGGGGGGAACCTATTGGACGAGGTCCGTTTTGATTCAAATCGTACTTTCTAAAGACGTTTTTGCCTCGAGGTCGAAAACCTCTTGGTCCTGCTGTGTATATAGTTGTGTCTAGTGCACCTAAGCAAATAAAATATAAACAGAATTTTTTTTATTGTTTCCGAGGGTGAAGCTGATTTACTCATTTTTTAAAATTGCCTCTTTTTAGGTTAATAATATATTCAAAGGTAATAAGAACAATATGAAAGCTTGGGGTTATGTTTAGATTACTCATTCTATTAGAAAATCATTCTGAATAAAAGAATCACAACAATTTACAATCAATAGGATTGTGATAAAAGAGATCAGTAATATAGAGCAGGAAATAGATTTTAAAAAAATTCATTGAACGTTGTTGAGTAGAGCGTAGAATGTTCTGCCCATTACTGGAGGTCCATATTAAGTTTTTAAGTGGGAAATAGTAAATATATATGAGGGTCAAACAATAAGTAAAGAGACAAATAGCTCTAGCTCAAGAACGGCTTATTGGATAGCTACAAAATTTAGCCTACTTTTTGACATAATCCTCCCCAACGTTAATACACTTGTCCCACCTTTCTGCTAGCTTCTTGATTCCTGTGCAAAGAATTCTTTCAGTTGACGTCGAAGCCACTCTTGCACTTTTTCCTTCACTTCTTCATTGTAGGTGAACCTCTTTCCATATAGGGCATTTTTGAGAGGTCCGAACAGGTAAAAATCACACAGTGCCTGGGCTGTATGCGGGATGAGGCAAGATCTCCCAACTTAGTTTTTGAAGCTTTTCTTGTTTATGAAGGCGGGCATTTTAAATAGTTCTCAATAATATTGTGAACAGTTCCAACGCTTACGCCAACCTCCTGAGCTATCATTTCACATAGTAATTCTTCTGTTATCACGAATAAGACCATTAATTCTCGATTCCAACGACCGACCGGAAACTTCAACTGGACGTTCACTTCGCTACTCTTCTTCGACCACTTGTAAACGTTCGCACGGTTCATGCAACTTTGTCCATACTGTAATAATTTCCTAGAATGTATTTCACTTGGCTTAACACCTTCTGCTACTAAAAATCTGATGATAGAAGGCCGCTCTTCTAAAGTGCTGTCTTCCAATGGACTCGCCGTGGTAAACTGGATATTTTGAGGTTATATTTACATTACATGATCGAATAGCTGATTAACATTTATCGCAAGGGTGCTAACTTGCTCTCCTAGAAGTACGGAGCGGTTTCGTTGAATGGGTTTAAGCTGAGACCAATTGTCTCTTTACTTATTGTGTGACCCTCGAATATAGTTCACAGATTGTCAATACAAATTAATTTATATATAGAAGATGGAAACATACATATATTTACGAGAGTGGATTGATCTGGTGAATTTCTAGAAAATTGCGGGAAATTTAGTTAAACGGCGTGATTCTTGTAACGGTTGTGTTCAAACTTTCAAACCGATTCAACGCGCAGTTGAGTATTGGCAGCTAATCAGTGTTACACGTTTCGTAGAAATGGAGAAAGCCGAGTATCATGTAGTGATAAAACATTTTTATTTCAAAAATTAGACTGCGGCCAGATGGAAGCTGAACAGGAGGAAGTTCTGGGGACTCTACACCAGCAATCAAGTCCATTTATTACCGGATAAATGAATTTAAACGTGGTCGTATGACCACTGCAGATTCTGAACGTTCAGGACGCCTGAGGTTTCTTCTGAAGAAATGGTCGATAAAATTCATGGTACCGTGATGGAAGATCATCGCATTAAGCGTCGTGAGATTGCTGACATGTTAGGCATCTCATATGAACGGGTATATAATATCTAAGTTCTAAAAATTAAAAAAACTGAGTACGCGATGGATGCCGTGTTTGTTGATACCAGGCCAAAAACGCACGAAGAAGGAAATTTAAAAATCGTATTTGGAGAACTTGCAGCGTAATCCCAAGGATTTCTGGCTCAATTTGTGACTGTAGACGAAACGTGGAGCCACCATTATACCCTGGAGACAAAACGGCAGTCAAAACAGTGGATTGGCAAAGGTGAAAGTGCACCGAAGAAAGTGAAAACAGTTTTATCCTGGAAAAAGTGCTGGTAACTGTTCTTTGGGACTCACAGGATATCATCATGATTGACTATTTGAAAAAGGGTAGAACAGTGACCGGTTCTTGTTACGCAATGTTTTTGGACCGTTCGCACAGTGAATTGAAACAGAAACAACCAAGATTAGCGTGCAAAAAAGGCTCTTTTACCAGGACATTTTGCCTGCTCACACATCGGCCATTGTAATAGCAAAAGTGCACGAGCAGGACTTCGAAATAGATCCCCACCGACTCTATTTTACAAATTTAGCCCCAAGTGATTTTTTTGTTTCCTGACCTTAAACATTGGCTTGAGGGGAAGAAATTTTCGTTGGCTGAAAAAGTTATCTGTGCTGTAATCGAGTATTATGACCACTTTGAACTATTTTTTTTTTCTGGGGGAATAAAAAAATTGAAATCTCTCTGGACCAATATGTACTGAGCTCACTGAAGATTATGTTTAGAAATAAATTTTTGTTTTTGCAAAAAAATTCAGCTTGTTTTTTAGAAGACTTTTACAATCCGCCTTCGTATGGACAAAACACAAGAATAGACAGTAAACTGCAAACGGTAGATTTAAATAGAAGAATAAGACTAATATGAATAACTTTTGGTAAATGAAAGCAGATTTAACACACACATCAAAACGAAAATATTAAATCAACGTGTTATCTCAGTTCTACTGTATGGGGCTTAGACATGGGGCAATTAAAATGAAATGATGATAAGCATAATGCAAACTATTCAACGCGACATGGGGAGAGCAACCCAAAATATAACGCTAAAGGAACAAAATCGTTAGAATGAATTGGAAAACGTATATAGCAAAATGGAAGATATCAAAAACACAATATTAAAACTGGAGCTGAGCAGGACAGATAGCAAGAGTGGAAAGAGCAAGATGGACAGGGAAACCAGAGGGAGAAAAAATAAATCCAGGACGGCTTATTTCAGTACGATGGCATTAGGAACGGGGTCGGAAGAGGATGGACGACCGAGGCACAGGTCAAAATAAATGAAAGGAGACAGAGGAGACGTATGTCCACTCATGGATGATGAATGCTGAATAAAAAGATAGAGAGACAGAAGACATATTAAATCGACTCTCGGAGGGCACCATCGCAAACGGAAAAAATTTTATGATAACTTAATTAAAAACAAAACTCATCTTTCAAGTGCCAACTGAAGGCAAATAAAATGATGATGATAGAAAAGAGACTAGGCAGAATTTTGTTATCTAGACAGTATCATAATAAAAGATTTTTAAACTGAGTTTGATACAAATTACAGGACAGGACAGGAAGAGAAAGAGCAGAAAGCTTCGCGGAAAAGATACAATTTGTAAAAAGCAATTTAAATATTTCAATTAACAGATATTCTTTTAAAATTCTGCCTACCCTTTTTAGCGCCAAATATACTGTGTGCCAAAGAAAACTATGATGACACCAACCAAGTAAAATCCTAGTCATTTTATTTTAGATTATCTCTTATTATAAATTCGTTCTGTAAAGATAATAGTATGCTTGAATTAAACATTAGAAACTTACCTGTTTTGGGATTTCTTGCACCAAATTCTCCTCTTACAACGTTGTTTCGATTACCGTCAGCGAAATGATATGAATCTGGATTATTATATCCAAATTGAAAGGATCCGTCTTTTTGCACTATATTAAAATCGTCATCAGCAGCATACGATAAAGATGTTGCCACAATGAGTTGCCATATTACCTTTAAAAAAAAATAAAATTCCATCTTCAGTCTTTTTTTCAAATAATATTATACGTATAAGTATTGAGTCAAATTTTTATTGCTATATTTTCAATAGACATATTTTGTACTAACAAACCAAATTGAATCCTTATATATAGATGTTCCAATTAATGATACAGTTTCTATAAAATCAGCCATATTTCGATATAATAACTTTGATTCATCTTTGGTATATTTTATTATTATTTATATTTTATTTTTCTAGTAACGTTTTATGAAGAAACTTCAAAAGCAGCCGTAGATTCTCCATCTCCGGTAGCGGAGGATATTTTCAAGGAAGCCTATAAAGAAAGCGCCTTAACTTCTCCTTCTCTAGAAGTAAAATTTTGGTGCAAATATGTTGACGCCACATTTCTTATCTAGTCGTATGGTGAAAAAAACATAAATGCCTTTTTAAATCAACTTAATAAACAAACGGGGCACTCCATTCCCGGGCATCGTCGCTCAATTTGTTGGGCGTTAGTTTGGGATCAAATATGTCCTGGCATGAACATGATGCAGGCATAGCAAGGAGAGGTTCTCAAAAGTTGGGAATATTATTTCAAACCAGAAAGCTTTACACCCCACAACAACTGTTAATTCTTTACAAAGCTCAAATTCGACCAACTATGGAATACTGCTCCCACGTTTTGGGCTCCGCTCCCAAACATACACTGCATTTGTTGGATTCTGTTCAGAGAAGAGCGGTCCGTCTGACTGGAGACCCGGAATTGAGCGGCAGCCTTGATTCGCTGGAACATCGAAGAACGGTTGGCGACTTGAGTCTGTTCTACAAGAATTTCATGGAAAGTGTTCGAAGGATGTAGCCCGCTTAATTCCTCCCAAAGCGATGCATGTTAGAAATACACGTCGCGCTGGTGCTGCGCATCCGTATGAGGTTCAGCTTGTTACGCCGCGTACAATGCTTTTCAAGCAATCTTTTATATGAAGAACGTCATCCCTTTGGAATGATTTACCCACCGCTGTGTTTCCCACTGAGTACAATTTACAGCGATTCAAGAACAACGTAAATCGCTTTTTCCGCACACATGCCACTCCTGGAGCGCTATAGGGACTTCCCTGCATAAAAAAAACATTCAAACATAAAATTTAAATTAAACTGAATCTCATGCTACCTATCATTTTCTAGATGTATTCGTACAAAGGAAAAGTAACGGCATCTTGAGACAATCGGTTTAGAGAAAACCAACCCATACCAATATACGTATATCTGAATGCTAATTGACACTATCATCCTTCTCAAAAACTTTTTGTTATCAACTCATTAGTATTTTTATTATTTATAACTCATTAGAAACAAATAGAATGACCACTGATCTAAAAGGTAGTTGGTATATAATGAGCGAATTCATTTAACTAATTTTAAAATACGGCTCCCAAACAAGTAATAAAGATCCACGAAGATAGAGCAGAACTAGAGACAAAATAGCCAAATCGCTTAAAAGATCCAACAGTCGCACAATCTTCAACACATAACGAAATAGGACATCGCTTGAGATCACTAAAAGACAATTTAATAAATTGAAAGTGATTATCAAATTCTTTGTTCTTCGGGCACGGTGTATGTAGGAGAAACTGGGAGATCAAGATCAATTAAATTAAGGAATATAAATGATGGATCAAAAGAAACAAACTGTACAATCTGCATCAGCTCACCAACACTTTACCGGTTATATTAACAGTTTAAGAGAAACCAAAGTTCTTGCTTCTGTCTCTAATTTTTATAATTCTATTAATTCGTCTATCTATTAACCCGTGGAGGTGCGGAACACAGAATATCACCGCCGGTACGTTTTGTCTATTGTAGAAGGTGACTAAAAGAACAAGCTAGATTTTAGTGTGAGACCATCGCATCGGCTTAGGTTACGGGCTGTGCCGATGTCGTCGTGCTGTGGAAAAAGAATATTAGGTTCAAAAAATTTCGGAGGTAAAATAACCCCCGTTCGGGTCTCTGTGTGGGGGCTGATTCCAGTGTGTCAACATGCGGAAATAACAATTTTAAACATAGATTTTTGTAATATATGAGGTTTAAATTAGAAAATAAGTTCAGTGCACCAACATCTGCAGTCAAATAAGCCTCATGTGCTGGCTCCCTACGAAACCAAGGTTAGTTCATCGACTAGCATAGTTAACTTTCTCTATTCTGAGTACGACGATTTATGCGTGACTTTGGAATCTGTCTTTTTGTCAGATGCGATCTCTCTTGCCAACGAGAGGACGCTCTGGACCCCGAAACTTCGATGTTACGTGCTTAAAAATAACAACTCAACAAATCTCAAGGTTTCTCTGTTGCCTCCATCGACCACCAAGCGATACTTAACTTTTCGCTTCTCTTGCAAACACCATCAATCATTTACAAGTGCCGTTATTGCTATCCTGAACGACTTTAATGTTCACAATATCAACTGGCTTAAATATTCGAATTTGACCGACAAACACGGTCGCGAAGCTGAATCATTCATAATCAGTTGTGGCCTTACTCAGTTTATCGATGAACCAACACGGATCCCTCATCGAGACGAAGAGTTTGCCAGTCTTCTTGACCTCTTTTTAACCATCAATCCGTAGATTTACACTGTCGTCGTAAATCAGTCGTTAAGTTCTTCCGACCATAAATTGCTTTCGATATCGGGTATCCTACGGATCAGTGACCTAGGCGCCTAAACCGCGCAAGATTTGGTATTACAAATTTGTTAAATGGGAAAAACTCATGGAATATTTCGAACTTTCCCTTAGTTAGACGCTCCTCCGATGCCATTTTGGCGAGCATGGAAACTTTTTCAAAGAAATACCCTTTCAACAACAAGCCTTGGTTCGATTGAAAATGCAAGAAGCTGCTGCTTCTAAACAACTTGCCTACCGACAATGGCGAGAAAATTCAAACGTCATAAATTGTAACATCTGTGTTCGTACCTCGAACAGATACCAAGAAACTCTCGACGAAATTAAGGAACCACACAACCAAAAATTAAAAACAAATTTCTTGCCTACTCCAACAATTTCAGATCCTTTTGGTCAGTTACTAAGGACATTAGTCAAAATTCCACTAAATAAACTATACCACCACTCACACGGCTAGATAACACTATCGCAACAACACCTGTTGAGAAAGCCAATTTGTTAGCTGAACTCTGCTTCACATTCTACTATCGATTTTCAAGAAAAAACATTCCAGCACTTGCTGAGCAGCGCTTTGGTTCGTACGAAGATGTGAAAAAGAATAGCATGATGAAGCTTTTAGGTTCGCAGCAAAAGGGGAAGATTTTTACTTTTTTTAAAAAAAATCCGCATTTCGCACTTGTACACCTGGTATTCCGTTTTCACAAACTCACTTACAAAGTAAAGTTGATTTATATAATGTAATGAAGTATGCCCGATATTGTCTTCAGGCAGCTTATCATAAAACGTATTTTATTACATCAAAAAAGTTTCTGGCTTGATGGCATACCTGCTATAGTACTCAAAAATAAAAACTTTTTAACAAAAAAAAAACCGACTTCAAAAAACCAGTACACAAAATTTTGCCTCTATAAAGTAAAAAATAACCGGTCAAGTGCAAGTTGAACTTGCGCAATTAGTGTTCCGTACGTTGATTGCTTTTCAAATAAAAAATTTTGTTACACAGGTATGAAATGATCAGTGACTTCACAAAACACACCCCAAATGAGTTTTCAACAAAGTTTGTTTCCAATCTTTACTGAAATCTTATGACCTTGAAATTTTTGTTTTTTTTATATACCAGATAAATTATTAAAGGTAATGCACTCGTGATAATTTTCGTTCAATCTACACCCCGTGGAGAATATTTCAGAATTTTTTCAAAATTTTTTGATTCGTACTTTTCGAGATAAGGCGGGTGGACAGCGATTTTTTCGCGATTTTTTAAAAATAATATAAAGAAAAGTGCGCGCAAGTATTACATTATATATATATATATTTTTTACTCGTGTTTTCATAAGCTTTCATTTGATATCACACTCGATTATCTAGTAAAAAATTTTTTTTTCACTTACGGAACACCCGATTTCACCCCCCAAAAAACTAACCCCTTAAGTCAAAATTTAACTTTCACCACTACACTTTGGCTCTGATGAGGCCATCAATTCCTATATTTTACAAATTACAGGGATTCAAGATCAATGTCAGTCTCGTTTGATTTTAAAAATTTAAAAATACAAAATCCTCTAAAAAAAGAGTCAAATTATTTTAAAAGATCAATGCATGAAATGATCTGTATTAATAAAGAGAAAAACAATATAAACGACAAAAGCGACGTTAGGGGTCTGAGTCATATTTATTTCGGACTCTTCTCATAGTAACTCAATAGCAGATAATAAATAAAAAAACACTTAGACAAACCAAAGGATGACTTTCGTTCCCAATACAAATCTAAAGTTATTTTAAAAAATGTGACCGTCTTAGTAACACCTTTTAAAGAATGTTAAGTGTGTCTTCGTTTCAACCCACACATGTAAGTTTTCATATATATTTTGAGTGTATTTTTATTATTATTTTCACCTTCTACATTGTATTATAAGTTTAAGAAATTTTTATATATTCATAATTAAAAAAAAAAAAAATTTGTGCGTCCTATTGAATATCCAAAACAGAAAATTTCAATTTTTAGATGAACTGAAGAAGCCTGAAAATCGGGCGAAACGTTTTCAATAAATTCTAACTAGAACATGATGTAATTTCTCTATCCTTAAAACAAAAGAACCATAAAGCCCAAGAAATTGAAAAAATATATATTCAATATTCCAAGGTTCAAGAAAGAATTCAATCCAACTTATATATATATATATATATATATATATATATATATATATATATATATATATATATATATATATAAAGAACTAAGGTAACACGTGTGGCAAATGTTAACTTCATTATAAATTTTCACACCTATCTTTTGTTTTAATTGGCTTACTAATTGGAATAGTTTTTGTTGATTTTAACAATAGTAATTAAACGATCAGCACTGTCAAAATAAAGATTATGTAATAATATAATAATAGATCTAGAGTAAATTTTAAGGAAATCCTGTTGTTGATGGGTGGGTGATTAACAATATTTAATATGACAAACTGAAATAGAAAAAAATATGAATTATTATTTTATTACGTAATGTTTTACAAAATAAGTATCGATGACTTAGAGGGGTCCATAAGGGACGATAATAATCAGACAAGAAAAGGAACATTTTTAGTGTTCCGTACGAAACACTAGATCACTTCGGTGTCTATCTATCCGTCTGTTTGTCCGTCTGTCACACTCGATTTTCCCCGAAACTATTTAACGTAGAACGTTGAAATTTGGCACTAATATAAAAATTGATGGCCCCATCAGAGCCGTGTTGTTTTAAAAGTTAAATTTTAACTTAAAGGGTTATTTTTGGGAGATGAAATCGGAAATAAAAAGTGGGATGTTAAATGAAAGCTTGTAAAAGCACAAGTTCAAAAATATATACAATGTAATACTTGCGCACACTTTTCTCTGTATTATTTTTAAAAAATTGCCAAAAACCGCTGTCCCCCCCTTATCTCAAAAAGTACTGATCAAAAAATTTTGAAAAAATTCACTACAAGGTATATATTGAACAAAAATTATCACGAGTGCAGTCCCTTTAATAATTTATCTGGTATACATATAAAAAAAAAAACGAAATTTCAAGGTCATCAGTTTTTAGTAAAGATCGGAAAAAAAACTTTGTTGAAAACTGGTGTGTTTTGTGAAGTCATTTATCATTTTATACCTCCGTAATAAAATTTTTTATTTTAATAGCAATCAACCAACACTAAATGCGCAAGTCCGACATGCACTTGGCCGATTTTATTTATTTCTTTGTTAATGATAATTGATACTACAGGTATAAAAATCCAGAAAAGTTAAATGATTCTTTAAGTTCATTAAGTTTTTGAGATTCTGGGTAAAGTTCACGCCTTTACAGTTTTTCATTTTACTTTTTCTTCTATCATAGTCAACTGTATTGTACCAATTGTACATCAAGTAAAAATATTCAGAACTGTCATTTTTAACGTTTCTTACTAAAAAAAGTACTGTACTAATGAAAAAATTTGTGTTTTTTCGCATTTCAAAGTACTTGCATCACAAGAAACATAGTCCCCATTTCCATCAGTTTTTCGATTTGTCGGTCTGTCTGTCTCTCGGTTTATTGACGCATTAACTCTCGAACGAAATGAGATATCGGTTTCAAATTGGGCACAATTTGACGAAAGTGAAAATGAGATCTTGGATTATAGAAGAAGGGGGTAAAAGAAGTAGACGTCCATAAATTTTTATATTATTATGAGAATTTCTCTTGGTTTTTGGTTGTTTTCATGAACAAATTCTAAGCATAATTATTCACAGTTAAACATATAAGGGTGTAAAGAGGTTGGAGAGAGTGCTGGATGGATTATTTTGTACATATCCAGCAAGATATCTTTTTCAAAGTTCTTGGAATCGAGAAATCTGAAAATTGTGTTTTTTTTTTTATTATTATTAATTAGTCAAAATGTAAAATGTCCTGTGCTTCACTTGTTTATGGCTAATGTCTTTCCATAAACTATCTATGACTAAAAAAATCGACTTGAAGTGTTTGGATTAAGTTATCATTAAGCTTGAGAAAGTTAAATACACTATTTATTTTAGTGTTCTGCGTGGAACATTTATAGGATTGCTTCGGTGTCTGTTTGTCTGTATGTCACACCCGATTTTTTTCCGAAACTATTTGATATAGAAAGTTGAAATTTGGCACAAATATAGAAATTGATAGCCCAATCAGAACCGTGTGGTTTTGAAAGTTACATTTTGACTTAAGGCGTTAGTTTTGGGGGGATGATATCGGAAGTAAAAAAAAAATTTTACTGGATCATCAACTGGGGTATCAAATGAATGCTTGCGAGTTACGAGTTCAAACATATATATGATGTAATACTTGCGCACACTTTTATTTGTATTATTTTTTTAAAAGTTCCAAAAATCGCTGTTCTATCTGGAAAAGTACTGATCAAAAAATTTTGAAAAAATTCTGAAATATTCTCCGCGAAGTATAGATTGAGCGAGAATTATCACGAGCATTTGATAATTTTTTCTTGTATAAAAAAAAATTATTTGGCTTGACAATATGGTGGAGGTTTTTTTACTATACTTTTCAGTACATTACTGCTCGCGAGGCAAAAGAATTTTATTTTACTTGTTTATAATTAAACAATTATTTAGGTAGTACATATTTGTTTTATATTTTTATTACTTGATTCTAGATTGAGCTAGATTGATTTATTGGCTGAGGTAGCTAAGAAACTATAACTATTATACGTAATTGACTAAGAAAAAACGTGCAAATATATATTGAATCTTAAGAGATATATACGAGGCTGGTTTGAAAAGTCCGTGCAAAGTCCGAGAGATGGCACCACCGGCGCGTATCGAGTTCATGTTTAGTTAGTAGCATTTCTTGAATGAACGCACACCAAGTTTCAGCCATATTGGTCTATTTCTTTGTGTTTGACATTCGTGTGAATCAAGGAAGTCGAGTGATTTTCAAGAAATGGACGAAAAAGAATTTCGTGTGGTGATTAAACATTACTTTATGAAAGGCAAAACGCCTCAGGAGACTAAAGAGAAGCTTGATAAACATTATGGTGACTCTGCACCTTCGATTAGAACAGTTTATAAGTGGTTTCAAAATTTTCGGACTAGCCATATGGGCACAAGTGACGCTGAACGTTCTGGACGGCCTGTGGAGGTTACGACTCCAGAAATCATTGATCAAATCCATGATATGGTGATGGATGACAGAAGAGTTAAGGTGCGTGAGATTGCTAGTGCTGTGGACATCTCGACTGAACGGGTACATAATATTTTGCATAAACATTTGGACATGAGAAAGCTATCCGCAAGATGGGTGCCGCGATTGCTCACGCTTGACCAAAAACGGAATCGTGTGAAGTGTTGCAAGGATGGTTTGCAGCTGTTCCAGAAGAATCCGGAGGACTTTAAGCGTCGTTTCGTCACTGTGGATGAAACATGGATACATTACTATACTCCTGAGACCAAACAACAATCTAAACAATGGGTTACCAAGGGGGAATCTGCACCAAAAAAGGCGAAGACCGTTCCTTCAGCCGGAAAGGTTATGGCGACTGTCTTTTGGGATTCGCAAGGGATAATCCTCATCGACTATCTGGAAAAGGGTAAAACTATTACAGGTGAATATTATTCATCGTTATTGGACCGTTTGAAAACCGAGCTGCAAGAAAAACGCCCGTGATTGGCCCACAAGAAAGTCCTTTTCCATCACGACAACGCACCAGCACACACCTCAGCAGTTGTGGTCGCAAAATTAATGGAAATAGGATTCCAACTCGTTTCACATCCCCCCTATTCTCCAGACTTGGCTCCCTTGGACTACTATTTGTTCCCCAATTTGAAGAAATGGCGGGACAAAGATTTTATTCAAACGAGGAGGTAATTCCAGACACTAATGGATATTTTGCAGACTTGGACAAATCCTATTATTCGGAAGGGATCAACAAACTAGAACATCGTTGGACGAAGTGTATAAGCCTAAAAGGAGACTATGTCGAAAAATAAAAAAGGTTTACCCCAAACACATAAGTAGTTTTTATTTTTGCACGGACTTTTCAAACCAGCCTCGTATATATATATATATATATATATATATATATATATATATATATATATATATATATATATATATATATATATATATATATATATATATATATATATATATATACATTTATATATATATATATATATATATATATATATATATATATATATATATATATATATATATATATATATATATATATATATATATATATATATGTATATATATATATATATATATATATATATGTCAGGGACCTAATTAACTTAGCCTAGGTAAAAATTTTACTTTATTTTAAAAGCTAGGCTTGCAATTGGCCGATTTTTACTTTTTTATTAAAACTGCAGTTATCAGGATGGCCTAGTCAGAAAATTTTTTTCTATTAGAAATTTCTACGGATAATTTTAAACCCGTTTGATATTTCAAGCAGCTTAAATAACTTCTATATTCTTGTCTGAATATTAGATTCTGCATCTGAAAATACCCACTTCATATTTACTTCGGATCCTATATTTTAAAACATATATGATCCTTTAGGAATACTCTGTACGCGTTTTTTTCTTCAAAAAATGCGCTTTGAAAACTTAAAAAATAATTCTAAATTGTAGCGTTTTTCCTGAAAATTATCACCTGCCTTTTCACCAGAATTGACTAATTTTTTGGCAAAAATATGCACTGGATAAAATTGTAATTTTACCGTTGCTTAATAAAAATAAAATATCACATATTCAAACTAAATCTTATTCAGCAATATCACAAAACATATCACACAATAATCCAATATGGGTTAAGGGCACTTCAAGACTCGTAAAAAAAATACTCACTTTTGCGCTAAACAAATTCATTGTAACAATTCTGAACCCCAAATTCGCGTTGGTAACTGGGATAAAAAAAATCTCAAAAAATCTTTTATACCACCATTAAAAGTGGGGTAAAACATTACTTCTTTATCCTTTTTAGTATTGTATTAATGAAACATATGCATCGTATAGACCAAACATAGGAAACTTATTAACGTAATGAATACTTCTGAATACAATTGTTTAACTGCAGAGGGAATTCCATCTAGCGTGAAGATTAAAGATGGCCTTGCTGGAGTATAAAGATTCGGAATGGTCTGTTGGCTACAATTAACTTCCAGGACCTTTATATTAGTCCGGTGGTAGGTGTATGAATTACGATTAATACGGAAATTTCCAACCTAACTAAGTTAGACACGCTTTCCTTAGCGCAATCAAATTTATTTTCAACATAGTAGCCCTCTGACTCAATACACTTGGCCCATAATTTCTCAAGATCCATTAGTTCCTAAAAACTATAATTTTTTATCTAAACAAATCTGAAAAGTACTTTGGTATAAAAATTAATCAAACTTGTAATTTTGCCAGCCAAAAAGGTGATTTGTGCCCCGTCCCTTTTTGTCGTGATTTCCTTGTCTAAATCTTTTAACAATCCAGAATAATATTTTCCGATGATAGTTGTGCCTTTTTCCAAGTAGTCGATCAGAATTATTCCATGGAGAATCCAAAAAATCGCAATTATTACTTTTCTAGCAGACCAAACTGTTTTCGTTTTCCTTGGTGTTCTTCGGAGCCTACTGTTTTGACTATTCTTTTTCCTCCGGAGTATAGTGGTAGGTCCAGATTTCGACAAAAGTAATGAAATGCCGACGAGAATAATTTTCATTCCGTTTGGCCCAATACATATATATATATATATATATATATATATATATATATATATATATATATATATATATATATATATATATAATTTTCATATTTTTGTACTAAGTACGATAACCAGACTAATTTGTAAATCAACACGGTTGGAGGACTAATAGCCAAAATAACTTTGTAATAGGGCTAAAATAGGCGAAAAAAAAAAAAAAAAAAACAAAATTTTAAAAATATGCAGTATCCAGTTACTATACTACATAAGATATCTACTACTTACCGAATATGCGGTAAGAATTACTATTACTACACCCTACGCCAAAAAAAAAATCCAAAATAAATAAGGTAGTTTGCTGAATAGTAGAATGGTATCTAAAAATGTATATCAAAATTTGAGAGGAGTTTTACTTTATTAAGCTAAAAAAATACATATTATTTTGGCATTATTGGGGAACTATACGGAGTGAGTTAGACAAGGAGTATCGAATCAGTTGTTTTTATGTTTTATTGATCTATCAATTTTAGCGACATGATTGTTCTAATAATAAACAAGTCATGTAACATATAACCTTGTACATATTTAAAAATTAAAGTCTTTTTAGCCCATTATTTACTATATGATCAGTTTCTTAGAGAATTAATTTTTATAGGCTCTAGTAAACCATTTTTTCAGTTATCCACCATTCTATATATATATATATATATATATATATATATATATATATATATATATATATATATATATATATATATATATATATATATATTATCTTTATGCATGTAAATGGTGTATAGATAGCTTTAAGGAGCAGGGTGTTATTTATATAAATATATATATATATATATATATATATATATATATATATATATATATATATATATATATATATATATATACAGATCGGTTTACAAAGTACGGTTTTCGACTTCCAATCTAAATCTTTTTCGGTCGTCCCATAGATCTTCCAAGTTTTCTTCCTCAATTTCCCTGTCTATCACCTCTCTCCAACTTGTTCTCGGTCTATCTCGCTTTTTCTTGCCTTCTGGTTGCCATTTTAGTATTGATTTTGGCATTCGATCCTCGTCCATTTTTTGAATGTACTCAAACTAGATAAGTTGTTTCGTTAAAATGTCGTCTGTCCTTTTATACGTCCTTTGGTAGCTCTTTGTCTTCTGGATATTGCTGCTGCTTTTCTCCAGAAGTCCATTTTCGTTGCTCTAAGCTTGGCTAATGCTTTTTCCTTCAGATACCATACTTCATAAGTATATAACGTGATACTTTTAACTATGGTTTCATATATCCTCTTTTTATTGACTTTATTAATAGATTTATACCATAGAATACTGTTTAGAAGTTTAATGGCGTTTCTTCTTGCCGTATTTCTCTCTCTTATTGCCCTATCCAGTTTTCCCTTCTCCGAAATTCTTATACCCAAATACTAGTCGCCGCAGTGTTTTATCGTGGTTCGATCGTCCAGGGTAAGATCTTGTTGCCCTCCAATACATAGATATTCTGTTTTCTTTATATTGACTTTTTACTCATCAAATAGTTTTCTCGTCATGTAGTTCCGGTCGTGGCGATCTTGGGCCATTACCACTTGGTCATCTGAGAAGCATAGCATGTACAACATGGTGATAATTAATGATATCTCCATGGGTCTACATTTCTGCTTCTGTCAGCTTTAATTAATTCTGTTTTAATATTAGTATTTTCTAATGATTGCCACAATTTCTGTGGAGGAACGCTGGCATATGCTTTTCTCAAGTCAACGAACAGGAAACTCCATTGTAAAAAGTTCAACCGTTCTCGTTTTTGATTAATAGTGTGTAAACGCGACACCCAACAGGCCGTCAGCTTTCTTATTTAAAATACTGTAAGACCCTTCGTATGAAGTACCAACAGTATCTTCTGTTTTTCTCCAGGTTAATTTACGATCGTTTGTCTCGATTTGGTCTACATGTTCGACCACCCTCTCCGTCAATACGGTTCTTGGTCGTTCGGAGCATTTCTAATCGAGACTACTCGTTTTCCCGCATTTGAATTCAAATTCAAGCTTTCCTAGTTCTAAAAGAAGGAGCAATATCTTCATAATCAAGAATCTTACTCAACTTTGAATTGCATTTAACTTTTCCCTTCGAAATGAAGGATTTTATCATAGCATGATTCAATTCAATTCATTGAATTTATTGTTGACGAACTGGAGTGGATCAGGGGTGAATTTTGAGGAAAATCTTACTGTTTGGTGATTAAATTGGACACTCCCTAGTAATATTGCTAATGTGAATTAGGCAAGGAACTTAAGTACTTTGGAGATGGCGCCAACTTCCAACTCACTGCCATTCCTATAGTTTAGACAATTTGACAATTTAATTTTGGACACTAACATTTTTTGAAATTTTCTGTTGTCGGCTTTCTCTCTGCTTGTTCTTTTTAGTGTTTCGTACGGAACACTTACGGAACACTCCGACGTTCATCTGTCACAAGTAATTTTCTCTGAAACTATGTGACGTATAAAGTTGAAATTTGACACAAATATAGGAATTCATAGCCCAGTCAGAACAGTGTAGTTTTAAACGTTAAATTTTAACTTAAGGGCTTAGTTTTGGGGGGTGAAATTGGAAGTGAACAAAAAATTACGATTGCTTTACGTTTGATAATTCATCTGGTTTAAAAAAAAAAATAATTGGCTGGATATGGTGGAGGTTTTTTAAAATACTTTTCAGTACACACACTGGTGGCCAACGGATAGGTAAAGAGACAAAATAATTTTATTTTATTTGTTTTAATTGAAACAAATATTTAGGTAGTAAATATTTGTATTACACTTTTATTACTAGATTCTAGATTAAGCTAGATTGATTCATTGGCTATTAGGTAGCTAAGATGCTATAACCATTATACATTATTGACTGGGAAAAAACTTGAAAAAAACATATTGTTTCTTAAGATATATACATCTCAGGGACCTAATTGGTAAGGATCTTATTTTATTTTAAAAGCAATCACTGCACGGAACACTAATTGCGCAAGTCCGACTTACACTTGGCCGATTTTTTAATTAAAAATCGATATATCTTTCAACTGACTGACCCTGATGAACATTTGGTGAATGTGCAGATTTAGGGACGAAATTCACACCGTTTTCCGTTAACAAGTTTACTGTGTCTTGAGGTTAATGACCGATGCTAAATAAGGCCAAAACAATGTTGGTCATTATGTTTTAGTAAAAAGGCTAGAAGGATTTTTTATGCACTCTGTACATCTTACCGCTCGTAGTCGTTGTTATGAACAAGCTGCTTCGCATGATGAATTTGCACATTGCTTACCACACAAGATATTTAGTTCCAAATTTTACCGAACATCATTAGTTGCTATACCTCGCAACATATGCGCTCTCTTAGTAGAGAATAACATCGATTATTCTCAAATGATTGATATCAGTAAATTAGTGTAAAATATACATTTGCACCTGTACTAAAACTCATCAATTTTTCAGAATTTTGGATCAATTTTCTTAGCCTAGTACTGTGTCGAAATTCGAGTGATTGATGTTACTTTTTCAGATTTTTTTGGAGATTTAGCAATCAGCTTTTGGTTTTAACATGAAATTATTGAGATAAATGTATGTCCATTTCCTTCAAGGATCTGTGATAGTAATCGCCTATGTATTGTATACTTTTTATGCAAATTAATGGATTTTTAAGTAAGTTATAATAATTCACACAAATATTGTTGTTAATAAGCAGTTTTGATTCGTCACGGCATATAGTATGTTAGAGCTTTCCTATCAGTAACAGAGATCCCAGTATAAAAAAATAAATTAAAGCATGTAATTAAAGCATTTGCGTAGCATCTATCAGGTTTATAGACCAAGAGAGCTACCCGACATTTTGACCTTTCGACTAACCGTCTGCCTAGTTGTTCATTCGGGTTCGGGCGAGTCGAAGCCTTTAATGTTGATTTTGCTGCCTCCGTGCCCGGGAATGCCCAGATAAGGCCCAAAATGCTACATCCAAAAATGGACTGTCGTATAACCATTTGAATCAAGTACCATAACATTTGTTGACACTAAAAAAGTCGAGCGCCCCAAACGGCAGACGCCGCCGAGACCAGACCCAGCTTTAGGGCCCAAAAACGTCGTTTAACCGTATAAAATCAACAAATCTAATTTATTCTTAA
Source organism: Pachyrhynchus sulphureomaculatus (assembly GCA_019049505.1). Taxonomy (NCBI): domain Eukaryota; kingdom Metazoa; phylum Arthropoda; class Insecta; order Coleoptera; family Curculionidae; genus Pachyrhynchus; species Pachyrhynchus sulphureomaculatus. The sequence goes on from CM032447.1 coordinate 58,642,927, forward strand.
TAAAATAAGAGGAAACCTGCAAGAGGCAGAGGCCGCCACTACCGGAGGACGACGCTGGAACCGTTTTTTCCAGCCAATACGTAATTTTTTTATAAAATGTTCCGACGACTGTTGAAATTTTGGGCCAACGGTAAAGGCTTTTATTCGACTCGCTCAACGGAATGGACAACTAGGCAGACGGTTAGTCGACAGGTCAAAATTTCGGGTCGCCCTCTTGGCCTTTTACACTTTTTTGGATATTAAGTCGGTTGCCGCGTTGCTCTATTGATCTGATAGACTCGCTTTAATTTCACTGTATTTTTTTTGTGCTTGAAAGTAAAATTGAAAGACTCTGTGGCAGTTCGTGTCCCATCTATAATATATATTAAATGCAACGTCTCTCTGTCTGTCTGTTAATGCGCTTATCACTGGGTAACCACTTATCTGATTTACGTATTTTTTAAAACATACATATGTTCTCTGGCCAGGTTATAGGTTATATCTTATTTCGTTAGGTAATATAAGAAATAAGCAGTGAAGATAATAGTGAATCAAGTCGGAAAAAAGTTTGCCGCTAGCGCGTTCTCTTGCAATACATTGCCTAAACCATTAAATATGGAACAATATCATGTAGCAAAGAATATAATATATATAAAATGCAATGTCTCTCTGTCTGCCTGCCTGTCCGTTAGTGCGCTTATTGCTCGAGAACCACTTATCCGATTTATGTGTTTTTTTTTAATCTATAATATATATAAAATGCAACGTCTCTCTGTCTGTCTGTCCGTTAGTGCGCTTATCACTCGAGAACTACTTATCCGATTTATGTGCTTTTTTTTAAAAACATACATATGTTCCCTGGCCAGGTTATAGAATATATTTTATTACGTTAGATAACAGAAGGAATAAGCAGTGACGATAATAGTGAATCAAGTCGGAAAAAAGTTTGCCACTAGCGCGTTCTCTTGCAATACACTGCCTAAACCATTAAATATGGAACAATATCACGTAGCAAAGAATATAATATATATATACATATAATGTAACGTCTCTCTGCCTGTCTGTCTGTCTGTCTGTCTGTCGCTTATCACTCGAAAACCACTTATCCGATTTACGTGTTTTTCTTTATTCATACATATGTTCTCTTTCCAGGTTATATAATAATAATAATCCATAATATATGTAAGATGCAACGTCTCTCTGTCTGTCTGTCCGTCTGTCCGTTAGTGCGTTTATCACTCGAGAACCAATGATCCAAGTTAAGTTTTTTTTTTTTTTTTTTTTATATTTACACAATGTTTTCTGGACAGGTTATAGGATATATTTTATTAGGTAATATAAGAAATAAGCAGTAATAAGCAGTGATGATAATAGTGAATCAAGTCTGAAAAAAGTTTGCCGCTAGCAATAGCAAAACGCTGCCTGAACCGTTAAATATGGAACAATATCATGTAGCAAAAAATACAATATATATAAAATGCAACATCTCTCTGTCTGTCAGTCTGTCCGTTAGTGTGCTTACTACTCGAGAACCACATATCCGATTTACGTGATTCTTTTTTATTCATACATATGGTCTCTGGCCAGGTTATATAATAATATATATAAAACGCACCGTCTGTCTGTCCGTCCGTTAGTGTGCTTATCATTCGAGTGTCACTTATCCGATTTACGTGTTTTTTTTTTAATTCTTAACTCAATATTTATTTTAAAAAAATCTATAATATATATAAAACGCAATATCTCTCTGTCTGTCTGTCCGTTAGTGTGCTTAGTACTTAAACACCACTTATCCAATTTACGTGGTTTTTTAAAAAATACATATGTTCTCTGGCCAGGTTACAGAATATATTTTATTACGTTAGGTAACATAAGGAATAAGCAGTGACGATAATAGTGAATCAAGTCCACGCCATTTAGTTTTATATCATCTCCTGCATAATAGCAATGGTACCAGAGGATTGGGGGAAGGAGCTGAGATATCAGAATGCAAAGGGCGTTTCTTTAAGAGAAATAACCGGTCAAGTGCAAGTTCGACTTGCGCAATTAGTGTTTCGTGCGTTGATTGCTTTTAAAATGAAAATGTTTGTTACGGAAGTATAAAATGATCAATGACTTCACGAAACACATCCTAAATGAGTTTTCAACAAAAATTTTTTTCCGATCTTTACTGAAAACCGATGACCTTGAAATTTTTTTTATATACCATATAAACTATTAAAGATTGATAATTTTGGTTCAATCTACACCCTGTGAAGAATATTCTTTTTTGATCAGTACTTTTCGCGATAAAGGGGAATACAGCGATTTTTCGCAATTTTTAAAAAATGATACAAAGAAAAGTATGCGCTAGTATTACATGATATATATTTTTGAACTCGTGTTTTTACAAGCTTTCATTTGACATCCCACTCGATGACCTGGTATTTTTTTTTACTTCCGATTTCACCTCCTCAAAACTAACCTCTTAAGTCAAAATTTAACTTTCAAAACTACACGTCATCAATTTCTATATTAGGGCCAAATTTTAACTTTCTACGTCAAATAGTTTCGGAGAAAATTGGTTGAGGCAGACAGACGGACACCAAAGTAATCTTATAAGTGTTCCGTACGGAATACTAAAAGAGAATACTAAAAGCGAAGCTGCCCAAGAAAAAAAATCTCTTTTGTACTAAAACTATAACTAAATTTTTATATTATATTTAATTAAGCTTATTTTAATTAGTAGTAAACCTCTTACAAGATATACTTCAATTTAGAGACCATTCTGGTTGGAGTTTTTAACCTCCCTAGCCTATGTTACTGTCCTATTAATTAGTACGTAGGGCATAAAAAAAATAATAGTTATAAGAAAAAACAACACAAATCGACATCATTTTAATACATTTTAATTCTTTTGTGTTTCTTTCTACATTTATTGTTCAAATGAATGATTGTTCATGTTAAGTATGTATCATTATTATTTAACAATTAAAATTTTTATGATGCTAGTGCTAACCACAGATTTTTTTTATTCATGGTTTAGATTAAATCTAATGTGAGAATAATAAAAATAATTAAAAGAGGACATTTATTTCATTTTATTTTATACTGCTATACAAAATTAAAAATAATATCTCTAAAGTTCCTATGAGCATAAATATAACAACCTTTTAGTACTTCTAAACGACGGTTTTCAGTATTTCATGTATGTGGTATAAAGGAAATGAGTAATACTACCAAATTATAACACGCAAGCAACTGAAGAAATACCTAAAATGATTTGACAATATAATTACCAGTGGAAATATTACATTTACCGAAAATTATACATAATATTCTATATGTGTTGGCCAGAGCAATTAAAACATTTTTCTTGTTATACAATTCTTTTATTTTCACAATAATAAAATCAAAGAGAGTTACTATTATTTAACATAAAAAAACAAATCTTAGGTACTCAAGTAAGACATCAAATATAAATTTAAATCATTAAAAATCAACTATCGAGGCATTACTAACTTCTTCATTCCTTCTTCTTATATGGTGTGTCATACAAGGAGGCATAATGCCTGTTTTATCGTCATTAGGTCTCTTCCGATGTGGATGTCCAGAATTCTTTCCATCTTTGTGGAGGTCTGCCCCTAGTTCTTCTACCGCAAGATTATTGAGTTTGTCCCTTTTTGCTAGTCTGTTGTCGTCCATCCGATCTACGTATTTATTTCATTGTTTTCTTCTGCTTTTTTTTCAATATGGCGGCCAAATGGATGCACCTCCGACCCTGAAAACTTAAATTTGGACTCTCCACATGATAAAAAAATAAAACCACATCCTACCCAGAATACACGGTTTACCTTTTTTTTTAACGATCAGATCATTAGACTAACACGTGAAAACAGTGTAAGGCAATATAGTTCGCCTCAAATAGTTCTACAAAATAACCCGCGACAGTATATGTCTATCTACAAAGAGTAACCCAAATTATCGAAGTTTAGATATTAAAAATAGACGTTGCTTAGTATATATCATCACTACACCACACTTTTTATTTTTGCACTAGACGCGCGTTTCGCTAACCATATAATGATTGTAGCCAATCATAGCTCCTGATGAAGCTAACATGGTTAGCGAGACTACTAACCTAAACTAAAATATTTGGTGTAGTGGTGATATATACTGAGTAGTGGCATTGTGCTAAAGATTCCACATTCTCAACATAATAAAAATAAGGGTCTCAAAATACTTCAGCTCTACCCAAATGTACGGTTAAATGCCCAAATTAGCAGATTATTGCTCTAACTATTTACGCAGCGTTCGACGATTGATTTTTTTCCGACTTCATCCGACATTCATTGTCGTAAGTCGGTTAATTTAGAAAAACTATCCACAGATTATACACATAAACCTTAATCGTCAAACACTCTATCCATTAGTGAAAACCAAAATAAAATCCGTTGGGTAGTTACTGAGAAATTCGCGTAAAGACGGAGAGATCATAATAACACGTAGGCTGAAAAGTTTTTGGTCTGACACATGGATGTCGCCCTTTGCAAAAAAAATCCATATGATTTTTAGGAAGTACCAACCTTCAAACGATACGTGTCAAAATTTCATGACCTTTCGACGATTAGTTTACAAGATACAGTGGTTTTAATGACGCTACTTTTGATATTTTCAAAATAATGGAAAAAATCGATTTTCATGTGTTGATAAAACACTGTTTTTTGATGAGAAAAAATATCGTTCAAGCAAAACAATGGCTTGATAAGTGTTACGGGGAATCTGCCCCTGGAAATCACTCATCATTTACTGGTATGCTGAATTTAAACGCGATCGTACAGATACAAATGTTGCTGGACGCTCCAATGCGCCCAAATGAAGTGATTACACCGGAAAGCATAAAAAAATCCACAAAATTGTTTAGGATGACCGTAAAGTGAAATTGCGTGTGATAGATGATACCTTAAAGATATCAAAAGAACATGTTGGTCATATTTTGCACGAGAAAGCTCTGTTCGAAATGGGTACCGCGTTGCTCCCAAAGGACCGAAAACAACAACGTGTTATTGATTCTGAGCGCTGTTTGGACCTGTTTAAGCGCAATAAAAAGGACTTTTCCATGCGATGTGTGACAATGGATGAAAGATGGATCCACCACTACACACCGGAATCAAATCGGCAGTCAACTGAGTAGACAGCAGCCGATGAAAGCCGCCCGAAGCGACCAAAGACGCAATAGTCCGCTGGGAAGGTTTTCGCCACTGTATGTTGGGATGCGCATGGAATAATTTTTATCGACTATGCTGAGAAAGGAAAAACCATAAATAGCGAATATTATATTAAGTTATTGGTGCGTTTAAAGGCAAAAATCGCAAAGAAACGGCCCCAAATGAATGAACAAGAAAAAAGTGCTCTTTCATCAAGACAATGCACCTTGATACAAGTCAGTGGCTACGATGGCAAAATTGCATGAATTGAAGTTCGAATTGCTTCCTTATCCACCGTATTCTCCAGATTTGGCCCCCAGCGACCATTATCTATTTGCAGATCTCAAAAAAAATGCTCGCGGGAAAGAAATTTTGCTCCAATGAAGAAGTTAACGCCGAAACGATGCCTATTTTGACCGCATGCAAACATAAATCCTTCTACAAGAAATGTTAGAAAAGCGTTGGACTGATTGTATCGCTCTTGAAGGAGACTATATTGATGAATAAAGGCGAATTTGGAAAAAAAATGTGTTTTAAGTAGCTAAACCAAAAACTTTTCAGCCTACGTGCTAAATGCAACAATTATTGTCGAAAATAAAAATTCAAAATTTTTAATTCGAACCTTTTTAAAATTTATAAAAAATCTCATTTACAAAACCTGTTGGCTGCCTGTAATATAGGACACAACAATGCTGCTAAATATATTTTTTCTAAAGTAACATAATCTTTAAATAAAAAATATTTTCTTACAATTACCGGATTTTCAATAGTAAACATAAAATTATAATATAGTTAATGTGGCAATCAACAATAACATATTAAGGAAATTAACAAACATATCCGAAAATAATCGAAGACCATCATCTTTGTGAGGTTAACTGACTTTTTGATAGTGTGTTCTCTAAAAGTTGAGGTCATTAGCGTTTTCTTTTAATAGTTAAACTTTCTACGTCTTAAATAGATACAATATTTACCATTTTGTTAACGTAACATCCTACACCTATTTCGTGCGAGAAATGTTTTGCTTTCTGGTTTCTGGACACAGCTTGTATATTCGGCCCAATATTTTTCAACGTTTTTAACTTCGGTTTTAGCAGTTAATGATATAAAATGATATGATAAGCTTTGTATCAACGTAGTGAGCAAAATATCAGTTTTGTATCCGTATGTTATTTTCGTTAGGGAATAAGTCATTTTAAAAATCTGAAATCTAGTATAGTCTATTTCTGTAGTATTAGTTGCTTTTCTAATCCAAAAAGGTAAAATTATTTGAGATTGTTATAAACACCATGTCAGAAGATTTTTATTTTAAGCAAGACAAAATTGAAACAGCCCAGGTCAGAGACATTTGTTTTTGATGTGTCCGTTTACTGCAACCTTTAGCGTATATGCTGAAAAACCATAAATCTTCGGAGTCTTCAGAGTGATTTTCCTCGTGGATACACGATTTATCAGTTTGAATTGTTGTTACAGAATAACTAATATTAAAATAAGTTGATGAAGTGAATGAAGATGAAAATGGGTTAAAATAGATAATTCTTCTAATTCGAAAATTGCATTTATTAGTAATACAGGTAGGGGTAATGTCAATTAATATTGATAATAGAGAGATTTTGCACAGCTTATTTTTAACATTCCTTTGTCCTTATTGGTATCTCAAGCATGTGCCGTATTAACGCGAAGGAATTGCAAGGTTAGGTTAGTATTCATTTTCTATAAACCTAGGGGAATTTTTTTCATTCGTTTCATGGTTAAGCACACCGGTTATTAGTATTTGATAGGTCAACACAAGTTTCTAAATTAAAGTTGGGTCTGGCATGTTTCTATCACTTCCCTTAATATTTCCAAGGTAATACGAATGTGCGATAAATACAATTTTATTTGAAATTAGCACTAGACACACTGTAATACCATTGTGAAAAAGATGGCTAAATCTCAGCATAATCTGAACACTAATTAACTGTTGTCAGTGTTATTTGCAATAAAAGATTATTATTTCAATTTTACTGTATTTTTTTAGTAGTTTCCTTTATTTGTAAGTAGGAAAAAAAACCAGGACCTACCAAAAGAGTGATAAGAATAACGAACTTCAAATAACCTCTCTTATAAATTCCTAAATAAGGGAAATCGTTATCCTTAATAAAGGTTTTTCTTATTTTGTTTCAATACTGCGCAAGCTCCAAATGGTGGGCGCATGCTTCAAATAATGATAACAGTTGAGTTTTTTGTATTTAATTTCTTCCCTTTACTACTGCGCAAGCTTCAAACGGGGGGCACATGCTTCAAATAAAGATAAAGGCAGTGGCCTACCAAAATAAGCGCTGCAAAATCTCTCTAATGAATCATAAGACTTTCTTGATAATAACTAATACTAAGTCATGTCAGTCCTATATGTTATCAAGCGTAACGTCTCTCTGTCTGCCAGTCCGTTCGTTAGTAAGGTTATCACTCGTAAACCACTTATCCGAGTTACGTGTTTTTTTTAATTCATACAAATGTTCTCCCACCAGTTTTTAGTATCTATTATGTTACGTTAGGTAACATAAGGAATAAGCAGTGACCATAATAGTGAATTAAGTCTGAAGAAATGGTGCCGCCAGCGCGCTCTTTTGCAAAAAAACCTAAACAATAATTCTGTAGTCAACGCGAGCATAGCCGCGGGGACAGCTAGTGACTACATAAAAATAAAAAAACTTACTGACATTTTAGTATTTTTTCTACGATTGGTGTGAAAAATATTTAACAACACACTTCTTGAAAGTAATGGTTTAGGTTTCTTAAAAATTTGTGCAATTCTTCAGTGAGGAGAGAGATATTTAAGAAGCGGGTGCATGCATATCATAACAAAAAAAACGCTCTTGCATTGTAAATTTGAAAGCTTGGCCCCCACACAACACACTAAATTGAAGATTGATGACGGGGGGAGGGGGTATTTTTTACAGAAATGAACCCCTACCTACAATAGAACTCTCAAAAAAACACTCATTTTTCACAATATAAAAAACTGTTTCATTTCCATTTTCTACATTCATAGAGGCGGGGAGAGATATGCCCCGGCCTCTGCTGGCCACGCACCATTGGTGATGTATATACTTATTTGTAACCTTAAACTGTCATATTTTGCCTTGCTGATGAATTTCGAAGCTTCAACATTCCTCTAGTTTCAAATAACCGATCAAGTGCAAGCTGAACTTGCGCATTTAGTGTTCCGTACGTCGATTGCTTTTAAAATAAAAAAATTTGTTACGGAGGTATAAAATGATCAGTAAAATTCACAAAACACACCCCAAATGAGTTTTCAATCTTTACTGAAAACTGATGACCTTGAATTTTTTTTTTTTTTTTTTTTTATACCAGATAAATTATTAAATGTAATGCACTCGTGATAATTTTCGTTCAATCTACACCCCGTGGAGAATATACCAGAATTTTTTTAAAAATTTTTTGATCAGTACTTTTCGAGATAAGGGGGGGGCCAGCGATTTTTCGCGATTTTTTAAAAATAATACAAGTAAAGTGTTCGCAAGTTTTACATTATATTCATATTTTTTACTCGTGTTTTCACGAGCTTTCATTTGACACCACATTCGATGACCTAGTAAAATATTTTTTTTTTTCACTTCCGATTTCACCCCCCCCCCACAAAAAAAAACTATATATTCCTATATTACAACCACATTTCAACTTTCTATGACAAATAGTTTCGGGGACAGGCAGGTAGACAGACACCGAAGTCATCTTATAAGTGTTCCGTACGGATCACTAAAAATAATCCTGTTAAACTAAATTACACTATATTATAATAAAACTTATTGTTAGGAATAAACATTTAAATCTGTTTTTATTATTCTAGAAACATACAATGACTCACAGCTTAAATAATGCAGTCGCTAAAAGAAAAGACTAACTGGTCTCAGTGCCTCTTTATTTATTTGGAAAAGACAACTTATTGAAATTAAATGTATGAATTACTTTTTGTCTTAAATATGCCTTACTTAATAAATAATTAATCAAATCATATGCAATTTTAAAATAGATAAAATTAGATATTGAAAACAATTATCGGTTCTATCACGACAATGATCCAAAGCACACGTCATTTCGAGTCAGCAGTTGGTTGCTTTATATAACTGTCCAAATGTTATTAAAACACCAGCCCAGTCACCAGACTTAAATGTAATTGAAAATTTGTGGTTGACATTAAAAAATAAAGTAAATAGTGCCCCAATATCAAATAAAACTGAATTAAAAGTAAAAATTACTGAAGCATGGAACACTATTTCCCCGAAGTATACTAGAAAGTTAGTTGAATCAATGTCCAGAAGATTACAAGCCGTTATTGATAATGAGGGACGCTCGACCAAATACTAGCAGGCTTATTTCAAATTCTACAGTTTGTCTTCTCTAATAATTTTGGTACGAGGCACGTTTTTTAAGTAAGTACCGTTTTGGAATTAAAAAAAGACGTGCAAAGATATCGCTATAATTTTATTTTTACATGAAAGCCTGTACCTTAATCTACTTTTCTACATAATTTCCGTGAATATTGAGGCACTTGTCATAACGTGGCACCAGTTTTTGAATACCCTCCCCATAAAATTCTGCCGCCTGACTTGTTAACCACTGTATCACAAATGTTTTGACTTCGTTAGCGTCTTTAAGACGCTGACCACCCAGGTGCTTCTTCAAGTGCAGGAACAAATGGTAGTCGCTGGGCGCCAGATCAGGGCTGTATGGAGGATGATCTAGAGTTTCCCATTTAAAAGATTTGATGAGATCTTTGGTCCGATTAGCCACATGTGGACGGGCATTGTCAGGCAGCAAAACGATACCCTTACTCAACTTGCCACGTCTTTTGTTCTGGATTGCACGACGCAGATTGTTCAATGTCTCACAATAAGACGCTGCATTGATTGTCTCATTACGAGGCAGAAACTCCACTAGCAATACTCCTTTTCTGTCCCAAAAAACTGTGCACATGATTTTGCGGGCAGAAAATTGTTTGCTTAAACTTCACTTTTTTGGGTGATGATGAATGTCGCCATTCCATGGATTGTTGTTTCGATTCTGGTGTGACGTAGGCCACCCATGTTTCGTCACCAGTAACAATTTGGTCTAAAAAATGTTCACCTTCATTGTGGTACCGCTCAAGGAAAGTCAATGCACTGCCTAAACGTTGAGTTTTGTGCAAATCCGTCAACATTTTTGGAACCCAACGTGAACACAATTTCCGGTAATTCAAGTTCTCGGTCACAATGCGATACAAAACACTACGAGAATATTGAGGAAAGCAGTCGCACAATGATGAAATTGTAAAGCGTCTGTTTTCTCTCACCTTTTCGTCCACTTTCTGCACCAAATCTTCATTAACGACCGAAGGACGCCCACTCCGTTCTTCATCATGCACATTTGTGCGGCCATCTTTAAATGCTCTCACCCATTTCCTTACCATTCCATCACTCATAATGTTTTGTCCGTAAACTTCACAGATCTCACGATGAATATCGATCGGTTTTACGCCTTTAGCACTAAGAAATCGTATAACAGTCCGTACTTCACAATCGGCGGGACTCACGATTGTCGGAGGCATCTTAAACACTCAGTAAACAACGTATACAATGAAGAATCAGACTGTAATGGCGTCAGTGCGTAGACATGAGATGTAGGTTACCAGCGCGCATGCGCGGAGCGCCGACCGTATCGCTGCGGCGGCGGAATCGCAAAACGGTACTTACTTAAAAAACATGCCTCGTATATTGAATTTTGCATCATTTAAGCTGTGACGTTAAAATCGCATATAATTTAATTAATTATTTATTGTTAATTAAGTAAGGCATATTTAAGACAAAAAGTAATTCATACTTTTTTTTAGAAGACTCTTTACTAATTTAATTTCAATAAGTTGTTTTTTCCAAATAAATAAGATCAGTTTGTCTTTTCTTATAGCGACTGCATCATTTAAGCTGTGAGTCACTGTATGTCAGTTTAAATTGTTAAATGAAATGAAACGAATTACTTTGTTATTTGTCACTTTTTTTTTATTTATCTGCTACTGCAGTGTCGTGGGTTTTCTACATTTTCAAGCATGATACTGATAAAATGTATAAAACCTACGAAACTGCAGTAGCAGATAAATAAAAAAAAAGTTACAAATAACAAAGTAATTCGTTGCATTTCATTTAAAAATTTAAAATGTACTGTCACAAAGTAACGGACACCTCAATTATACAATATGTCAGTTTAGATACATAAGCCACATAAAACAACCTAAATCGGACATTACAAGAAAAAAAAATACTTGTGATAAAATTATAGAGGGTAATATCATGAAATCACTACAATCCATCTCAAGTTGTTGACATTTATAGCCAGTGTGTATGTGGATTTGTGTAATAAAGTTGGCCTTTCTTCTCGCTGGTAGTAGTTACATGTTACAAAATATCGTTCTCTACAATTCATCTCTGTTACATTCCATCTCGGTCTCTCTGTATTATAAAAGAAAAATAATTGTTATATTTTTCATATTTTAATGTTATATTTATAACTTTCAAAGAACTATTATGTTGTATTACTTTTTACACCTTTTTACTAGTAAAAAATATTATTATAATCCCTATTTATACATCTAGGGCTTCTTTATGTATTTCTCGATGCCCAGAAGTTTTTCTGCGACCTCTTACCCTAAGGTTCCCAGTCTTTTCTGAACCACCGCCCCCTTTATAAGAAAAACAAATTCCAGCGCCCGCCCCCTCTTTCCATAATAATTAATTGTACCAAATATTAAAGTATTGTTACATATTATCTATACCTATTTCATCTGAATTGTTTTGTTGGTTAAGTTAATGTATAGGTTCTTAATTTCTTTTCAGATCGACCTTCTCGCAGAAGTTAAAAAAACATAAAGAAGTGCAAACATTTTGGCGCCGGGGCTGACACAGTTTACGTCCCCTCAGTAAAATAATTCAGTTTATGCTATGGATCCCTACGAACCATTACTGTAATACTGACAGAAAGTCAAAGCAATTTGGCAAGTCCATTTCACTTATTCTATTCATAGAGGGTGTAAAATATATACATACGGTAAGGGTGTTTAATAGTAACATTTATCAGTTAGGTATGGAGCATTTCCATCTGTCTGTTCATCAGTTTATAATGTATCATTCTTGACTGCCAAGGGACTGATCCATCTTCCAGAAAATAATCTGCATATCTCTCCCGAAAATCTGTAGACCTTCGAAATGAACGATTAGATAGACAATTTGGTTGGTAGCCCTCGGGGCTCTAGCTCCTCTTTCCAATTACCAGGGGTAACTATTCCTGTATCAAAATTTTCTTTGTCTACTGTATATTCTAACTTCCTGTATAATTTTATTTGTCTGAGTCAATTATGTAAAGCACAATACGCCTTTAAAACGCTAACAACTTTCTCAGAAATGTATGGTATCGGTTTCTCAAATACTCTGAATCTGGCAACTAGTATACCGAAAGCGTTTTTACCTATTCTTCTGACATCGATGACATTAAAGCTAAAATTAAAAAAAAATTTAGCTTTAATGTCAGTCGATTTCCTGGGAAAGGTTTTTTTCCAGGGAAATGTATTATCGCCAACTAGGATATGACCTTCTGGTAGTATACCGTCTTCTAAAGCTTTATATAAACTACAGTTAGGAAATACGTCACCATCAGAAACCCGCCCATTACATCCTATGTCTATATAACTGAAGAGATATTAATGATCTACAACTGTCATTAAAACAATGCTGTTGGAATCTTTGTAATTATAGTATAACCTTCCTGATTCAGGAGAAGCTTTAATGATTACATGTTTGCCGTCGTTTGATCTACAGCATCCAGGAAAGTTCCACTCTTCTCGAAAACCATTCTCAATCATTTTCCAATCTATAGTAGCAAGAGTCTGAAAAACTATATAATATAATAATTCATACTTTCAATATTAACAAAATTTTATTTCGTTTTCAGCCTTGCGAAGATAATACACTTACTAGTACAGATTTTCGTGAGCCTGAACCCAAATCTAAACCTTCTACAAAAAAGAAAAACTTTCCTAACTGTCGAGTGTGGTTAGTCAGTTAAAACAGATATCTGATACTGCTAACTCTACAGCAGAAGACAGTAAGTTTGAGATCGTCGACAACCATGTCTGTCTTCAACTGAAATATTTGCCCCTACTATTGGCACCAGAAGCACAAGAACACAATCAACTTTACATGAATAGAATTCGACGACATCACCTTCAAAACACATCTGAAGAAAACAGATTCACTAGGACACCATTGTCATCATATTAAAATGATAATGATTCTTTTGAAGAGCAGCCCCCTGCAAGAAAGTCAACTTATATCCCTATTACAGCAACACATAATCAGTCTAATCAATCTTCCTCGATTATGTTACCATCAGAAAACATGTATAATATTGAAACGTAGATAAATTATATCGGAGAACAAAATTGTTACAGCAATGAATAATGCTAATGTTGATATTTAAACCCATCCATGTTATACATCATATTCTTTAGTTAATAAATATTTTTGAAATTATATTTATAATTTATTTAATCTTACCTTGATGAATTCCTTTAATGATTCATAGATAGCTTCACAAACTTCTATAATGAATTCTGAAATAATTGATTTTCCAAGTCGAAAGAGATGTGTGAGTGTCCTTAAACTACATCCAGTTACGAGAAAGTAGAGAATTGTCTGTAATTTTGTTTTTGCGGAAATTGCGCTTCTTCATAACAGAAAATTAAACTTTCAGTCATTCTCAAAGTTGCGAAGTATTCTTCGAGATCTTCTAATGGTATTTCCTTCAGAAGAGAATTCGTAGATCCTAATTCATCTCTTCTATTAATCCATTTTCGTATTCATAGTTTCTTTACTTTCACCTCACTAATATTCTTCTTCCACCTCGTCTAATATTTTTTTTATGGGTCTAGCACACGTGCTGCAGGCAGGTCCGTAAAGCGCTACAGGAGCGGCACGTGTGCGGAAAAAGCGATTTACGTTGCTCTTGAATCGCTGTAAATTGTACTCGGTGGGAAACACAGTCCTGTGCAAATTATTCCAAAGGGATGATGTTCTCCATATAAAAGACTGCCTGAAAAGCGTTGTACGAGGAGTAACAAGTTGAACCTCATACGGATGTGAAGTATCAGCGCGACGTGTATTTCTAACATGCACCGCTCTGGGAGAAATTAAACGGGCCACATCCTCCGAACACTCTCCATGAAAATATTTCTAGAATAGGCTCAAGTCTCCAACAGTTCTTCGATGTTCCAGCGAATCAAGGCCGCCGGTCAGTTCCGGGTCTCCAATCAGACGAACAGGTCTTCTCTGAATAAAATCCAACAAATGCAGTGTATGTTTGGGAGCAGTATTCCATAGTTGGTCGAATATGAGCTTTGTAACGAATTAACAGTTGTTGTGGAGTGTAAAACTTTCTGGTTGAAAATAATATTCCCAACTTTTGAGAAGCTCTCCTTGCTATGCCTGCAACATGCTCATGCCAGGACATATTTGCTCCCAAATTAACGCCCAACCTCCCCCATTATATATATATATATATATATATATATATATATATATATATATATATATATATATATATATATATATTACCATTACAATAAATTTTATTAGCTTATTTACTTTATTGCATTACAGCCTGTTCATCTTGCAATACACCACCCACTAATGTACTATACTCGACTGTAATGTGATCCATTTTTGGTCCGTTCATCGACGTACTCGACTAAATTACTAACATAGTCTGAACCAGTCTGTAGGCCCACAGTAGGAGTGGTTGACAACGTCAACACTTCAACACAAGCGGCGCTTACTGAAAACCGACAAAACGTCTCGGGATGAATTGACAAATAAGAGAACAGTGGGTAGACTGCTGAAATATGGACTTTGTTTTCAGTAGTTTTACATTAAACCACGTATGCCTGATATGAGAAGTCTCTCGAAAATTGCGCGGCCTGTGTTGCGCTGACTTTGTCAACCACTCCGTCGGCTTGGGGCTGCTGCGTCAGCTTACTATGGAGTATTAGGTATGCGTACTTGGTACAATTCGTTGTATCTTCTTATTACGTTTTGTAAGTACCTGGATAAGGACTAGTATACTTCTCTTGTTTGTCGATCCTAGGCCGACTTTTAAGCCGTGATACGGCAAAACGTGTCTCGGGATGGATTGACAAATAAGAGAACAGTGTGTAGATTGCTGAAATATGGACTTTGTCTGTTTCCCCTGTCATACGGTTAATTTTAGCTTCCTATTTCGGCTGCGGTGCCAGTCCTTCATCCGCTTTTTCTGGAGAAAAATTGACTTTGGAAAAAAATTTGTCTTTCATTGAAACCGTCTTTATATTATTATATAGCAATTCGACTAACTTAAAAGACAAGGATACCAAGAATCTATTATTAGGTAAAAAAAAAATGGCCAGCATAAATAACTTGTTTGAATAACACAAATATGGGTTGAATTAGGATAAGATGAAGAATTTAGAGAAGATTTGAATATCATTGATGCACTTAATAATGAACTTTCATTTTTACAGGTATCAAAACGGAACCGAATATTTTTTTGTCATTACCTCTAACCACAATAAAGGTTATTTAGTAGATTTCCGACTTACGGCCTTGCAAATCACTCGGTATAATAATTTTTTGCCGAAAATAATTTCGAAAATAATGATAGTAAGAACAATTACCATATAAACAGCATATTTACATTAAAAACATCTTTAGGAAACACAAAATACGCCTAAAACTGGAAGTTCCTTTATGCCTTAGTCGTGACTAATTATAGACATTGTTTAATTAAAATAAACGGTTTGTAAAATAGTTGTGGACACAAATTAACCATAAAACAAGTTAATCCGGCATATGTAGAGGTTTTTTGATGGTTGACCTCTCTTGAAGATCAGATAAATCTGTTTGGAATATACTTACATTTATCGTAGTACATTGTATCATAGAAAAAAATGTGTGCAATTAAAAAATTGAGTTCTCTTTTTAATTGGGATAGGAGACAAATGTCATTTTTACATTAATAAGGAGTTATTAATTTATTATTAATTAACTGTTCTTTTGTTTTGTTTTTTAAGTAAGTGGATATTCAATTTTTTCACTATATTTACACACTGCTCCCAACAAAGCAAGAATTTTTCTACTACGGGGAAAACTTAAAAAAAATATCATTAATAAGAGCGTACCTGAACCATGGAGAGGTTCTTAAATACTTATAAAGGAGATTCATCTCGAAAAGAGCGCAAGAAATAATTTTTTATCTATACATAAAAAACCAGTCAAGTGCAAGTCGGACTTGAGCAATTAGTGATTCGCACGTGATTGAGTTTAATGTAAAATAAAATCCTTACCAACCCCTTAAATCAAAAGTTAAATTTCAAAACTACATGGCCCTGATTGGGCCATCAATTTCTATATTTGTGCCAAACTTAAACTTTCTATGTCAAACAGTTTCGGAGAAAAGTGGGTGTGACTGACTGACGTCGAAATAATCCCATAAGTGTTCCGTAGGGAACACTAACAATAGGAGTCCAGGACCATCCACTGTGGGTTTAAAGAGAAGAAAAATGTATTATAGATTATTTTAGTTTAAACTAAGGAAATTTGTAGAACCAGAACCCTCTTAATTTAAAAACAAGAGTGCCAAAATCAACCAAACTACGAAAGCTCTGAAATACATGAAAATGAAAAATCGGACTTTTACCAGATAGACTAGACAGGGGAAATCACTCCATTCCCCCGCTCTCTCTCTCTCTCTCTCATCGGTTTTGGGGAGAACATTGCAGAGAAAAAGAGACAAGTTTATTATAAAACTCTAAGCCGAGACCGCGGGCATGGCAAAGAGTAAACAAAGCAGAAATTAGTCTTTGTATTAAAATCATATACTAAAAGAATTTTTTGTTTTGTTAAAACAAAAAATCTAGGGTAAAATAGCGTAGGAAAGGGTTGCAGACTCTGAAAATATAAAGTTAAGGTGTATACAAGTTGTTTTCCGCTGGTCGTAAATACTTACTACTGCTTACTACTACATGTAAAATTACTGTCAGTGCAGGGTAAATATTTGCCTCCACAGAAAAATAAAGGTTTACTTCCTTGTCTTTACTATCATAAAATCACTGTGAGCTTCTTTTTCGAAATATCTGATTCTGGTTCAATATTTGTCAACACTATTTTAAAATGAACTCACTGCCAAACAGTGTTGTAAACATAGAGATATTAGAATAGAGGAGGTAAAATATTGAGCCTGCTATAAGCGAAAGCGTAGCGTCGTTAAAAAGAGAAAGAAATAAAATGAGTAATCTGTCTCTCTTACTCGGCGCACGCCCACAACACTATCGCACCGGTAGGCACTCTAACTTAGTGTTGTGGACATGCGCCGAGTAAGAAACACAGAATTACTCATACATACTCATTTCTTTCTCTTTCTATGAGTACCATGCTTCTAGCAAGAATTTACCTCATCTATTCTAATATTTCTATGGTTGTAAATGCTACAAAAGAAACATCTTAATGAGAAAGTTTAAAACAAAAATCTACAAATAAGTCTTTGTCAATAGTGGAAAACTTGACTCAATGATGAATTTACATGTGAATAAAACTGAAAAAGGAAACTCTCTTTGGATCCTTTGGAAGACAGAAAGTTTGGCAATGTCAGAGAGATCATACAGTAAAACTTGAAAAGCTTAAACTCCATTTAAAATCGATGATCACAAAAAAAAGTTTTATATTTGGAGGTTCTACCAGTTAAAAACCTTCTATTAGGTGTAAATAGAAATCTCTGAAATTTGAGTCCAAAAATATTAATGTTTAGAGGGTGCGAAAGGCAAGAACATCAGTATATTTTACAGGATAAAAACACAATTGTACGTTGAACACATTATTCTTTTGAGGTTTTAATTGCATACAAACTTAGAAACACGGTAGACCAAGTAAACTCAAGTTATGAGCAATTAAAAGACGTTTAAAGTGCAGAGGCCAAATTTCGAACTTAGTGGTTACCTTACGTTGCATGCGTTATTTTTTTCAGGTATAAATTGCGTATATATTCTGGATTGACAATTATGAACAAATTTAGACCACGTACAACCAGGGATTACAAGTAAAGTCAGGTTATGAGCAATTAAAAGGCGTATAAAATTAAAAAATAGGCCAAATTTTGTATTTAATTTTTTGACGTATAAATTGTATAGATATTCAGGACTAACAATTTTGAACAATCTTTGACCATATAAGACCATGCTCGACCACGTAAACTTTTGTTATGAGCCGTTTAAAGAGGTATCAAATGCACAAGTAGGCCCAATTTTATATTACTTTACGTTGAGCACTTCATTTTTTGAGATATAAATTATATAGATATCCAGGACTGACAATTTCGAACATTTTTTGGCCAACGTGCAACCATGGGCGACTAAGTATACTCAAGTTATGAAGCAACTAAAGACGAATAAAATGCACAAATGGGTCAAATTTCATATTTACTGGTTATTTTATGTTGCACACCTTCTTTTTTCATGTATAAATTGCATACATATTCAGGACTGATAATTTCATTTAAACTTAAAATCAAAATTTAATTAAACTTAGTTTAAAATTAAAACCGGGTGCGACCATAGGCGACCAAGTAAACTCAAGTTATGAACAATTAAAAAACGTATGTATGAATGCAGAAATATGTGAAATTTCGTATTTAACGGTTGCATATTCTGTCATTTTTCGAATAGAATAATAAAATAATTATCAAATTGTAATCAATAATAATCAATAGTTTAGAAAAAATAATTAATACATTATTTTCGTACATAAGTATTATGAAGAAGTAGTTATATACAGAAATCTATAAAATCACCTTATTGCTAAACGTCTTTTAATTTCTCATAACTTGAGTTGACTTGGCCGTCCATAGTTGCACGTGGCCTAAGATTATTTGAAATTGTCATTCTTGAATACCTATACAATTTATTTAATCAAAATAATGTGTGTAACGTAAAGTAACCATTATGTTTGAAATTTGGCTTATTTGTCCATTTTAAACGTATTTTAATTGCTCATAACTTGGGTTTACTTCGTCGCCCGTGGTCGCAAGTGGTCTAAATTTGTACATACATGTCAGTTGAACATATCTATGCAAATGAAACCTCAAAAGAGTGATGTTTTCAACGTGCAATTATGTTTTTATCCTGTAATATATAAAATACACTGATGTACCAATAAAATCGACTTTAAGATCCTCTAATCCTTAATATTTTTGGACTAAAATTTCAGAGATCTCTATTTACACATAATAGAAGGTTTTCGGTTGGTAGCAACGCCAAATATAAAAACTTCTTTTTGTGATCAGTCTTTTATATGCTACATTGTAGGATATAAAAATGTGTCTCGCATTATTTAAAATAAATACCCCAACTACTTTCTAAGAGCAAATTTTGAAGAAGACCTCTTCTGAAGGTCGAAACGTTAATAAATATATCACAAATCCAAGAATAGTTTTAATGATCTAATTCCAAGAACATACACACAAAGAAATATATATTATATTACTTTATATATATATATATATATATATATATATATATATATATATATATATATATATATATATATGTATATATATACAGGGTTTCGCTACAGGTCGTGAAAGCCACATACAACAGTCATAATCTCGAAATGATCGAGTCGTTGCGAACAAGTGCGGAGTACAACCGAAGAGCCGCGATTATTGAAAGTCTTCGCGTTGGACGTTCGGCGAAATAATTCGCTTCTTCGGATATCTCAGATCAATTGCGTACGACATTGTTACTAAATATATTGCTTCTAAGGAGGCACACCGGCACACACGAGCCATTTAGTCCATAACTGATTATCGGATAACGTGGACATGTTCTGGCCTTCGACTACTATGTTTGGAGCGTAATCGAAAGACTAACAAGTCGAGACACCATAATGTGGCATCTTTACGAGCCGCTATTGAAACAGCATTTGCCAATATGGACAGCTCTGCTTTAAAGAAAGCGTGCGAGCACTTCAGGCCAAGTATGAAGGCGGTCATTGCGGCTGAGGGAGGTTACATAGAATAATCTCACTCTGACATGCAAGGGATTTTTTTTTCATTTTAATTTTTTGACGAATAAAATTTTCTTTTTAAAAAATGTTTAATTTCTGCGGATTTAAGCGCAGCACCCTATATATATATATATATATATATATATATATATATATATATATATATATATATATATATATATATACATATATATATATATATATATATATATATATATATATATATGTATATATATATATATATATATATATATATATATATATATATATATATATATATATATATATATATATATAACAAGCTAAAAAATTTTTTTTTTGATTTTCTTTGGTTCTACACCCCCAAAATGTTTAGTCCTATGAAAAAATGAAGCCCCTAAATTTTTAGAAAAAAATATTAATATTGAGAGGTCGCATCCAACGTTCGAAAATTTATTTTTTCTTCTCAATCGTTTTTTCCCTTCAACGGCCCCCTGTTAGACTTCTGATTTGAATTTGATGAATATGAAGGTGTTTCCTTGTACATTTTTTGATGCTGAATCCGCTCCCAAGGGCTGTTTCCCCCTAAAAGCCTTCAGTTTTCCGCAATGCACATGTTATGTGTGCATTAAGGGTGAAAAAAATACGTTTTCCTTTCAGAATGTTCCACAAAATTCACGGGAAGCATTGTAGATCACGTTTGATGATGCAAAATCATAGATATGACATAGATCTTTGAGAAATTTCATGGCGTACGAGTAATATGGGGCAAAGACATCGAGAATGAAGCGCTTTGTTGGAAAAAACATTGACACACCTAAAAAAAATCGACAGGAAGGCAACTTCAGAAAAAATGTTTCAGGCAAAAGTTTTAACATTTTTTCCTGAGAATTGAATGGACCTATTAGATTTTAGAACCAACCCTCTAGTGGGACTCTATGAGTCCCAAAATTGATAATATAAATGGAAACCCAATACTTTTAATACATATTTGAATTCAGCGAGAATTTTACGGATAAAATGGAATAGTTTGCATCTACATTGGGCGAACGAGATTTCCGCGATTTCTTAATTGTCATCTTTCTCTTCTGCGATATCGCTTTCGTTGTATGAAGTTGTTGACGAAATGTTCACTCATCCCACTGAGATTTCTTCGATTTTCCCTCGCTTTCGCATAGACAAAATATTGCGCACTATTCTCATTACACATATTATTAATTTCAAACAGTTCGTATAATTTGTCTATAAAATTAGTTCTTTTTGCAATTATAAAAATAGAATGAACATTCCTCTGTTTCTTAAGATAAATATTCCGAATATATTTTTTCAATCTTCGGGATAATATTTCTTTTATCTCTGATAGGTAGTCCAAAATATGTCCAAATTTTTGCAGTTTCCATAGATATAATGGCCGCACTTTCTTTAATGGTACGCTTCAGTGATTATGAAGAAACAATCTTAAAATAGGATTATTCGACGGCAAGATATTTGCAGAAACGCACTGGAAAAAAATCCTCCAAACATGATTTCACCAACCAATAACCGGTCAAGTGCAAGTTGAACTTGCACAATTAGTGTTCCGTACGTTGATTGCTTTTAAATTAAAAAAAATTGTTAGGGTGGTATAAAATGATCAGTGACTTCACAAGCCACACCCCAAAGAAGTTTTCAACAAAGTTTGTTTCCAACCTTTACTGAAAACTGATGACCTTGAAATTTTTGTTTTTTTTATATACCAAGTAAATTATTAAAGATAATGCACTCATGGTAATTTTCGTTCAATTTACACACCGTGGAGAGCATTCCAGGATTTTTTTAAAATTTTTTGATCAGTACTTTTCGAGATAAGGTGGGGGAACAGCGATATTTCGCGACTTTTTAAAAATAATACAAAGAAAAGTGAGTCCATTTTACTCGTGTTTTCACAAGCTTTCATTTGACACCACACTCGATGACCTAATAAAAAAAATGTTTTTTCACTTCCGATTTCACCCCCCCAACCCCCCAAAACTGACCCTTTAAGTCAAAATTTAACTTTCAAAACTACACGGTTTTGATGAGGCCATCAGTTCTTATATTATTACCAAATTTCAACTTTCTCTGAGAAATAGTTTCGGAGAAAATCGGGTGCGACAGACAGACAGACTCCGAAGTCATCTTATAAGTGTTCCGTACGGAACACTAAAAATCGGTAATCCTTTCTTTGTTCACGTTACGGTTCTTATGTTTCTACACGCCATTTTTATCACGGAAGCAAAGATTATTTAAACACTGAAAATTATTATGTTTTCAAAATGCGTCTGGAAAGACGCAAAATATTGGCTTGTCAATCGATTTCTTTATCTTAGTTATTAGCTTTTAACATGGATATAATTATTTCCAAGTGGCGCATTTTATAGCAGTTCCAATGAGGCCCAATCAGGCCAATCAAAATTCAGTGTTTACTCGGACGTCACATTTCACATTTCATTTATTGACAATCTAGTTAGTAACAAGACTATAACTAATGTACATTGATAGGCTAATCTAATAAACATTTGGGAGCTTAAGATATTTCATTGTATGGACCTAACTACCTAACCTAGGTGTGGACAAACTTAAGATACTTCAACTTAAGATATTTCATGAATATAGCTAAGACTAAGAGCTTAAGATATTTCAACTTAAGATATTTCATTAACATGTACTTAATATTAACTTAAGCTAATCCTGTGGCATCGGGTCGCTGGGCCTTGGTAGGCGGCGGCGGGCATGGCGTGGAGGGGGGCGGTATGTGTTCCTGATTATGGGGTTGACATGGTGGGTGGCTTTATCCAGGAATCTCTGCTGGGAGCTGCTGATGAATTCCCGGATAGTAGGCATTTGGAGGTCCCATGGAGTTGGGTGTTTCTGACAAACCATGGGGCGTCGGTGATGATGCGGAGGGCTCTGTTCTGGATGGTCTGGAGGGTGGTGCGGTGGGTACGTGACATCTGGCACCATGCGGGGCAGGAGTAGGTCATTCCTGCTCGGATTATCATTTTGTAGATCGTCAACTTGTTTCGAGTCGACATTTTCCTGGATTTGAGGAGGGGGGTACAGCTTGCCGAGGAGTTGGTTTGCTTTCGTGGCGGCGGCAGTGACCTGGTCCTTCCATACTAGCCGCTTGTCGTATTGGAGTCCCAGGTACTTTATGCTGTTTGACCATCGGAGACGGGTTCCTTGGAGTGTGAGGCTCTCTGGTGGCGGCAGGCGGGCCTTGGCGAACATGATGACTTGGGTTTTCTCTGGGTTGAGCCGGATTCTCCAGTGTTCGAACCAGGGGACTAGGCTGTTGAGGTGGCGTTGGAGGCGGCCGGTGACGATCCTTGAAGATTTAGTCGTGGCTGTGATGGCGGTGTCATCGGCGTACATGAAAATAGAGGTGTGATCAGTTTTGGGTATATCGGCGGTGAATATATTAAATAAATGGGGCGAGAGAACGGAGCCTTGAGGGACTCCGGCTCGTATGGGCTTTACTTCGGAGATGGACTGTTCGACTCTAACCTGAAATGTGCGGTCAGAAAGGAAGGACAGGACCAGTCGTGTGAGGTTTACGGGGTAGTTGTAGCGGATGAACTTGAGAATGAGTCCTTCGTGCCAGACTCGGTCGAAGGCTTTAGAAATGTCGAGGAAGACAGCTCCAACCTTGTAGTTGCGATTGAAGCTGTCGATGATATTTTGGGAAAGCGCGGTTGTATGGTGAATGGTGCCATGGGAGGGGCGAAAACCAAACTGTTCGTTTGGGATGATTCCAAGTTCTGATGTTTTGGCTTGGAGGATTTCCAGGATAACTTTCTCAGCCACTTTGCCTAAACAGGGAAGTAGACTGATTGGTCGATAGTTTTTTGCTTCGTGGGAAGGGGTACCGGGTTTTCGGATTAGAATGATCTCAGCTTTCTTCCAGAAGACTGGGAAGTAGTTGAGTCTCAGAATTCCATTGATTATGTTTGTGGTTTCTGTGATTTGTTTTTTGGGAAGTTTTTTCAGGGCTTTGACGGAGATCTTGTCGTGCCCTGGGGCTTTTCGAGTCGAGTATGAGTTGATGATAGTTTGGGTGGCGGAAGGGGTGGTGAAGTCAAAATTGGGTGGAGGTGGGACCTGCTTGAAAATCTGGATAGTGGAAGCCACCCTTTGGTCACGGGCGGGGTCTGGGAGGACATGGGGATTTGGACGAAACTGATCTTCCAGCATTTCTGCAAAAATATCAGCTTTTTCTTGGGGGGTCACAGCGGTGGTGCCAGCGTGAGAGATTGTGGGTATTGAAGGAGGGGAATCGTTGGAAAGAGCACGGGCCATTTTCCAAAGAGAGTTGTCTTGGGTGCTGAGAGTTTCTAGCTTGGAGTTCCACCTGCTGTTGTGATACTCAAACAGGGTTTGTCTAACTTGGGCAGTGGCGCGGTTTGCGAGCCTTTTGAGATTGGGGTCGCCAATACGAATGGCTCTCCTGAGCAGGCGGTTTTTTTCCCGGATCTGCTCTTTGATATGGGGGGGAAGGTTTCCAATAAGTCTTGCGGGTTCGACCCTGGTAACAGTGGCCTGGGCTAGGGCAGTCTGGATGTCGGCTGTCAATTTGTAGACAGCGTTGTCCAGGTCCCTTGTGGTGGTGATAGCGGGAATTGGGGCGGTGTCAGCTAGGAGCCGTTGGAAGTGCTCCCAGTCTGTGGTGCTGGAGATGACAGTATCGTTAATCCGGTCGGCCGGGTCGCCCAGCGTAAGAATAACTGGTAAGTGGTCTGAGGAGAGCTCGTGAAGGACGGAAATGTTATGGTGGAGGTCGACGTTCCTGACCAGAAAAATGTCAAGAAAGTCAGGCCTTCCATGGCCTATGTAGGTTGGCTCGTCTGGAGTGATAATGTTAAAAGAGTAGTTGATTCTGGATGACTGCGATATCGCGGCCATTTCCGTTCGTGGCTAGGTTTCCCCAGTGAACGTTTTTGGCGTTGAAATCGCCACCCAGGATCGACTTTTGATTATTCGGGCCGAAAAGGGTTCTGTAGTCTACAGGGTCAATCGGGTGATTGTGCCCGCCTTGTTGATAGACGGACGAAAACTGGATGAAACTATTATTAGCCATGGAAACGGCTATAGTGGTGGCTTCGGTTTGGATTAACCTGAGAGGTGGTGGTTGATAATGATTTATGGATTGTTTGACTAGAATCATGGTCCCCCCTAGGGGGGCCCTGATTCTGTCATCCCTGTAGATAATGTAATTGGGAATTTTGAAACGGTGGCAGGGTTTCAGGAATGATTCCTGAATTAGGGCTATGTCGATGTTATGCTCCTGTAGGAAGTGTTGGAGCTCGTGTTTTTTGGTGGCGATGCCATTTGCATTCCAAGTTAGGACCTGTAGAGATCGAGGGCTGATTTTATTTGGGCGTTGAGCCATTTAAGGGTTAGGGAGATTTACAAGGTTCAGGACGGCTGGGTATTGGCTTTGGATCTGAGCCAATTGTTTGAAAAGTTGCTGGAGTGCAGCATTGAAGGTGGTAACCTGTTGGGTTACGATGGGTTCTTGCGAGTTGGAAGAGGCAAGTTTGGAGTTATCCTGCTTGCCCCAGGTAAACTGGTTTTTGGAGGAGGAAGTGGCTTTTTGGTGTTTTGGATGCTTGGGGCATCCTCCATAAGATGAGGGGTGAGGACCCCCGCAGTTGGCGCAAGTGGCTGGATCGTCCCTGCTTTTAATGCATGTGGAAGAAAGGTGACCTTGACCACATTTAACGCATTTTGGGGGGGCTCTGCATCTGAGGGCAGAGTGCCCGTGGAGTTGGCAGTTAAAGCACTGCGTGCTCCTGCCTTGATTTCTTTGGGTCTCTACTTTAACTCTGACATTACAGAGATAGTTGAGGGTGAAGATGTTTTTGTCCTCTTTGGGCATGAGGACCAGGACAATGGCCATAGGATCGCCGGATTTATGGTACCAGCGGATAACCTTTTTAGGGAAATGGCCTAGTCGATTTAAGTCACTAGTGACTTCCTCGACGGTGGCACCTTCGTTGATGCCACGGATTAAAATGCGATTAAGTTTCTCTTCTTCTAGAGAATACGTGTGATATGATTCCCTTTGGTTATCCAGGAACCGGGTTATGTGGCGGAAATCATCAATAGAGGAGGGGTGGATACGGATACCTTCGGGCACAGTGACGCCGCGTCCGTAGTTATACTTGCGTTCATTGAACGCTGAAGTTAGGGCATTGTACCGCTTTTTGTCACGAATGACAATCGGCGGGATTCTAGCCGAACGTGTGGCTGGGATTTTTTGGGAAATGGCAGGCTCGGCAGCTGGAGTCGCTGCGGGCGTTTGGGTTGCCGGGAGTACGGCTGCTGGGCTTGAAACTGGCGTCATGGGTTTGGGTGAAGGGGTTCTTACTTTAGTGGGGTGTAAAGGGGGAAAATCGGATAAATAGCATGACTTACCCTGTTTCTGTTTGTCCTGGTTTTGGGTTGACCTTTTAGAGCCTGACTCTTCGTCTGACGAGTTATTAAACATTTGTTTACGTTTTGCGCGTCTATTTTTTTGGACGCTGATACTCTTCCTCTGCTGCCTTCTGACTATCTGAGTCTTGGATTGTATCATCAGTTGTGGCTTCATCCTCTTCCATGACTCTATCGTCGTCGGAAGAGTTTCCTTTCTCGGAATTTATTTCTATTAGCCTGGTTAGCTGCTTCTTAAGGTGGCTAATCTCCTCCATCAACCTTACATTCATGGTGTCCTTTTTAGCTGCGTCTTCTCTTAATAGACGTATCGTCTCGTCAGATTTTGCTTCCTTTCTGGCGGCATCCTCTTTGAGAAACTGGATCGTTTCCCTAAGCTCTTGTATTATTATTACGTTGGGATCCATTTTGCGTGTTTAAGAAAAACACTAAAGTCTATGGGTCACTGGTAAATCCTAATTGCGGTTTGGTAAATCCTAATTACGGTTTTAATCCTTTTCACTATACTTAGAACTCACTTGGGGGCCCGGCCTTTCCACCGGGCTTCGCTTCACGTTTACTCGAACGGCAGGTAGAGTCTCGACCTTTCCGAACCGAGGTCGATTGAATACTGACTCGGACGTAAAATTCTCGCTGAATTCAAACATATATTAAAAGAAAACTATGACAAATAGATGCTTAAACTGCACTCTGTCGGTGACTTACAAAGTCTTTTCAAGCAGAGCGGCACAGCACGCCTGGCACTTATTGCAGAAACGCATCTTCTCGAGCTTACCGCTCGAAGGCATAGATGGCATTGGTATAACAACCAAAGACAAATCGAAATATTCGCATTTTTAAAAGTCACCAAAAGTGTTCTTTGTATTTGCTGAACCATGCCCAGCTGAGGAGCCGTGATACGGCGAAACGCGTCTTGGGATGGTTCAGCAAATACGAAGAACACTTTTGGTGACTTCTGAAAATGCAAATCTTTCGATTTGTCCTTGGTTGCTATACCAATGCCATCTATGCCTTCGAGCGGTAAGCTCGTGAAGATGCGTTTCTGCAATAAGTGCCAGCCGTGCTGTGCCGCTCTGCTTGAAAAGACTTTGTAAGTCACCGACAGGGCAGTATAAGCATCTATTTGTCATAGTTTTCCGTTAGTACCTGGATAAGGACTAAAAATGGTGTTCTCGTATTTGCTGAACCTAGCCCAACTGAGGAACCGTGATACGGCGAAACGCGTGCAGCAAATAGGAAGAAACACTTTTGGTGATTTCTGAAAATGCGAATCTTTCGATTTGTCTTTGGTTGTTATACCAGTGCTATATATTAAAGGTTTGGGTTCCCATTTTAATTTTCAATTTCGGGACTCATAGAGTCCCAACAGAGCATTGAGCCCAAAATCTAATAGGCCCATTCAATTCCCAGGGGAAAATGCTAAAACTTTTGTCTAAAACATTTTTTCTGAAGTAGCCTTCCTGTCGAGTGTTTTTTTAGGTGTGTATTATTCATGTGCTATAACAATTTCTCAAAGATCTTTGCAATATCTATGATTTTGCATCATAAAACTTGATCTACAATGCTTCCAATAAATTTTGCGGAACTTTTTTGAAAGGAAAACGTATTTTTTTACCCTTAATGCGCACTTAACATGAGCATTGCGGAAAACTGAAGGATTTTAGGGGGAAACGGTTCTTGGGAATCGACTCAGCTTCAAAAAATGTACAGGGAAACACCTTCATAATCCTTAAATTCAACTCAGAAGCCTAACGGGAGGCTGTTGAAGGGGAAAAAACGTTTAAGAAAAAACATATTTTCAATCAATGGATGCGACCTCTACATGACAGATAATTACTTTCAGTACTTAAACTGTTAAGAATAAATGACTCAACTTAGAAAACAATCTATAGATTGCCACAGTTGTGGTAAAGATATATGTATAAGTATAGTTTAAGATAAAATTACTACTTTAGTGACATAAAAATTATACTTTGAAGGTTAGATATCAACCATTTTTTTTTTAATTATATTTAATGCTATATAAAAATATTTGTGTTTTACGTAATAACCATTCCCTTTACATTTTTTAAGGGGTTTTCAAGTTAAATTACACGTATCTAATTAAAATTATACCATAACCATTACTGGCTTAAAGTGAAAGGGATGGCGGTTGGCCGCTTTGAGTGACCGGCAAAAAATAGCGACCACCAATTAGATTTTTTTGTATATTTTTAATCAATTTTCACCATATATTATAGGTTAGTGATAGTACAGTCGAATAGTGATTGTCCAGGATGCCAGATTATATACTTTGCCTAGGTAATCAATAGAGTGCCTAGGAATTCTATAGAATACCGATAAAAGATTAGGTAAAATATAAAATGGAAGACAAATTACCATAATACCAAACGTACAGCTGGCAATGTGTATAATAGATACTGAAAACAATAAGCATTAACTGTTACTCGTGTTGCGGGTGGCGGAGGTGCTCGATGGAGGTGAAGGCAATACGTTATAACATGAACTAACCTGAACTAACAGGAACTTATATCTTAAGAAAGAGGTTCTATGTACTCTCAAGTGTCAACAGTTCATCATGTAACGAATAAGTGTAAAATGAAAGACAAATTACCATAATCATATCTTTTGTTTATTCAAAATTAACAATATTAAGGTCATCAACTGTTTATAAAGAGAATGCGTAAGGAAATGAAAATAGAGACTTCAGTAATCTTTGGAAAATCAAACGGTTTTATTTGTAAAAGATATACCCATTGTTTTTTTTTAACTTTAAAACAGATTAGTTCAGGTTAGTTAATGTTATAACGTATTGACTTCACTCCTTTCGCGCCCCCCGCCACCCGCAACACGAGTAAACGATATTTTATACTTTTCCTGAACGTTTTTAAAATATTCTATAGAATACCGGATTATATACTTTGCTGGTAACGTATGTACGTACTTCTGAGTACATGTTTTTATAGTAAGCTCCAATAACTAAATCATCGCAATAAAAAAATATAAATATCACATTTTAATATTTTTTTAATAAAATATAATACTAACATTATTTTATTTTTGACTAGACAATAAATTTTCTCTATTGGTGGATAATTGTTAAAACTTATAGATTATTAGAAATATACATAGGTACAAATCTTAAATTTACAATTTTTAAATAAACATTATTTGTTGATCTATTTTTTTTTTTCTTTAAGGGGTTTGTCCGCAGTACTTTGCTACTTCCTCAGAAACACAGTCGAATACATCGTAAGCTACATCACAGGTCTTCGATACTAAAAAGGAAAAATTTGTTTATAAATTAGCAAATCAAAATAAATTAATACCTAATCCATAATTAATTAAATTAAACTTTGAAGATTTACCCACTTACTTGCCCAACCTGTAATATATAAATATACTATTTGCCAATAATGATGAAACTTTTTAGATTTTTTAGGTACATTTCTTACATGTAAACACACATAAAGGACTGTCATTACTTTCAATTTGATGGGAGAAGAAAAATGAAAAATACAATTTTTGGAAATGAACTTCTACTTATGCTAAGCATCCTATGGATTTTATATTCTATGAACCTATGGGTTATCCCTATATCCTGATAATCTTAGGAAATTGTAAAATTACAGCCCATAGGAATATACAATGTTTGTTTTCACCCGGCAACTTATAACTCATTTATTCAAATTGTGAATAACAAGCTATTAATTGCTGTAAGAAGGTTTAAAAGAATTTTTACCTATACTGTGAATCATATGTCTTAATTACAGTTTTCTTCAAGGATATCCTTAGAACATCTGCAGGATATGCATAAAAGTAATGTAAATAAACTAACAATATGACTTTAACTGAACACTTTTTATACCAGTGAAAATCGATA